>JAFEMH010000236.1:0-600000 GCA_022495995.1 Adenophora triphylla var. japonica | reverse complement strand
TTTAAAATGAATATTTTGAGAAAAAAAAATCCTCTTCTACCTCACTTTTCATACTTATAACACCTACTCCACTAACACTTTTCCTTTCTCTCGTGCAAATAGTAAAAGTGTAGCTTGTAGTCGGACGGGGGTAGTATGAGTTTTTTTTCTTTTTGACAAATACTAAATCATCATCTTCAAAATACAAGCTTTAAAATAGAGATTATTAAAGAAAAATGTATTTATGCTACAAACGTTTAAGAACGAACTTTATAAAATACATTGATGATACAGGAATTGGTCTAGATCAGCCTTAGTTAAGCAGTCAGGTTGTACTCCGGTGCCTATGAACTGAAAACACGAACAAACTACTAGTCGGGTTGGTCTCCGGCTAATACCTTAAGGCATGAGGATAAGTATATGTGTCTTAGATTTATAAATCGTAATTAAACAGAGTATATTTCAACTGTAAAAATGACGTTACCTTTTTAGGTGAAATGTGGGTTGAAATTTATACTGTAATCATTGGACAGATGCCACAAATCCCGTAAAACCGACGGGAATGTAGGGATTAACTGTCTCTGCGAATATAGGAGTTTGTTATTTTGGCGGCGCGAAGCATGTCTGCTTAGCTGGGTCGAGGTTGCTCTGCTTATTGATGGATGTGTTTTCACCCATCCAAATGATATATCTTTAGACCTATTTGATGCTCAACCTCGGGTGTTTTTTTTGGCTTTTTAAAGTGTTTATAAGTATATGAAACGAAAGGAGAAAGTCGCGGAATATGATAGTAATAAATAAAAGGAATGATCGAGAGCAAAACAGTAAATGAGAAAATAATGGAAATTACAGAAGTGCAAAGTAGATATGACCCTGAGCATTCACTACCATTGGATATTACTCGTCGAGAGCTTTCCAACGATATGTGGAACGTTCCAATCGGAGTACGTATGAAAAAGGTATTACCTCCGTAAATTTGCGGATGAAGGTACAAGTTAGCAAAGCACGAAGGAGGGCACCAACACATAACGGAAGAGGGTGACCGCCCAAGTGATCAAACACTTTGGGCGGCCGCATAGGCCATTTTGGGCAGCCGCACAAGGCACACTCGACTAACGAAGGTGTTGCCGAAGGTAGACTCGACTAACGGAGGTGTTGCCAAAGAGAGACTCGACTAACGCAGGTGTTGCCAAAGATAGACTCGACTAACGGAGGTGTTGTCAAAGGTAGACTCGACTAACAAAGGTGTTGTTGAAGGTAGACTCGACTAACGAAGGTGTTGCCGAAGATAGACTCGACTAACGTAGGTGTTGCCGAAGATAGACTTGACTAACGAAGGTGTACCGAAGATAGACTCGACTAACGTAGGTGTTACCGAAGATAGACTCGACTAACAAAGGTGTTGCTGAAGATAGACTCGACTAACGAAGGTGTTGCCGAAGATAGGCTCGACTATCGTAGTTGTTAGCGAAGATAGACTCGACTAACGAAGGTGTTGCCGAATATAGACTCGACTAACGTATGTGCTGCCAAAGATAGACTCGACTAATAAAGGTGTTGCTGAAGATAGACTCGACTAACTTAGGTGCTGCCAAAGATAGACTCGACTAACGAAGGTGTCTATACCTGAGGGAGACTTATTTGAAGGCGACTATACCTGAGGGAGACTATTTGAAGGCGTCTATACCTAAGACTATTTGAAGGCGTCTATACCTGAGGGCGCACTTTATCACCGTAGATTTGATTGGTTGGAAATACTTTGTCGCTTAGCTGGGGAAAAAAAATCGGTCTTACGATGACTGCCGGGGAAAAGAGTGACCGTTTCGGTCAAGTGGATGGACCTTTGGTAGGCTACCTACATACCCTTAATAGGATTCAAGTCGGTCGTAGTTCAGAGACTGCTGGGGATGGTCTTCTTTGCTGAGGGCGCACTTCATCACCGCAAACTTGCTAGGTTGCTAAGGACGTTATTTGTCGTGTTTCAACACCATAGACTTGCTAGGTTGTTGAGGGCATTTTTTGTCATGTTTCAACACCATAGACTTGCTAGGTTGCTGAGGGCATTCTTTGTCGTGTTTCAACACCATAGACTTGCTAGGTTTCTAAGGGTGTTCTTTGTCATTGGGGATGGTTTTCGCCATTGGCTTGCCATATAGGAGACGGTTTTCGTTGAATGGAATTGGGCTTCTGCTAAGTTTTGTTGGAGGAGACGGGCTTACGTTGAAGGCCGCTTCGAAGTCGTAGGCTTTGGACAAAATAGGCGGTCGTGATAAAATCGATTGAGGGACGGCGGACGATCCCGCGTTCGTATAGAGGGAGACGTGAAGAATTACCCCTCAAAACGAAAGTAGGCATTGAGAATTATCTCACAAAACAACAGCGGGCGTGGAGAATTATCTCACAAAATGGAAGTAGGTGTGGAGAAATATCTCACAAAACGGCAGCGGGCACGGAGAATTATCTCACAAAACGGAAGTAGGTCCTTTGGGTTGTGGTAATGTGTGAAGGGTGATCAACCTAATAAGGACAAGTCTGGAGGTATTTCGACCTGAAGGAGAAGTTTGGTAGAGTTTGCATCTTGCTGGTGATTGTCGACTTGAGGTATCTGAAACCAAGATGGTACTGACTTGAGGCATCAAGGCACAAGCTGACGTGGGCTAGAGGTGTCTTAACCATGGTAGTGTTCATCTGAGGTATCTGAAACTAAGATGGTGCTGACTTGAGGCATATAGGCACAATCTGACGTGGGCTAGAGGTTTCTTAACCATGGTAGTGTTCATCTGAGGCATCTGAAACTAAGATGGGTGAATTCTCATCTAAATTTTCTCTTGGAGTTGCATCTAGAGTTGGAATTTCAAATGGGCTTTCAAAACTATCTGAGGGAGGTTCAGTTGTGGTTGATGTATTTCCTTGAGTTGAATGATTTTGAGGTTCTTGATTTGGCTCAGGTAGGGTTTTGGATGTTTCACCTGTTTCATTAGACTCAACAAAATGATCAGCAACATTTGTAGTCAAATGTGGCTCAAGGAGAGAATGTTCATCAAAAGTAACATTGACAGATTCTACTATCTTTAAACTAGATTTATTAAAAAACACAGAAAGCATTAGAATGTTTAGCATACCCAACAAAAATACCTTCATCAGCCTTAGCACCAAATTTACCTCTGTTTTCTCTTCCATTATAAAGGATAAAACATTGCAGCCAAAGATTTTGAAAAAGGCAATGTTGGGGTTCTTCCTCTATAAAGATCATAAAAAGTTTTGTTGTAGGTTTTGTTGATGAGGGAGCGGTTTTGAGTGAAGCACGATGTGTTGACTGCTTCAGCCAAAAAATATTGAGGAAGCTTGGCTTCAGAAATCATTGTATTTCCATCATCAATCAACGTCCTGTTCTTTCTTTCCACAACCCCATTTTGTTGTGGAAGACCAGCAGTAGAAAAATTGTGATCAATTTCATGGTCATCACAATATTGAGCAAAGCCGTTGTTTTTTAATTATGTTCCATTATCAGACCTTACACTAATGATGTCTTCTTCTTCTTTTTGGGTTTGGAGCCGTCTAAATAGTGAGGTTAGTATTTCATAGCAATCATCCTTTGTGATCATCATTTCTACCCACGTATATCTGGAGTAATCATCCACTACTAATAAAGTATATATATTTCCTACAATGATAGAAGTGGTGACGGGTCCAAACAAATAAATGTGAAGCAATTGTAAACATTTTGAAGTTTATGGAGCGGTCTTGCTGGTGAAAAACGATGTAGTTTGTTTACCAAGTTGACAAGCACAGCACTTTTCTGCATGATGACACTACAAGAAAAGGGGTTATTTGTGAAGGTCAAAAACCATCCCAAATACCGTCAAAAATGTCCCAAAAAGTATTTGGGACGGCCTTGGGATGGTTTTGGCTCCCTCCCAAATACAAGGGTGCCAAATACATTTGTGACAACCCAAAATCGTCCCAAAAAGTATTTGGCACGGAAATAGTGACGGTTGAGCAGGTCTGTCTTATTTACGAGTATTTGAGACAATTTTTAGTGGCCCATCCCAAATATATATTTGGGACGGTTTTGTTTGCCCTTCCAAATACATTAGGCACGGTTTTTCCTGCCCTTCCAAATACATTTTTCACGCTTTTGTCTACCGTACCAAATACATTTGGCACGGTTTGATTGCCTCTCGAAATACATTTGGCACGGCTATGATTGCCCTTCCAAAAAACTATTTGGGACGGTTTTGTCTCTCCCAAATACCATTGACACAAACACTTACAAGAATACAACAGGAAATACTATATTGTAATCAATCTAGGCATCACCATATACACAATTATTAAAACAAAAACACTTGCATTTAACTATCTTAAAAATACTTATACAAAGTCATATCAAGTAACTCAAACCATAAACATATATCTACATATGTCCCCTTCAAAAACACTTACATTTAACTATCTTAAAAATACTCATACAAAGTCATGTAAAGATGTTGTGCTTTGCTGCCTACGTTGTGGTCCAAGAGGAAGATTGTTGAACACTGGTGCCCACTCTCTTGGCCGTTGAAATTCCAAAAACTGATGGATCTCTTCATCTAAATTAGGTACTTTCACCTTGATAGCTTAAATAGATTTATCATATATGACAGCTGTTGAAACTGGAGAGAAAGATAATGGTTCTATTAATATAAGGTCGAAGGCGAAGGTGTAAACTATGAAATAAAATTAAATAAGTCATGAAACCAAAAAATGGCATCAATACATAGCTAGTTGCTAATTTAGAGCCTCTTGAGATTCGTATAAAATTCAAAAAATTGCCACTATTTGCTCTTTCCATATTTTGTTAATTGAGCAGTTGAGAATTGACTATACCTTGTTGGCGGATTTTCGCGCACTGTTGCACTACACAAACTCCTAAGTTCTGAAATGTTTCAGCAACTTCACCTTGAGGATCAGCCACCACTTCAGGTATTCCACTATCTCCGTAAGGCATATCATTCGAAATGAAAAAAATCCTAGTTTATGCGGATCCAAAACTTCTGAAGGACATAGTTTTAACTTTTCCTTTCCCGATAATTTCAAATGTTTTCAGAATTCAAGATAATAGAACAGAAACTATAAAGAATTTACAGCAAACTTACCGTTGGTCTAATTGGCAGATCCAACAGATGAGGGATTCCAAACTGCTGAACTACCTGCGTAAATTTAGACCAAGGTTGAGATAATGCATATTTGGATCTTATGCTATTAGTACTTTGATCAAGGATTTTAATTTTTATTTCCATCACAATGTAATGAATTGTTCTTTTGGAGTGGGTCAGAAAATCAGTTCTTCCCCAATCAAACAATAGCCAAAAATAAATAAATTATGATGAATAGATCCATGCCTGAGTTCCTGATCCTCGACCAAATGGGTAGAATCATTTTCCATCAGCATCAAAGTGGAACATATTCTCAACTACAGCAACATGGTACCTATATATTCAAAGACCATAAGCCTTATGTATGAAGAAGAGTTCTTTACAGAATGTTCCCCGGTTCTTAATCAAACCAGGCTTACAGACCAACAATATTATTAATAGACCTACAATCAAGTCTTCAGTTAAGAAGAAACTAACTCTTAAAAAGGCTTCAGTTATCAAATGTAGTAAGAACATATTGGAAAATTGGAAAAGTTTGATATTTGTATTAGAAACATAAGGATTTGAAATACACTAAAATGTTTAAATGGAACATTGGCCCATCACCAAATGGCGTACAAACTGATAAAGATCTTTTACTGCATTTGCAAGCTTAATTGTTTAATATGTCGTTTCACATCCATCAAAATCATAAGGATATCACAAAAACTAATTTACCTTCACAAATGAATGAACAAAAAAATAATTAAAGAAACATATAGCTTAAGCTTTGAGAACATGCGGACCCCTTTTGCAACATCGATGAAAGCTAGCCTCTGAGGTGTGGTAACAATAACAGCAGCACTAAGTGGGACCACCTAAGGGTTATATAGTGCAAGTGAGAATTTTAGGAGAAGAACGAATAAAAACAGAGAGAATAAGAGCATTTTTTTCCTACAAAATTGCCATCAAGTAGATGAATATACATCAGGGAATAAGAAGTAGAACCTGACATAGGGTTAGTTGAATATCACCAGTGCCAGGGGGCATGTCAATTACAAGATAGTCAAGCTCTCCCCTGTATAAAAGAATAGATTATAATATGGTAAGGAAAGGTTTCTAATATGCGAAGGTATGCCTCTCTGGAGATAATTACTCAAGTACCTATAGTCAATGTGAATTGCTAACTGTGAATTGATATGTAAACACAAAAAGACTAACCTAAAAGTAAACATAAAGATAATAACTGAAAAGTAAACACAACTCTAAATAAATACACTCCACCCAGGCCACACACAAAGAGACTTGCAGAGCTCGAAGTTCAGAACAATAGCTAATTTCGCTAGGAATCAGACCATGTAAGCTGTTCTGGTGAAATGCCCTGGGTTAGTCTAAACAAATACCAAGACATCAAATACCATAATCCTTCAGTTCATTGCAAGAAAAAATTTAGGAGAGTGGAGTTTTTTGACTTACAGTCTTTGTAGTCTACTAATTTTATCAATTGCACCATCCAAATTCATAAAGCGTGAGAATTTCAAAAATCGAAGTGCAAATAGATGCAAAAAGAATGTTGGAATGGAAAATCCAAGTAAATTAATTTCATAATCGAGTAAGTTAAATTAGGGTTTATGAAACTTACTATGCGCTCGATGTTGGCGAAAAAGGCATCTCCAGATCTGGGAGCGACAGGAGCCATGGATGATTACGATCTGTTATGCGGTCATTGCTCCGTTGTCTTCTCTGAATCAACAACAGTCTTAGTGAAATTGCTTGGAGGAGAGAAGAGATTAGAGATAAGAGAGAAGAGAGGGAGCATCGACGACCATGAAAGAAGAGAAAGAGGGGGTGGCGACATGACAGAAGAGAGAGGGGAGATCGCGTTTGTAGCATAGGGTGGGGATGTTTTGTGGGAAGTGACACTGGAGACGGAATAGAGAGAGGAAGACAGCAATTAAGGCGGAAGAGAGAGGTGGAGGCGGAGGCAGCGAGGGCAGCATTTCTAGCAGAGGGCGTGGATGTTTTGGTGGAAGAGGGTGCGACTGAGAGGGAGTGAATGTTTTGGTGGAAGAGGGAGAGAGAAGAGAGATAGGGAAGAGAGAGATGATTACCTTCGATCGGGAATCCCAAAGCCGTTGAATAATCGCGGACAGATTACAACTTCTGAGTGAAATCCCCAAAGCCGTCGGTCGAACGAGAGAGGGAAACGGACGACCTAGCAGACAGAAAGCGAGAGAGTTTCACAAGTTTCTGTGAAACTCTCAAAACGTATCTCTAAAATCCTGGAGGGAAACAATCGTGGAAAAATTGTGCCTTGAAACTATTAAGATAATATCACATTAATTGGTATGGGTAGAAGTTAAAGTGTCCTAAAAAAACTTATATTTGGGAGTGCAGTAGAAAAGAGTGCCAATTACTAAGCATTGAGAGGGCAAGGGTAAAAGAGTGCCAAATACTAGAGTATTTGGCACAGGTATTCCTGCCTTCCCAAAAATAGGTATTTGGGACCGCATTTTACCCTTTCAAAAAATGTTGTCACAAAAAGCCCTTTTTCTTGTAGTGTCAACAACTTTGGGTAAACCACGAACGAGGTTTTCCCTTCCAATTTTCTCAAGATACTTGAAGTTCAAGTGACTTAAACGCTTGTGCCATAGCTAACTATTTTCGCTTACATTTTAGCTACAAAATAGAGATTAATAGTACTACATGTAGATTTAAATCAATAATGTAAATATTATTCTTTCGAATCCCTGTGAGTAATGTGACTTCGAAAATGCCATCTTCGATAAAGCAATTTGAAAAAGTGAAGTTGCAGTGCATTCCTTTGTCACATAATTGAGAAATTGATAGGAGGTTGTGATTGAGTCCTTCTACAAGTGAAAATTTCTGAATGATGAAGTTTCCTCTTTTTATTATTCCATATCCTATTGTTTTTCCTTTATTGTTGTTACCAAAGGTTACAGATCGACCGCTTGCTTCAATGCCATTTTACAATAAAGATATATCTCCAATCATGTGTCTTGAACATCCACTGTCAAGATACCATTCATTTGAATTTGCCTTGGAGTAACAAGCCATTAAGCAGAGGAACTGAAAAATAAACATTTAAAAATGAGATCCCCTTTATTCTTTTGGGTCTTAAGGTTAGCATCTTTTGATAACCCACACTTGTTTGACAGAAGGAGAATTATGTTTTGGCATCAGGTGTGATCCTTAAAAGGCATTCTGCAGCCTTGTGACTAGAACCATCACACAAAGAGCATTGATGAAAGTTGTAAGCAAACTGAGATTTAACATACTCTTTACTTTTCTTAGGATCAACATTTGTTTTTGGGACAGAGGTTTTGGCCTTGAAAAAGGTGGTCATTTTAGGTTTGACCGCGGTTTTTCTAGGAACACTCATCTTGCTTTTGAAAGCAGGATGTGCGGTCGAAGAAGAAGGGCGGTCAGCCAAAAATGGAACCTCATAAGCGGTTTCATCCTCTAAATCTTTTTCTTTCATTTTGGAATTTCTCCCAAATTGTTTCTTAGGGTAGACATAGTGTAAGTTAAGTTTAGCCTTTGTTTCCTATCCTTTACCCTTTCAACGAGAATGATTTTCCTTAGGAATTTCATGAGTTTGCTTTGAAAATTCCTCATTCTTTCTATAGCAAGATGCACACTTCAAATTGTCACCAGTTTGGAATCTCAAGCCTTCTTTGTCACCACTAGACTTTTGGGATTCAAGAATTTGATCAATGGTAACACGAGATTTGGTCCACTCATCAATTACCTTTTGGAGGTCATTGTTTTGAGCAACTAAGTCATCGTTTCTAATTTGAAGTGCAGCAACCTTGGTTTCCAGAGTGAGGTTTAGTTCAGTAAGAGCAGACATGCTTTTGATTTGCTCCTTCACAAGTGTAACTTCAGACCTCAATACAGTTTTCTCTGTTTTAAGCTATGTAATTTCATCAGTTGCTAAAGATAAAGCTTTATTAACATTTTCAAACTTTCGGATCATCACTTCAGCTTTCTTGAACATCTCTTCACGTTCCATAGGAGAGACCTCTTTCACCTTTTTCAAATATTTTGGAGTTGAAGTAGTTTTTTAAGGTGTTTCATTTTTTTTGGAAAAATGGGACGCGAGTAATAACTATTTCCAATATTGTAACTTGGAGTAATTTTCAAATCAGCATAGTCCTCACTAGTAGCCCTAATCTTGGTTTCTTAGGAGCAACCTCTTCTACCATTTCAAGCGACTCGACTAACTCATTATCTGAATCATCAGAAGTATCTTTGGCAATAAGGCATAGATTAACCTCTTCAGTTTCATCTTCGCTTCCTTCATCATAATCAGTTTCAATCTAAGTAGCTAGCTCTTTTGAGTTATATTCCTCAGCAA
Source organism: Adenophora triphylla var. japonica (assembly GCA_022495995.1). Classification (NCBI taxonomy): domain Eukaryota; kingdom Viridiplantae; phylum Streptophyta; class Magnoliopsida; order Asterales; family Campanulaceae; genus Adenophora; species Adenophora triphylla. The sequence continues at coordinate 590,523 of JAFEMH010000236.1, read as the reverse complement.
CCATTCCCTTACTTCGAGAAAAATTCACAAGGGAGGTTTTCTTTTTCAAGTATTCAAATCATGGTTGTGGACACTCAGAAGCAAAGTGACCAGGCTTTCTACAGTTGTAGCAGATGAGGTCACTCTATTTCTTTGTATCAGCAGCCTTAGAAAAAATTGCTGGAGGTTTGCCTTTTGAAAATGGTTTTGAGGTTTTACGAAATTTTTGAAACCTTTTCACAAACATGGAAAATTCATCATCATCCATATCGATGAGTGATGAGGTTGAAATAGAGGAATCTGAGGTTTGCTTAGATGAATAAGGTTTCTCTGTATGTTCAATGATAGTCATAGAAATTGTTTTGACTTTTCCTTCAACCTCCTCAATATGATCCATCTTGAGTTCATAGACTTTAAGATTTGCATAAAAGTTACTTAGAGTCCAAGTATTTAAATATTTAGAGTTCTCAAGAGAAGTGGCTTTGTTAACCCATCTTGAACCCAAGGCAGCAAGATATGTTATATTGATTTCTTTCTCAGATAAAACCTTTCCAAGAGAGAGACAAGAATTTACTACCTCAACATAGCGATAATAAGTTTGACATAAGGTTTTGTTGGGTTTCCTGTTGAAGTTGTTGTATCTACTTTGAACAGCAAGTTTCTTGTTTTCCTTGCAGAGATCATCTTCTTCAAGGTAGCTTTCAATTGCATCCCACATCTCTTTTGTGATTTTGCATTTCATGACTTTTTGAAGAGTTGAAACTGTAAAAGTGTCGGTGATGATATGTCTAGCTTTGTTGTCTAAAGCAACTAATCTCTTTTCTTCATCAGTCCATTAAACTTTCAGTTTCTTGACTTCTGAGGTCTCATTGTTGGTGGCATAATTGGTGTTGGCCTAAATGGGAACAAAGGGGCCATTGATCACGCAGTCCACCAGCAACTCATCAGTAGTTTCCAAATGAGTTAACATTCGAGTTTTCCAAATGTCAAAGTGGTCTTCATCCAGTAAATGAATGTGTGAATTGTTAATCGTTGTCATGGTTTTTGAGTTTGCCATGACGAAACGGCACCCAATTTGTTAAGCTTGAAAAACAAAAAAGTTTTATTAAGTGTTTCGCTCTGATAGCACTTGTTGGTCCCAAAGAAGGCAACAAGGGTGAAAAACATTTAGAGGGGGGTGAATAGATGTTACAAATTTTTTGACCCTTTTTGAAAATAAACCTCTAGCTTACAAAACCACCCTTGCAATGTATCAAAATCGCAAGTGAGATTTGTAAAATGCACAGCAGAATTTCTAAGTAACAGAGTGAGGTTTGATAGTGAGGTTTAGAGAACAGTAAAGTGAGGTTTGACAATGATTAAATTTAAACACAATTCTCAAATCTGGTAAACCTATTAAGATCAAACAAATAAGACAAACTAGTTTAAACTATGAACAATAAAGAGAATGCAGAAATTAAAGAACACAAGATTTGGAATGGTTCAATCGTAAATGATCTACGTCCACTACCAAGATGGTTAGTCTTGAATTTTCTAACTACTAGATTTTGTATTAGATGATTAGAGAGATAACTAGGTGAAATTACCTAGATTCGCGCGAGCGAAGGCGGTTGTCTTTCGCGGAGGGGTTGGTGTCTGAGACCTCGCTTCATGGGAAGGAAAAATGAGGAGTCACCACGCGGTTTTTGTATTTTGAGCCCAAACGTTGAGAAATGGCTATTGTGAAATGGTGTCGTTTTTATTGGTAGCAAAAACTTAGGAAAAGCCTTTGAAAACGGGGATCATTTTTATTGGCAGCAAAAACGAGTAAAAAGCTTTTTTGTACCAGAGATTGTTAGGTTCGGAGGTCAAGTTACGTTTCGGGTAGAGTATGACGAGATCGCCCGAAACGCCTCGCATGACGAGTCTTTCTACCTTTCTCGAAATCGTGTGTGTGTGTGTGTGTCTTTTGAAATGGGGGCTTGAATGACAAGCTTAATCTTGGTTTGAATGACAAACGTTGATTAGGTGACTTTGTTTGAAAAGACGAGCGTTTGAATGAAAAACGTCGGTTTTGAGTTTGAAATGAGCGTTTGCGTGGCAAACGTCGATTTTGAGTTGAAAATGAGCGTTTGCGTGGCAAACGTCGATTTTGAGTTTGAAATGAGCGTTTGCGTGGTAAACGTCAATTTTGAGTTTGAAATGAGCGTTTGCGTGGCAAACGTCGATTTTGAGTTTGAAATGAGTGTTTGCGTGGCAAACGTCGATTTTGAGTTTGAAATGAGCGTTTGCGTGGCAAACATCGATTTTGAGTTTGAAATGAGCGTTTGCATGGCAAACGTCGATTTTGAGTTGAAAAGGAGTTCGAAGGTCGAACTCCGGTTTTTTGAACCGGGAATGTCATTGTTAACGATTTTTACGGGAAAAATGCATTTTAAATGATTTTGAGTGTCAAATGGCGGCTTTTAGTTTGAAGATGAGCATTCGGAGGCCGAACGTCATTTCGCGCGTTTTGAAAGAGAGTTCGACGGACGAACTCCGGTTTTGAACCGGGCATTACATTGTTAACGATTTTTACGGGAAAAATGCGTTTTAAATGATATGCGATCAACGAATCGGGTTGCGACTCGGACTTTGAAAAGTAAATACTATCACGATCCAAACGGGTCGGACTTTGTAAATGACAGTATTTAAAGTGTGGTATCAACGGAATCAAACGATCCGGATTCATAAATGACGATCAACGAGGCCAATCGGCTCGGATTTGTAAATGATGATCAACGAGGCCAAACGGCTCGGATTTGTAAATGAAAGAAATTAAAATGACGATCGACGGATCGATCGATTCGGAATTGGTAAATGACAATAAAAGTAAACGAAACGGGGTCGGAACGTCGTTTTAACCCGTGATTACTTCTCTTACGGAAAGAGAAGAGGATCGAGGGGCTAAAACGTATCGGACCCCGTTAGACGGAGGCGTCTACATTTCGATAACGACGTTCGAAACGGTTGTAGCGACTGGCACGTAAACCGAGACGGAACGAGAGATTTAGAGAGAGGGAGTTATACCTATGGCTAGGGTTGACTCCTTTGGCTCGGGAGGTGTGTACGGGACACGGAAAGTGATTCGAAAGGTTGTTTCGAAGTAGTAAGGTGCGTATTTGATCGAAATACGAAGGTTTCACGCGAATCGAGACGAAACGGGAGCTCAGAAGGGGTGAAAACTGCTTAGGGCCGTGAGGTAGTGAATTTTTGGTGTTAAAAATTCCTCCTCTTGCCTTTGACAGCAACTTCTATTTATAGGGTGAAAATTGCAGTAGGAGTCCGGACGGACTTGGACTGAATCCAGGGGGTTTTTGGATATTTTGGAAACTGGGGACTTGCTTGGCAATTTCGGGAAAAGTGCACAGGAGTCGTACCGGACTTTGACTGTATACCAGGGGTATTTTAGTCTTTTCCATTTGAATTTGATTGACGGGAGACTAGAGGGAGGTGGCATGCGTGCCAAGTGTCCCTCTGAGTCACCAGACATGTGGGATTTTGTCCCCCGGTCCCGGTTTTGTCCGTTTTTTAAAATAACAGTCTGGAAAATGTCCGAAACGCCCCCGGAAAGTGCCGGAAAATGCGTTTTTCAGGGAAAGCCATACTTTTACGTGAGATGACACGTGTTAAGTACGGTTCGACGTCGGGATGCATGGGGCAGTCCCGGGACGTCTCGTTGGCACGGCAACGGGGAGTTTAACGAGTTCCGGTTAACCTGGAGCGGGCCAGTTAACGGATTTCGGTTAACTTTCTGACGGATTTGGACGATCCGGATTTGGGTACTTACAGTTAGCCCCTCAGCGACGTCACTTCCGAAGGAGGTGGGGTCGTTGAAAAAGATAAGGATCCAAATCGGGATGCCTTACTTTGAAAGACACCTGGGCGGTCAGGTGGCTGGACCCTTAGCGGAAAGGATTCCTACGTATCCCGAGCGGGAATCGAGCCGATCGTAGTTCGAAAGGGGGCAAGGGCCGCGCATGGGGACCTTGATCTGAGTGAGACTGTTAGGAGGCGTCTAAACCTGGATGAGACCATTCGCGAGGTACCTATACCCGAATGGAGACTGTTGGGAGGCATCTGAACCTGGATGAGACCATTTGCGAGGTACCTGTACCCGAATGGAGACTGTTGGGAGGCATCTGAACCTGGGACTTATGAAACCTTTGAGGGCGTGTGGCGCCTCAAACCGGAGTTACGATGCTGACGAGGGCGTTCGTGCCTTGGGTGCTGGGCTTATTGCTGTTGCCAGGTTTATCCTGCTGGGGATGAGCGTTCGGGCTTACCTTGATGGCCGAAGAGGGATTGTTGTGCGGGCTTATTGCAGCTGCCGCTGAGGTGGAATGGTCGGGCTTACGACTGGCGGCCGGGGAGATGAATGTTCACTTACTGAAGTGAAAAGGTGTTCGAGCTTACGAGGATGGCTGAAGAGGGATTGTTGCAAGGCGTTTGTGCCTTGGGGTTCGGGCTTATTGTTGTTGTCGGTGAGGTGGAACGATCGGGCTTACGACTGGCGGCCGGGGAGATGAATGTTCACTTGCTGAAGTGAAAAGGTGTTCGAGCTTACGAGGATGGCCGAAGAGGGATTGTTGCAAGGCATTCGTGCCTTGGGGTTCGGGCTTATTGCTGTTGCCGATGAGGTGGAACGATCGGGCTTACGACTGGCGGCCGGGGAGATGAATGTTCACTTGCTGAAGTGAAAAGGTGTTCGGGCTTACGAGGATGGCCGAAGAGGGATTGTTGCAAGGCGTTCGTGCCTTGGGGTTCAGGCTTATTGCTGTTGCCGGGAAGACGAACAGCGAAGGTCTCGATAGGAGAGTGGAGGTCGGACCGCGAAGGTCGGGATTGACTGTTTGAGATGGGACCGTGAAAGGTCGAGATGGGGGATTGAAATTGGACCGTGGAAGGTCGCGATTAAGACTTTGAAATCGGACCGTGAAAGGTCGCGATTGAGGATTTAAATCGGACCGTGAAAGGTCGCGATTAAGGATTGAGATCGGACCGTGAAAGGTCGCGGTTTAGAGTTGGAATCGGACCGTGAAAGGTCGCGATTGAGAATTGAAATCGGACCGTGAAAGGTCGCGATTGAGGATTGAAATCGGACCATGAAAGGTCGCGATTGAGAATTGAAATCGGACCGTGAAAGGTCGCGATTGAGGATTGAAATCGGACCGTGAAAGGTCGCGATTGAGAATTGAAATCGGAACGTGAAAGGTCGCGATTGAGGATTGAAATCGGAACGTGAAAGGTCGCGATTGAGGATTGAAATCGGACCGTGAAAGGTCGCGATTGAGAATTGAAATCGGACCGTGAAAGGTCGCGATTGAGGATTGAAATCGGACCGTGAAAGGTCGCGATTGAGAATTGAAATCGGACCGTGAAAGGTCGCGATTGAGACTTTAATTGATGGTGAAAACCATTAGGAATTTTAACGTCTGGAGACAAGCGTTAGTGAAAACTAACTGAGAATTTATCCTCGGGGGATGGGGTGTTAGAAATGTCTAACTGGGGGAAATTTTACACTTTTGGGGGCCAAAAGTGGTAAAATTGAAACTGCGAAAAACTGAGGGGCCAAAGTGGCAAAAATTTTTCTGGTGCAGTAAGAGTCCGGCCGGACTTTTACTGAATTTGACCAGGGCCTATTCAGCGCCGAGGCCGAGGAAGAAGAAGTCATTTTCTTTCATTGTTGCCGGCGAGAGAGGAGAGAAAAGAGAGAAAAATTCCAACCCAAATTGCAAGGTTTGCTCGAATTTGTGAAGGAAATTTGCTATGGAAGGTGAAGGAGCACCAATGGCTCGCCACGGAAGGATCGATGACGAAAGAACTCGATTGGTTCGGACCATTCGAACCATTGCACATCCATTGAATCCGGCGGAGTTTTATCCGGCGAGGGATAGACACAACTCCAAGGATGGGATCGAGAGACAAGTAAGTTTCTTACAAATTCCATTAATTTTAAGAATGTGCATTCTTTAAATGTTAGAAATTTGCTAGGAATGAAATTAGGGATTTTGGTGCTTGAATTGGGGCTTTTGACTTTGCCATGAATTGTTGTCGAAATTGACTAGGATGTAGTTCAATTAACACTATGGGTGGATGACATAAAAATTTTGGTTGCAAAATTCCATGTCTAGATGCATTTTCCAAAATTAAAGTAGCTTTAATTCGGGACGGAGTAAATTTTCGAAAAATTCGAAAGAGATTTGAAAGTTCCGGTTTCGACGGAGTTTTCGAAAATGTTTTGAAAGTTCCGGATTCGACGGAGTTTTCGAAATGTTTTTGAAAGTTCCGGATTTGACGGAGTTTTCGAAATGTTTTTTTTGAAAGTTCCGGATTCGACGGAGTTTTCGAAATGTTTTGAAAGTTCCAGATTCGACGGAGTTTTCGAAATGTTTTGAAAGTTCCGGATTCGACGGAGTTTTCGAAATGATGGGAATATACGTAGGAAATGAATGAGAGTCGTATCTGCATTGCATCCTTTTAACATGCGTTGGTGCATTTATGTTGACGTTGCTTCTGTCTTGTTTGTCTGCAGGGGACAGGGGAGGTTGATACTCACAACCAGAAGAGTCGGGGTGCCTTTGAGGCGGTGCGAGCATTGTGGGATATTAACCCGGACGTGGCTCGAGAGGGAGAGAGGAGTCCGCGGCAGCTGGTGCTTGACTCCGGGTTGGCTGGGTTCATCAGTGCTATGGCTGCGACAGCTGATACGCCGAGGGCCAGGTCTATGTATGTTGCTCTGAGTGAGTACTAGTGGGATACGACCCACACTTTCCATTTCAGATGGGGGAGGCGACGGTGACTCCCACGGATTTTGCCGCTATCACTGGGTTGCCGACTTATGGCAACACGGCGGTGTGAGTTGTGTTATACCCAGAACGGTTATGCTTTCTTTGGGTTTTGATATTACCGATGCCGGGGGCTTAGGCATTGGTACAGGCCGATGGAGAGGCATTTGGAGGCGGGTGTCACTTGCTTACTTGGCCGGGTCCCTTTGAGGATGACCGCTGAGCGCTGGCTCGAGGGTTCCTTTAGTTTCTTATTTGTCGGTGACTTTATTCCCGACTTCGACACGTCTTGTCACTGCCTTTTGCTCGGGTCTCTGGTAGACTTGGATTCCGTGAGTGGGTTCGCGTGGGGAGGCTGGGTGGCCGAGCTCTACCATTCCTGGACAGGTTCTCGCGGGGAGAGGAGCACTCCTTTAGGCGCTTCACGCCTATCTTGGATGTAAGTTTACGTACTTTTTCTCTTCCTTGCCTCTTTTATGTACTCGTATGTATACGCTTTGTAGCCGACATAACTTTCCATTCTCTTGGCAGTGCGGTGCTACGAGGTGTTCGGCCCGCGCAGCTTGGGACATCAAGGAGCCGTACCGACCACATTCCCTGCCATGCTGATTTGGCAGAAGAAAGCGAAGAGGGCGGTCTCTTCGAGAGTTGGCACTCGAGTGTCGTACGAGGAGGTGTCTCAGGCACTGAACCGGGAGTTCTCTGAGAGGATCCAGCTGACCTGGTGGAGTAGGTTCGATGCCGTCGCTGTTCAGATTGCCAGCGAGACTACACGGCGGCGGAAGCTCCTGGTGGGACTTCACTGCGACGCCATGTATCTGGGGGAGAGGGTGACTCGTCAGCATAGGCCGGGGTCCCTTCCTTTGGTGCGGTGGATCCTCCTTTGTACATGCAGCATCCCCGGGAGATGCCGATGGATGAGCTGGAGGGGTACATACAGGGCGTGTACTACACCGAGTACATCATAGCGGGGGCCGCCTATGATGTTTTCTTGAGGATGAGGCTGAGGAGCCCGCAGGTGCAGCATAGAGAGGGCGAGGTCCCTGGAGGTCCTCGAGATTTTCCGGTCCCGCGAGCTAGGCTGGCGTACGAGGGGCTGGACGGTTCGCGTAGGCGACTTGTGATCCCGCTCCCGGCTGAGCCGAGACCACGATACAGGGCGGACCCCAATGCTTCGGTGAGCACCCTTTTTGATTTTACGCATTTGATAGTAGCATTACGCAAATGTTGCATTTGTACTTTCGCTTGCTTTCACGATGACTTTCCCGGTTCGCAGGTATCGGCCGTACGTACAATGACACCTATGAGGCCGGGTGGACGGGTGGTCCGCTACGCTAGGAGACTCGTGGAGTTCATGCGGTGCAGTTCCGGAGGAGCGTGGATGTCCGTGATCGGGCCGTCTAGGCCGAGAGGTTCGCTGCTCCCACGGGCGGTGGGGAGGACTTTACACGGGGATTTGGCCGGTTCGCGGGCAAAACGGTTGGATTTGGAGCTCCTTCTTTTGCGCACTCGGGGCGCGAGAGGGGGGAGTCCTCGAGTTCGCGTACTCCGTGGAGGCCCTTCGCCTATTCCCGGCTGGAGGAGTTTGGCGAGTTCTTGTTTGCGACGGATCCGACAGCGGCTTGAGCAAGACGTCGAGTGTACGGATGACGAGCGGGACTCGAGTAGTCCTACTTTATCTTGCTTTCTTTCTTTTCTTGCTTTGTTTAGACAAAATGCATGTATTTGTCAGAACAAATTTTGATTGGAACCGTATTTGCAAAAAGGCGCCCGTGGGGCGGAAACTCCGTACTTCGCATATTTATTCCGTGATCACCTTCTGTTATTTTTGGCAAATAAGGAAGTAGGTTAATCAAAAATAAATAAAATGAGAAATGCATTAAAAATTGAACGGGTCAAAATTTAAGCCTATATGCACTAATATTTAATTAAGCACCTTTGTTACACGAGCCGGGGCGGAAGGGATATTGATATTGATTGAATGAAACCGGGGGCGGCACGTTGGTTTCATAAAGGTGTGAATAGGGGATTGTTTGGAATTGCTTCCAATTTGGGAGCGGTAGGCTGCAGAGTTGACCAAGTCAAGCGCAGAGGAGAATCCGGCCGGACTAGGATTGAATTTCCAGATTCCTTTAAATTGCGGTTTCGGCTTTGCAATTTGTAAAGACTACGCCTTTGTTTCGATCATTTGGCTGAATTCCTTTCCAATTCTTAAGGCTTTTCTTCACTTTCTGACATGGCTCCCTTTCCCAAGTTATCGTCTCGGATGCAAGAGCGATACTTGGAAAACTTTCGATCGTGGGTACGGAACCACACGAGGCGAGAACAAGGGATTTTTGAAGGTTGTTACGGGATTAAATTTGTTTGGGCTTTGAAGGAGCTCATGCCAGTTGGGATCTTTTGAGAGCCGGCGTCTCGGTTACAGGACGTACGGAGGAACGTGTATAGCTTTCGTACAACGAAATCACTCCTACATTCGAAGATTTCCGGGCCATTACAGGAGGACTGAGACGGAGCAGCTAGTTCTTCCATATCGGTGGCATGGCCACTGTTGAGAAGCTAGTGTCTTTGCTTGGTATCTCATTTGGAGAAGCATACGGGATGCGTGCGAATACCGATTATGTTGACATTTCGGGACTGCCCGAAAGATTTGCCGGAGGGCGAGGAGTGTCTTTGCGTGGGGCGCGTTTGCTCTGTGCGCGATTGCTACTCTGTTCACATTCACGTCTGCAGGTGTGTGCCATCACGGTGTCTTGGACACTGGTGAGCCGTGCGGAGCGGGGAGACATCGTGCCATTGGTCTTGGGCGAGACGTTCACAGGCATAGGTCGGATGGCGGCCGTAGCCGATACATGTGGGGAGGGAGTCCCGCTATGCTTACCATGTGGTTAAGGGAGAGGCTGCGAGATGATGCACGAGGTGCCAATGTCTGTGACGCTTGGTCTTTCTCTCGGCGTCCTCTGGTGATAGGGGGCGATCAGTGTGGAGCTCTGGATGGCCGAGACTCCGCACGCATCACTTGCGATGGTGGAGTTCCCCATTGGAGATTCTGAGACTTGTCGGACCGCTCGGGAGGGTCTATTGGTTGTCGAGTGTCGGAAATGTCTCGAGACGTCTTTCTACATTCCATCATTGGTTACTGCGACGGTGCAGTGGAGCGTATGCCCTTGACAGTTTGAGTTATCTTGCTACCTTTGAGGTGGGATCTTTGTTGATGGAAGATCCTTCGACGCTATTCTTGATCACGCGGTGGTGGCAATACACGTCCTTTCCTACCAGGGTTCTCTTTCACCGAAGAGAGGGCCTGCTCTGTCGACGTGATATCTGAACCGAGTACGAAGAGTGTATAGGGAGACACGAGATGGCTATCTTGTGGAGACGGAGTGAGCTGTTGGGTCTTTGATCACACAGACGGCTCGACCTTGAGGAGGACCGAAGCAAGGGCTAACCACAGGAATCGTGCTGGCGATGCACATGGCTGATTATGAGGCAAGTGCTGATCGGGAGGCCATTCAAAGGCTTTGTTATGATGGCTCGAAGCGAGGCGGCTCGAGACGAGCTAGAGAAGGGACTGCGTTGATAGCCACGCGGGGTTGACGGAGGCGTCGGGAAGAGTCCACGAGCCGAGGTAGAAGGCCTACCGGAATATTTCTGTGAAGGTGAAGAACACTCGTTGCGGGAAAGGGAAGGGGAAGAAGGATGAAGGACCTAGTACGGGAAACTAGGTTGACCTTGTCAGTCCGTGAGTATCCACCCACTGTCATTGCAGACACATTAATTGATTAATGTTTTATTGTAGTTTTGCTAGCGTGTAGCGAGTCAAGAGTTGACCGTGCTTGAACTCATCAAAGAATGTTTTAACCGTAATGAATTCGTAGGTTAAATGAAAAGAGTTTTCCAAAACACAAGCAATTGATGCTTACTGTATTTTTTTTTGTTTTTTTAGACCGAACCAATGATGGCTGCCTACGTTCCCCTTTTACAATTGGACTAAGGGGTTCAGGTCACTGTAGTTCGACACTTTAGGTGAATTTTGAGAAAAGCAAAAACAAAAGAAGTGCGACCCTGTTTTTTACCGGGATCATTAGCAGGAATGTATCCAGTTGGGTATTACTCTTTTAGAACTTTTAATTTTACTGAGGGGATGGTGTATGGGGAAGGTGAGTTGACTCGTGCTCTTCCTCAAATGAAGTATCTGCGGAGCTTGCTTCCGTTCACGGGGTTAACGAAAGGGTTTCCGTCCAAATCTGCTAGCTTCATGGCTCCTCCGGAGAAGATTCTTTGTACCACGAACGGTCCTATCCAAGTAGGCTCCCACTTTCCGAGGGGATTGGTCTGCGTAGGAGGCTTTTCCTTTAGCACCAAGTCGCCTTCTCTGATGTCTCGGATCTTGACTTTCCTATCGAATGCTCGGGCCATTTTGCTCTGGTAGGCTCGAGTGTGCTCCATGGCTTTCAGCCTGCGCTCATCGAGTAGAGCAAGTTCGTCGTGACAGCTCTGTAGCCATTCGACTTCATTGATCCCGTTTTCCAAGAGGACTCGAAGGGATGGAATTTCCAATTCCACGGGTAACATTGCTTCCATTCCGTAGGTAAGCGCGAACGGAGTCTCCCCTGTGGCGGTTACGGCGATGTTACTGTATCCCCGAGAGGGCTAAATGTAGCTTTTGGGCCGGTCCCGGCCTGCGGTTTGTCATCTTTCGATTATCATGGCGAGAGTCTTGTTGGGTGCCTCTCGCACCATTGGTGTGTGGTGCGTAAGGAGAAGACTTGTGATGTGTGACTACGGGTCGGTCGAAGTTGGTCACAATCTCCTTCGAAGTGAGTCCCATTGTCGGATATGATCTCGTTGGGCACTCCGTATCGGCACATGATGTTCTCTCGGATGAACTCGGCCACCTTCTTAGAATTCAGTACCTTGTACGATCTGGCTTCTACCCATTTGGTGAAGTAGTCGACTGCGACTAGAATGAACTCGTGACCATTGCTCCCTGGTGGAGTGATCTTGTCGATGACGTCGATTCCCCATGTGGGGAAAGGCCATGGTGTAGTCATGCAATAGAGTTCATGAGGAGGGATGTGATTGAGGTTGGAGAACCGTTGACATTTGTCACAGCTTCGAACGAACTGGATGCATTCTGTTTCCATTGATATCCAGTAGTATCCTATACGGAGAATGATGCGTGTCAATGCTCGGGCGTTCATGTGCGGACCGCGGGTTCGTTATGAACTTCGTTCATTAGCTCGGCTGGCTTTTCTTTGTTTACACCGAAGGAAGTGGCCCTTGGTGGCGCTTCTTGTACAACATACCCCCCAGAATGACGAAATGGGATGCCAGGCGTTTTAATGCCATCATGTTTTTGGCTTTGATCCCTTCTTTGTATTTTCCATCTTCATTTGTGAAGGAAGCTTCTCCGCTTTGGAGGTATTGGTAAATTTGATTGTACCAAGGTTCGTCAGTCGTTTCCTTTTTTATTTCGATCTCACAGCAATAGGCGGGTGTTTCCCGTCCGCCTATTCTCGAGGGGTTTTACCGCTTTTCCCATCGGGAATTTTGACAAGAGAGGCGAGGGTTGCCGGGCGTACGCGAGCGGTTCTGTCTCTTGGCAAATAGTGAAAAGAGATGTCCTTGAGCGAGCAATGAGCTCCTCCATGTATGCACGTGTGTACTTCGAAGGCGAGAATCTACCGTCTTCCATTTGTTGGACACTTGATTGATGATCAATCTTTGAGTCTCCATACACATCCGAGTTACGAGATGTTGCGCTCGAGGCGGCTTCCGGACTAGGCTGCACGAGCTTCGTATTCTGCTGCATTGTTGGTCGTTTCAAAATTCAGCTTGATGGCTATGGGAGTGTGCTCGTCCTTGGGATCGACAAGGAACATTCCAATACCATTCCCCTTCTTGTTGGCTACCCCATCGAAGAAGAGTTGCCGGCGGTTTCTTATTTGTCGAGTGAAAGGATTCCGTCGTCCAGGAAATTGCGGATCGGGACCCTTAGGTTCCTTTGCTTGGGAAGTCGGCCGGTGATGCGCCATTACTCGCCCTTTGTTGATTTTCGACCATGTACTTGATGTCGAACTCGGCCCGAAAGAATGACCACTTGGCTAGTCGCATTGTCGGGGATGGCTTGTCAAAGAGATATCGGACGGTGTCCATTTTGGAGACCAGAGCACCGAATGTGGCGCATGTAGTGTTTCGGTTTCCCGACTACCCATACCAAGGCGGTACAAGTTTTCTCTAATCGAGTAGGCGAGTTCACTTCCTTGAAGCTTAGGCTTACGAAGTAGATTGCATGCTCAACCTTGGAATCTTTCTGTTCTTGTGCCGGCATTGCTCCGATTGACGTGTACATTCTTGTCGGATACGGGAGTAGTGGCTTGTCTTCATGTGGCGGGCACGAGGTGGGGGATTCACCAAGTAGGTCTTGATCTTCTCAAAAGCTGTTTGGCACTCGGAGTCCCATTTAATGTCGACATTCTTTTTCATCAGTTTGAACATGGGCTCGCAGAGAGATGTCAACTGGTTGATGAAGCGACTGATGTATTGAAGTCTTCCCATGAAGCTTTTCACTTTTGTTAAAGTCTGAGGCGGCTTCATGTCGATGATGGCCTTGATTTTCTTGGGATCGGCTTCGATACCTCTTTCTGTAACCATATACCCCAGTACCTTGTCGCGCTTGACGCCGAAGGTGCACTTTGCGTGGTTCAATCTCATGGAGTGCTTTCGAGTACTGTTGAAGAACTTTCTCGGATCTGTCATGTCTTTGCTGTACGATCCTCTGGAGTGGATGATCATGTCGTCGACATATACTTTGATTTCTTTGTGAATCATGTCATGGAAGAGGGTGCATTGCGGCCGGTAAGTAGCCCTGGCGTTCTTCGGGACCGAACGGCATGGCCGTGTAACGATATGTCCCCCACGGAGTGGTGAAGGCGATCTTGGCTTGATCCTCCTCGGACATCTTGATGCAGTTGTATCCGGCGAACCCCTCCCACGAAGGACTTCACTTGAAATTTGCCGTGGTGTCGACCGGCATGTCGATGTTAGGCGGTGGGAAATCATCTTTAGGGCTGGCCTTGTTGAGATCCCCGAAATCCACACAAAGATCTCGACCTTTCCATAGGCCTTGGTGACCGTCACGATGTTGGAGAGCCAAGTGCGGTACTCAATCACTCGATGAAACCAACTCGGAGCATCTTCTCAATTTCTCCTTTAACTTGCAAGGACCACTCTGGCTTGATCTTGCGGCTTACGCGACGAGGCTTGGATTTGGGATCGGGGAATTCTGTGCTCTACGATCGAGGGATCGAGTCTGGCATGTCCCGATATGACCAGGCGAACACGTCAACATACTCCGGAGGAGGCTTATCGTGGCTTCTTTCGCATCGGCGAAGAAACCGCTCTACTTCAGGTCTCTTTAGGCTTTCTCGTGACCGACCCCAGTTCACTTTGGTCATAACACTACAAGGAAAACCGGATTTAGAGACGGAAATTTAGAGACGGACGAAATCTGTAGCTAGTTTGGCGACAGATTAGAGACAGAACCAAAAATCAGAGACGGATTCGGATTCCGTCTCTAAATTAGAGACGGATTCAGATTTCGTCTCTAATTCAGAGACGGAATATGAATTCGTCTCTAATTCAGAGACGGAATCTGAATCCGTCTCTAATTTAGAGACGGATTCAGATTCCGTCTCTAAATTTTAGAGACGGGTTTTGTATCCGTCTCTAAAATAGAGACGGATTCAGAATCCGTCTCTAAATTAGAGACGGGTTCAGAATCCGTCTCTAAATTAGAGACGGATTCAGAATCCGTCTCTAAACTTTAGAGACAGATTTTAACCCGTCTCTAATTTAGAGACAGATTTTTGAATCCGTCTCTAATTTAGTGACAGATTCAACATCTGTCTCTAAAATTTAGAGACATATTTAGTATCCGTCTCTAAATTTGACTTTTCTTCTATATACTTTCATTTGTTTAGATTTTTTCTATCTTTTTTTCTATAACTTTTTCTAAAAAAAACCACTGATTAACAAAGGCTAAAATATTGTTTTCTAGTCAATAAAATTTTTTTAAAAAAATAAAAAATAAATATAGGGTAGTCCGTCCCTCTTTTGACTTTTCTTCTATATACTTTCATTTGTTTAGTTTTTTTCTATCTTTTTTTCTATAACTTTTTCTAAAAAAATCACTGATTAACAAAGGCTAAAATATTGTTTTCTAGTCAATAAAAATTTTTTTAAAAAATAAAAAATAAAAATAGGGTAGTCCGTCCCTCTTTTGACTTTTCTTCTATATACTTTTATTTGTTTAGTTTTTTCTATCTTTTTTTCTGTAACTTTTTCTAAAAAAACCACTGATTAACAAAGGCTAAAATATTGTTTTCTAGTCAATAAATTTTTTTTAAAAAAATAAAAAATAAATATAGGGCAGTCCGTCCCTCTTTTGACTTTTCTTCTATATACTTTCATTTGTTTAGTTTTTTTCTATCTTTTTTTTTATAACTTTTTCTAAAAAAAACCACTGATTAACAAAGTCTAAAATATTGTTTTATAGTCAATAAAAAATTTTTAAACAAATAAAAAATAAATATAGGGCAGTCCGTCCCTCTTTTGACTTTTCTTCTATATACTTTCATTTGTTTAGTTTTTTTCTATCTTTTTTTCTATAACTTTTTCTAAAAAACACCACCACCGATTAACAAAGGCTAAAATATTGTTTTCTAGTCAATAAAAAAATTTTAAAAAAATAAAAAATAAATATAGGGCAGTCCGTCCCTCTTTTGACTTTTCTTCTATATACTTTCATTTGTTTAGTTTTTTCTATCTTTTTTTGTATAACTTTTTCTAAAAAAAACCACTGACTAACAAAGGCTAAAATATTGTTTTCTAGTCAATAAAAAAATTTTAAAAAATAAAAAATAAATATAGGGTAGTTCGTCCCTCTTTTGACTTTTCTTCTATATACTTTCATTTGTTTAGTTTTTTTCTATCTTTTTTTCTATAACTTTTTCTAAAAAAACCACTGATTAACAAAGGCTAAAATATTGTTTTCTAGTCAATAAAAAAATTTAAAAAAAATAAAAATAAATATAGGGCAGTCCGTCCCTCTTTTGACTTTTCTTCTATATACTTTCATTTGTTTAGTTTTTTTCTATCTTTTTTTGTATAACTTTTTCTAAAAAAAACCACTGATTAACAAAGGCTAAAATATTGTTTTCTAGTCAATAAAAAAATTTTAAAACAATAAAAAATAAATATAGGGTAGTTCGTCCCTCTTTTGACTTTTCTTCTATATACTTTCATTTGTTTAGTTTTTTTCTATCTTTTTTTCTATAACTTTTTCTAAAAAAAACCACTGATTAACAAAGGCTAAAATATTATTTTCTAGTCAATAAAAAAAATTTTAAAAAATAAAAAATAAATATAGGGTAGTTCGTCCCTCTTTTGACTTTTCTTCTATATACTTTCATTTGTTTAGTTTTTTTCTATCTTTTTTTCTATAACTTTTTCTAAAAAAAATCACTGATTAACAAAGGCTAAAATATTGTTTTCTAGTCAATAAAAAATTTTAAAAAAAATAAAAAATAAATATAGGGCAGGGTATAATATATAAGGGTTAGGGTGTAGGGTATAGGGTATAATATATAAGGGTTAGGGTGTAGGTTATAGGGTATAGGGTATAGGATTTAGGGTTTAGGGTATAGGGTATAGGATTTAGGGTTTAGGGTTTAGGGTTTAGGGTTTAGGGGTTAGGGTTTAGGGTTTAGGGGTTAGGGGTTAGGGTTTAGGGTTTAGGGGTTAGGGTATAGGATTTAGGTTTTAGGGTATAGGGTATAAGATTTAGGGTTTAGGGTATAGGGTTTAGGGTCTAGGGTTTAGGGGTTAGGGGTTAGGGGTTAGGGTTTAGGGTTTAGGGTATAGGGTTTAGGGGTTAGGGTTTAGGGTTTAGGGGTTAGGGGTTAGGGTTTAGGGTTTATGGGTTAGGGGTTAGGGTATAGGGTATAAACCCTAAATCCTATACCCTAACCCCTAAACCCTATACCCTATACCCTAACCCCTAAACCCTAAATCCTATACCCTAACCCCTAAACCCTATACCCTATACCCTATACCCTAACCCATATACCCTAAATCCTATATCCTAAACCCTATACCCTATACCCTAACCCCTAAACCCTAAATCCTATACCCTATACCCTATACCCTAAACCCTATACCCTATACCCTATACCCTAACCCCTAACCCCTAAACCCTATACCCTAACCCCTATACCCTAAATCCTATATCCTAAACCCTATACCCTATACCCTATACCCTAACCCCTAAACCCTATGCCCTAACCCCTAAACCCTAACCCATATACCCTAAATCACATGCCCACAAACCCTATACCACATACCCCTAAACCCTAACCCCTAAACCCTATACCCTATACCCTAACCCCTAAACCCTAAATCCTATACCCTATACCCTATACCCTAAACCCTAAACCCTATACTCTAACCCCTAAACCCTATACCCTATACTTTCCTTATACCCTAACCCACAAACCCTATGCCTAACCCCTATACCCTAAACCCTATACCTAACCCCTATACCCTAAATCCTATACCCTAAACCCTATACCCTATACCACAACCCTAAATCCTATACCCTATACCACTAAACCCTAAATCCTATACCCTAAACCCTAAATCCTATACCCTATACCCTATACCCTACACCCTAACCCTTATATATTATACCCTATACCTAACCCCTAAACCCTTTAAATGTCATTTAGAATGTAGAAAAAAATTAAAAAAAAATAAACGAGGTAGCTATATACCATTTTCACAAGATCGGGACACATTTCTTAAAACCCTAAATAATGACACATATTTTTAACTCAATTTCCATTTGGATTTTGATGAAAGTCGTAAAGATGAAAAATACTTTAAATGTCATTTATAATGTAGAAAAAATAAAAAAAATAAACGAGGTAGCCGTATACCATTTTCACAAGATCGGGACACATAAAACCCTAAAACCCTAAATAATGTCACATATTTGTAATTCAATTTCCATTTGGATTTTGAGGAAAGCCATAGAGATGAAAAACACTTTAAATGTCATTTAAAATAATTAAAGATTAAATTATTGTTATTGTTAATAAGTATTTTTTTATAATTTATTAATATCAATTATTACTTAGGTATATTAACATTTCTTAGAAGTTTAAATTATTAAATTATTATTAATAAATTTAAAATAATTAAATTAATGAATATTATTATTAATTAATAACATTATTATTTTTGATGTTATGTATTATTACTAGTTATTATTAATATTATTATTAATTATATAATAATAATTATTAATATATTCAATTATATAATTGAATAATTAACAATAACATCATTATTAGTCTTATTATTAAGTATTATTACTAATTATATGATAATGTTATTATTCTTGATATTAGGCATATTACTATAACTAAAATTTTGGGTAAATCAAATAAAAGCATGTTAATATTTTAGATAACTTTTTGTAAATTTCAGTAATAAAAAAATCTAAAATATTTTTTTCTATTCAATCAAAAATAATAAAAATTTATAATTATTATTAATACTATTTTTAATATTATTACTGATTATAAAATTAATATTAATATTAATATTAATTAATTATATAATTAATAATTTATTAATAAATATTATTAATAATAAATATTATTAATAATAAATATTATTATTCTTAATATTAGACATAAATAATTTAGTTAGTGTATAATATAGTGTGAAATAAATATAAGTACGCGATGTGGCATTGTTTGATTGGATTTCAAATTTTCACGCGGATTGTGGGCCAAAGCAAGATCCTACCTTTCATTGCCTTAAATCAAACGGCCCAAAATGTTTTAAACAAAAACAATCTCTCCCTCTCCTATTTCTCTCCTCATTTCTCTCTCTCTCTATACTACTGATCAGTTTCAAATTACAAGACCCACCGTTTTCTCTCTCTCTCATTTCCCTCACTCCCTCACCGTCCAGACTACGCCATGCTCTCCGGCGAACCACCCTCCGTCTCTCTCTCTGTTTCTCTCCCTATTTCACTCCTCTTTTCTCTCTCTCTCTTCTCTCTTCATTTCGAATTTCCAAACCCAGTTAAAGCTACCCACCGTTTTCTCTCTCTCTCATTTCCTCACTCCCTCACCGTCCCTTCGGCCTCCGCCATGCTCTCCGTGACACCACCCTCCGTCACTCTCTCTGTTTCTCTCCCCATTTCACTCCTCTTTTCTCTCTCTCTCTCTCTTCTCTCTTCATTTCGAATTTAGAATTTCGAATTTCCAAACCCAGTTGAAGCTACCCACCGTTTTCTCTCTCTCATTTCCAAACCCAGTTGAACCTCGGTAGGAGCCAATCGAGGAGAAGGTGGCGAAGCAGCGAGATCCGGCGACACAGTTGAACCTCTGTTGAACCTCGGTATGAAATTGGGTTTGGTTTTGAGTTTACGTTTTTCGATTTTCGATTTGATTGATGTTTTTCGATTTGTTTTCCGTTGTTGGGTTTGGTTTAATGGTGGTGAATTGGTTATGGTGGCGAATACGGTGATGGTGTTCTTTGGTGGTTAGACGGTGGGTGTTCTTTGGTGGTTGACGGCGCCGGTGAGGTTGTTGTTGGTGGAAGTTTGTGAGGAATTTGTTTGAGTATAAAAGAAGTTTAGGGATCAAAGTGTAATTATGAAATATCAAGGACTTATTTGAGATTAATAAAAATTAAGGGGTGATTTGAGAATAAGAAAAATAAGGGATCGATTTAATATATATTTAAAAATATATATTAATATATTTTAAATATATATATATATATATTTAAAATATATTAATATATATTTTTAAATATATATATAATTTTTTTTAAAAAAAAATATCAATTTAGCTACAGAAATATTCGTCGCTAAAATGGTTCGAAAATAAAACGAGAATTTAAATAGAGACGAAAAATCTGTCGCTAATCCGTAGACGGTCATATCTGTAGCTAATTTAGACACGGACATATCTGTCTCTAATTTAGAGACGGGCATATCTGTCTCTAATTTAGAGACGGCCATATCTGTCTCTAAATTAGAGACGGATATATCCGTCTCTAAAATAGCTACAAAATAGCGACGCCCAATTTAGCGACAAACCTTCACCCACGGAATAGCTACGGAACAAATCCGTAGCTAAACACGATTTAGCTACGGAATCTTCATTTTAGCTACGAAATTTTCCGTAGCTAAAATGAATTTTCCTTGTAGTGTAACCTCTTCGGTAGCTTGGGCCCGGTTGTCCTCTTGGTTGACTAAACGCTCGAGAACTTCTCTAATGTATTGTTCATTTAATGTGTCTGCTTCTTTATCAATTGAATTATTAACGTCATTTAAGTTGTTTGTTAACTTATCAGTTGTTAAAGTGGCAATGAGAGGATACTCCGAAAGGTCAGACTTTTCATTAAACAAGAACGGAAATACATGGATGGCTACATTATCATGGTCCTCCGGCGTAAGGCCATTAGATGACTCAGAGGATTGGACTTTTACAAGGACTGACTCAGAGGGTTTGAGACCGGGTTTAGGGAGATGTGGGTGCAGGCCCAGCTTGTCTTCCAGTTCTGCCTGGCTTGCCCTTGGTCCGGTGAAAGTTACCCAGTTCTTCAGTGGCATTACTGGATGCTTGATGAGGGTGCGGGGATCGAGAGGCTTGGCTTCGCTGTCCCAACCATGGCAATCATGCTTTGTTCTCGGAGCCCAGGTCAATCAGGTTTGGCACCTCCATGACTTCTTCAAAAAGACTCTGTAGAGCTGGTCCACTGAGAGCGTCTTCTATGAATTCTGGTTCCTTCTGCTTTGGAGTTACTGTCTCGAATGTGGCCTCGGTGGCTGATTCGAACAGTCTGTTTCCCATGGTGAGTACCTTGAGTTGCTCTTCCAAGTCGGGGATTCCCTTGAATGTGTACTCGTGCTTTGGGTGTGGTGGCGGTTGGTCCGAGGTAGAGAGCTGTGATGTCGAGGAACGCTCCCCTAATCGGATTAGCCTTCAGTCCTGCGAAACGCTTGAGGTCCCGTGGCGCTAGTTGTTCCATTCTTTACGTAGTCTCGGTGCCGACTATCCCCTGCTTCTTTCTCATCTTCATCAGGTTCACTTTGTCGGTCCCCTCGGTTCTTCTGTCGGTTCAGCCTGTCGGTCCCCTCGGTTCTATTTGTCGGTTCCCTTGTCGGTCCCCTCGGTTCTGCGTCGGTTCCCTTGTCGGTCCCCTCAGTTCTGATGTCGGTTCCCTTGGTGAAGTAATGAGCGAGGTCAAAGCTATAAGGCCGGAGGTTGGGTGTGCCATCGGAGGTTCCCCTTTTACCGGCTGCTGCCTTGGTGCGGGCAAGCCTTTTGTCTTCCTTGATGTCAGCCGGTGTTGGCACGTAGCCAAGCCCCTGGACCGTGGTGTGGTCCTTGACTTCAATAACTTGGTGTTGGCCTTGTAGCCTTTGCCGAGCCCCGGTCTGGGATGAAGTTCATGAGTTTCATCATCTTCATGGCGGGAGGAATCTAGTCGTGAGATAGTGGAAGGTCCACGTTGCATATTTGGATCTTGGAGGTCTCCCGTGAGTGAATCCAGTTAATGCCATGTTGTCATTATGCTTGATTTCTAACACCGGAATGTCGTTGGTGCTTTGGTCCCCTCGGTGGTGACACTGTCGCCGTAGTAGGCGTGGTTAGCTCGTTGCCTTGCATGAACTTGAGGCACTGATGAAGGGTAGATGCCACGCCATTGATTTGATGCAGCCAGGGACGCCCCAGGATGGCTGTGAAAGTGATTGGAATGTCCAAATACTTGGAATTCGGTGGGGATCATCCGCTTGCCGAACCAGATGTTAAGAGTAGCAACTCCGAGAACTGTACGGGAAGTAGAGTCATAGGCCTGGACAAAGGTGTGGGTGAAGGCTTCAGATCTCGTGGTCTTGATGTCAAGCAGGTCAAATCATCTTGGCGGGCAAGATATTCATTCCGGAACCTCCGTCTACCAACACGCGGGGAAGGCGACGCTCGTCCAGTGGGATCTGTGATGGCAGAGCGGCTCATTGTGATCAGCCCCAAATTTTGGAAGGTCCAAATCTGTGAAGGTGATAATGTTGCCAAAGTGGATGTTGTCGATCATCTGAATGACTTCGCCTGGGGTTGCGTCCACGGGGACCATGGTACGGGCTAGGCTTTCCTCTAGCTTGAGCTTGTGAGGATAAGAGGAGGTGAGCAGAGACCAAAGGGAAATGTTCGCCTGAGTCCGCTTGAGTGAGGATCGGGTCCTCTTTCAGAGAACTTGTGTCTTCGGGCATCGGGTTGCGGTTACGGCTCCGCAGCTTTTTAGTGGCCTTGGGTGGTAATGTATGGATTTGACCCGATCGGGTTAGAACGGCGACATCGGGTTTGGTCCCCTACGAACAGCCGCTACGAGTTGAGCCATAGTTAGAGGAGGATTCCTCGTAGCATAGGGCCATATGTCTTCCCTCAACTCATCGACTGTGGATGTATTCCCCGAAGCTTCGGCGGCTTGACGGATTCTCGTCCCGGGATACTTGGGTTAGGTGCCTTTGCGGGGAGGTAGCCTACGGTTTGGCCTTGTTGCTCGAATGTCGGTGCACAACGGTGGTCGTCGGAGGCTGAGCGTGCGTGCTTGACCCTCCGGGGAGGTTGGAGAGTTCTAGGTTCAGCGAACAGTCTCCTTGATCTCTTCACGGTATACCGCGCTCCTTTCCTTCTTCTTGAGCATACTCAAGGCATTGCAGAGTTGGAGTGCAGGGATACTCATGATTTGCTAAGCTTCCTCCACTCTTGGCCCAGATTAACTTTCTTGCAAAGCAGAGCTGCGTCGAGAGTTAATGAGCTGCGTTTCTTCCCATGTGAGAATAGCCGGGGCTTCTTTGAACCGCATGTGGCGGTCTAGATAAACTTCCACCGGGAGAGCTTTCTTTTACGCTTTATTCGAGTAGCGGGTATGCTCGGAAGGTGAGTACACGGCTTCCCGAACATCTCGCCCATATGGCGGTGGGCGACCCGGTCGATCGTCTCTGTAAACGAATGCCGTAGGCTGCGGAATCTCCCCGAGTAGTTGCTCGAGACGAATTTCCATCCTCCTCTTGTTTTTAAATAGACCTTCCTCCCCGAGGTTGGCCTTTCAATTTGAGTGTGGAAATGATCCGTTTCCATCCTCCCAGGACCCTTGGGAGTCCGGTTTTGTTGACTTCATGCCCGGCTTGGAAAAGAATAGTTTCATCGTCTTCGTTGTCGCTTTCACAAAGAACTTGCTTTCCTCGGGGAGGCAAGCGCTGGGATTCGTTCTGCTGTGTCGTTCCATCTCCCAGGTCATCGGGACCATTGACCACCCTCGTGTGGTAGAGGGGGTTGGATGAGAACAGACGGTAGTCGAGGAAGTTGCCGTGAGCAAAACCCCTGAGGTCGAACTGGTCTAGAGTGGCCTCTAGCTTTCTCGTCTCGAAGCCGCACTGTGACACTTTAAGGGCTTGGTCCTGTAGGTCTTTCGAGCTTGGTCTTCGTCCCAGAGACGGCTTTCTTGAGCGGCTAGTTCCATGAGGGCTTTCCTTGCGAGAGCTAAACAGTCTCCGTAGGTGCGCGCCGTCTGGCTAGTGTCTAGAACTGTGATCACATCCAAATCGCCGAATGGCGGGAACACTTGGATTACGTTAACGAAGGAAGTCGGATCAGGACATTCCATGCGGCCTTCCTTGATCTCGATTACCAAGAAGTTTGCCCAATTTTGCTTGGATTGAACCCTGGGGTGCCGAACTCGCGATGTTGACAGCTCGTGATCTCGCTCGATCGCCAAGTCTATCGAGCTAGCGCCTACATCGTGTGATGTCCGACTCGGCCGCGACGGCCGGGAGTAGAATCGGCCGGAGCATGTTGATGCCGAGGTGGTCATTTCCAATGAAGACCTTCGCGAGATGTTTTCGGAGTAGGCTGGAAGCGTTCCCGAGGTTGATCTCGATTCGTGACAGGGTGAGGAGCTTGGTCTCCTTCGGTTGCCCTTGCCCTCTGGCGGCGCTTGAGGGTATAAGCTTGGCGACGGCACGGGCCGGTTGCAGCCGAGGTGGTACTCGGAAGTACCGATGAGCTCGAGCTCGGTTGGCCGGGGCCTCGTTTACCATGAGCGAGCGGTCGTCGAGGGTGACTTTGGCATTGCAGAATACGACGATGAGGACCGGATCCTTGGTATCATCGGGATATACGGAATAGATGATGTTGACGAAGTCGTCGTCGATCACTTGACAAAAGGATTCTTCGTTGTGTCAACCAAGAATCTCCAACCGTCGGATAGCCTGCATGTACCGGACGCTGAGCTTAACAATTTCCATGGTATTGGAGCCTTGGTCATAGGTGACACGATCGGAACGGTGCCGTCCTCGAAACCGAGCATGTGAATGCAGAGGTCTTCCCGCGGAGTGCACCGCATCTTCGACTCCGGAGAGTCCTGACTCGTCGTCATCTGACGGCTCAATCCAAACGTAGGGACGTATTGCGTCCGGGTGCGTTGCTGGAGCTGCTAGGAAAACATCATGCCCTTCATTGGAGAAGAGGGGTGCAGCGGGTAATTCCTCGTGGAGGACATCCCATACGACTTCCATGCATTCATCACGAGTGTGACGGTGCTTGTTGACCTTTATCACGAAGATCTCTTCGCCTGGCGGGGCCAGAGAGTTGGTTTGAAGAATGCTGACGAATCTCCGATTGGAGACTGGGGGTTTACGTGCCCGCATCATGGCGATGTTCAGCGTTTCTTTCCAATCTGCCTCCAAATGTTTGAAACGACAGTTGAACTTGATGTATCGGGCGCCGGGTGCACTTTGCTCGAGTACGTTTACATAGTTAGCATCTGCGGACTCTGAGGGATTCTGATGAGATTTGCCCCGATAGTCCCTTGGTTGATTTGAAGGAGGTAACCCCGGTGCCTGACTGCGGGCACGCTTGGCTATTGTCTCGGCTTCGTTTCCTATGAGGAAACTGTCCCCTCGGATGACTTCAAGATCTCCCTGCCGGTTAATGAACTTAACACACTGATGGAGAGTGGAGGCTATGGCTTTCATGTGATGTAGCCAAGGGCGTCCCAAGAGGGGCGTGGAACTCGAGATGGAATGTCCATCACATGGAATTTTCTTGGCACCATTTGGGTCTCGAACCAGAGTTCCAGAGTCACCATCCCCAGGATGGGACGAGACGTGCTGTCATAGGCCCTGATAGTCCGGGTTGACGGAATCAGATGGCTTTCGTTGATGCGGAGGGCTCGCATCATGCTGAGAGGGAGAACATTAACGGCTGACCCGTTATCTACCAATACTCCGGGGAGTGATATGGTGTTGAGCTTGAGAGTGATGTACAGAGCTTCATTGTGCCCCGAGGCATCTTTCGATAGATCTTCGTCACAGAACGTGATCATACTGCCATACAGTCGGGAATCGTAGATCTCATCTCTATCCGTAGAAGGAGAGTCATCCAGCCACCCGTTTCCTGTCTTTCTTTTGCGAGGTAAAGCCTTTGCAGGAACCTCGGGATTGCGTTGAGGCTGCTTGTGGCGGTTGCCGCCCTTGGTTAGCACGTTGATCGAGTGCGAGTGCCAAGCTGACTTTGATCTTCCTTTGCTGGTCCGAGCTCGGAAGCTGGACAAATTGAATCTTAGCTGATCCCGCGGGGTTTTGTCTCCGATCGGCGCAAGGTTACCAAGGTCCGAGGTATTCCTGAGCCCCGGGGCCCGAACTCGGTTTCGGCGGGACTTTTCGGCTTTTCCACCCTTGTCCGCTCTAAAGCCGCACGGCTGGAGGAAGGGAGGACTGGCTAGAGTAGAGTACGTAGTAGTCGAACCTCCCGGATGGCTCTCCGAGTGTACCCACACTGGTGTCTCCAGCTTCGTATCTTTCTCTCAGCATCTCGCCGAGAGTACTTCTTCTTCGTTTTCTCTGAGGATTGCTCCGGATCATATCTTGGGACTCGTACTGTGCAGCAGAGCGCCACAAACATCGTAGCCGATGTGGACATTAGGATGAGGACCCGGCAGAAGAATCGGAGGAACCGGCTCGCGACAATCTTCTTGGGCACCCACTCAATGGAATTCACACGTTATTGTTCTAAAGGGGTTTCCGACCGTATTGGGCCCACGAGGACGCTCCAATTTGCCTTCTTCTATCAAATTCGGATTTCGTATCGTAACCCCAAACAGCTTGTACGTGGTATGGTCGTGATACCGATGGAAGGCGCAAAGATTTGTTCTTGTCCGCATTGGCTACGGGATTCTTGGGTTTGTAATTTGCAACGGGTTTAAGGAGACCTTCCTTGATTAACCCTTCCAACATCTTGCTTAGCGGCATGTCCAACTTGTCGAAGTGTACGGCGTGTGCCGCTTTGAAGTGGAGTTGTTGCTTTGTGGGACCGGGTTTCGTTGCCCGACCGCTGTCGTCCCCGATGGATATAGTTGACAGACGTATCTTTCCCTTTGCCGGGGCCGGTGCGGGATTGAATGCAACCGCGAGCGGTATTTGTATGGGCGTGCAAGAGCCAACTTTTCCTCGAGATCTTTCTCGAACCGTGAGCCGGCATTGACCATGGCCCTGAGATCCGGGAAGAAATGATGACCGATGAGAGTTACGATGGACGGTCTTAAGTAGGACTTGAAGATCCGCATCCGTTCCTCTTCGAGAGTGGCTCCATGATCTCGGAGAGTTTCCAACTCCACCTCTTGTAGAATTCC
The DNA here is from genome assembly GCA_022495995.1 of Adenophora triphylla var. japonica. Classification (NCBI taxonomy): domain Eukaryota; kingdom Viridiplantae; phylum Streptophyta; class Magnoliopsida; order Asterales; family Campanulaceae; genus Adenophora; species Adenophora triphylla. The sequence continues at coordinate 563,959 of JAFEMH010000236.1, read as the reverse complement.
CCAACACTTTCATCCGCTTTCTGCTCAGTGGTGATTAAGTCCTCGCGACTTGTTTCCCACTCTAAGTTGGATCGGTACCGTTCCAGAAGATGTTACTAATCCGATCCTGTGTGTGGCGATCCGCAGCTTGACCCTTAGAAACCATCGTAACGCCGAACTTTCGAGCGTATGCCGGAAGTGGTCGCCCATTTGCTGGAGGGTTGCTCCTTTTGCTCTCATGCCGAGAATGTAGGTGTCGACGTGCGTTTGAGGACATTCGGTTCCGTCGAATCGGTCCATCTCAGCATTCGAACTTGGCAGGGAGAGGCGTGACCATTCCCGATCCGTGGATTTGAGCGTTTCCGCCGAGCCGCTCATGGCGGCTTTCTGTGTCTTTCATCCGTTCGACCATCCAGTGCTAAGGTCAGGGTCCAAGGTGGATGAGGCTCGGCGCCGGTGCTACCACGTGAGCGGTAGCTGATTGAGGTGGAAGGCTTGATATATGTGGATATACGGGGGCCTTTTCTCGAATCGTATCGGGGTTTATCCCGGTGTTTTGGGATTCGTGTATAGGCAATGGGACGAACCCGGAGGGTATTGAAGGATATTGGCATCCTCGAGATGGTCCGGGGCCGGTGCGCTAGCGGTATTGAGTGATAGGAGTAGCACTGGGCCGGCCAAATATGACAGGTTGCCCTGGGAGGTGGCAACGTGAAGCCTAGGTCGGCAAGCTTCCTTGATTCGAAGGCATCCCGTAAGTTGGCGGGGGAGGGACCCGATTGAAGGTTTGGTGAACTGGTTTCGGGAATCGTCATCCTCGACTGTGACAAAAGTACCGTCTCGACCGGGGATAGCCGCTATACCACGCTCATTCGTAAGCCGTACCACGAAATTCTCGCGATCTTCTTCTCGCCTCGCGAACCTCACAAGCCCTGATGGCTTCTTCCAATGTCATATCCGTTGCCGGTGGCGGGGGTCCTTCCCCGTCACGATTTCTGTGAACTAGACATGTCGGAAATTCTGGATGAGGGAACCGAGGGAACCGAAGAACTGGCTCCGACGCCGCCGTTACCGTGATTCTGGCAAGCCGCTGACCCGGAAATCTGAACCACTTTCTGTTCGCTGCAGGGAACGAAAGGAAGGGTTTAGGCTTCGGAAAAGGGTATTTGGCTCAAGGTTTCGGGCTTGTGCAATGTGCAGTTACCGATTAATGTTTACTTAAAGCGTGTTTTCTCAGAGTCCTAGTCGGTTGAAAAGAGCGAGTCTTCTTTTTCGCAACTAATCCTAGAGCTCTAATCAGTGGATCTCGTCACTACGCTTATAAGCCCCTCGTTTCCATTGTAGATCATCTTTCTCGAGGCGGACTATCCCGAGCGAGGTCTTATAAGGCAAGTGAGTTCCACCGACAAAGGAAAAAGTGAACTTAAGGCTAGCTGATCACGCAAACTTTCAACGTATGTGACGCACGGGCCACAGTCGAAGTCAACGTCCTTAAGTTAAGGTGGGGGATCGTGCCAAAATTTCAGCATGACCTTCTCCCGACTCGCTTGCGCGAGGGACCTTAGCTTTGGCGTTGGCCAAGCTGTGGCCGGCACGGTGGATACGGTGAGGTTTGGTGACACGGCGTCACATTGAACCTTCGGGTATATTTTTCGGCAGAGCTCGCGTCAAAGTCAAGGCCGAAAAGCTCAAGACTTCGGTCGGAATGACCTTCGGTCTCAACCTCTCGAGCTTGACTCGGAGCGGGGCCCGGCGTAAAAAACATACACTTAGGCTTTATGACACGAGCTAAGCCAAAAACCAACCGGGTCTGGACAAAGTGTGACACAAAGAGTGCACGGCTTACACGGGCTAGGATGGGATGTTTGGGACGACTCCGCGCGCCCCGAAAGGTGTCTCGCGCACCAATCGGGGTGCAACCGATAAGGCCATCCCGGGTTAGGTCAGAAGGCGTGCGGTGTACCGAGCGGCAAGAAGTGCACGTGGAAGTGCGATGTTTCGAGGCAAAGTGCGCGTAGTGTGCGGTCACTAAAATTCTTTTTCCGAGTAAAAAAGATTTTTCGAATGTGTCTTAAAGCATTATGACGCTAGTACGATTCAAAAGACAAAGATGAAAATCAAACATGAATGGGAATGCACAAACATGGTATGATTTTGGAAAATGTCAATGTAATTCCTTTGAAAAAACCGTTCGAGGTTTAAAGTAACACACGCACACGAAAACGAGGAAGGGTAAACGAAAGTTTGACCCACGGAATGCTTTGAAAACAACGGCAGCTTTGAAAAAGTATCTTCTCCCCAAATGAGTCGCCAACCGAAATTACCCGGATTTCGCGCGGGCGGCGCGAAACGCAGTTGTCTTTCGCGGAGGGTTGGTGTCTGAGACCTCGCTTCATGGGAAGGAAAATGAGGAGTCGCCACGCGGTTTTTGTATTTTGAGCCCAAACGTTGAGAAACGGCTTTTGTGAAAATGGTGTCGTTTTTATTGGTAGCAAAAACTTAGGAAAAGGCTTTGAAAACGGGGGTCATTTTTATTGGTAGCAAAAACGAGTAAAAAGCTTTTTAGTACCAGAGATTGTTAGGTTCGGAGGTCACGTTACGTTTCGGGAAGAGTATATTGAGATCACCCGAAACGCCTCGTATGACGAGTCTTTCTACCTTTCTCGAAATCGTGTGTGTGTGTGTGGGTGTGTTGTTGAAAAGGGGGCTTGAATGACAAGCTTAATCTTGGTTTGAATGTCAAACGTTGATTAGGTGACTTTTTGAAAAAGCGATCGTTTGAATGACAAACGTCGGTTTTGAGACGGAAATGAGCGTTTGTGTGGCAAACGTCGATTTGAGTTTGAAATGAGCGTTTGCGTGGCAAACGTCGATTTTGAGCTTTTTGAAAAGGAGTTCGAATGACGAACTCCGGTTTTGAACCGGGCGATTCATTGTTAACGATTTTTACGGGAAAAAATGTATTAAATGATTTTCAATGTCAAATAGCGGCTTTTAGTTTGAAAGATGAGCGTTCGGAGGCCAAATGTCATTTCACGCGTTTTGAAAGAGAGTTCGAAGGACGAACTCCGGTTTTGAACCGGGCATTACATTGTTAACGATTTTTACAGGAAAAATACGTATTAAATGACATGCAATCAACGAATCGGGTTGCGACTCGGACTTTGAAAAGTAAATACTATCACGATCCAAACGGGTCGGACTTTGTAAATGACAAAGATTTAAAGCAAGTATCAACGGAATCAAACGATCCGAATCGTAAATGACGATCGACGAGCCAAACGGCTCGGAGTTGTAAATGACGATCAACGAGCCAAAACGGCTCGGAAATGTAAATGACGTAAAGTAAATGACGATCAACGGATCGATCGATCCGGAATGGTAAATGACAAAAAGTAAACTAACGGGTCGGAACGCCGTTTTAACCCGTTATTACTTCTCTTACGGAAAGAGAAGAGGATCGAGGGGATAAAACGTATCGGACCCCGTTAGACGGAGGCGTCTACATTTCAGTAACGGTGTTCGAAACGGTTATAGCGACTGGCGCGTAAACCGAGACGAGACGAGAGATTTAGAGAGAGGGAGTTATACCTATAGCTAGGGTCGACTCCTTTGGCTCGGAAGGTGTGTACGGGACACGGAAAGAGGTTTAAAACGTTGTTTCGTAGTGGTGAGGGACGTATTTGATAAAAATACGGAGGTTTCACGCGAATCGAGGCAAAACGGGAGCTCGAGAGGGGTGAAACTGGTAAGGGCCGTATGAGAGGTGAGTTTTTTGGGGTAATTTGTTGTTATGAAATGGCTTTGACAACCCTCCTATTTATAGGTGAAAAATGCGCAAGAGTCCCACGGACTTAGATCGTTTTCCAGGGGGTTTTTTGGTATTTTGGAATCTTGAGGGGCTTCCGGCAATTTCGTAAAATGTGCACAGGAGTCCTACGGACTTTCGATCGTATACCAGGGGTATTTTAGTCTTTTCCCTTTGATTTCGATTGAAAGGTGATGTGTGGGCCGTGGCATGCCGCCACGTGTCCCATGACTCACCAAATGCGTGGGAGTTCGTTCCCTCGGTCCCTGCTTTTGTCCGTTTTTTAAAATAACAACAGGAAAATGTCCGAAACGCCCTAAAGTGCCTGAAAGTGCGTTTTTCAGTGAAAGCAATACTTTTACGTGAGATGACACGTGTTAAGTACGCTTCGACGCGTGATGCACCTGGGCAAGCCCCGGACGTCTCGTTGGCATGGCAACGGGGAGTTTAACGAGTTTCGGTTAACCTGGAGCGGGCCAGTTAACGGATTTCGGTTAACTTTCTGACGGATTTTGACGATTCGGATTTGGGTACTTACAACTGCACATGGACTCATACTCTCCCTGATAAATCCCTTTCGCAGCAAGTCTTCAATCTGCTCTCTTAGTATCTCATTCTCCTTAGGGCTCATGCGATAATGTGGGAGGTTTGGCAGACTAGCTCCCAGAATCAAGTCTATCTGATGTTGAATGTCCCTCGTAAGCGGGAGCTCGTTAGGTAGCTTATTCGCAAGCAACTACTGAAACCCTGAAAGAAGTTCTTCAATATCTCTCTGCATCCCGATCTCCACACTAACAGAATCCAACAACCCTTTAACCACTATCGAACAAAAGAACTCTACTTTATCAATAGCTGATGCCAGATCTTTCTCGTTCTGTATGAACATCACGACCGATTTCTCCTTCTCAACCTGTTTCTCAAAACGCAATACATAAGCTATAGCAATTTTATGTTTACCCCATGTGAACATCAACACATTATCCTTTCCCCGATAAGTAATATCATGGTCATACTGTCATGGGTGACCAAGCAATATATGGCAAACGTCCATATTCAGAACGTCACAAACAACCTCCTCCTTATAATGTTTGCCAATAGAAATAGGGACCCTGCAAGTCCGTGATACCCGAAGTTCTGAACCTTTATTCACCCATCCCAAGCTATAAGGTTTCTCATGAGGTCAGTTTTTAACCCAAAAAAATCAACCAATTTCTGCGAAACTAGATTTTCAGTACAACCATTATTAATAATCAAATTACATACCTTGTTGTTAACAGAATAGTGTGCTCTCAGCAGATTTTTCCATTGGCCCTCGTCTTTGGAAGAAAGTAGCATCTATTGAAGCACACACCCGACCCTCTCCTCAAACTCCTCTTCAGCAAATTCGACCCTCCATACTCATCAACTTCGGGTTCTTCCTCATCATCCTCATACAAAACTGCAACAGTTCGCCTGGTGGGGCAAACGTTCGATCTGTGACCATGTCCACCACAACGAAAACACTTATCCCCTGTTGGCTTGGCATACGGATTTGTTGTTTTCTGTGTTGGAGCCTTGTTCCCTGCGCTACTACTAGCACTGCCTGTACTCTTGGCCTGCGGAGTTGGGTCCTTATCGGCTACTGCTTCAGAACTACCTTGTTGAGGAAACCTGCGAAAAGGGGTAAAACTTTTTGAACTCGACTTCTCCATAAGTTCAGCTTTCAGGGCCAGAGTGGAAGCGTCCGTCAAAGTCCAAACCCGATGCAAACCCATCTTTTCCTGTATCGAACCTTTCAGGCCGTTAATATAACGATCAACCTTCTGATCCTCAGTCTCCTCAACCCTAACCGACGCTGTATACCTCTGAAATTCAGTAGTATATTCATCAATCGTCCTCTTGCCCTGCACACAGTTAAGATACAACTTATATAGAATCTGCTCATAATCTGCTGGTAGAAATCGCTCCGAAATCAACTGCTTCATACGCCTCCAGGTTTTAATTGGCCCCTTCCCTTGTCGTCGTCTCTGATCAACAAGTTTTTCCTACCAAACCGCAGCAGTACTCTTCAATCGGATCGCCACCATCTTTACCTGTTTATTCGTAAGTACCTCCATAACCTCGAAAAAACGATCAACGTTATTCTGCTAATCAAGAAAATCCTCAATCCCCATGGTTTCATAGAATAAAGGAATATCGGCCTTAATTCTATAATCATGGCGGTGTCGATTATCACCCTGACTCGGTTCTTCATCATTATCAACCTCATCATCGGAACTGGAGTTGGAATCCTCATCATCCCGATTTTCTGCCCTCCTAGGGCGTCGAACCTGTTCAACCTCCCTGTCTCTCTCGCCCCCACGGTTTCGATTAGCACGAGCATTCTGGGATTGTTGAGCAGCCACCAACGCCGCAATCTGTGTTGTCAACGCCGCAATAGCGGTGGTTATACCATCGATATCTGCTTTTGTTGCTTGATCCCCCATAATGAATCAGCGATGAAAGACAGGATAAAGCTTGCTCTGATACCAACTGACGCAGCACGGAAGCACGATTCGCGAATAGCAAGCGCTAAATACAAGAGTTCACAAGCAATGAACCCTAGAAAGACAATAAACTGGAATCCATCAGAAAAGAGATAAAACCCTTCAAATTAAAACATCAAAAAAAAAAAAAAAACTTTGTTTAAACGTGCCCTAAAAGTGTTTAAATACCTCCTTGAAACCCTAAGACGAAATAGCAAAACAAAGACCAAAATAACCCTAACTTAATGTTCAAAAATCAGTAAAAACGGAATTAAAACGAAATAAGAAAACTGGCAAAACGACGCGAGGGGGGCGCCTGGGATCAAGTCAGGCGGGCGCCTGGGAGGCAGAAGGAACACCCGTCATCTAACCAATTTGAGGCGGGCGCCTGGGCATGGATGGGGCGGCCGCCTGGGCGGCAGAAACTTCCTCCGTTGTCGAACCAATATGAGGCGGGCGGCTGGACTGTGGTGGGGCGGCCGCCTAGGCTCCAGCGTGTTGTCCTGCATCATAGTGTGTATGTGTGTGTTTGTTATAAAATACTAGTAGTGCTAAAAGATTATTAATAATTAAAATAATGTCAATGATAATGACGGTGTTAAAGAGTAACAATAGTAATGTACAAGAGTGTTAGAGTGTGTTTATAAGTTTCATTTATTTACAAAAAATTCACTACATGTTTTGAAAAAGTTCATATTACTTACGAATATATCACAATATATTTTAAATAAGTTACATTTATTTATAAAATTGTCCTTGATTGTTTTTAAAATACGCTTTATTTGACTTTAGAAAACTGATATATACTCTACAAATTTCGCATACATGAGAAGGATAAAAAAATAATTAGAAAAATGTTCTTTCTCTTTCTTTGTGAAAAAAAAAAACACTGATTTTTCAAACATATTTTTAACAGGATTTTATAACTTTATTTTTTAAAAAACTTCTTAAAGATGGATAAGTCACTTTATACCCATTATTGCACTTGATACATAATCAAACCAACGGATTTACACATTTGTGCAAAGAATTTAAAAAATCAAAATGAGATTTGAAAGTGAATAATCATAAGATGTGAACCCACAAATGTTGGGTAGAGTGTAGATCTATCTATTGACATGTTATAATCAATAATTAAATAAAAAAGCATAACATTAAAACAACGTCTCCAACGTCAAATCGCCCCGGAGCGTCGTTTCCTACCCCACTCCCAATCTCACACATACACTTGCTATCTCAATTCTGTCCTACTTCGTAACAATTGTTCCAACTTACTCTCTCCGCCCACTCGAAGCGTCACTTTTTATTCAAAAGGGTGTCTCGTTTAAAGCGTCACTCTTTTCTAAAAAAGAAATGTTTTAATAATATTCCATTATCCCATCTATTAGGGGGCGTTTGGTTCGGTAGAAAAAAAAGTGAAGGAATGGAATTGTCAATGGAATGGAATTGTAATGGAATTGGAATGGAAAAAAACTGGTCAACCCCCTCCGTTTGGTTGTAGAATGGAATTGATCGGAATTGTCATTCATTCCTCTCGACAAATCATGTTTGATTTGAAAATACAAATTATAGGAATGGAATGAAAGCATATAAAATGACCAATTTACCCTTTAAAAAAAAAAAAAATTTGGAGGGGGTGGGGGGGGGTGGGGGAGGGTAGGCGGAATGAAAAAAAAAAAAATTCGTGGGGGTGGGGGGTGGGGTGGGGGTGGGGTGGGGGTGGGGATCAAGGGGGTAGGGTGGGGAGGGTAGGCAAAAAAAAAAAAATTCGTGGGGGTGGGGGGTGGGGGGGTGGGGGAGGGTAGGCAAAAAAAAAAAAAAAAAACAAATTCGTGGGGGGTGGGGGTGGGGGGTGGGGGTGGGGGGAGGGTGGGGGGAGGGTAGGCAAAAAAAAAAAAAATAAAAAAATTCGTGGGGGTGGGGTGGGGGGTGGGGGGTGGGGGTGGGGGGTGGGGGCGTAAGAGGTGGGTGGGGGGGTTTGGGTAGGGAAGTTTGGGTAGGGGGGTAGGGGTGGGTAGGGTTTGGGGGTATTTTGGTCAAAAAAAAATTTTTTTTTTCCATTCCCAAAGGAATTGGACTTTCCATCGATTTTATGAAGGAAAGTTGAATTCCTTCATTTGAAGGAATTCAACTTTCCTTCGGAATTTTTTTTTTAAAAAACTTGAACCAAACGGAGGAAAGGAATGGAAAAGGGGGAGTTTTCCATTCCTTTCCCCCCTTTTCCTTCCAACCAAACGCCACCTTATTCCCTCCACTAATTCTCTCTCATCTACACTCACAACACTTTTTAAATTCATTATTTCCTCCACTAATTCTCTCTCCTATTTTCAAATTACACTCACAACATTTTATCTTTCCACCTATTTCCTTAATTTGTGTGTCGGACTAAAAATGGCGACGCTTCTACCTGGATGGAAGGAGTATACAAAATAAAACGAGATTATTTATATCACTTTTATATGCATTACATTTTGTAACACAAGTAATTTAATGGTTATTACTAATATTATATGCATAATCGTTTGATCTACTGACACACGTTGTATTACATAAATGTGATAAAAGGTAATTTTGGCTCAACAAAATCTAGCTCTTCTATTTCGATGATTAAGAGTATTTTAGACAGTTGTCTTTTGAATTTATCAATATCACGCGCATTGATTTACACAAGCATCAAATTAAATCGGGTGCAATTTGATCATCAGACTGTACTACTGTTCCCAAATATTAAACACACACTCCTCTTTGTGTGTATATATATACTTCCTTCGTTTCACTTCAAGTGTCACTTTTTATTTAAAATGGTGTTCCATTTGAAACGTCACCTTTCTTAAAAATGAAATGTTTTATTAATATTCTATTATCCCATCCACTATTTCCTCCATTAATTCTCTCTCCTCTACACTCACAACACTTCTTAAATTCACTATTTCCTCCACTAATTCTCTCTCTTATTTTCAAATTATATTCACAACATTTTTTCTTCCTCCTTTTCTCCTTAATTTGCATGTCATCCCTAAAAGGGTGACAATCTTGGTGGGTCGGAGGGAGTATATATATACTCAGTCGCCCGAATTCCGGAAATCCAGCCCAAAAGCCAAATCTCCGTCTTTCTTTCTATCTGAGTGTAATTTGTTAGATTACTTGAATCAAATTTTTTTAGGAAAACGTCATTTTCTTTTTCTGTTATAATAATCTTCAAAACCAAGTTTTCTATCAAGCTAGAATTTTTGATTAATTCTTCCCAATGAGCTCACAATCACATTAATCCCTTTGGCCTGAAAAAAATAAACCTTTAATCTCTCAATAATGGGAAATTTCTGCGGAACTACCCAGAAAAAGAACACTAAGATTTCGACGGCGCCGGCGGAGATCTCACCCGCCGCCACCACCACCACTACCCAGTCTGCTTTCACCAAACCCCACCGAACGGTCAAAGTCTTTGGTTCCCCCACGAGCTACATCACCTCCTACATTCGTTTCGCCCTCCTCCACAAGCCCGTAACCCTCCGATTCATCCCTTCGAACGACCGCAACCCCGTCATCCAATTCGGCAACGACGTCATCTCCGACGTCGTCACCGGCTCACCCATGACGCTCCTCCGTTGCCTCGACGAGAAGTTTCCTAAACCCCCTTTGATGAGTAACTGGGGTCAGTTCAACGAGACGACGCCGCCGATTGTGACGCTGGCGGTGATGCAGCACAAGAGCATGGTGTGGCATTTGGAGAGAATGGTGCGGTGGGGGCAGGATTTGGTGGCGCGTGGGGGAAAATCGAGGGGTGATCCGGTGATGGGGACGCCGAGGATGGAGGTGAGGAAGTATGGGAAGAGCTATTCGCAGCTGTATGAGGTGATGTTGGAACACGCGCAGATGGAGGAGAGAGTCGTCTTTCCCATTCTTGAGCGCGCTGATCGAGGTAATGTTTTCTCCCAATTTTATTTATCGGAATTTCATGTGATTTATTGCCATGGCGATTATATAATGTTTTTAGTGCATATTATTGTGTTCTTAGTAATACCTAGATGAAATATGAGTAATTTACAGAATTTTATGTATACTAAATTAAATTCTTTAGGAACTTGTACAGTACAACACCATGATGCATTTAGTTGTAGGGATGTAATGCATATGTATAATTGGAGGGATGTATAAGTAGTAGTTGGGATGATCTTGAATGTGAAGCAACCTTCCATGTTCATTAACAGATAAATGAAGAGTATGTTTTGTCCAAAGTAATGTATATGAAGGTGATGCAGATTGTACAAGTTAGTGATGCAGTTCTATAGATGTTTGCTCTCAGCAGAGCCACCATCTAGTCAATGAATTTGGAAACCTTAAAGACGTGATTAATCTTGGACTCCCTTTGTCCCATCGCAGTTGGCTTGTCAACATTTTTAAGAAAAATGTTTTACTAGTTTGTACATTACTTGTACAAGGATAAAAATACACTAAGTCACTTTCAATACCATGAAACATGATATTTATTATGGGACGAACCAAAATGATAAGTGCGACTTTTATTTTGGGACAAAGGGAGTAAATGAAGTAGTTTAATTTGTCATTGGACCCTCGCGAAAGGGATATGCATGGCTTTTTTTTTAAAGCTCCCTTGGGTTTTAATAATATCGATGGAAAACAAGTGGAACCTGAAAATTCAATTCCTTTTGATATTAGATAATGGAGAACCAAGCCAAGAAAATGATCATGAAATTTTCGGTAGAATTTGGGTAGCTGGAAAGCAAGACTATAGTGTCTGTCCAAGTATCAAAACCTCAGTAAAGTAAAATATTGCAGTTGGACAGTAAAGTATTATCTGTTTGTTTGCTTAATAGAGGTTTAATGCATATGGTATTTAATTAAACTTTAGTAATGCATGTGGTATTAGGAATATAATATAATATCATTATATTATATTCAGGTATATATTGTTATATACAGTATTAGATTAGGAAACACAATCCTTGTATTAGATTAGGAAACACAATCTTTATATTAGATTAGAAACCTTCTCCTTTTAGGAATTAGAAACCTTCTCCTTCTAGGAGATTACCTCCTCATTGTATTTCTATAAATATGTATCTCTAGCATCATAATCAATTGAGTCATTCAATACAATTCTTCTCTTCCATATATGATTGGCTCCGTCTCTCTCCTTTATTCTAATATGGTATCAGAGCATTAAGATCCATAAAAGGAATTCTCCGCCAAAACCTAGCTTCCGCCACAAACTACCAAAACCCCCACCACCCTCGGCTCAAAAACATTTTTTTGGCCGAAACCCAAATTTTTTTATTCAACCCCCTCGGCTCAAAAACACTTTTGACCGAAACCCCAATTTTTTTTGGTATTCAATCCCCTCGGCTCAAAAACCCTTTTGACCGAAACCCTAAACCTTTTTATAATTCAACCCCCTCGGCTCATAAAACACTTTTGATCGAAACCCAAATTTTTTTTAGTTCTTTAATCCCCTCGGCTCAAAACCCTTTTGATCGAAACCCTAAACCTTTTTGCAATTCAACCCCCTCGGCTCAAAAACACTTTTGACCGAAACCTAATTTTTTTTAGTTCTTTAATCCCCTCGGCTCAAAAACCCTTTTGACCTAAACCCTAAACTTTTTTTTAGTTCTTTAATCCCCTTGGCTCAAAACCCCTTTTGGTCGAAATCCTAAATTTTTTTTCTTTATTTAAACCCCCTCGGCCTAACCGAAACCAATTCCCCATACTTCAAAACCCCCTCGGCCTAGCCGAAACCAATTCCCCCTACTTCGAAAACCCCTCGGCCTAGCCGAAACCAATTCTCCCTACTTCAAAACCCCCTCGGTAAACCCGAAACCCCTCTCCACAATCCCACTGTCTCCGACGTAGTCATGCACCAACCGATCACCACCTCGGATGCGTGGAACCACATCTCATCAAGAAACGACACACATGTCCGGGAACACATCTTCAACTCATCATCAAACCCGGTTCATCTCATCACTCTCCAAGATTGAACTTATCCAAAGACCGTTCATCTTGCGGGGGCATATTAGGAATATAAAATAATATCATTATATTATATTATATTCAGGTATATATTGTTATATACAGTATTAGATTAGGAAACACAATCCTTGTATTAGATTAGGAAACACAATCTTTATATTAGATTAGAAACCTTCTCCTTTAGGAATTAGAAACCTTCTCCTTCTAGGAGATTACCTCCTCATTGTATTTCTATAAATATGTATCTCTAGCAGCATAATCAATTGAGTCATTCAATACAATTCTTCTCTTCCATATATGATTGGCTCCGTCTCTCTCTCCTTTATTCTAATATGTGGCAAGTATAAAAGACTGGTAAAAGATAGTAGATGCACCCAAAAGCACCAATTCTATTATGATTTAAGAAATAGGTTTAGAAGATTAGTAGTAAGAAGAGTTTCTTTCTATGTGAGTTTGTCTTCATGGATATATATTACAGGATTTTTAGTCCCTTGAAATTGACGGTAATGCTTAGAAACATGTTGCCACTGTCTAGAATCCGATAAATGTTTTATGATTCTTGCTTGAAGCGGAATTTATGTGATACTTATGGGAATCATTATGTTTATCTTCATGATGGAAGCTGAAATGTAAAGCAAAAGTAGGAGATGCTTACAACCAAAAGAAAATGGACATGCTTTTAGTGCCCCTTCTCTAGCTAAAAGCATGTGTAGGCTATACTGCACATGCTGTTGTCCGTTTAAGTTATTTGTAGGCTAGGGCTGGTTGGCCTATATTCAGTTTGAAGTTGATCTCGGACTTAAAATTTTGATATTTGTGTAATTGCGGCAATGTAATTTCGAAGCATCTTTACGATGAGTTTAATAGGTAACTTGATAGTCTTTCTTCAGGATGCTGTAAAAGGGAATGAACGAGGGACTATTTCTTGTATGTTGCAGTATTGAGTGGATAGAAACTATAGCTACTAACTTGTTGGAAAATGGATAGCTAGAATATATATGCATCTTTGCCATTAAATTTTGTAAAAAATAAACATTTTCAGAATGTCACTTAAATGAAATTAGACATTCATTTTGGGACGGAGGGGGTATTTTTTTATTCTCGATCAAGTTCAGATCAAGAAACCAATGCTAGATGACTAAATGACCGTAGTTCAATCGGCAGATTTCATACTAAATGCTGAAATAGGCTCCAAGATAACAGCTTTTGCTCTTTCCCCAAGCATTCATATTACTAGTATACCTGATTGTGATTTCCCTCCATTTGATGGTAATGCAGGACTATGTAAAGCTGCAAATGAAGAACATGGGAGGGACCTACCCATCATGAATGGCATCAAGGAAGACCTCAAAGGAATTGGTGTTCTAGATTCCGGGAGTCCTGTCTTGCAAGAGGCACTTCTCAGTCTCTCTACTAGGCTTAAAACTTTACAGGTCTGTTATTCTTTATACCCTCGTCAAATGGGGTCCACAAAACGATGTGGGACCACCAAAAAAACAGCTGTAGAACTCAAATAAACTTAATGTGTTTTTTAACAGGCGAATTGCAAACAACACTTTCAAGAAGAGGAGAGAGAGCTTCTATCACTGATTGAAGCAGCAGAGTTAAGTAAAGGGGATCAAGAAAGAATACTAGAGCAGTGCTTAGAAGTGATGAATAGCACACACACTCATCTCTTTCGGTTTTTCATGGAAGGCCTTCTCCCTCAGGATGCAATGCTCTATCTTGATTTAATTAGCCGATGCACTGACAAAGATCGAGTTTCCTCAATCTTCAGCCTCCTAGTTGACTAATTACCGTATACTTCGAAATGAGTATGACATCTGATACTAACCTTTAGTTTTTTTTTTTTTTTTTTCCATTTTGCCCCGTTTTCTTTTGTTGCTTTCTTAAACATATACATTCTGGGTGAGTATATAACTGTATTATCCCCTAGTGGCGCCGTGATTGTTACGTAAATTTCTTTATTGTACGACGTTTATTGGCGAAATGTATGAAAATCATTTTAGAATTCTCCGATTACATTGTGTAAGGATTACAATGTGTAAGGATTACAAATAGTTTTATTCAACTCGAATATCATAAAATGAGTTTGCAGAGATCAGTGTTTGGGAGCAAGCCCAGCCTTAAGCTTCTGAATGGTGGCAACATCAGTTTTGAATGACTTTGCCAATATCCCATCATCAATGGTGGTATTAAAAATAGTATTAGGAACGGAAACTAGTCCAGCACTCGCACTTCCAAATCCTGATATCGCCATGGCTGTATTCTTTGTGTCAGTGTTATACTGAAAATGAACAAGTCCTTTGGGGAAGACAAAGATATCACCCACTTGAAGTGTTTGGGTAAATAACTTATTGGTGGTGTCAACAAATCCGACTTCTAAGGTTCCATCAATGAGAAATAAGAGCTCAGAAGCTCGAGGATGAGTATGGGGTGGGTTGACTGAATCAGCAGGGAACTGGAGGACTGCGTAGGAGACACTTTGACCATTAAGTGCGGGGAATTCGGCCATGCTTGCTTTAAGAACCTTGAAAGTAGTGGGTGGTGGGGCCCCAACTAGGACACGCATTCCGGTGTAGGTGAAAAAGTTTCCGTCTGTGGTATTGACACCTGGAGGGAGAATGAAGTCAGAGAGAATGTCGGGATCACCAGCCATTGATCCATGGAGAGCAGCAAGCACAACAACTGATAGTACCGCAAAGATGAACTGAAACTTTGGTGCCATTATGATATCTTGCAGTGATATAATATTTGCAATGCTGCTGGCTTATTTTTCGCTAATTTTGATCATGATTTATAGTGATTAGCGGAACGCGTAATTACAAGAGGGGAAGGTATGGAAGATCAGAATTCTCTTGTTCTTGTCAACTAAGTTGTTTTTAGAGCATTGTGAAATACGAACTTCCTAAATTTCCAGGTTGTCTTTCAGATTTATGCATTGTATCAAGTTGTTTACAATGATTTTAATAACAGTTATTCATTTTTGGTTCTATGCATTTGTCACTGGCCTCAGGCTTTCAGCTTAATTAAGGCAGTGAAAGAAACAATGAGAATAAAATACTCATAAGAAATAGATATGGTAGGCGGAAAGGGATCTACAGTTTTTCTCCCGAAAATTTCATTTTTTTTTTTTTTTAAATTCTAATTTGGATCGTGTTTAATTTTTATCATCAAACTTTATTTTTTGAGGATTTGACCAATAAGTCTTTTAGCCAAATGAATACTATCTTTAAGTACTAACATTTTCAAATCTCGTCAACAATTTCCTGAACCATTTTGTCCATGTCACTCTATTTTTCACATTTGTGTGATTTCACATTTGTGTCATTTTTCAGTTGTAAAATAATTTCTCAATTAATTTCATAGTTGTATAAATACACATTTGTGTCATTTTTCATTTTTCGCTTATAAAATCATTTCTCAGTTTATTTCACAGTTGTATGAATAAACGGTTGTTTGATTTCGCAGTTGTATTATTAAACAGTTGTGTAGTTTTTTAATTTTCACTTGCAAAATCATTTATTAATTGATTTCACAGTTGTATAATTATACAGTTGTGTAATTTTTTATTTTTCATTTGTAAAATCATTTTTCAATTGATTTCAGTTATATGATTAAACGGTTGTTTGATTTCAATGCTTCCTTTCCTAAAGAAGATGTCAACATAATTGTACAACTTTATGTCATATAAACTATACTCACTCCGTCCCATATTAGTGTGGACTTATTTTTCTTTTGGTCCGTCCCAGATTAGTGTGGACTGTCCAAAATGGCAAAAAATCTTTACTATTCCACCCACTCATTCTCTCTCCTACTTTACTTTTACACTCACAACACCAATCAACTTACTATTTCTCTCACTCATTCTCTCTCCTATTTAATTTTCCATACTTACTAACACCCCCTTTCACTATTTATCTCTCTTATTTTTTCTTAAATTGTGTGTTCAAATATTTGATCCACGCTAATATGGGACGGAGGGAGCATATGAAAATAATTGTACAACTTTATGTCATAAGTAAAATATAATGGTGTCAAAATATATTTTCATCAATGCCAATTGTCAAAGTCAAAACAACCCAACGAAACAAACTTCTCTGGTAATCTAATCTAGCTTCTTAAATTACAATGTCGGAAAATTCAATCGACTCCTAACTAATTCTGGTCCTTCGAGTCTATCCAAGACCATAGTTCTACCTCTGTTAAAGATCCCGGTAAAGGCCTATCATCAACTTCGTCAGGGACGACCCCATCAGCTCACACATAGCTACTTGCAGCTACTTTGCCTCCACCAAATTTGTATGTATTACTGAGCGAGACTTATTAAATCCTAGACACCTTTTCCCCAAATTTGAGTTTCGATTCCAACTCCGAATTCATGGTAAAATCCAGACAATCTCTATCCCATCAAAATTGACCCTTTTTCTTTACAAAACGGTCACCAAGGTGGGTGTTCTCGAATTGATCAGATCTGGTCCAGCCTTGGTTGCAATCTCTAATCAGTATGGCAGGCTTGAACACATTCGAAATCATAGCCAAGAACCAAAAGAAATCTGAGAAGGCAATTATTGAAGATGAAGAAGAAGAGACTGACAAAGCTGAGAAGGAAGACCCTAGGGAACTAGCTAGGAAAGCCAAGGGTAAAGCTATTGATGAGGAATTGCCAAATAAGAAAGCTATGTTCATTGATTCCCCTAGGAAGTCAGGAGGAATCAAGTTCAAAGAGCATACCTTGTCAAAATCTTCATCATCCTCCAGCTCGACCGCACCTGCATGGTCGACCGAACCCCTCAAGTCAAAAATCTCCAAGCCTATTCCTCCAAGCTCCAAGTCAACCACTCTTCCAAAACCAGCTAAACCTCTCACTCAAATCAAACCCTCTACTCACATCAAACCTTCCAAGCAAAAATCTCCCATTCCTCAGAAACAATCACTTGCAGCTGATGAGCAAGAGAAGTTGATTTATGCACATTTGTTTGGGGCTCCAGCTCAGGGGGAGAAGAGAAAGAAAATTGATGAACCAAACACTCCAAAGAAGAAGCCAAAGCTTGTGAGTGTAAGAAAAATTGTTGAAGACCTTGGGTTAGGTGAAAGTGACGAAGATTTGTCTGAAGATTTAGTTGATTCCATCCCTCCTTCACCTCTAGCTGTACCATTGAAGAGACAGTACAAACTTGCCATCCCTGATGATGATGCAAGTGTATGGTTAGATGAATCATTTAAAGAAATTGAAGTTGAGAAGAATGTGGGTGAGATTGCTGAAAATGAAGAAAGGAATGTTGGTGGCCAAGATGGCCTTAATGCTGATTCTGATGCTGATATAGCCAAGAATGGCTTCAAACATGCGGTTGACCGCACTGAGCCAATTCTGGATGCTCAACCCTCTAACTCCTCCAAATCCAACACTCGTCACAAAATTCCAATCACTTTCCCCAAGACAACAACTGAGACCACTATACTTAACCAACTTCTCAATTCCATTGAAACTCTCACCTCAATCCAGCTTGATATACAAAGCCAAACTGCCCAACTTGTGGCAAATCAAGATGCCCTTGCTACCTTACATCAAAACCTCCAGGCCCAAGTGATCTCTCTACTCACCTTAGTGATTGATGCCATTAAGGAGGGGAGTATCATGATAACAAAGTATGTGAAGAATATCCTTTCTGGTTAAACAGACACAAGCTCACAACTGGCTGCTTCCACACCCATAACCCCTCCTCCTTCAACTCCTTCAACTCTATCTCTCAAGAGTTTCTTAAATAGGCAATGAGGGTGATGACCCAAACCCTTCAGCACAGTCTATCTTTAGAAATGAAGCATGCTAGTGATGAAATATTTGGAGCCATGGCTTAGACAAGGATGAGGTAGTTAAGAAGATCAAGAAGATTGAAGATGAAATTGATACATCCATCAAGGGAGCCCTAACTGCCATTGGAGAAAGATTCAGAAGTGTCAAAGAAAATGTCAGTATTCATATATCTAGGATTGATTATCAGACCACAAGGGTTGAAGAGCTCACCAATCTCTCAACCAGTGCCTTCCAAAGCTTGAAAAACTGGCAGACCACACTTGAAGCTGCTGCAAATTGTGAAGCTACATAGCTCAGAAGAGTGCTACAAGCAGTTGGTGCTGAGGCTTCTGCTTTTCATATGCCAGAATATCTTCCTCCAGCCCCTGCTCCTCAAGCCGACTCTGCGGTCAATAACTACATCAACATTAGAGACCACTATAGTTTTGACCTTCCTCCTCCTTCTCCCCGTCATTGAATCTTGATGATTATTGAAGATTGATGAAGACCTTCAATACTGAAACCCCTTGGACGCTTTTGTTCTTATAGCTTCCTTATTTTGTTTGTTTTGATTCAAACTGCTTGTAAGCCACAATTTTCAACTTTTATGAATTTAAATGTATCATCTTTTGAAAACTTTATTCATTCAAACTAATTGTTTGTAGAATAATGATTGCATTGTTTATTAACTCATGCATATAACTTATAATGCACATCTCATACTTATGCATAATGTTCATGTATTTAGTTTAAAAGTATTCCTACACTTCATGATAACATATCTATAAATGCACTAAATGTTTGTTTTTTACTTCCTCTATGTAATTTCTTTTCACTTTATAGGAAGTTAGAAACATATAACTTAGGCTTAGTGTATGCATTGACTTGAGACATGAGTTACCATACTTAAACTTTTCGGACATGTTTTTACCAATTACAATGAATTAGCCTTTGTTATAGTAGGTAATGGTCTCAATCAAATAGGAGGAGATTGTTGGGTATGCTTATTATAAAGGGAAAATTACCGCTAGGTCCCTCGCCCCAAGTGAAAAGATCAATTAAGACAAGGATTTTGAAATTTAACTAATTAGTCCGACATCATAATCAAAATTCCACCTAGTCCTTCGCTACCCAAACTACCCTTTACCCAAAAATAAAAAACCATCATCTCTCTCACACTTTCTCAGATTCAAACTCTGGCGAAACCTTTTCCTTCCAAGCTTCAATCTAGCAAATCGACTCTGATGTTCTCGTTTTCTGCCCGTTGTTGTCCATTTGGAGCAGTTTGACCCAGATTTACTTACATATACAACAAAAATCATCATTTTCACCATCAAGCTCGAAGCGCAAACCAGATATGATAGTCTTCTCGGGCGAGTAAACCAAATTTGACTGTCTTCTCCGACGATCGGATAAGATCTGGACTGTAAATTACAAGGCACGTGTGAGTAGAACATTTTGGAGGCTGTTTATTGTGTTGAAGTAGAATGAGTAAAATACTATTTTTCTATTTTGTGTTTCAGATATGCCGTCATTGTGGAGGTGGGGATTGGGTGGTAGAAGGTGGAGTGAAGTGCACATCACTTGCATGCTCGATCTTTTACGAAAGGTGGAAAGTTCAGAAATTAAGAACTGCAGTCTCTCTCTTCTGTTGCTACGGATTTAGGGTTCTATCCTAAGTGTATGGTGGAGTGGTTTTAACTCTACATCAGCTACTAGCCCATTACATTAGGTTTGCCCGTCTCTGTCTCGATGATCACACCTCTATCTCTCACACAGACACACAGTACACATTGTTCAACTTTGAGACTGGATCATTGGACCTCAATCATCTCAGATATGTAAATGCTGTTGTTTGTAAAAATATGTAGAATGCTTGAAAATAGTATGTGGAAGGTGACTGAACTTGATGTTGGTGTCTATTAATTAGATGTTTCTATTACTACCCAACTTGATCATTGGACTGCAATCTTGTGGGTATTTTTTTCAGTTATGCAGATAGTCTAACATACCCGTGCAATTTTTTATGTCCAAATTCCAGAAATCTTTGTTCCAAAATAAATGTTATTTTTGTAAAAAAACATTGTCCCTAATCATGTTTTTGCTAAAAGTTTTTTGCTATTTATTTTATTATCATAAAATTAAATATTTAGAAAGTAGATTATAAGAATATTTATTCATTTTGTCATTAAAATGTATAAAAATAGCACACATTTTATAGAGTGTTTCCTTTAAAATAAATAAAAATAAAATTTGAACATTTATTTAGGGCGTATGAAATAAATGCAAGCATACGGCATCCAACGAATTTTTACTATTTACTCCCTTTTTCTATTTTTATTGAGTTGGTCTTATAAAAAACGCGTTTTTTCTGGCACTTAGAAAAAACGTGTTTTGTGTTTCCCCGTTTGTGCCAGTTCCAGTTTAACAAAGTGCCAGTGTGACAAAGTGCCAGTGCATGTGTAACAAAGTGCCAGTGAAAAAAGTGCCAGTACCAGTTTAACAAAGTGCCAGTGTAAACTGGCACTGTCACTTTGTTAAACTGACACTGGCGCTTTTTACACGGGCACTTTTATATACATGAACTGGCACTCTTCACACTGGCACTCTGTTACACTAACACTGGCACTTTGTTACACTAACATTTTTGCTGGCTCTCAAAAACACAAGCACTGGCATTCAAAAACACATGCACTGGCATTCAAAAACACATGAACTGGCACTCAAAATCAAATACACTAGCACTGAAAAACACTGATAATCATTTTTGCTGGCTCTCAAAAATACAAGCACTGGCATTCAAAAACACATGGACTGGCATTTGAAAACACATACATTGGCACTCAAAAACATGTACACTGGCACTCAAATTCCCATCTAATTTTTTCTGCACGCGAGTTGTACTGGCATTTCAAAACTATTGCACTGGCACTTGAATTATAATACACTGGCACATCAAATCCCCCAACCCCTTCGTCCTTCTTCTTCCACAACGCACCAGTCATGTGTTTTTCAATCCCAAACAAAAACCAAACAAAAACCAACATCTTTATCACCCACCTCAATTATAATGCAGTATCGGTTATTAATTGCATCGTTCCTATCAATTTCACAAGATTATCAATCGGATGACAATGAATTGATTTTCAAATGAATTTAAAGATATAGAAATACCTAATTAGGCAAACATAGAGAAAGGATTTGATGAATTGGGGGTCGATGAATGATATGAAATCCATATGAGAGACGTACAATCGCACTACCGGAAAAAACAAGAAAGCCGTGGCGGTGTTGTTCTTAGTTGTTTCCGATGTGGAAACGCAGGCGGGAGAAGTGGTGAGACGCCGGAAAAAATACATACGACCTTTCAGTTCAGTGATTTCGTTCAAGAAATCTTGTTGTTCTTTTAAAAACACGTTTTTTTGTAAGCTTAAAAAAACGCATTTTTTACAAGTTTTTGGCATTTTTATTTCTTGTTTTTTTTTGAATTTTTTAACATTAATTTTGGTACTACCTCCGTTCCCAAATGAATATCCAAAACAACTGTGAACTTAACAAATATGTTAAATAATCTCATAAAATTCAAAAATAGTGGCCATAAAATACTAAAAACAACTGTAAACTTAACTAAAAATAATCGTGAACTTTACAAATATGTCAAATAATCATATAAAATTACAAAAATAGAGGTCCTAAAAGACTAAAAACAACTGTGAACTTAAGTAAAAACAATTGTGAACATAACAAATATGTCAAATAATCTTATAAAATTGAAAAAATAGAGGCCATAAAGGATTAAAACAATTGTGAACTTAATAAAAAATAACAGTGAACTTAAGTAAAAACAACTGTGAACATAACAAATATTCCAAATAATCTCATAAAATTGCAAAAATAGAGGCCATAAAGTACTAAAATAACTGTAAACTTAACAAAAAACAACAGTGAACTTAACAAATAGGTCAAATAATCTCATAAAATTGCAAAAATAAATGCTATAAAAGACTAAAAACAACTGTGAACTTAACTAAAACAACTATGAACTTAATTAAAAAAATCTGTGAATTAAGTAAATAATAGTCATTTTCAAGCAGAAATTATGAATTTTGCTAAAACAACTATGAACTTCTCTTAATTGTTATTGGAACAAATGTAAAAAATAACTGTGAACTTATCAAAAACAACTGTGAACTTAATAAATATGTCAAATAATCTCATAAAATTCAAAAATAGAGGTCATAAAAGACTAAAAACAACTGTAAACTTAACTAAAAATAACTGTGAACTTTACAAATATGTCAAATAATCTTATAAAATTGCAAAAATAGAGGCCCTAAAAGACTAAAAACAATAGTGAACTTAAGTAAAAATAACTGTGAACATAACAAAAATGTCAAGTAATCTCATAAAATTGCAAAAATAGAGGTCATAAAGGACTAAAACAACTGTGAACTTAACAAAAAATAACAGTTAACGTAAGTAAAAACAACTGTGAACATAACAAATATGTCAAACAATCTCATAAAATTGCAAAAATAGAGGCCATAAAGACTAAAATAACTGTGAAGTTAACAAAAAACAATAGTGAACTTAACAAATAGGTCAAATAATCTCATAAAATTAAAAAAAAAATAAAGGCTATAAAATACTAAAATCAATTGTGAACTTAACTAAAAAAATATGTGAATTAAGTAAATAATAGTCATTTTCATTCAGAAATTATGAATTTAGCTAAAACAACTGTGAACTTCTCTTGATTGTTGTTAGAACAAATGTAAAAAACAACTGTGAACTTATCAAAAACAACTGTGAACTTGTAAAAACTGTGAACTTCTCAAATTTGCTCCAGATTATATGTTGATGCTACTAGTTTGATTCGTATTGACGATACGAACACAACGATGGTTTCAGAATTTTTTTTGATTTCTAGATCTTAAGATATTTCATTTTAAAGTTTTGAGGGGAAAAAAAAGAAAGAGAGAGAAAGAGGAGAGAGAAAATGACATAGAGCTGAAATTCTTCACGCTTGTCCGTCCATGTCATTTAATTGAGTGGCACAAGTGTAATTTTCATCAATTTACCAAGGACACGCGTGTCTATCTTTAAGTCAGGGACCTAATGGTCGAATTCCAAATTCCATGTCCTAGCTGGTTAAATTCATTAGGATCAGGGACCAATCGGTAATTGCCCCTATTATAAACTCCTCCTATTACTTGATTTGATTGATATCATCACCTATTTCATTTTACATGGACTTTAGAATCTTATGTATGAAATTTTATACTTCAAATTTTTAGTTAACTCCATTTTGAAAGTATAGTTACTTAGGCTTTAGAAGGATTGAATTTCTAAGTGTTTTGGCTCAAGAAAGACTGAAGTGGCTGACCTTGCGGTCGATCATGTGGCTGACCGCACAGCTCAAGACAAGCCTCAGCTTTTGATCAACTCCATGCAGTTGACGGCTATGACAAGGCTGATCACACCCTACTTAAAGTCTTTAGCCAAATTGAAGATTGAATATCTGATTTTGGTATAACTGACTCTGACCGCAACTCAGAGTTAGCTCAAAGAATTATACCATTGCAGAGTTCACTCAGAATTTCAAAAAGGTGACAGCTGTTGTCATTCGTACAAGGACACACCACCTTTCCACTAACTATTCAACATGAAGACAAAAAGGGAATGTGCTCCAATCAGACATCAACTGCACATTGTTCTTAATGCTTATCCAATAAGGATTTCCAACGGATACTTTATTACCAAGGCTATAAATAGACCTTGTGTTCAAGCCATAAAGATTGCTAGAGATATCGTTGTTGAAATTCTCAGTAAGTGTTGAAGCTCATACTCAGATTTCCAGAATCCTTTGAATTTTCAAACACTTCATCATAAAGCCTTCAAGAAATATTCTTACACAGAAATCTCTTAAGCCCTGTAACCATAACAAGATTAATCAAGCTCTATTACTTTTATTATAAAGAGATCAAGAATCTTGAACTCAAACAAACACACCTTGTAATCAATATTGTTGATTGCATTGCTTGGGATACACTGGTTATATTGTAGGATTAGCTTTATAGAAAAGATAGTTAGATTTGAGATTGATTCTCAACTTTGTAATCATTGTAACAACAGCTCAAAGATCTAAATATACTATCTCCCTTTGAAAATCCAATACTAACCATCTTGCTATAGGACGTATATCATTTGCTTGTTCAACACTTTCTGCACTATACTTTGCTTGTTTTTAAATTTGTATATTTCTCCTTATGTTTGATCTTCACCAATAGCCAACCACATTGTGAATTGTGTTTATAGTAGAAATCTGCATTAGCATATTTTTTCAACCTTTCGGTCGACCACACTTTCCAATTTGCGGTCGACCACACTCACTTTCATTACTACACTTTTTATATTTAGAAACTTACGCTGTGTATTTTGCTGTGTATTTTACTGTATTTATAGTTGGTTTTTACTTAACCACACTTTCAGCATAGTAAAACAAGGTTGAATTTTCAAAAGGGTTAGTAAAATTTTATATAGCTATTCACCCTCTATAGATGTTTTTCATATCCTTGTTGCATCTTTGTGACCAACCGTTTTATTAATTTGGAAGGATGAGCCTTTTGGATTCAATCCTTAAATTAAACCAAAACCATGTTGGAAATAACCCTAGACCTTCCAATAAATTTGAAATTCGGTTCTATGAAAATCCCATTTTTTTAATGCTTTGGAAAAACTATTTTTTAAAGTGTAAATGATAAATTAAGAACCAATGCTTAAGGGATGTGTCAATTGGGGTTTGTTGTTCAAATTTTGTCAATATAAGGTTAGAATTTCCAACATGGGTCAATTAGAGATTTTTTTATAAAAATATTTAAAAAAACATAGTTAATTCATCACGTGTTTTGCACGAGTGACTTTATTGGTATTTTTTAGGTTGATTCTCAATTTACCCTTTATTCTCTTATCCTAAATTAGCTGAATTTTAGTTTTTAAATAGCACACTAAACCTCTTGTTGGAATTTTGGTTTCAAATATTAAGTTTGAACTTGACCAATAATTAAATGTATTTTTATTTTGTGTAAATAAAAATAAATTACATATTTGTAATCTACATTCGGAGTAGATTAATGTAATGTATGTATTTTCTTGAAACCAAATTGTGGTGAATGAGAAATTAATGCTCAAAATATGTAAGTTGAAATGGGTAAATAAAGAGTTTATGGGATATGAAAAAGTTATCCCACATTGTTTAGAGATGAAAAGTAAAGCTAGTTTATAAGTGGATGCAAACAAGGAGGAGGCATCAAGTTGTTCCTCCTTGGGCCAACCTAGGTGGATCAATGGGCCAACCATGGACTAAGTAGCCCAATTGTGCTAATTTTGTACTAGCTCAACTTGAACCACACCCGCGAAGCCCGCATTGGGCGCTTTAGAGGCGCACTTTGCACTTCGCTAGGAGCTCTTGGAACCTTAAATCTTTTGCAAAAGATGGCTCGGTGCGGTTCGATCCAGTAAGGCTGGGCTAACGGTTGGGTCTTAGCCCGTCCAAGATGGGTCGTCGCCTGGGTTAGGGTTGCACCACGGATCGGATCCGTGGGTTCGGTCCACACTGATTCGGTAAAGGGTGCTGGTCTAGGTTCAATGAACCAGGTCAAGGACGGAAGGGTTGGAAAGGTTCAAGGAACCAGTTCGAATAGGTTCTGGGAGGTCCAGATGATCTCCACCCTCCATCAAGATCAGATCCAACGGCTGAAATCCATCAGGTGTCAATTGTGGTTATTCCCAAAGGACACCCCAACACTTCATTATCTATAAATAGTCCCCAGCAGTTTGTCAATCATCATTCAATTCATTCAAGCATTAGATATTCAGTTAAATATCATCTTGTAGCATTCTCCTCCCTTTCAAAGTTCAGAAGTTCCAAAACACCCTAAGTTCGTAGGTTTCCTGATTTGAAGTGCTTCCATCAGGATTCGAAAAGTCGTTTCACTTTCGAGAGGATTGCCGTTACATCCGTTAGCACCAGTGTGGGGCAAATTCTTCTTATGGAGATTGTGTTCACACGAGATTCGACTTCCGGTTAAATCTTATTCAGTCTTTATTTTTTCGTCCCGTTATTATTGTCGGTTTTCCATTTTCAAGAAATATTTTATTTAGAAATATTTATTTTTGAAATATTTTTAATAACACCTCTCACACCTCATCGACGTGGCTGAGAATCTGTCACTTAAATAGTACACTAAACCTCCATACCTAGTCCATTTTCGATGAGAATTATAAACTTCTACACTTTCAAGTTTGGCCAAGTATGGACCCAAACTAGAAACTTACACCGAGTCAACAAAAGCCAAACCTAGCTAATGTGGTATGGGGATCACAAACTCCCCATCTAGAGTCTTGATGGAGTGGGTTTGAGCCCAAAAACCCGATCTAATAATTAAGCACCACATAATGCCCTACGAAGCACAAGAACTTGGGTCAATTGGGCTTACACATACCTAGAGCTGTCAATTCGGGAATACGGGACGGGATGGAATGAAATTATGTTGTCCCACGACGGGAACGGGACGATACCGGATGGGAAAAAATGGGACGGGACTAAAATACTCCGTCCCATCCCGTCCCATTTGCGAGTCGCGAGATCCGTTGACTAGGAGGGATTAGGCATTGACTAGGCGCCAAAGCACAAGTTTTTTGTCCAGGAAGCAACCATATCCATGACATCAGCGCCAAACCTGCAAAACATGAGAAAGGGTCTAATATTGGGCATGTTTAATGTTTAGCATGCGAGACTGAGACGAAAGGATGTTCTGGACTCGGAATCGTGTGACATGATAAAAAATCATGGCAGCCAAAGTATATGATACGGCTTGTAATAAGAAGGACATAGTAAAAGAGCCATACAGCTTACCAGACTTCACCAGTGTGTCCATGTTCACGGAAATTTGCCAATTCATCTGCATATGCTGAATCCCAGTAACTTTGGAAACCAAGCATTGATGTGATTCCTTCGCCATCAGGATCCTCCTTGTTGTCAGAACTGTTAAAATATATAATGTTGATGTTCAAAAATAATTCATATCATCTTATACATCAATCTTTAGCAATTTTGGCATTTAAGAAGCTGTAACAAAATCCTTTATAGACCAACGCAGTGTAAAGAATTGGCCATCAACATTCCAATTCATATACTTCCTCCATCCCCCAAAATATAGTCACAATAAGAAAAAATAGCCTATATATATGAGGCCTTGGCTGGGATATCAAACATTTATGAATCAGCAAGCATACACGGGACGGGACAGGATGGGCGGGATCGCACTATGTTGTCCCGCGACGGAAACGGAATGAGATGGGACGGGACGGGACTAAAATATTCTGTCCCATCCCGTCCCATTTGTATGGCGGGACGGGACGTCCCGACGGGACCGTCCCAACTTGACGGCTCTACACAGACCCACTCAAAATCTTATGGATGATTTTTTATGCCCAGATGTCGTATATGATTCACAAAATCTTGCATACACATGTCGTCCTTTTCATGACTTTGTTGAATACACCCGGAGAGAGGAATAGGGAGTCCGAAAGGGTGGAATAAGAGGAGCAGTCGAAAGGGTGGAGTATGTTTCACCCTAAAATTTTCATTCAGCATGTTCTAGATCTTGCTCATCCACTTTGAGGTAACATCTTGACGTACATCTTGGACTAACGCCTTGAAACTGTTTGTTGCATATTTCCTATTTTTCAAGAACAGAATTATGAATAAAATAACTCACTCATATGACCGTTTGGACTTGGTCAAACGACGATATAACAACTCCATCTATCAATAAAAGGGATAACAGCTGATCCTCATCAACAAATGGCGAGATTTATAGGCGAAATATCAGCATGGCATTCAAGTTGCTATTTTCAGTTACAATCATGTATATATATTACCTCTAGAACGCACATGTATTCACGTTACACTCTCTCTTACTCTTGTGCTGCACTTTGTACTCACAAACTACTCAAATTAATAATACTTTTTTTGTTTAGGTACGCTTTTCCAAAAGCCTCCCGAGGTTTTTCCCTGCGAACATTTGTTCAAAGGTTTTCCTCGTTACATCCTCGTGTTCATCTTGGCTTGTGAATTATATTTCATTTGTGCCCAAACATCCTTGATAGATAAATTTAATTGTTGAAATTTGTCCAAAACAGAGTAGATGGTGGTGAGGAGGAGGACGGAATTGGGTTGAAGGGGATGGCGGCTTGGCGGAGAGGATTGAAGTAAGATGGAGATAATAAATGGCGAGGGTGTGGTTTGTGTTTGTTGGGTGAGAGTATTTAAAAATAATATTTTTTCTTTTGGCGTGAACATAATGAATTTAATCATAAATGCACAAATGCAAGGGATAACTTTCCATAAACATTGCAGACTCAACTTATACATGAGGACACTACTAACCAATCTCGAATTTTTAACAATATCATATGCTAATGAATTGGTCGATTGATTGACGTGTTCAACTAAAAACAATGTATTAGAATCAAGCATTGACTTACAAAAAGTTCAGCAGACTCCCTAGCTCTGAGAAGTCAATATGCGAGGAATGTATCCCATCATGAACGATTTTCAAATCTACTTCAAAATGGATCCCATCATGAACCATCCTCAAATCTACTTCTAATACAACCTTGTCAAAACCTATTCCCTATTGAATTTTGGTACCCGAATTGACGAACCACACAAGTAATAATAATAACACTATTGTTATTACTTAATTTAGACTTACAATGGACAAGGAATAAGCGCTTATTGCCCACACTAATATACTCCTTGACACACTAGATTATTATTGACAAATGAGCCCTCCAAAGGCACGACTCACACTCTGGATTCCTTCCATATTGTTAGACTAGACACACTGTGTAGACACCCCATTTTGAACCAATACTTCATGATTACACTACTCTTCATCTCTCTTTTATGTTATGATGAAAGCATATCAGTTTTGTCATGTTTCGTTAAGTTTCTAACTAACTTCATTAGTTGTGGACCTAACTGACTAACGAAATAATTGAAGAGGACAAAATAGTCAATTGACTAGTTGTCCCACGTGGGACATACTTGTCTCGCGCGAGACAAGCCCTCTGCAGGATCTGCAGAATCACTTCTCCGTTTCAACCTCTTATCTTGATAAATCTTATCCAATCCGGGTATACAATGATTGTGACCTTCTTTGGATGATATCCTATTCCACTTTTACCTCTTTCAAACCCTATAAATACTTGATGACTTCCAGTATTTCAGATCCCAATTCACGATGGTCAATTCCCCAAAATTTACTAGTTTCTCTCCTTGAAAGATTCCTGTAAATCAATCATAAACAACCAACCAAATTCGTCCATCAACCTTGTTGATTGAAGAACATCAAGGCTCAAGCCTAAAATCAAGGTGAGGCTCTGTCCAAATCCTTTCTCGACCGAAAAAGACACTTAGAACCAAGTTATAAACCAAATACTCCCTAAACGGAAGGTAAACTCCTACATTTTTACTTTCTTCTTTTTAATCCCTCTAATTGCTTTTAGAGTAGTGTAGTCCCATCTAAAGGGTTAGCCTAGAGTCCCTTCGATCCATGGAAGTGATCTCGAAGTATACAACCCGACATTCCTAATTAAGAAATTAATTAGGGTTTGTTTGTTCTTCTTTAATTATTAATTTGATTGATAATACTCAATTGGCAAGACCGATCTCCGGATTGGGTGAAATGAGTGCTCCTCGACCTTCCCATTCCATAAATTAACCCTCGAACCCAAGTCTTTTCAAAAAGGTTTTTCTTATTGTTTTCCTAAATAAATAATAAGTGGCGACTCTGTTATTCAAATAAAATGACAACGCTACAGTTTTGGCGACTCCGCTGGGGACAATTAATTAAGAGGGCTAGACTTGCGTTACAAATGGGTGTTATTAATCTTTTCAATTTTCTATTTAAAATTTGATTTTTCTGGATTTTTTCGAAATTTTTCTGTGCTATTTTCGTCAAAAAAAAAATTATCTGTCCGACAAGTTGTCCAGCGCGGGACAAGCTTGTCTTGCGCGAAACTAATTAATATTCTGTTTCTTCCACTTTCTCTGTTTATTTGGCGGCGGCATCAAAAGAAAAAAAAGAAAAGAGGTTAGGTCAGTTGACTGTTATCAAGGGTTGACCATATTAAAAAAAAACTTACAGAAAAATTTTAAAAATTCAGAAAAGTCAAAATAAATTATTATTACTATTTTGCTTGTACTAACTTTATTTTACAGGATAGAGTAATTATTAATTACTTGAACTTATATACTTGCGTGAGATTGAATTATTTTAATTTTTACCGATCATCGATTGACTCGGGCTTTGTAACTAATTAATTCAATTCTTTCTCTATCTCTTTATGTGGAACTACGACGGTATGAGTCTTCCTAATTTGAGAGAAACGTAGGCAACCACTTGGTGCGGCCATTGTCTGTTTTTCGTTTAGTTTTCAAAAAAAAAACTCTATTTTACTCTATCACCTAGAATTGACTCTCACACAAGCGCACTCATGCTATAACTGTCATTGCACTACATACCCTGATTAAACTCGGGACCCACACTAAGAACGGATGACGGTA
The DNA here is from genome assembly GCA_022495995.1 of Adenophora triphylla var. japonica. Lineage (NCBI taxonomy): Eukaryota > Viridiplantae > Streptophyta > Magnoliopsida > Asterales > Campanulaceae > Adenophora > Adenophora triphylla. The sequence goes on along the minus strand of JAFEMH010000236.1, from coordinate 533,249 downwards.
ACCACCTAGTCATCGGTCTCTCCAAAGTTGGATCATCCCACTCCGCGTCTTCAATCCACCTAGATTGTCATATCGCGGGGAGCCTAGCCTTCCAGCCCTGCATCAACCACATATCATGTAGATTTACTTTTTAGGACACTCCGTGACCGGTCGGTTTGATCTTGGAGTCTTTGTAATCCCTTGTCAATATCGTTTTGTGCAATAAACCAAGAAAAAGAAATCAATATATTGTCGCTTCGGAATTGTCCCTATGATTGTCCCTTCAGATTTGCCCCTAAAGAGAAAAAATTCTCACCACATTTATTGCACAAAACTCGATGTTACTTTAGATTACTTCGACCCCTAGGTCCTTAGGTTTGGTTTTCGAATGTTAGAAACCACCAAAACGGATTTTCCGTCCGACCAAAATTAGGATTAAAATCAGAAAAAATGTGACTTCTCGTGGTGTTGTCTCGCGCGAGACTGCTTCTCCCGTGCGAGACAAGTGTTCGGTCTTTTCGTGTTTTGGCCAAAACCTTCAATCCTTCATACCCCTTATTCAGCCAACTTGTTGGGACTCGATCATGGTTTAACACGGTTGCTACACATCTAGGTTAATCGCCCAAGCTTGACGCAATGTCTGCCTCTCCTTCTGTCACCGAAGCCGAAATTAAGGAAGCTAAGGCCGAACTCATCCAAGCCCTGCTTAAGATGGATGAACAAAGTAAGAAAATTGATGAGCAAAATGCCCAAATGGCTGAACAAAACGACCGAATGACCACCCTCATGAAAGAACTCCACGAGTTGAAAGTCAAGAAAAGAAGAAAGCAAAAGAAGAAAGTTGAATCCTCCTCCGATGAAGAGAAATCCTACCCCAAGAAAAATGGGAAAACCAAGAAGTCAAACAAGAGAAAGGAAGAATCCAATTCTTCCTCCTCCTCATCCTCCTCCGATGATGAGGAACATGTTTCCAAGAGTACAAAGACCAAAAAGGAAGGTAGTGATGAAACTACTAAGCTTGGTAACCATGTTACTAAGAACTACCTTAAGAAGAAACTTGCAACCCTTGACATTTCAAAAGGATCATTCGTCCCATTTGATCCCGATGCTCTTCAACAATCCATCACCAAGTTTCCTCGCAAGTACAAGACACCCGATATTGCCAAGTTTAATGGCACTACTTGTCCTCGAGCTCATGTTGAGACCTACACTTGGGCTATACTTCTAATGGGCGTTGATAACACAATCTTGGCCCAATGCTTTCCTCAAACTTTGGAGGGTGCTGCACGGGATTGGTTCATGTCTCTTCCTATGACTACAAGGCTTGATTGGTCGTCAGCATGTTTAGTCTTCCAAAGGCAGTTTGAAGACAACTCCACTTACCGCCCTACTAGGAGGGATCTTGAACTAACCAAGCAATATTCAAATGAGTCTTTTGCTGACTTTGCTAGAAGATGGAGACTAAAGCTTACTAAAATTGTCAAAAGACCTACTCTCAAAGAGCAAATCCACATCTTCCTATGATGCCTCCGTGATGAATTTCAAGAGAAGCTCGCCGGTAATTACTTTCCTAGTTTCAATGAACTTCATGAGTCCGGAATTAGAATCGATGACTTTCTTAAAAGTAAAAAGAAGGAAAGCACTTTTCGCTACAACAAAGGGATATAGGCAGATTCATGGTGTTGACTATGATGAAACCTTTTCGCCTGTTGCAATGCTTAAGTCTGTTAGAATTTTGATTGCCATAGCTGCGTATTACAACTATGAGATATGGCAAATGGATGTCAAAACTGCTTTTCTTAATGGGAAGTTACTCGAGGATGTGTATATGTCACAACCCGAAGGTTTTGTCGATCCAAGAAATTCTAACAAAGTGTGCAAGTTACAGAGATCCATATATGGATTGAAGCAAGCTTCTACTTGTTGGAATCTTCATTTTGACGAGAAAATCAAAGAGTTTGGTTTTGTCAAGAATGAAGATGAACCTTGTGTATACATGAAATTCAGTGGGAGCGCAGTACTATTTCTCTTATTGTATGTCGATGATATCTTACTCATTGGAAACGATATTCCTGCACTTTAGACTGTCAAGTCATGGTTAGGGAAATGTTTCTCAATGAAAGATATGGGTGAAGCCGCTTACATCCTTGGCATCAAGATCTATAGATATAGATCTAAAAGGATAATTGGTTTGATTCAAAGTACCTACATTGACAAGGTTCTTAGAAGATTAAAGATGGAAATTTCTAAGAGAGGCAACTTGCCAATGGGTCATGGTGTTACTCTTAGCAAGAATCAGTGTCCTAAGATAACTGATGAGCGAAAGAGGATGAGTGAGGTTCCATACTCTTCGGCTATTGGATCTATCATGTACGCCATGATTTGTACTAGACCTGATGTCTCGTATGCTTTAAGCATGACGAGTCGATACCAATCTGATCCTGGTGAAAACCATTGGATGGTAGTTAAGACGATCCTTAAGTACTTAAGAAGGACTAAGGATGCGTTCTTGGTCTTTGGAGGGATGGAAGAATATCTTGTTGTAAGAGGTTACACAGATGCTAGCTTTCAAACCGACAAGGATGATTTTCGATCGCAGTCGAGATTTGTTATGCTTAACGGAGGTGCAATTTGTTAGAAGAGTTCCAAGCAGAGTACCATAACCGATTCTACAACCAAAGCCGAATATATAGCGGCATCCGATGCAGCTAAGGAGGCAGTTTGGATTAAAAAGTTCATTAGTGACTTGGAAGTTGTTCCAAGCATCACTAATCCGATGGAACTTTATTGTGACAATAATGGTGCCATTGCGCAAACAAAGAAACCAAGGTCACATCAGCGATCCAAACATATACTTAGACGTTTCCATCTCATTCGAGAGTTCATTGATCGGGGAGACGTTAAGATATGCAAAGTATCAACCGATGATAACATTGGGGATCCGCTTACAAAGCCCCTCACACAAGCAAAACATGATGGTCATGTGAGGTCCAAGGATATATGATACATAGATGGAGCCTAGTACAAGTGGGAGTCTGTTGGTGTAATGCCCTAGGCTGTAAGTACCCAAATCCGGATCGTCAAAATCCGTTAAAAAGTTAACTGGAACCCGTTAAGCTCCCCGTTCTCGAGTCAACGAGACATCCCGGGACTGCCCCGCGCATCCCGACATCAAAGTGTACTCAACACACGTTATCACACGTAAAAGTACAGCTTTCCCCGAAAAACACACTTTTCGGGGTCTTCCGGGATTTGATTTGCCGTTTTCGAGCGTCTCGACCTTCCGGAGGTCATAACTCCCTCATACGAACTCCGTTTTGGGCCCACCACATATCAAATCGAACGCGAGAACAAGATCTACGCATATAACTTGTTCAATCAGAAAAAATAGCCAATATGAAGAACAGTCCGTCCGGACTGTTTTACTGATTTCAAAACGTGTCAAACTCAAGGCCAAATGATCAAAATGTCCCCAAATTGAATAAAGGTCCGGCCAAACTGTTTTACAGGGTAAAAACCACCAAGATAAGCAACCTTTCCTCTTCTCTAAGCCATTTTCTTCCTCCCCACTCAATTTACTTCCTCCCCACTCAAATTTCCTCCTATAAATACTCCACTCCTCTCATTGCAGACACCATTTTTCTCTCCTCTCTCCACCCCAAGCAACAAGGCTTTTCTTCTTCCGCTCTTTGGGGGCCCTCGTGCTACTCGTCGGCGGAATTCTCTACTCTTCGGGGGCCCTCGTGCTACTCGTCGGTGGATTCTGATCCCTCAAAAAGCACAAGCTAAACCGACCCGAGTCGAAACGCTGCCCGAATCTCTAGGTTTCTAAGCACCAAATAAAAGGGAAAACTCTGCCCAAACACTTCAAAAACACCTTTCAAACACCTTTTCGTATCCCGTATACGTCCTCCCGAGTCAAAGAGTCAACACCAAATTTGGTAAACTCTCACTCTCAAAATGTAGATGTAACGCCGTCTACGGGACTCGATACGTTTTAGTCCCTAATCATCTTCTCTTTCGTAAGAGAAGTAATTTCGGGTTAAAACGGCGTTCCAGTCCCGTTTTACATTTCTGTCATTTACAGTCCGGATTTTTTGATCCGTCGATCACACTTTTACCGTCCGAACTGTTTGGTTCGTGATTGTCATTTACAAGTCCAGATCGTTTGATCCGTTGATATTGCTATTTAATTTACGCACTTTACAAGTCCGAGTCGTTTGGCTCGTCGATCGTACTTTTACAAGTTCGAGTCGTTTGGCTCGTCGATCGCACTTTTACCGTCTGAGCCGTTTGGTTCGTTGATACTGTCATTTACAGTCCAAACCATTCGGTTTGTTGATCGCATTTACTTTAAACATCTGAGTCACAAACTGACTTGTTGATCGTCTTCTATTTGCCATCATTTTCATCAAAATGGGTAACACCCTAATGCCCGGTTCAAAACCAAAAGTTCATCATTCGAACTCCTTTTCAAACTCAAAACCGACGTTTGTCATTCAAACGCCCTTTTTACCAAAATCATCGTTTGTCATTCAAACCAAGATTAAAGCTTGTCATTCAAGCTCCTTTTCAAAAGCAACACAAACACACACACTCGCACATTTTTCGAGAAAGGTAGAAAGACTCGTCATACGAGGCGTTTCAGGTGATCTCAACATACTCTTCCCGAAACTTAACGTGACCTCTGAACCTAACAATCTCTGGTCCTAAAAAGCCTTTGTAAAGTTTTGGCTACCAATCAAAACGCCCCATTTTCAAAGCTTTTTCCAAGTTTTTGCTTCCAATAAAAACAACCTTGTTTTCAAACCAGTCATTTTCAAAGTGTGGGCTCATAATACAAAATGGCGTGGCGACTCTCTTTTCCAACTGAAGTCCATTCGAAAGAACCGCTCGCCGCAGTCCGCGCGATCCGGGTAATTTCAGTTGGCGACTCCGCTGGGGACGTAACATGTTTTTCAAAACTGCCGTTGTTTTAAAAACATTTTGTGGGTCAAACTTTCGTTTACCCTTCCTCGTTTCGTGTGCGTGTGTGTTTTCTTTAAGATTCGTGTTACTTCTCTTTTCTTTTCAAAAAAAAAAAGAGAAATTTCAAACAGCTCCGATTTTCAAAACATTGGACTGTTTCAAAAAAAGATGTTGCTTTCTTCATCTCTTTCAAAATTATAACATGTTCGTGCATTTTCGTTCATACTTGATTCTTTGTGACCGCACACTACTTGCACTTCTGCCTCGGTACACCGCACTCTACACACACTTGCTGCCTCGGTACACTGCACACTACGACCCGTAACCCGGTATGACCGTTCAGTTACAGCTCGGTTGGTCTGCCAGACACCTTTCGAGCGCGTACGGGGTCGTCCCAAACAGCCCATCCTAGCCCGTGTAAGCCATGCACTCTTTGTGTCACACTTCATCCAAGACCCCGGTTGGTTTTTTGGCTTAGTACGTGTCATAAAGCCCAAGTGTATGTTTTTTATGCCGGTCTCCCTCACAAGTCAAACTTAAAAGTTGAGACCGAAGGTCGCTCCTGACCCGAAGTCTTAGCTTTTCAGCCTTGACTTTGACGCGGAGCCATGCTAAAAAACATACCCGGAGGTTCAATGTGACACCGTGTCACCAAACCCTCAACGTATGCACCGTACCAGCCACAACTTGGCCAACGCCAAAAGCTAAGGCCCCTCGCACAAGCGAGTCAAGAGAGGTCATGCCAAAATTTCAGCACGATTTCTGCCTTAACTTAAGGATGTTGACTTCGATCGTGACCCGCATGTCACATACGTTGAAAGTTTACATGACCAGCTAGCCTTAAGTTCACTTTTCCCTTTGTCGGTGGAACTTGCTTGCCTTATAGGACCCTCGCTCGGGATTGCCCGTCCCGGGAAGACGATTTACAGGTGAAAAATGAGGGGCTTATAAACGTAGTGCCGAGATCCACTGATCCAAGCCCTAGGTTAGTTGCGAAAAAGAAGAGCAATCTTTTCCAACCATTTAGGACTCTGAGAAAAATGTGTTTTCAGTAAACTTAAATATTTAATAGAATAACAATTGCATGGTCCCATCTCGGTAATCTTTCAAATAGTGACCTTCGCGGTCCAACGTTCAATCGCTACCTTTCTCTGTCCGGTATCTCATATCTCGACCCCTCGCGGTCCAACTCTCAATCGCGACCTTTCTCGGTCCGATATCTCATATCTCGACCTCCGCGGTCCAATCCTCAATCGACCCCTCGCTCTCGGTCTGATTCTCAAGTCGTGACCTTAGCGGTCCAATCCTCAAATCGCGACCTTTCTCGGTCCGATTCTCAAATCGTGACCTTAGCGGTCCAATCCTCAAATCGTGACCTTCACGGTCCAACCCTCAATCGCGACCTTCCTCAGTCCGATCTCAAATCTCGACCTCGCGGTCCAACCCTCAATCGCGACCTTCCTCGGTCCGATCTCCAACCAATCCCAATCGAGACCCTCACGGTCCGATTTAAAATCTCAAATCGTGACCTTCGCGGTCCAACCCTCAATCGAGACCCTCACGGTCCGATTTCAAATCTCAAATCGAGACCTTCGCGGTCCAATCCTCAATCGAGACCCTCACGGTCCGATTTCAAATCTCAAATCGTAACCTTCGCGGTCCACTCCTCAATCGCGACCTTCACGGTCCGATTTCAAATCTCAAACCTCGACCTTCGCGGTCCACTCCTCAATCGAGACCCTCACGGTCCGATTTCAAATTTCAAATCTCGACCTTCGCGGTCCAATCCTCAATCGAGATCCTCACGGTCCGATTTCAAATCTCAAATCTCGACCTTCGCGGTCCAATCCTCAATCGAGACCCTCAGGGTCCGATTTCAAATCTCAAATCGTGACCTTCGCGGTCCAATCCTCAATCGCGACCCTCACGGTCCGATTTCAAATCTCAAATCTCGACCTTCACGGTCCAATCCTCAATCGCGACCCTCACAGTCCGATTTCAAATCTCAAATTGTGACCTTCACGGTCCAATCCTCAATCGAGACCCTCACGGTCCGATTTCAAATCTCAAATCGAGACCTTCGCGGTCCAACCCTCAATCGAGACCCTCACGGTCCGATTTCAAATCTCAAATCTCGACCTCGCGGTCCAACCCTCAATCGAGACCTTCGCTGTCCGATCTCAAAAAAGTCGATCCTGACCTTCGCAGTACGATCTCCGATCTCCAATCGAGACCTTCGCGGTCCGATCTCAAATAGTCAATCCCGACCTTCACGGTCCGATCTCCGATCTCCTATCGAGACCTTCGCGGTCCGATCTCAAAAAGTCGATCCCGACCTTCGTGGTCCGATCTCCGATCTCTAATCGAGACCTTCGCGGTCCGATACCAAATAGTCGATCCCGACCTTCGCGATCCGATCTCCGATCTCCAATCGAGACCTTCACGGTCCGATCTCCAATCTCCAATCGAGACCTTCGCGGTTCGATCCCAAAAAGTCGATCCCGACCTTCGCGGTCCGATCTCTAATAGTCGATCCCGAACTTCGCGGTCCGATCTCCGATCTCCAATCGAGACCTTCGCGGTTCGATCTCAAATAGTCGATCCCGACCTTCGCGGTCCGATCTCCAATCTCTAATCGAGACCTTCGCGATCCGATCTTAAATAGTCAATCCCGACCTTCGCGGTCCGATCTTCGATCTCCAATCGAGACCTTCGCGGTCCGATCCCAAATAGTCGATCCCGACCTTCGCGGTCCGATCTCCGATCTCCAATCGAGACCTTCGCGGTCCGATCTCAAATAGTCGATCCCGACCTTCGCGGTCCGATCTCCGATCTCCAATCGAGACCTTCGCGGTTCGATCTCAAATAGTCGATCCCGACCTTCGCGGTCCGATCTCCGATCTCCAATCGAGACCCTCACGGTCCGATCTCAAATAGTCGATCCCGACCTTCGCGGTCCGATCTCCGATCTCCAATCGAGACCCTCGCGGTCCGATCTCAAATAGTCGATCCCGACCTTCGCGGTCCGATCTCCGATCTCCAATCGAGACCTTCGCGGTCCGATCTCAAATAGTCGATCCCGACCTTCGCGGTCCGATCTCCGATCTCCAATCGAGACCTTCGCGGTCCGACCTCCAATCGAGTCGATCTCTGATTTTCGATCTCCAATCGAGACATTCGCTGTTCGATCTCAAAAGTTAATCCCGACCTTCGCGATCCGATCTCCGATATCTAATCGAGACCTTCGCGCTCCGATCACAAGTATTCAATCCCGACCTTTCACGGTCAAACCTTTAAATCTTGACCTTGCACGATCCAATTTTCGATCTCAATCTTTCAAAGTCCAATCTTTTCCAATCAGTTAGGATTAGGAGAAAATGTGTTTTAAAGTAGACTTAAGTAGTAAATGCACTTCGCACGAGCCTTAAAGCCTTGAGCCGAGTACCCCTTCCGAAAACTAAGCCATACCTCTCGTTCCCTGCAGCAATGAAACAGTGGTTCAGAATTCCGGGTCAGCGCCTCACCAGAATTACAGCTATGGCAGCATCAAACAGTTCTTCGGTTCCCTCAGTTCCTACAGCCAGACTCTCCAATATGTCAGACTCTCCAAGAAATCGTGACGAGAACGGAATCCCGCCACTGGTAACAGATATGACACTGGAAGAAGCCATCCGGGCCTGTGAGGTTCACAAGAAACAGAAAAAGGATCAGCAGAATTTCATGGTACAACTTCTAAATGAGCGAGGTATAGCAGCTATCCCCCAGCCAGATGGTACTTTCGTCCTAATCGAGGACGACGATCCTTCACGATCAACTCCCCAAACCTTCAACTAGGTTCCTCCACCGTCAAGCTACGGGAATCCTTCAAACCAAGGAAACAGCCGACCGGGGCTTCATATTGCCACCTCTCAAAGCACCCCTGTCATATACGGCCAAGCCAGTACTACCCCTTTCACTCAATGCAACCAGCGCAGCACTGGACCATCTTTAACAGATCCCAATATCCATCACGGTCCGATTTGAAATCTCAAATCGAGACCTTCGCGGTCCAACCCTCAATCGAGACCCTCACGGTCCGATTTCAAATCTCAAATCTCGACCTCGCGGTCCAACCCTCAATCGAGACCTTCGCTGTCCGATCTCAAAAAAGTCGATCCCAACCTTCGCGGTTCGATCTCCGATATCCAATCGAGACCTTCGCGGTCCGATCTCAAATAGTCAATCCCGACCTTCACGGTCCGATCTCCTATCGAGACCTTCACGGTCCGATCTCAAAAATTCGATCCCGACCTTCGTGGTCCGATCTTCGATCTCCAATCGAGACCTTCGCGGTCCGATCCCAAATAGTCGATCCCGACCTTCGCGGTCCGATCTCCGATCTCCAATCGAGACCTTCGCGGTCCGATCCCAAATAGTCGATCCCGACCTTCGCGGTCTGATCTCCAATCTCCAATCGAGACCTTCGCGGTCCGATCCCAAAAAGTCGATCCCGACCTTCGCGGTCCGATCTCTAATAGTCGATCCCGACCTTCGCGGTTCGATCTCCGATCTCCAATCGAGACCTTCGCGGTCCGATCTCAAATAGTCGATCCCGACCTTCGCGGTCCGATCTCCGATCTCCAATCGAGACCTTCGCGGTCCGATCCTAAATAGTCGATCGAGACATTCGCGGTCCGATCTCCAATCGAGACCTTCGCGGTCCGATCCCAAAAAGTCGATCCCGACCTTCGCGGTCCGATCTCCGATCTCCAATCGAGACCTTCGCGGTCCTATCTCCAATAGTCGATCCCGACCTTCGCGGTCCGATCTCCGATCTCCAATCGAGACCTTCGCGGTCCGATCTCAAATAGTCGATCCCGACCTTCGTGGTCCGATCTCCAATCGAAACCTTCGCGGTCCGATCTCAAATAGTCGATCCCGACCTTCACGGTCCGATCTCCAATCGAGACCTTCGCGGTCCGATCTCCGATCTCCAATCGAGACCTTCGCGGTCCGATCTTAAATAGTCGATCTCTGATTTCCGATCTCCAATCGAGACATTCGCTGTTCGATCTCAAAAGTTAATCCCGACCTTCGTGGTCCGATCTCCGATATCCAATCGAGACCTTCGCGGTCCGATCTTGATGGATATGTTTTCATATCCAAATTATATGTTCTAAACTCTATTTACTGCAAAATTCCCGAGTAAAAAGGTAGTTTAATTGCTTTGTTAGTTTTGTTTTAGTTCAGGTTGAAAATGGTGGAATTTTGGGTGTTTAAAGTGAAGAAAAGATAAAAATCTGGAGCGGAGTAAATTTTGGGGACTTTAGAGTTATTTTGGAGCTGCAAGGACTTGGGGAGAATTTCCATGGAGGGCTTTTGGGGAATGATTGAGGAAGACAAGGAGTGGCCGGACATTTCCATGAAGCAACGGCGGTCACCCAAGCCTCTTCAGCGACCGCCCTAGTCTTGCCGTGCCTCTTGGGCGACCGCCCAAGTCCATTACGGCGGCCGCCCTAGTCCAAATTGGCCGGCCAGTTCCCCCACGCCAAGGCCATTTCCAGCGGCTGTTTTGTTTTCTCCCTCCTGCTTGGGCCTAGCCCTTTTAAAAAGCCTTTTTCAGTTTTTCTTTGCCTTGGAATATAAATAGAAAGATGTTATATTTTTAGGGTTAGCTTTATTTTGGAAGAACAAGGAAGGAGGCAAGAGAAGAGAGAGAGAAAGTTAGGGTTTTGTAATTTTCTTCAAACAAGATAAGTTCATTTATGCTTTTCTTAATTAGTTTAGTTTATTTAATGCTTAATATGTGTAGCTAAACTCTTAATTTCATGAATTGGGTATTAATTTAGTCATTTATGTTATGTCATTGATTATTTTATCTCATTAATTGATGTTTTGTTCATCTTTGCTCTTTTCATAAAAAGTTTATTGGATTAAAGTGTGGTTGATTCCTATTTTCTTTCTTTAACTTTATGGGTGTCAATGTCTTATATTGATTTGGGGATTTTGACTTAGACTTTTGCTAGATGATGAAATCTATGGGTGTTCTTGATTGATACTCAATGGGTTTTGGTTCATAAAATCTTTAAAGCTTAAAGCTTTTCTTTTTAATCACTTGGACTTGATTTGCGAAAAGTGATTGAATAGAATTTAAGAGATTGAAATCCGGCGGCCTTACCGTACCAATCTTGACTTTAGTGATTGAACCCAAGATTGAAATTAATATATTTTTCTATATCAATGGCATAGTATTTTGTGATTAAATGAAATCCAATCCATGGAATCCTCTATTATTATTGTTTTTACTCTCTATTTGAATTTGCTCTCTTTGTTTACTTGCTATTCCTAGATTTAATTCTAATTCTTGATCTTTGTAGCTGTTAGTTTAATCAAAACCAAACCCCCCCCTTGGTTACTTTTCCTTTGTATACAGTTTGAGTTAGCTTGGTTATACACATAGTCCTCGTGGATCGACCCTTACTTGCACACACGCTACACGCGACCCTTGTGCGCTTGTGAGGTTTATTACGAGAGTGGGTGTAAAAATATATCCATCAAGTTTTTGACGCCGTTGCCGGGAAATTGTTTAGGTTGAATTTGTTGATTTAGGGAGTGTACATAACTTAGGTAGTGTAAATATTTGTGTAGTGTAAATTGTTGTGTGGACTCAAGGATGCATAATTATGGCATCTATGAGTCGTGTGTTTTTTGTGGATTATACTCACATACTTCATATGAGTGTCCTTCGAGGATGGTATTCTTTTGAGTGTTATCCACAGGTTCAAGAAATGAGTCTGTTCCATTCGTGGCAACAATATGAACATTTTCCGGACTTCTCAAATATTCAATCCCGATCTTTCACTGTCAAACCTTTAAATCTTGACCTTGCACGATCCAATTTTCGATCTCAACCTTTCAAAGTCCAATCTTTTCCAATCAGTTAGGATTAGGAGAAAACGTGTTTTAAAGTAGACTTAAGTAGTAAATGCACTTCGCACGAGCCTTAAAGCCTTGAGCCGAGTACCCCTTCCGAAAACTAAGCCATACCTCTCGTTCCCTGCAGCAATGAAACAGTGGTTCAGAATTCCGGGTCAGCGCCTCACCAGAATTACAGCTACGACAGCATCAGACAGTTCTTCGGTTCCCTCAGTTCCTACAGCCAGACTCTCCAATATGTCAGACTCGCCAAGAAATCGTGACGGGAACGGAATCCCGCCACCGGTAACAGATATGACACTGGAAGAAGCCATCCGGGCCTGTGAGGTTCACAAGAAACAGAAAAAGGATCAGCAGAATTTCATGGTACAACTTCTGAATGAGCGAGGTATAGCAGCTATCCCCCAGCCAGATGGTACTTTCGTCCTAATCGAGGACGACGATCCTTCACGATCAACTCCCCAAACCTTCAACCAGGTTCCTCCACCGTCAAGCTACGGGAATCCTTCAAACCAAGGAAACAGCTAACCAGGGCTTCATATTGCCACCTCTCAAAGCACCCCTGTCATATACGGCCAAACCAGTACTACCACTTTCACTCAATGCAACCAGCGCAACACTGGACCATCTCAAACAGATCCCAATATCCATCAAAATCCTCCCGTGTTCACTTCCTTCTCTCAATATGCCCAGCATTCACTAGGTTTCCCCCACATAACTTTTCCGACCCATTACTTCGGACAACCTGTAGCTGCTTCATGGCCTCAAATCCCTCAATTTTCACAATATCCACTAAATTATACTCCGTTCCCTCAAAGCCCATTTGTCCAATCCCATATCATGGTTCCCTCTGCCAATGGACCTTTGGTTACAGATTCCAGCGGCCCAGAGGTTTCTATTGACCCGCATGTGGTTATGCCAGCAGAACAAAAGGCAGACAAAACTACGGGAGAACCTTGCAAGGAACAGAGCCAGAATCTTTCCGAAATCCAGAAATCACTGCCCGAGGATGAACAAATGAGAATCCTCGAGTCACGTTTGAAGCCATCGGTAAAAACATCAGTCAGCCATCGCTTCTGCCTTGATCTTCGAGCCATAACCAACACGGTTTCCCAGTTTGAGAAGGACCTGAATGAAAAGCAGGCCCCGAGCACAGAGCCATCTTACTAGCACAGAGCCATCAGTCAACCCTGCACCGGCCCCCGGCAAAGGAAAAGACACCACTGTCAACTATATCCATCAGGAACATCAGTCAAGCAACGGTAGCACAGCCCTGCAAAGTAACGACTCTTTTGGGAGACAGATTTCCCATCGCCTCGACAAACTAGACGTGCCTCTAAGCAAGATGTTGGAGAAACTGATCAAATAAGACCTAATCAAACCGGTGGTGGACTACAAGCCAAAGAATCCCATAGCCAAGGCTGACAGAAGCAAGTACTGCGCCTTCCACCAGTACCATGGGCACACAACTAACAACTGCTTGGGGCTGCGATACGCAATTCAAGATCTAATAGAAGACGAAAAGCTTGAGCGTCCTGGAAGTTCATCAACAAAAGAGAAGCTAGAGTAGGGGCTACCTATCCTCGAGACCTGTCAACTGTCTTTTGGTCAACCGTCGTAGGTTCTAGTACTTTCCTCATTTAATCAAGTCCTCCTTGGACATTGTAGATAATCTTAATCTTCTATAAAAGAGTCTTTTTCTTTTCTTGCTAGACTTGAGATATTATTTGCACACCTACATTACAACTAATGAAATGGTTATATCCTAAATGATCACTTGCATTGCTCAACCAATGAACTCTGGAAATAACTAATGTTCTGATTAATCGGTGTGAGAAAGTCGACTGGTGCCATCCCCATTGTAAGTACCCAAATCCGGATCGTCAAAATCCGTCAGAAAGTTAACCGAAATCCGTTAACTGGCCCGCTCCAGGTTAACCGGAACTCGTTAAACTCCTCGTTGCCAAGCCAATGAGACGTTCCGGGACTACCCCGAGCATCCCAACGTCGAAACGTCCTTGACACATGTCATCGCACGTAAAAGTACGGCTTTCCCTGAAAAACGCACTTTCCGGCACTTTCCGGGAGCGTTTCGAACATTTTCCGGACTGTTATTTTAAAAAACGGACAAAACCGGGACCGGGGAACGAACTCCCACACATTTGGTGAGTCATGGGACACGTGGCAGCCATGCCACAGCCCTCCCATCACCCTTCAATCAGAAATCAAAGGGAAAAGACTAAAATACCCCTGGATTTCAGTCACAGTCCGTAGGACTCCTTGTGCAAACTTTACGAAATTGCCGTGAAGCCTCAAAGTTCCAAAATACCACAAAACCCTGGAAATCAGTCTAAGTCCGTCCGGACTCTTACTGCATTTTTCACCCTATAAATAGGAGGGCTGTCAAAGCCAAAAGAACAACAAAATTACTCCAAAAAATCACTCCACCCACGGCCCAAACTGAGTTTCACCCCTCCCGAGCTCCCGTTTTGTCTCGATTCGCGTGAAACTTTCGTATTTCGATCAAATACGGCCCTCACCACTCCGAAACACCTTTTCAAACTACTTTCTGTGTCCCGTACACACCCCCGAGCCAAAGAAGTCGACCCTAGCCATAGGTATAACTCCCTCTCTCTAATCTCTCGTTTCGTCTCGGTTTACGCGCCAGTCGCTACAATCGTTTCGAACCACGTTATTGAAATGTAGATGCCTCCTTCTAACGGGGCCCGATACGTTTTAGCCCCTCAATCCTCTTCTCTTCCCGTAAGAGAAGTAATCACGGAGTTAAAACTGCGTTCGGACCCGTTAGTTTACTTTTTATGTCATTTACCATTAGGATCGATCGATCCATCGATCGTCATTTACTTTCTGTCATTTACAATTCCGAGCCGTTTTGGCTCGTTGATCGTCATTTACAATTCCGAGCCGTTTTGGCTCGTTGATCGTCATTTATGATTCCGGATCGTTTGATTTCGTTGATACTGCTTTAAATACTGTCATTTACAAAGTCCGACCCGTTTGGATCGTGATAGTATTTACTTTTCAAAGTCCGAGTCGCAACCCGATTCGTTGATTGCATATCATTTAATACGCTTTTTCCCGTAAAAATCGTTAACAATGTAATGCCCGGTTCAAAACCGGAGTTCGTCCATCGAACTCTCTTTCAAAAACGCGCGAAATGACGTTTGGCATCCGAACGCTCATCTTCAAACTAAAAGCCGCCATTTGACACTCAAAATCATTTAATACGCTTTTTCCCGTAAAAATCGTTAACAATGACTCGCCCGGTTCAAAAACCGGAGTTCGTCCTTCGAACTCCTTTTCAAAAAGCTCAAAATCGACGTTTGCCACTCAAACGCTCATTTCAAACTCAAAATCAATGTTTGCCACGCAAACGCTCATTTCCGTCTCAAACCGACGTTTGTCATTCAAACGCTCGTCTTTTCAAACAAAGTCACCTAATCAACGTTTGACATTCAAACCAAGATTAAGCTTGTCATTCAAGCCCCCCATTTCAAAATGCAAACACACACACACACACGCACACGTTTTCGAGAAAGGTAGAAAGACTCGTCATACGAGGCGTTTCGGGTGATCTCGTAA
Organism: Adenophora triphylla var. japonica; assembly: GCA_022495995.1. NCBI lineage: Eukaryota > Viridiplantae > Streptophyta > Magnoliopsida > Asterales > Campanulaceae > Adenophora > Adenophora triphylla. The sequence continues at coordinate 517,784 of JAFEMH010000236.1, read as the reverse complement.
TACTCTTCCCGAAACGTAACATGACCTCCGAACCTAACAATCTCTGGTACTCAAAGCTTTTTACTCGTTTTTGCTACCAATAAAAATGATCCCCTGTTTTCAAAGCTTTTTCCTAAGTTTTTGCTATCAATAAAAATGACACTATTTTCACTAAAGCCGTTTCTCAACGTTTGGGCTCAAAATACAAAACCGCGTGGCGACTCCTCATTTTCCTTCTCATGAAGCGAGGTCTCAGACACCAACCCTCCGCGAAAGACAACCGCCTTTCCGCGCCCGCGCGCGAAAGTCCGGTTAATTTCACCCATACACTTTCCTTACCTCACAAAGACCTCCATCAAGCCATACACTTCCCAAAACACGTCCCCACCATCACCTTGACCAAGTCAACGACGGCGAAAACATCAAGGAACAACAAAAGGTCACTCAACCTCGAAAGATTGACCCCATGTCGACAACAACCTCAGAGCTCGCCTTCGCCCTCATGCGCATCGAGAAAGTTCAAGCAGGAGCTTGCCTTCGTCCTCAAGAACTTCAAAAAAAAAAAAAAAAAGAGAGAGAGAGAAAGTTCAAACAAGAACTTAAAAAAAAAAGAAAAAAAGAGAGAAAAGTTCAAGCAAGAACTTCAAAAAAAAAAAAAAAGAGAGAGAAAAGTTCAAACAAGAACTTCAAAAAAAAAAAGTGAGGCCAAGGACCCAGCACCGCCAATCAAAAGCTTGACAGATGGGCAAACAAAGTTAAAGCTCGAAGAATGGAGGTTGTCGATAACAATGGAACGGTCAAAGCAAAGGCAAAAACACATCATAAGCCCTCATGCTACATTTGAATTCTTTCTCCCCCGGTGAAAGACGCTGATCAAGAAGCAATGGAATCACGGAAGAAGCCGTCAACAACGACTTGTCAAGGAATCACCTCGGGGCCCGTACCTCATCATCCAAACATCCCATCCGAGCCTTTTCACCAAAAGGACCACAAATGTTCATACCCTATTCTCAAAGCCAAAACACAGTTCAGCCAGAACTACGACGACCTGAGCTCCTTACACTGAGGGGAACGTAGGCAACCAGAAATGGTTCGGTCATAAACACATACAAATCCCATAAACCCGGTCTCATAAATGACCTCCCCCATACACAGACCTTTCTTTCACACACAGCCAACTTTGATCCGCGACATCAGTTGACTTTCTTCTCACGGTTAATCAAGATATTTGTTCATATCGGGATTAATGGTTGAACAACCTGAACATTAACAAAGGGTTTAAAGCAATCTGGTGATCATTATGGATAAAACATGTTTTCAGATGTCTCGACAAGTCTTCTTTTTCTACGATAATAGGAAAAATAGAGCTAAACGTCTTTACGTCGTGCAGCTTCCATACACTTCTCCAAACCTCTCTACGCTCATACTCTCCCAAAAGAGTCAAACCCAATGCGAGTTTTGGTACCTACATTAAACTAGGCATCCACATAAAATCGGGATTCGTTCCCACTTCTCTAAAATACGTCCTTGCGCGTATACATTACAAGCCACATCTTATACACTTTGGTTGACCAATCGAAAAAAAAATCAAGGACGGTTGCCTCGTCAAGCCACATGAGGTTCAACTCAGATTGGGGCTGCATCAGATTCACTCTAGAATCCCCACAGATGACCAGTGATTCCTTCAAACTGGGGCTTCACCAAGTCATTTCTTCAGACTGGGGCTTTGCCACACGAAGAGAGCTTTTTCATCCCAAGGGTTTACTTTGAGTTTCGATTTCTGGGGCTTGTCAGAAGCATCTTTCGGCATTGTGGTTTTATTCAGAATTGGGGCTTCTCAGATACAGCTTCGACAGATCAGAATCTGAATCCTCATGACACCTCTGGGCAACAGTAGCATGCAAGGGCAATTTTCTCCAGCAAGTCTTCCCTTCCTTCAAACATCACAGCTTCAGAACCTACAGGGGTGGGAAAGCAAAAAATTCATGCTGACACCACAGTTCAGGCATCAAGACACAAGAAAGTCTCCAATCTCGGCAACCTTACTGCCAGCAAGAAGCATAATCCCCAGAAGGATCAGCCAAAGTTCAACTTATCAAACCTCAATGCAATCTGGAGGCACCACCAAAACCTCTACCTCTCAAGTGTTGGAGGACCCGATCCTCACTCAGCTCAAGCAGATCCAGACGAACATTCCCCTGTGGTCCCTGCTCACATCTTCATACCCTCACAAGCTCAAGCTATAGGAAAGTTTGGCCCGCACCATGGTCCCCATGGACGCAACTCCAGAAGAAGTAATCCAGATGATTGGCAACATCCACTATGGAAACGTCCTCACCCTCACAGATTTGGACCTACCAAGATTTGGAGCTGACCACAATGAGCCGCTTTGCATCACTGTTCAGACTCCGGAATGAATGTCTTGCCCGCCAAGATGATGGACCTGCTTGACATCAAGCCCACAAATTTGAAGCCTTCAGTCCACACTATCAAGGACTACGATTCTACTTCCCGCACAGTTCTTGGGGTTGCTACTCCAATCATCTGGTTCGACAAGCAGATGATCCCTACCGAATTTCAAGTGTTGGACATTCCTATCACTTTCACAGCCATCCTGGGATAACCCTGGCTGCATCAAATGAACGGCATGGCATCCACCCTTCACCAGTGTATCAAGTTCACGCAAGGCAACGAGCTGACAACAGTCTACGGCGACAGCGTCACCACCGAGGGGACCACCACCAACGACATTCCAGTGCTAGAAATCAAGCATGACTTTGGACTGGGCTCGGCAAAAGGTTACAAGGCCAACACTAAGTCATTAAAGTCAAGGACCAAACTACAGTCCAGAGGCTCGGTTTATATGCCAACACCCGGTGACATCGGGAAAAATAAGAGGCTCGCCGGCACAGCGGCATCCGCAAAAGTGAGGAACCTTTTACGGCACACCCAACCTCCAGCCACTTACGGCTTCGGCCTCGCTTGCTACTTCGTCAAAGGAACCCGGCCAACGGGCGAGGCAGAAAGAGCGGGGAACCAACCGTGGCCCGATGAAGAAGAGAAAGAAGCCGCAGAGACTGCAAAAAGTTGGAAAAGATGGCACAGAACCTCAAATGTTTCAAAGGACTCGAGCCCAACCCAACAAGGGAGCATTCCTCGACGTCAGCTGCCTGCAATTCGTGGACCCATCACCACCACCGTTCGACATAAATACCTGTTCGAAAGGATACTCGACCTCGTTAGGTCTATCTCGTCATCTTCCCGTGAGATTCCTTCCCGAGATTCCCCATCTCGCTATCTCCCCGTGAGATTCCTTCCCGAGATTCTGCATCTCGCTATCTCCCCGTGAGATTCCTTTCCGAGATTCCGCATCTTGCCATCTCCTCGTGAGATTCCTTTCCGAGATTCTGCATCTCGCTATCTCTCCGTGAGATTCCTTCCCAAGATTTCACATCTTGCTATCTCCCCGTGAGACTCCTTTCCGAGATTCTACATCTCGCAATCTCCCCGTGAGACTCCTTTCCGAGATTCCGCATCTCGCTATCTCCCCGTGAGACCCCTTTCCGAGATTCTGCGTCTCGCAATCTCCCTGTGAGACTTCATTCCAAGATTTCACATCTCGCTATCCCCGTGAGACTCCTTTCCGAGATTCTGCATCTCGCTATCTCCCCATGAGATTCCTTTTCGAGATTCCGCATCTCGCTATCTCCCCGTGAGATTCGTTCCCGAGATTCTGCATCTCGCTATCTCCCCGTGAGATTCCTTCCCGAGATTCCCCATCTCGCTATCTCCCCGTGAGATTCCTTCTCGAGATTCTGCATCTCACTATCTCCCCGTGAGATTCCTTTTCGAGATTCCGCATCTTGCCATCTCCTCGTGAGATTCCTTCCCGAGATTCCCCATCTCGCTATCTCCCCGTGAGATTCCTTCTCGAGATCCTGCATCTCGCTATCTCCCCGTGAGATTCCTTTTCGAGATTCCGCATCTTACCATCTCCTCGTGAGATTCCTTTCCGAGATTCTGCATCTCGCTATCTCCCCGTGAGATATCACATCTCGTCATCTCCCTGCGAGATCCTTCCCTCGAGATTTTGCATCTCGTTATCTCTGCGTGAGATCCTTTCCTGTTATCTCCTCGTGAGATCCTTTCTCGTTACCTCCTCGTGAGATATTTCTGTTATCTCTACGTGAGATCCTCTCCCGAGATTTTTCATCTCATCATCTCCCCGCGAGATTCCTTCCCGAAACTTCACATCTCATCATCTCCCTGCGAGATCCTTCTCCCGAAATTTTGCATCTCGTTATCTCTGCGTGAGATCCTTTCCTGTTATCTCCTCGTGAGATCCTTTCTCTTTACCTCCTCATGAGATCTTTCCGTTATCTCTGCATGAGATCCTCTCCCGAGATTTTTCATCTCGTCATCTCCCCGCGAGATTCCTTCTCGAGACTTCACATCTCGTCATCTCCCTGCGAGATCCTTCCTCGAGATCTTGCATCTCATTATCTCCTCGTAAGATCCTTTTCTGTTATCTCCCCGTGAGATCCTTTCTCGTTATCTCCTCGTGAGACCCTCCTCGATACCTCCTCGTGAGAATTTCTCCCATTATTTCTTAGTGAAACCCTTACCATTGTTCCTTCGTAAAACCTTTTGCGTTCCCTCGTAAGATATATCATGATTTGTTAGATCTTCCCTAAGTTTTATACCACGACATCTTTTCGTAAGATTACTCATTTTTTCGTAAGAATACCCATCTCTTAGAGAGATTACCCATCTTTTCGTGAGATTACCCATCTCTTAGAAAGATTACCCATCTTTTTGTATGATTGCCCATCTTTTCGTGAGATTACCCATCTCTTAGAGAGATTACCCATCTTTTCGTAAGATTACCCATCTTTTCGTAAGATTACCCATCTTTTCGTGAGATTATCCATCTCTTAGAGAGATTGCCCATCTTTTCGTAAGATTATCCATCTTTTCATAAGATTACCCATCTTTTCATGAGATTACCCATCTCTTAGAGAGATTACCCATCTTTTCATAAGATTACCCATCTCTTAGAGAGATTACCCATCTCTTAGAGAGATTACCCATCTTTTCGTAAGATTACCCATCTTTTCGTAAGATTAGCCATCTTTTAATTAAGGTAGACAGTCAAATACCTTCAAACACCCTATCCCCAGCGGACAAAAGACAAACACCAATCACTGTAAGCCCGTACAATGAATCTTCTCCCCGGCCGTCAATCGTAAGCCCGACCATCTCATTTCAGCGGCCATCAAGGTAAGCCCGCACAACAATCCCTCTTCGGCCATCATCGTAAGCCCGAATACCATATCCCCAGCAGACAAGAGACGAGCGGCAAGTCAGCGTAAGCCCGCACAACAACCTTGCTTCAAAAGCATTTCCGTCGAACCCGAAACTTTCAAAAAACATTTCCGTCGAACCTGGAACTTTCAAAAGCATCTCCCTCGTGAGATTCAACCATCTCCCTCGTGAGATTCAACCATCTCCCTCGTGAGATTCAAACCATCTCCCTCGTGAGATTCAAACCATCTCCCTCGTGAGATCCAACCATCTCCCTCGTGAGATCCAACCATCTCCCTCGTGAGATTCACACCATCTCCCTAGTGAGATTCAACCATCTCCCTAGTGAGATTCACCCATCTCCCTCGTGAGATTCACCCATCTCCCTCGTGAGATTCAAACCATCTCCCTCGTGAGATTCAACCCATCTCCCTCGTGAGATTCAACCATCTCCCTCGTGAGATTCAAACATCTCCCTCGTGAGATTCAAACCATCTCCCTCGTGAGATTCAAACCATCTCCCTCGTGAGATTCAAACCATCTCCCTCGTGAGATTCAACCATCTCCCTCGTGAGATTCAAACCATCTCCCTCGTGAGATTCAAACCATCTCCCTCGTGAGATTCAACCATCTCCCTCGTGAGGTTCAACCATCTCCCTCGTGAGGTTCACCCATCTCCCTCGTGAGACTCAACCAGCTCCCTCGTGAGACTCAACCAGCTCCCTCGTGAGATTTAAACCAGCTCCCTCGTGAGATTCAACCATCTCCCTCGTGAGATTCAACCATCTCCCTCGTGAGATTCAAACCATCTCCCTCGTGAGATTCAACCATCTCCCTCGTGAGATTCAACCATCTCCCTCGTGAGATTCAACCATCTCCCTCGTGAGATCAAACCATCTCCCTCGTGAGATTCAACCATCTCCCTCGTGAGATTCAAACCATCTCCCTCGTGAGATTCAACCATCTCCCTCGTGCCTCGTGAGATTCAAACCATCTCCCTCGTGAGATTCAACCATCTCCCTCGTGAGATTCAACCATCTCCCTCGTTCAAATTCAAACCATCTCCCTCATGAGATTCAACCATCTCCCTCGTGAGATTCACCCATCTTCCTCGTGAGATTCAACCATCTCCCTCGTGAGATTCAAACCATCTCCCTAATTGTTCCCCATAGGTCGAGGCCCATACAAATTGCCCTCACACCCGTGAACTACGATCGACTTGATTCCCGCTCGGGATACGTAGGAATCCTTTCGCTAAGGGTCCAGCCATTTGACTATCTAGGTCTCTCCATAAGGCATCTCCTTGATTTGGGATCCTTATCTTTTTCGACGACCCCAATTCCTTTGAAAGTGACGTCGCCGAGGGACTACTGTAAGTACCCAAATCCGGATCGTCAAAATCCGTTAAAAAGTTAATCGGAACCCGTTAAGCTCCCCGTTCTCGAGTCAACGAGACATCCCGGGACTGCCCCGCGCATCCCGATATCAAAGTGTACTCAACACACGTTATCACACGTAAAAGTACATCTTTCCCCGAAAAACGCACTTTTCGAGGTCTTCCGGGATTTGATTTGCCGTTTTCGAGCGTCTCGACCTTCCGGTGGTCATAACTCCCTCATACGAACTCCGTTTTGGGCCCACCATATATCAAATCGAACGCGAGAACAAGATCTATGCATATAACTCGTTCAATCAGAAAAAATAGCCAATATGAAGAACAAGCCGGCCGGACTGTTTTACTGATTTCAAAACGTGTCAAACTCAAGGCCAAATGATCAAAATGTCCCCAAATTGAATAAAGGTCCAGCCGAACTGTTTTACAGGGTAAAAACCACCAGGCTAAGAAACCTTTCCTCTTATCCAAGCCATTTTCTTCCTCCCCACTCAATTTACTTCCTCCCCACTCAAATTTCCTCCTATAAATACTCCACTCCTCCTCTCATTTCAGACACCATTTTATCTCCTCTCTCCACCCCAAGCAACAAGGCTTGTCTTCTTCCGCTCTTTAGGGGCCCTCGTGTTACTCGTCGGCGGAATTTTCTACTCTTCGGGGGCCCTCGTGCTACTCGTCGGTGGATTCTGATCCCTAAAAAAACACAAGCTAAACCGACCCGAGTCGAAAAGCTGCCCGAATCCCTAGGTTTCTAAGCACCAAATAAAAGGGAAAACTCTGCCCAAACACTTCCGAAACACCTTTCAAACACCTTTTCGTATCCCGTATACGTCCTCCCGAGTCAAAGAGTCAACACCAAATTTGGTAAACTCTCACTCTCAAAATGTAGACGTAACACCGTCTACGGGAATCGATACGTTTTAGTCCCTAATCATCTTCTCTCCCGTAAGAGAAGTAATTTCGGGTTAAAACGGCGTTCCAGTCCCGTTTTACGTTTCTGTCATTTACAGTCCGGATCGTTCGATCCGTCGATCGCACTTTTACCTTCCGAACCGTTTGGTTCGTGATCGTCATTTACAAGTCCGGATCGTTTGATCCGTTGATATTGCTATTTAATTTACGCACTTTACAAGTCCGAGTCGTTTGGCTCGTCGATCGTACTTTTACAAGTCCGAGTCGTTTGTCTCGTCGATCGCACTTTTACCGTCCGAACCGTTTGGTTCGTTGATACTGTCAATTCAATACTGTCATTTACAGTCCAAACCATTCGGTTTGTTGATCGCATTTACTTTAAACATCCGAGTCACAAACTGACTTGTTGATCGTCTTCTATTTGCCATCATTTTCATCAAAATGGGTAACATCTTAATGCCCGGTTCAAAACCAAAAGTTCGTCATTCGAACTCCTTTTCAAACTCAAAACCGACGTTTGTCATTCAAATGCCCTTTTTACCAAAATCAACGTTTGTCATTCAAACCAAGATTAAAGCTTGTCATTCAAGCTCCTTTTCAAAAGCAACACAAACACACACACACGCACACTTTTCGAGAAAGGTAGAAAGACTCGTCATACGAGGCATTTCGGGTGATCTCAACATACTCTTCCCGAAATGTAACGTGACCTCCGAACCTAACAATCTCTGGTCCTAAAAAGCCTTTTGTAAAGTTTTGGCTACCAATCAAAACATCCCATTTTCAAAGCCTTTTCCAAGTTTTTGCTACCAATAAAAACGACCTTGTTTTCAAACCAGCCATTTTCAAAGTTTGGGCTCATAATACAAAACGGCGTGGCGACTCTCTTTTCCAAGTGAAGTCCATTCGAAAGAACCGCTCGCCGCAGTCCGCGCGATCCGGGTAATTTCATAGGCGTTTAGTTATGTTTGACTCTAAATCGCTATGTAATCGTCTTTATCATTTATTATAGAGAAAGTTTATTTGGTTCATTATATGTTTACATGTTTATTATATTGAACTACGTCCCTAGTTATTGTGAATAACTAGTATAAGTTGGTAATGGATAATCATGGAGATGATTATATGCATGTGATGCACATTACACTTATGGATACTTGCTAGAGAACAAGTATTGGACATGACCTATCGATGAGATTTATGACATGATCTATAGTAATATGTCTCATGATAGTCGTGTCATTGAATCCTTTGAACCTGAGATTATCATCGTCTTTCACATGATGAACATCGTGTTTGATATAGTCTAACACTATCTTTAATCGAATAGCAATAAGGGCTATGTTGGCATGATTGGATTCTTGTAGGGAAGAATGATAAGTCAAGATGGGATTTGTCCCGCTCGTTGAGAGAGATGTTTGCTTGGGGCCCTCGATGAATGATGTTGATGAAATGTGTGGCCACACTCAAGTGATTTGATAGAGATCAAATGCATTTGAATTATCAACATATTCGGAATTGAGAAAACATTGAACAAGATGAGTTGACATGGACCATGACTCATGTTCAATATGACATCGTGGACAAAGGGATTGTGACATTGATCTATCAAGGAATCAAGCTTTGATGTTATATTTAATTGGGTGGACATAATGATTTGCTAGAAGTCACTTGTGTCTTGTGAGGTTGATGTTTCAACTCACTACCAACATAAAATATAATTCCTAAAGGGTCACACACAAAAGAACGGATTGAAAATGGCTAAAAGGGTGAATTCTGGGGTCAGGGGACGACTCTTCCCCAATTGGCCCAACTATTCCCTTGTGAAGGGACAAATAAATCAGAATAATGAAAGTAAGGGACGACTCGTCCCCTACGGCACGACTCGTGCCTAATGGTTGGGACGACTAGTGCCTTGGTGGACGAGTGTATCAGGCTGCAGGAATCAGGGGACGACTCGTCTATGGGACGACTCGTGCCCTGGGGGATGACTCATCCTGGTGGCGCTGGAAGCCCGTTTTAGCTTGGAAAAATGACTCTTTTCCCTAAGTGTTAGGGATTTATAACAAGTATAAATAGAATCCTTTTGTCCCAGTAAAAAGTGACGAAAATTAGAGTTTTTGAAACACAAATTGGGTTGATTTTGATTACGAATCAAAGATCAAATTCCATAGATTCATTCTACCAAAATCCATTGATTGTTGAATATTGATTCAACAATCGGGAATCATCTAGCAATTCAATAAGATATTGATCTTGGTCCGTTCGCGTGTGGATTACCAATAGAGGGTGATTGCGTTATCACAAAAAACTTGAAATCTTCAATCATTGATTCATCACCAAGTAAGAACAAGGAGAAGATCAAAACCTTCATAAACGATTTTTGAGATTCGTTTTGAGATTCGCTTTGAAGATCCGTTTTGAACAAACATAATCGCATTAAGGTTAGTAAATTCTATTTCATATGTTTCTAATCTCTTCATGCTAGACGGATTCAAAGGGCTAGGGTTTTGTGTTATTTGTTAAATCTTCCGCTGCGTTTGTAACCCCAAAACTCAACGGTAAAGACCGTCTGGCGAAAAGGACGCAGACGCGAAGCATGGTAGGCCTGCGCCGGGGGAGCATAACATATGGAGGAAAGGGAGCCCGGACGATGGAAGAGTTAGGGGAGGCCGAGTCATTTGACGGAAAGTTCTTATTTTATTTTCTTCTTTTCTCTTTTATGGTTGTTCACATCTAAATTCTTGATTCGTTTATCAGGCAGCCTTCACAGAAACAGAAATAATTAGGTAAATAGAATCCAGTTTTGAAGGTACCAAGCCTGATCTTTCCCAACGCTGAGCGATGAAGTCCCTCACCCGGAAGCACTCCACTTTTTAGGGTGTATGGTCTAAATTTTGGCTCAAATTCTGAACCATCAAGAATGGGCTAGAATAATGAAGAAGTCTCAACAATTTCTGACAAATGATTTTCCTGAATTATCTAGAAGGGAAAATGAAAACGTGAGTTTTATGGGAACATAATTATGTTTCCTTATTTCAAAAGACTTCTATATGGTAAGAAGATTTTGGGACTTTCATGGAGATTTATAAGTATCTTACTTTTATTAAGAGATTGTAATTATGTAAATATCTTTTATTTATGTACATAGTTTTATATTAGGACTAACCTACTAATATTTGATTTCCTTGTGAGTGTGTTATATGTTTTCATATAGGAAAAGGAATCTCACAAAGGAAGAGGTCGATTGCATGAAGATCTTCTCAATAGTGCATTATAAATACACGGCATTCAGCACAAAGAGAAGCTACGGTTTTAGAGAGAAAAATACACTTACTTCATAGCATTCGATTGAGTTGTGTTTAGGTTGTGAGCTTACATCTGTAACTCACATCTAGGTTTTCATAAAGTTCTCTTGTTTTACTTCTGATTGAATAAGTCCTACTTGGGAAAGAGGAGTTGTTCATATCATAGAAGGTGATTAGAACTTGTTTAGTATTTTCATATTTTAGTTTTTCACTTATTTGTTTTTGTAAGAAACAAAAGTTTTTATAGTGAAAGGTTTTTGGGCGTAAGCCTAGTTTGCTGATCACACCCGGATCAGAAGCGTATATAACTCTTGAGTTATTGCATTTTATTTACATTAAATTGTTTTATTCCGCCGCATTATCTCGTGGATGTGTGGACGGTTGTGAGACACATCCGTACTCACATCCTTTGCTTATTGCGTGATCCAAGTTTCCTAGCTACACGAAACTTTCAATTGGTATCGAGCCAACTCTCGAAATATTACGAGTGTTGATCCGTAAAGTGTAGTCATTATGGAATGCCAAAATCACCAAAATAGGCCTCCTGTCTTGGATGGCACAAATTATTCTCTTTGGAAGTCTAAGATGCGAGAATTACATCAAAAGTATTGATGAAAGAGCTTGGATGTGTATTCTTGTTGCATGGCAACCTCCTACCGTGGAGAAAAGCCATCTTCTCGGTGTTGGTGAGTCCTTTTCGAAAGAAAACCCGAAGAACAATGGACTCTTGATGAAATACAAGCTGCAAATTACAATTCAAAAGCCGTGGGTGCTATTTCCAGCCATGTTTACGGGAATATGTACAAGCTTATAACAAATGAGAGTATAGCCAAAACTGCTTGGGATATCTTGCAAACTCAATGTGAGGGAGCACCAAGTGTGAAGGCTACTAGGCTTAGAATTTTAATGGATAGGTTTGAGTTACTTCGAATGGAAGAAACTGAGGATATTGTGTCATATGCTGCTAAGATTCATGAGATTTCAAATGAATGCACAAGTCTAGGAGAATCTATCTCCAATGCAAGACTTGTTAGTAAAATTCTAAGGACCTTGCACGAGAGGTTTAACATTAAAGTAGGCTGTGATTGAAGAAACAAAGGACACAAATACCGTAGGTCTTGACACCATCATAGGAATCTTGACTATGTTTGAGCTTAACCTTGAGGCTCAAGAAAAACAAAACATGCAGTCTTGCCGCCCAAAAGTCTTCTTTGCTCTACCAAAGGAGCTTGTGGAATTATCCTCTGAAATTGACAAATCTAATCTTGAAGATGAGGATGTAGCTTTTATTTCAAAGAAATTCAGTTCTATACTGAAAAATAGAAGGATAAGCAAATTCCCCAATAGACCTACTTCGATCGCCGAAAAGCCAAAATCTAGCACCGACACTCGGATTCAAGAAACCAAGTTTTGAAAATAAATCATCTGAATCTGTCCAATGTAGGGCATGTCGTGGCTTTGGTCATTATGCCAATGAGTGTGCTAATACTCTTAAAAAGAAGGGAATGAGCTTAACTGCTACCCTTAGTGACAGTGAGGATGAGGAAGAAGAAGTGGCTAACATGTCTGTCTTAAATTGTCATTCTGTGTTTAATGCTTTTTCTGCAGATATAGAAGAATATACTCCTGAAAAACCCTTGGATGTGGGGCTCGATTGTGTACACATCCGGTGTCACATCTGAATCGAGCTGAACTGTTTCTCTATAAAAGGAGATTCAGATGATAAAGATGAAGAAAGAGACATTCCCTATGAGGAACTCTTTGCCACATACAAGGAGCTGCATACAGATTGGATGAAAAGATTGGACAAAATTGAGGTACTTGTTAAAGTAAACAAATCTCTGTCTGATAAATTGGCTGCTTGTGAAGATGAAAAAGCTGTTCTTTCAAAAGAAAATGATGCTCAAAAGGATACCATTGCAAGACTAGAAGTCCTTGTGACCAAAAGAGAAGTTGACCTTGAAAAATTCAAGAATGAATGTGAAAAAGCTGATAATACTTTTACTAAGTTAAATAAAAGTAAAATGAAAATGGAAGAAGCTTTTTCCATGGGTCAACGTGACAAAATTGGTATAGGTTTTGAAAATAATTTTGTAAAGGAGGGATGTGAGGCTTCTACCTCTAAAAGGGTGAAAAAACAAGCTTTTAAAGAAAAAGTCATTCTGAGTGAGAAGAGACCAAGGAAGAGGCATTACATTTGCCATTACTGTCTAGCTCCTGGTCACATTAGGCGCTTCTGTTACAAACTCAAGGCCGATAAAAATCTGGTAATTTCAAATGACCTCAGATGTGTGAGAAGATGTATGCACATCCTAACACACATCCAAATAATCTGAGACCTCTCGCAACCCAAAAAGAAAGCATTAAACAGTGGGTGGCCAAACCAATTACCACCTGCAATGTTGTCTACTCTTCCCTCAAGAGTACCGTCTCCGGCTCTTGGTATTTTGATAGTGGGTGCTCTAGGCACATGACCGGAAACCAAGCAAATTCTTCTTGACTATGAAGTAATAAATGGAGGGAAAGTAAATTTTGGTGGAGGTGCTCAAGGAAAGATTGTTGGGAAAGGAACCCTGGATGTTAAGGGGCTCCCAAAATTGCACAATGTGTACCATGTGGAAGGCTTGAAAGCCAACCTAATAAGCATCGATCAACCTGTGTGATGATGACCTATTTGTGAAGTTTGATAAGCACTTGTGTGAAGTGTTTGATAAGGATAATAAATGTGTGTTTACTGGACCTAGATCTGCTGATAATTGTTACCAATTTGGTGACAATCTTCCTTGCCTAAGCTCAAAAGCTAATGATGTCAATCTGTGGCACCAAAAATTAGGGCATGCTAGCCGTAGAACTGGAAGAACTTCAAAGGTTTGAAGCCATTAAAGACCTCCCTAAACCGAACTTCAAAAACCCCGATGTCTGTGGTTCATGTCAAAAGGGAAAACAAACAAAAGCATCACATAAAAAGGTCCAACAATGCTCCACAACTAGATGTTTGGAGATGATTCACACCGATTTAATGGGACCTATTGAAGTAGAAAGCTTTGGTAGGAAAAAGTATGCCTTTGTGTGTGTTGATGATTATTCTAGGTACACTTGGGTAATGTTCTTAAGAGAAAAGTCGAAACAATTGGAGAATTCAAGAATTGGTACAAAAGAGTTAGAAATCTTTATGGTCTTAAGACCGTGAGGATTAGGTCGACCGTATGGCCTTTGAATATGAGAATCAAATGTTCACCAATTTTTGCAATTCTAAGGGAATCACTCATGAGTTCTCTGCACCAATCACCCCACAAAGAAATGGAATTCGAAAGAAAGAATAGAACCTTGCAAGAAATGGCTAGGGTCATGCTAAGTTCCAAGAACCTGTCCCAAGAAATTTTGGGCGTAAGCTTTAAACACCGCTTACCACATCGGGCAATAGGGTGTTCCTAAGGATTGGTAAGCACTTTGTCCACCCCATATCAAATCCTCCTTGGAAAGAAACCAACCGTAAAATATTTTCATGTGTTTGGTTGTGTTTGTTATATTCTCAATGATAGAGAATACCCGTCCAAGTTTGATTCAAAGAGTGACAAAGCAATTTTCATGGGCTATTCCACAAACAAGTAGAGCTTACGAGTTTTCAATCTCAAAACTAAGACCATTATGGAATCTCGCTAATGTTAAATTTGATGACTCACTTGATCTTAACCTCAAGACTGGCTGAGGATGATGTTTCAGTTTCTTCTTTGATTGGAAGGATGAAGAAACAGTCTTGAAAAATCAAAAAGAAGCTTCCAATGCGATAAAAATGTTGAACCCGATAAGGATGTAACCAAGGATGTGGACACATCTACCTCCACATTCGAACCCACATTCGCTCCCACATCCACTCAAACTCCTCGTAATCGAGGACAGCCTTCCGATTCCGATCGGATGATGCTCCGCGAGAAGGTAATGTGAATGGGTGTGTGGATAGGTCAAAGGATATCCCTTCAAAAATCCGTAAAAACCACCCCACTTCACAAGTTGTGGGAGATGTGCATGCTCAAGTGAGAACTAGACAAAAGGACAAAGTTGATTATAGAAAGATGGCCGGTTTGTGGAGTTGCTCCTCAAAGATACTCCCGTAAGTTTCGTTGTTTTGTTTCAAAAATTGAACCTAAGAATGTTCTTTGAAGCATTGAAAGATGCCGATCGGATTATGGCTATGCAAGATGAATTAATTCAATTTGAGAAGAATGAGGTATGGACTCTTGTTCCTAGACCCTCACATGGTAATGTCATAGGAACTAAATGGATTTTCAAGAACAAAACTGATGAGCAAGGTGTGATAACTAGAAATAAAGCTAGGTTAGTTGCTCAAGGTTATACTCAAATTGAGGGAATTGATTTTGAGGAGACATTTGCTCATTGCAAGAATTGAGTCCATTAGAAGCTTCGCTAGCCATTGCTTGTTACATCAAGATTACTCTTCATCAAATGGATGTTAAGAGTGCTTTTTTAAATGGGATATTAAATGAGGAAGCCTATGTTGAACAACCTAAAGGCTTTGTGGACTCCAAATATCCTAATCATGTGTATAAACTGAAGAAAGCTCTGTATGGGCTAAAGCAAGCCCCTAGAGCTTGGTATGGTAGGTTGTTGACCATTTGCTTCAACTAGGATTCAAGAGAGGTGAGGTTGACAAAACCTTATTTGTGAGGAGAAATAAGAAGGAGATTCTTGTGGCACAAATCTATGTAGATGACATTGTGTTTGGATCAAATTGCGATCCAATGCTAGTGAATTTGTGGATAGCATGACTTCCACATTTGAGATGAGTATGGTAGGTGAGTTGAACTTTTTCTTAGGCTTACTGATTAAGCAATTCAAAGATGGCATGTTCATTTCACAGTCTAAGTATGCCAAGAATCTTGCGAAAAAGTTTGAGCTTGAACACTCTTCACATCAAAGAACCCCGATGGGATCTTCCCAAAAGCTAAGTCATGATTCGATGGTGAGAGTGTTGATCAAACCCTTTATAGAAGCATGATAGGAAGTTTGCTTTACCTCACCGCAAGTAGACACGACATTATGTTCGGTGTGTGTCTACGTGCTAGATACCAAGCCAACCCTAAAGTGTCCCATCTTAAAGCCTTGAAAAGAATCATTAGGTATGTGAGTGGGATTTGTGAACCTAGGTACGCATTACTCTAAAGAAACAAAGCACCAATTTGGTTGGAGTACTGTTTGATTACGATTAAATTTGGAAATAGTGATGATAGAAAGAGTACATTTGGTGGATGTTTCTACCTAGGTAATAACCTTGTGTCTTGGTATAGTAGGAAGCAAAATTGTGTGTCCTTGTCCACTTTGCCGAAATTTGAATATGTTGCCCTTGGGAGTTCTTGCACACAATTACTTTGAATGAATCAAATGCTAAAAGATTATGGATTAAATAGCAAAGTTTTGATGCTTTTTGTGATAACAAAAGTGCCTTGGACATATCTAAAAATCTGTCCAACATTCTAGAACAAAGCACATTGATATTAGACATCATTTCATTAGAGATCTTGTAGAGCAAAAAGCGTATTAATGCGGAATTTGTTGGAATGAAAATCAATTGGCGATATATTTACAAAGGCATTAGATTTGGAGAGATTTTCCTCCTTGAGGAAGTCTCTTGGCTTGTGTGATATCTAAGGTTGTGAGACCGGATGTGTCTCACATCCTCTAACACATCTGTAGATTAGTTTAAGCTGGAAAAAAAAAAAAAACTCATAAAAAGAAAAATCCAAAAATATCATGCATTAGCACGAAATTTCTCAGTGTGGTCACTTGTGAGTCTTCATCTTTGACATTATTGTTGATCACTTAATTGTGAGTATTTCCTGTCCATGTAATCTTTTGATTACTTGGTATAACCTTCCTAGGTATCTCACAGTGGGTGCTAAAAGAAAAAAAAAATATATATATATGTGTGAGAAACAGCTGCTTCACCCTTAGTATGAAGCCATACCATTGTGATCAAGTGATTTTCATAAGAAAACTTGAAGTCAAACTTGATAAGATCATTGGGAAAAAGGGCTATCTTTGGGATCAAGTAAAGTGAAAGCTACTCACATTGCAAAAATCCACAACAAAAATTTGGTGGATGCATCCTAGAGGCTGTGCAGATTGGATTATTGCTCATTGACTTTTTGTGATCTAAATGTGTCCCAATATGTGACTCACATCCTATGCCACATCCATAAGCTGAGAATATTTCCTTCACTTGTGTGTTTGCATCATGCTAGGCATATTGCATTTTAGGACATATAGGAGCTTTGTAAATATGATAGCTAATTAATTTTCTCTCTTAATTCACTCTTTGATTATATAGGTTTTTGATCTCCAATATCTTTTATGAAAGAAAAAGGTGTGTATCAATCCTTGTTTGAAAAGGTTGGAAAATTTTTTTGGGATTCTGTTTTAAATAAAGATATGCCGAAGTAATTTTTTGTTTTCATAAAAATCTTACAAAATCTTGATTTATTTTGATCCTTTATTTTCTTGGAAGGTGCTTGTGTGTAGTAACCTCAAAGGTTTCTAGCCGTTGGAGGACTTCTAAGGATTTTGTGGTATGTTAAACCTGTTTGGAGAAGGATTCCTAATTTTAGTAGGAAAAGGGGAGGAATTTGTGAGTATTTAATATACCTCACATCCGTCCCATCCCCCATAAACCTTGACAAAACCCCTTGTTCTTCCTCCTCTTTGCACACAATCTCACACACTTTGCATTAATTTCTCTTTGCACTGTTCAACCAACCCAAATCTCTCTGTTAAATGGCCGAGCATTCGAACATTAGAGAAGAAGATGTTCTTGACATTGTTCCGATTTCAATAGCCAAAAGAGAGGATTCCATACTCCTAAACCCTGTAATCTCAAAGTTTCTTGCGGATTTCTCCTCTCCATCACCCTCGTCTGATCCTACAATGGATGCTTCTTCTCCCAAATCTCCGTCATTGGAACCTGTGGCTGTTTCAACCGATGAAAACCCTAAAGCTCCATCCTCTCCGGTGATCCCACCATCGGATGTCGCCATTGCTGAGGAACCTTCTTCAACTAAGAAGAGGAAGTTGTCTCAAGTAAAACCCCCAAAGTCTGCTACAACTCCTGTGCCCCAGCGTGCTCTTCGTCGATCTGGTAGGGTTCGCAAGCTGTCAGAGTCTGACAAAGCCAAGAACCTAACGAAACCTGGCGGGAAATCTTCAACTGCTATTGTTCTTGAAGAAGAAGAAGAAGATGAGGTAATAATTCCTCTTGTCAGGACTAGGGCTAAATCGTCTATTCCCCCTTCCTCTGTTAGTGGTCCTGCTATTACCCCTTCTGTGGTTGTTCCCCTTGTTGAATCAGTTATTCCTGTTGATACTCCCCATGTTGAACCTTTGATCCCTGTTGAGACTGTTCCCCATGCAGAGTCTGTTGAGCCAATTGCTCCTATTCCTCCCATAATTTCATCTGATCCTATTATCCCCACTATTGTTTCACCTTCTGAGGATATTTTGTCTGCTCCTGTTGTTGAGCCCTCTGTTCCCTTGGTCTCTAGTCCTGTTGAGGACTTTATATCCTTTAGTGATGAAGAGCCCTTAGCTAAAATCTTAATGGATTTAAAGGGTAAGAAAAAGATGGCTGCAACTGACTTAGAGCCTTTTGATGATGAAACTGACTCAAGTTCAGATGATGATGATACTGCCTCGGATGAGAACTACAAGCTAGGAAGAGAAGAACTTGATCAGGAAAAAGAAGACCAAGAGATTGATTCCTCTGATGCTGATGACACTGAGGTTGAACCCATCATTGTTCCATTCCCTGTGAAGGATGTGTCTAAGGATGTGCCCACATCTAGACGCACATCTACTCGAAAGAAAGCTGAACAGGGTATGTCATCTTCTGTTTCTCTGGTCTCTAACCCCAAACCCTTTTCCAAAAAGTTTTTATCCAAAAAGGCTGCTGATAGGTTTGCTTTAATTTCCTCTAAAGCCTTTGTTGTTGAGATGAAAAGGGATAGGGAGACTTTTGCTAAGCTTGGTATGGACAAGTTTTTTGAGGAAAGAGGATTATTCTTGACTGTGGACCATCCCCTTCCCTTCTACCCCAAATTGGTTTATGAGTTCTATGCAAATCTGCCTAAGGGATTAGATAAAACTTATTCTCATTCTCCTGGTGTTTATGTTAGAGGAATATTTGTTCCTTTTACCCCTTCTATCATCAATGATTTTCTTGGGTTGTATGATCATTTGGATGATGTGGTTTCTATTGAGGATGATGATCTTATGTCTGCAATTACCCATGGCAAGGTAACCTCTTGGCCAGTAAAGCCTAAAGATTTAGGAAGTGGTTCTCTATCATCTCTTTATTGTTTTCTCCATTCTATCCTGGTTGCCAATTTGTGTCCCTCCAATAACAAAACCTCAGTTACTAGGGTGCAAGCCTTACTTCTTTATAGATTGGGAATTAAGAGGCACATTAATTTTGGTGACTTTATATTTAGAAAGATTTGTGATTATGGAGAGTCTCCATCAAAGAAATGGTCTTTACCCTATCCTTCCTTGATTTCCCAAATCCTCATTGCCAATGGTGTTAAGCCTAAAAAAGGAGAAGAAATTGTTGACAATTTTGCCCTGTTTAAGGAATCTAAGACCTTGCTTGACCCTAAGCAAAGACATGTGGATCTTCCTTTGGGCACAGTTCCTGAGCTAGGTATGGAAGATGTGGACACAGCTGATGTCACATCTGAAGAGAATTTTGTTGCTCAGATGAAGGACTTAGATGCTGCAATTGTAGAAGCTGAAGCTCAAGCTCAAGCCTCCATTGCCCATGCCAACAATCTGAAAGCTCTTAGGGATAATCTCCTTCGATGGCATGCAAAACTTTCTAGTCAAAAAGGGGGAGATGGATCTGGAAATGAAAAGTGGGATGCTGCTGTTAATGCTGCTGCTGCTAAAGCTATGGCTGGTTTTAAGTGGAGACATTTTGATCTGTGACTTAGGGGGAGAATTTTTTTTTGGTATTTTGCTGTGATGGTTGTTAAAGACAATTTTTAATTTTCTGCTTTAGTTTTTAGTTTTTAAAACAATGGTTTGTAATAGCTTTAAGTAGGACATGGCTGAATGGTTTTTGCTCTTGCTTAATGAACTGCTGGTTTTATGTTCTAATTCTTGTTTTGCAGTTTTTATGTGTGGATGTGTATACACATCTGGACACACATCCATTCAGGGGGAGTTATGCTCTTTCTATATTCTGTGGTTATAATATTATGTTTGTTATAAATCTTTAGTTTTGACCAGAAAGTCCAAAATAGGGGGAGATTGAAAACGTGAGTTTTATGGGAACATAATTATGTTTCCTTATTTCAAAAGACTTCTATATGGTAAGAAGATTTTGGGACTTTCATGGAGATTTATAAGTATCTTACTTTTATTAAGAGATTGTAATTATGTAAATATCTTTTATTTATGTACATAGTTTTATATTAGGACTAACCTACTAATATTTGATTTCCTTGTGAGTGTGTTATATGTTTTCATATAGGAAAAGAAATCTCACAAAGGAAGAGGTCGATTGCATGAAGATCTTTTCAATAGTGCATTATAAATACAAGGCATTCAGCACAAAGAGAAGCTACGGTTTTAGAGAGAAAAATACACTTACTTCATAGCATTCGATTGAGTTGTGTTTAGGTTGTGAGCTTACATCCGTAACTCACATCTAGGTTTTCATAAAGTTCTCTTGTTTTACTTCTGATTGAATAAGTCCTACTTGGGAAAGAGAAGTTATTCATATCATAGAAGGTGATTAGAACTTGTTTAGTATTTTCATATTTTAGTTTTTCACTTATTTGTTTTTGTAAGAAACAAAAGTTTTTATAGTGAAAGGTTTTTGGGCGTAAGCCTAGTTCTTGATCACACGTATCGGTAGCGTATATAACTCTTGAGTTATTGCATTTTATTTACATTAAATTGTTTTATTCCGCTGCATTATCTGTGGATGTGTGGACAGTTGTGAGACACATCTGTACTCACATCCTTTGCCTATTGCGTGATCCAAGTTTCCTAGCTACACGAAACTTTCAGAAAAGAGACAGTGGTGATTTCCAACATTCTCTTAATCCATGATAAGGCTTCAAGCAAACCAATTGTTGTCTCGAATGCGGCTTGAAATGAGGCGAGAACTTGTAGCGAGTTAGTTTCCCTTGTCGTCTCGAATCACCATCCCACTCTTGTTGCTGCTTGAATATACTCTAAAGACGTTGCATCCGAATTTATATCACGAAACCAGGTGGAAGGTGAGCTTAGAGGTCTTGGGTGTATTTAGTAGTCCTTATAATGATATCTTTGTAATTATCAAAAGGTAGATGAACTTAGAAGTTTTGGTTGTATAGCCCCGTTCAAACCCAAACCAAAGCCCCCCAGCTAATGCTCACTTCTGACGGGAAAATACAGATTGAGAGAGAAAGAGATCATTGACCATTGCCGGAGGAGTAAGGTAAATAATGGGATCAGAAGGCAGCACCAAAATACCCGATTGGGCGTCAAGCCCATACATAATGGGCATCGATGAAGCTGGTCGCGGTCCTGTTTTAGGTTCGATTTCTTCATTTTCCTTCTTAACCCTAATCACTGTTTGTTCTTTCTTTAATTTCGATTCTTTCGTCGCTTGATTTTTCCTCGTTCCTAATCGATTAATTTTTTTTTTTTGATTTTTCATGGTCTATGGATGCTTGTATTGTTCACTCTCATACAAGGACACCCTTTCCTCCTTACATTTTGCAGGTATAATCTTTAATTCACCACATTATCAATTCTTCATCAATTTCTCAACTGGGCATGCTTACTTTGCGAGAAAAGTACCTTTTTCTTCCATTTACTAGTTTAAGTTTTACCTTTTCGTCCTTAAACCATTTTTCCATTTTTTTTTTACTTAATAATCAGTGACCTATCATTGTACGGATCATTTGTCCCTCCGTCTGTTTTTCATCCAAATGTCCGTTAATTTTAGCTTAGGTTACAAAATGACATAATGTTATTGCACAGGTGGTGTTGACTAATCAATTAAAATAGTCATGTGAAAATTTCAATTACAGAAGGGGTGAGAGTGTAAATTTTAAATAGCCATTTCATATTCCCATCACCATCTTCTTCATAGTTGCTGCTATCTTCTTCATAATTTCATAGTTGCTGATATCTCACCATCTTCCCCACCACCTACAACATTACCACCATTACTACCTCACCATGACCTCCACCACCATCATTATTGAAACTTCATCATAAAAAAATTGCATAAACAATTCCCAGCATAAAAAGGTTCAATAATAATTACCCAATTAAAAATATTCAACGACATAACTGCAAAAAAGTTTTATAAACAAAAAATGATTTTTTTTTGGTAATTGATTTCGAAACATGTGAAAAAATTGAAAGAACGAATTATTTTTTTTGGGGGGGGGGGGGAATTTAGAACATCAGGGGGAGACTATAGGGCTATTTCCAACCAACCAATCTTCGCATATTGTTGTAGAAATCGCGAGAAGGTGGAAGGTTTATTTCCAGATCCAGATAGATACGGGGAGAAACCGGCGCCGGAGAAAATGGCAACGACGGCGATGGAGATGAAGAGGGGTCCAGATCTAGACATGGTGATCGGAGGCGGCATGGGCAACATACATGAGTGCTTGGATTTGGGGTTTTCGAAATCTAGCACTAGATTTAGGTGTTTCTTGGTTAAGATGAAAAAAAAAGAAGTGAGAGAGGAGGAGAGAAGAGATGATGGTGAGGCGGGGTGGGGTGAGGTGAGGTAGACATGATGGGTGGTTGTTTCATGGAGGGAGAGGGACGGAGAAGGCAGGGAATGGGATGGAGAATTATTTAATTTAGTAATTAAAATAGTTTTTTTTTTTTTTTTTAAACTTTGAGCCCCTTTAATATTATAAGATAAGTTTTATAGGTTTGTAGTTTCATTTTTATCATTTTGAGCCTTGTAAATTCACGTAATCATCTTGTATATGCCAACTATGAAATGATATTGCCAAATAAGCAAAAACTAATAAGTCAGCATGCCACGTTATTAAACTTTACGATGAAATTGACAGTAGCAGATGGAAGGACGAAATGGTCCATAAGACGATAGTTTACTTATTATTAAGTAAAAAAAAATGGTTTAAAGACGAAAAGGTAAAATTTAAACTAGTTGGAGTACGAAAAAGATACTTTTCTCCTTGCTTTGCTATAAATTTTACTATTTGGGAAGGGGTTTCTTTAAATCTTGATTAATGAGCATGTATGGTGAAAACTTTGAGTTGCATTACGAAGTAAATACTCCATTGCTATCTAAATTAGTACTCCCTCGAGTGTCCGTTGTTGACTTTGTGGAATACTTAAGAAAGTTCATTTTTCAAGCAATTCTTGTAGCAAATATGCATAATGAGTATCCTTGCACTCAGGATATCTGTATTATAGGCTGACTTCTTGTAACGAGGTTGAGGAATAGGTTATGATGTTCAGGTAGGGTTGTGATTGTTCTCATTCAGGATGATTTTATTATTTTAGAGAGGTTATTAATTTATAGAGTATTAATTTATAGAGGTTTTACTGTATATTAGTATCCTAATATAATTTAAACCTCAAAAGTAAGAATTCTAAGGAAAAAAGAAGCATGAATCAAAATTACGAAGTTTAAATCAACAAAACAAGTACTAGTTTAACCAAGTTAAATAAACTTAAACCCTTAAGGATTATCGAGAAAAGAAATCAATTTCCAAAATCATGAAAAAGTAAATAAAAATTTGAAAAACAGGGGACTAAAGAAAGAAAAAAGATGCGAAAATGCGAGAAGCGAGAGGCGGGCGGCAAAAAGGCGAGCAAGGCAAACGCCTTGGGAAGAAAGGCGTGCATCCGCCTGGCTACAAAGAGGCGACCAACCCCCCAAGGCACCAAAAAGGCGAGGCGGGTGAGGCGGGGGGTCGCATTTAACAACTATGGTCGTTCACAAAAGTATTTCGAAGCGTGATGTACATTTTTGTTCCTCTGTGTTATAGCTTTACTTGGAAATGAGGTTGCATCAGACCTGGTGATGAAACATTTGGTTTGGGGTTGGGGGAAGAGAGTGGCGTGTGGAGGTAGGGGCCACCGTCCCGCCAAAACCTACAAATTTTAGTAGCTTTGGGAATAACAATTTTCTCATTCTTACAAATTCGCTCTTATAAGAAATTCAAAATGCCTTTTGACCTCAGCATCAAATCATGAATGAAAATTGCTCTGTCATCTTTTATTTTTGACTACTATGATACAGGGACTTCAATATAAATGAATAGCTTTCTACCCATTTTGGAATAAGGTAACTATTATTCTTCAAAAATAAACCATAATAGAATAATATTTACTTGAAGTCTTGTATATACCGAACACATGAATTTTAAAATAATACTTTCTCCGTCCCATTACAAAAGATATAAAATGGGTTTTGCACAAAAATTAAGAAAAGTATATAGTGTATTAAGTGTTGTGAGTATAAAAAGTGAGATACGAGAGAGAAAGTGGAACATAGAATAGTAAGTGGATAGATGATGTGAGTATAACAAGTGGATAGTATTATAAACAAGCATTAAAAACGTTCCTTTTTGATATTATGTCTTTTGTAATGGGACATCAAAATGGGGCATCAAAATGGGGCATTTGTGATTTTTGTAACGGGACGGAGGGAGTATGTGAGAAGTTGATGAATACAGTTTACAGTTTATTACACCCACCACACACATATAGAACCAAAATAAATCTTCTGGTTCCCTCCCTGATTGGACCAATAACATGTATCAAGCTATCTTAAGTTGTGCGAGTAATCAAAGTTTCATTTCCTGAATAAGGTATTTCAATTCATTTATATTCGTTATATTTATTATTAGTATTGTTACATTTTTTTTTTATTTCCATAATTTCGATAGAGCCAAATACTCATTATTTTTTGACTTGTAAATATGATGTAATAAAGCAAAATGGCTCAATATCTGTCCGTGCTTCTGTAATCAGCAATCAGTTCATGCAACTTTTGACGCAATTTTCATCATGGTTTATTCGGAAACATCTCTATGCTTTAATAAATGGGCAAGACTGCGTATATCTGACCCCATTACCCAACCGTAGGTGGGAGTCTTTTCGTCACTGGAGTAATGTAGTTGTATTGTTACAATTTTTTTTTTTTTTTTTGGGGGCGACGCGCCCCGACCCGTAGACCTACTTGGCCACGTGCCGAGTCACGTACTGAAGATGCCCTTTTTAGAAAAATTTTCGAAATGTACCTTCAAATTGTTTTACTTTGAAAACCTGTTTGACATTTAAAACTTTACTAACTTACCAAACCAATCTAACTTCAATTTACTCACTCCACATTTACACCATTTACAATCACATACTTATTTACAAACCAAGGAACCTAATTCCCCAAATGAAAAATATTTACAAACCATTTTGATCTTGCAAAATAAGGATACATTAAGACTATGAATACTATCCCAATGTTATACATTTATATAATGTATCCTTACCAAACTTTCCTCCAAAACCAACTTGGCGCCCTCTCGATACTCAAAGCGGTCTAGCCCCTGACCCAGCTCGATCTAGGAAAACAATGAAATGAAGGCGTGAGAAAATCTCAATAAGTTATTATATGAGCAACTAAATGAGATGCAACACATGAGAGAACTTTAAACAACAATTCATACATTTCACATACGTATCACTCTAAGGAAGATATATGAATCCACATAGCAATGAAGTGCAATATTATAACATTTAGAAGGATACTGAGCCAAGGTTTCATCCTCAGAAAGATTTCCCGATCCAAGCTGCAACATTCGTTGAAGAAATGGTTCCGGAACCAAACACTGAAACAACAAGAGGACTATGACACAACATCATATCCAATAGTGCAACTGGACTTCCCTTGAGCCAGTTCACTACCCCCAAACCATGGCCAATGGCAGGGCAAAACGGGAACCAGTGTATGGATTATAATGAACTCGGCTCATTGGCCATTATAATCTCATATCACTGCCCACAAACAAGTACCAGCTGGTTTTCACATATAAGCATAGTAATTAACTACTTGCTTAACAAATCAATGTATGATTCCAAAGTAGGGAACCATACAATTAAAGCATATCAATGATAGCACAAGATAACATTCATCCATCAATAGTAGCACTAAGGCCAATTCATTCTTGAATCAATTCAATGAACTTAGGATTCCAAAGTAGGGAACCCTAAGCAAGCACTTCACGATGATATTACCATGTATAAGGTGTAACACATAATGACTATACACTTATTAAAATCATTTAAGGATGTATCAATAGTAGTACAATGATAATATTCAAGTTAGATTCAATAGATCCACCTTACTTTCATTAATCATTTACTCACATTCAAATGATCAGAATTGAAATGTAAATACTTCCTTCGATTATTCATACATTGTACTTTGATTGTAGTATTCCATTGGTTGGGATATAAGTGAAAAAATTGAACCTACATGGATTTGAAATACATATTCCAAAACTGGTCAGGGCACGACTCGTGCCCCAGGGCACGACTCGCGCCCCTTTGACACCCCTTCAGAATCAGTCGTCCAAGTAATGGCACGACCTGTCACGACTGATGGGCACGACTCGTGCCCTCTGCAGATTTGCAGAAACAGGGCTGAACCTCAGCAATTGCCCCAAAACTAACTTGTATCTTTTTGTGCCAACTTAACCAAATACCAATAACCAAAAATTCAGTACCATGCAACACCAAAGAAGTTTAAAAGAGTTTCCACATGACTCTAATCCATTCATTTACCTTTTCCAACACCCCTAAACAATTCAACTTCCACAAAATCCCATTGTTGACCACTTTCATACCAAGATACTACCCAAGTCAACCAAAACCATATTTTCCGTTTTCTAAACTCAGAAAATAACTTTTAAACTCTCAAACAACCTTGAAAAACATAATGGCATGAATTATAACCCAAAATAAACATACTTTCTAGAAATTATAATAACTTACATAGAATTAAATATGAAAATTTCTGAACTTTAACCGGATGAAAAGGTGCTCCTCCTCCTCCCGAACACCACAGAACGAACGGATCGCCAATCAGATTTTTATAGGATTTTAGGGAGATTATATTGTGCAATGGGTTAGGGTTTGGTTAAAGGCCATGGATGAGCTGAAAATACCTTGGATGTTTATTAAAATAAATCACTTCTTTTTCCTTTTCCATAGATAGTCAACATATTAACACTTACCCTCCTTCACCTATCCATTACTCCCCAATACTAACCTTTACAAGGCACTAACCACACTCTAGCACCTTGCACATGAAGATGAGTTACTAGTTATTTAAAAAGTTATATTTTAACTACTTACTCCTAATCTTTTTCATTAAAAAGTTGACTTATTTATAAGATTAATATGACTCAAAATAGAATCGAGAATTAGGGTCGTGACAGGGGGGGCGGGCGGGTTGCTTCCTATTTTACTTGGGTTCTTCAAATATTTTGAAATACCCGTATCCGACACGACACTACACCCACATGGGTATGAAATATGTACCCGACACCTGATTTTTCAGTCGAATACAACAAGAAAACTGAAAGAAATAAGGAGTGAGTTTTCTTCATTTATAAAAAATAAGAGTGAGTTAACTTCATTTATAAAGATTTTACAAATTTTAATGTTAGTATTTTCCTTAATTATACATTACTATCCTAAGCCCGTGTCCAAGGCCACGTTTTTTGATTTTGTTTTTTTTTTAAAAAATTTTTTTTTTTTAAATAAAAAAAAATTTAAATTAAATTTTTTTTTTTTGTTTGGGCAAAATGTGAGGGACCAAATAGTTCCTCCATTTTGAAATTCAAACTGAATGAAGAGAGAGAGAGAGAGAGAAGGGTATGTGTGTGTTTTTAAAAAAAAAAATTTTTTTTTTAAAGGGAGGGCAAAATGGGAAAGTGACAAAATTGTGGGGGCAAAACGGTAAAGTTGGCGGATGGAACTGTTCATGGAACAGTGCCAACCTTCCCTCATTTATACTATAGATATCTTAGCTAAATTTCATTAAAATTATAATTTTATTTTGAAATAAAATTATAAAATTATACTTTTGTACAAAAAAAATAATCAGACTATTTTTTAGGATAACCAAAGTATATAAATAGGCTCAATATATTTTGTTATTAACGTATCCTCATATCCTCGTATGAGTCGTATCCATGTCCAAATTCAGGACAATGTCAATGTGTCCAATTTTTTGTAGGAAAAGTGAACACGACACTCGGATCCGTACGGATACCCGTATCCGAGTTCAGGTAACATAGGGCGCTTTAGAGAATAAGAAGTTTGGAGTATGATTATTAAGGTTGTTTATGCTTTAATGTTTTTATTATTTTTTATTTTTTGTAGCTGCTCACTTGGACTCCTATATATCAAATATAAAGAATTTCCTGCTAATTTATTCTTCACTTTCATATTCAAAGGCATTGAAAGAAGAGAAAAGAGAGGAACTCTTTGAAAGTTTGAAGATTGACGAATCAATAGGATGGGCAGACGATGTCATAGACCCGAGAGAGCTTTCCGCTAAAATGTTGAAGAAGTTAGTTGGAAACTTCCTCATATATTGTTGCACCACCACAATCTCTGCTGCTTTTTAACATGATTACTCTTCTCTGACCTGTAACAGAAATAAGATTAACCTTAATGAGATATCACACGAATCTGCCATGGGCCTCGTGAGAAGAGTGCTCGACATGGGTTTTCTCTTAACCGAGGTAAATAATCTCTCTCTCTCTTTGATAAATACCCCTTACAGAATGTTTTAGTAAGGGATTCTACAAGAGATAAGAATGTCTTGGTTCATATTACATGTCTTCTTGAGAAATAAAGAAAAGGAAAGCTATCTGCTTATGGATTGGAACTTAGTGAAACTTTTGTATGCTTTTAACATGGTAAAATTGCATGTGGATGACTATTCAAGTAGCACAGAATGACTGGATAGAGAAAGAGCCTCTATTGCAGAAAGGGAAAACCCAAGCCACAATTTCTTTGAAAGACATATCACATATTGCCTTAGCTGTCATGTTGAGTAACATGCTATAGGAAGCATAATACATCTCCAAATTTACTTTTCTACCATAATGAAATGACTGAGTAGATGTTGCTGACAAGGGTGTAAGGAAATACCTAGGCCGTAGAGAGTTGAAATTTTGTTGTTTCTGTATCCCTCATGTAGAATCAAATGTTGGTTCAAGAAACTAAGCGTTATTCGTTGTTATTTTTTTATTAGTAGCGAAGTTGAGATATGGCAATGCAATTCAATCCTCAAGTTTTTGCCAGCATGGTATAGATATGGCCATGTAGGTTCCATAATCCATATACTCCCTCCGTCCCATCTCAATGTTCACATTTACTATTGGACACGGTATATATAAGTATTGTCGGTATGAAAAGTGTTGTGAGATGATAAGTGAGTGGGATTTGCAAGTGGGGCCCACAATTTGATTGTGTGAATATGACAATTGGGGTAGGGTTAATTTAATACTAATAAAATATTTTCATATTAGGAAGTGGGACTTATAAATGACACTACCCAAATGGGTAAGTGTGCACATTGAGCGGGGATAGAAGGAGTATTTATTTTATTAGACTTATGTTTTATCCAATATTTCATTGTGAAAAATCAGCTACATTGGCTCCTTTAATAACTGGAAAAATAAGTGATGGGATTGTTGCAGGTTTATGTTGATACTGTGGGAGATGCAGAAAAATACAGAATTAAGCTGTCAGAAAGATTCCCCTCTATAAATTTCGTGGTTGCAAAAAAGCTGATAGTCTATATTCCATTGTTAGTGGAGCAAGCAATGTTGCAAAGGTGAATTTCTCAATTGTTTGAATTGGACTCCACATGCATAATCTACCCTGTTTTTATCAAATTTCATTTTCAGGTGCAAGGGATCGAGCCATGCGAAATTGGCTACTTGATGAAAGTGCTGAAAACATGCATAGGAACTTTGGATCTGGATATCCTGGAGGTAAGAATGTATTGCATTTATCCTGACTATATTTGCAAATGTCTTATCATGCGACCTTTATGATTGATATGAATGTATTCATTTAGACCCTGAAACTAAAGCTTGGTTGGAACATCATAAGCATTCGGTGTTTGGGTTTCCATCATTGGTCCGCTTCAGTTGGGGCACTTGTACTCCTTTCTTCAACGGTGGCGTTGAGGTGTTATGGTGAGTCCTTAATCTAAATCTTTTTTTTTTTTGACCTGAGAGTCTTAATCAGTTCTTTATGAAGCTGTTGGGCTTTAGGAAATCTTCTATCTTTATCATTGTATATGCCTATGAAATAACTAATGAGCAATGGTAGGGTTACAAAGAAAGTCTACAAAATTTGGGTTACAAATACAGTTGTCAATAAATGATTGGATGTTGTGTTTGTAGACCCTACCGCTCATTATTTCAATTTTCAAT
Source organism: Adenophora triphylla var. japonica (assembly GCA_022495995.1). NCBI lineage: Eukaryota > Viridiplantae > Streptophyta > Magnoliopsida > Asterales > Campanulaceae > Adenophora > Adenophora triphylla. The sequence continues at coordinate 487,371 of JAFEMH010000236.1, read as the reverse complement.
CATTTATTGCCAACTGTATTTGTAACCCAAATTTTGTAAACTTTCTTTATAAACCTAGCATTGCTCATAACTAATAGGAATACATGATTTATCAAAAATATAATTATACTCCATCCATCCCGTAAATATAGTCCCATTTGTCATTTTTGCTTGTCCCAAAAAGTTTGTTCCATTTCTTTAATTGGGATTTACTCTTGTTAAGTGTTGCATTTAGTAAGGTTAACTATAAAAATGGGAATATGTTGTTCAAAAATTTTTAATAGTCAAATGGGACAATTTAAATGACAGAGGGAGTATAATTTTTTCTTAATTTGTAGGGAATCTGATGAACAGAATGAAGATGGCTCCTCTAGTAGGACAGGCAAGCGACAACTAAAGCTGATCAGCGTTGGTTTCACTGGGATGACGAGAAAAAGTGAAGAGATTGAATCGAGCGGTAAAGGTCGCTGCAAATTTTTTCATGCTCGTAAACTTGAGCTAGTCTCTAATTTCTAAAGGCAATGTTGACAATTTATAAGTACTTAGTAATGTCATTTACATTTTTCTTTACTGTTCTATAGAACAACTGTCTGTTACTATGAATGAGATTGTAGTGATGCATAACCGCTGATATGAATGCATTTAACCTTTATTATATGAAACTCTTTGCGGATGTATTTTGGCTTATTTCCACTTTGCCTAACTAACGAACTCGTGCAGGCCGTGTGCCTTAAATTGCCTACTTTCTTCGTTATAGGTAGTTAGCCAAGATACTTTAAGCATACTACCACACTTGTAAGTACCTCATCAGGAAAATCCGTTCTATAATTGTATTCACAGAGCACATGATGATCTAGTCTGAATATGGAATATCTAGGTTCCATCCAGATCACGGTCCTGCTTCACTTAGGGATGTCGTCACCACACATACCATTAGGATGCTTTTTAACCTCCTGCTATGGCTATCTAGTTTCATTATATATGACATTTCTTCTACATTGTTCTGTTTGAGCATTATAATTACATGAAATATATCTCCGGAAAATAAAGAAACTACTAGAGTTCGCAATTGTATTTTGTCACTAGCCAGGTTGAACTAAAGTATATTGGAAAATTAAAGAAAATACGATACAACATTTTTTTTTTTCATATGAGAAAGCTGAGAGGTCTATTCCATGAGCGATATGTGAAACCCAGGCTTTCATTTTTACTAAGGCATGTGTGAGAAAGCTGAGAGGTCTATTCCATTAATTACATTTACTTCTGATAATTACAAATTACTGTAATTTGTTGATTTGATCTGAAAATTTGTGCTGCTCATTTGGCGCACGGGTTGAATGATCTCTGCTCTTTATCCAGAGCATTCTCTGTTAAGCCACGACAATTACCAAAAACTTGCTGAAATAAAAGTAGGAGCACTAGCCATATGCAAGAGTCTATCTTTGTAAATTAGGAGTATACTGTTGTGAAAATTATACAGAGAACAGAAAAGTATCGTAGACCATCATCAGGAACGGGCTAAAAATACCTAGGCACAAGTTTGTACATCCTACAATACCCACAAGGCCACAAGACCTAGAATTCCAACATGACTTAAATATGTACTAAAATGTATGCTAATACCACTGCAACAAGGGTAGGAAGTCCGATACTGTGGTGGTTGCAGGTGGCTGCATTGCGGCGGTGGTTATTATGGCTGGCAGCTGCTGCTCCGGCTGCATATACAGGAATAACAGCTCCAGTGCCGCTGCCTTGCGTATTGGGGGAATTGGATTGACCGCCATTTACACTTTCACCTGCACCAGTTGCGTGGCCACCTCCATGTCCACCAGAGGCATGAGAAAACTTTTTGTGGTGTATGATTCCTTCATCTCTTGATTTCTTTTGCACATGTACTGTAAGAAAGATGTTATGCATTTGGTTGTATGATTTGCCCGTAATTCTTAGACTTGATTCCTTTATAGTGATGAGATGATTGGTATGAAGAAAATGAGCATAGCTTTATTTTGCTCTCTCTTTGATAAATACCCCTTACAGAATGTTTTAGTAAGGGATTCTACAAGAGATAAGAATGTCTTGGTTCATATTACATGTCTTCTTGAGAAATAAAGAAAAGGAAAGCTATCTGCTTATGGATTGGAACTTAGTGAAACTTTTGTATGCTTTTAACATGGTAAAATTGCATGTGGATGACTATTCAAGTAGCACAGAATGACTGGATAGAGAAAAAGCCTCTATTGCAGAAAGGGAAAGCCCAAGCCACAATTTCTTTGAAAGACATATCACATATTGCCTTAGCTGTCATGTTGAGTAACATGTTATAGGAAGCATAATACATCTCCAAATTTACTTTTCTACCATAATGAAATGACTGAGTAGATGTTGCTGACAAGGGAGTAAGGAAATGCCTAGGCCGTAGAGAGTTGAAATTTTGTTGTTTCTGTATCCCTCATGTAGAATCAAATGTTGGTTCAAGAAACTAAGCGTTATTCGTTGTTATTTTTTTTATTAGTAGCGAAATTGAGATATGGCAATGCAATTCAATCCTCAAGTTTTTGCCAGCATGGTATAGATATGGCCATGTAGGTTTCATATACTCCCTCCGTCCCCGCTCAATGTGCACATTTACTATTGGACACGGGAAATAAAGAGGGAATATATATACATATATATATTTAAAAGTATTGTCAGTGTGAAAATTGTTGTGAGATGATAAGTGACTGGGATTTGCAAGTGGAACCCACAATTTGATCGTGTGATTATGACAATTGGGGTAGGGTTAATTTAATACTAATAAAATATTTTCATATTAGGAAGTGGGACTTATAAATTAAATGGCACTACCCAAATGGGTAAGTGTCCACGTTAAGATGGGATGGGATGGAAGGAGTATTTATTTTATTAGACTTTTGTTTTATCCAATACTTCTTCCGTCTCGGTCGACTTAGGACTTTTTGTCATTTTGGGCGTCCCACCCGACTTAGGACGACCCAAAATGGAAAACCTTAAATTACTATTCTCTCCACTCATTCTCTCTCCTACATTATTTTAATACTCACAATACCATTATAATTTACTATTCCCTCCGCTCATTCTCTCTCCTATTTTTAAATTACACTCACAACATTTACCTTTTCCTTAATCCCCGTGCCATTTCAAAAAATCCTAAGTGGGCTGGGACGGAGGGAGTATTTCATTGTGAAAAATCAGCTACATTGATTGTAATAACCCTAATTTTAATTCATTTATTTAGTAATTATTATTTTTTAAATTGATTATTTAGGTTATTTGATTAAATATTGGACTATTTTTTTTTCCTAGGTGGATTAGGTAAGTGGGCTTAAGTTACCTAAATTGGTTTTCCTTGATGGACTTGGACTTGAATTGGTTGGGCTTAGGATTAGGAAACCTAAGTATAATTATATTTCATTAATCCTAGATCCTCTTGGTATTTTATAACGGATGAAAGTCTCTTGGTATTTTAAAACGGATGAAAGTCTCTTGATATTTTTTAACGGACGAAAGCTCTTCACTATTTAAACGGCAAAAGAGAATTAGGGAGAGAGAGAGCTGCATAGAGAGAAACGGCAGAGAAAGAGAGCCGAGTAGAGAGAGAGAGAGAGAACGATGCAGAGATCGAGAAGAGAGAGAGGGAGGCCAGCTAGAGGAAGAAGAAGGAGGAAGAACTCCATTGTTGTGTGTTCGAGGTCCAAACTAAGGTAAGGTCATCTCTTCTTGTTTTGATTCATAAGATTGAAAACCCTAGAAACTCTCACTACAAGAAAAAGGACTATTTACGGCGGTTAAAATCCGCCGTATATAAAACGCGCCCCGCCGTAAATAGTATTTACGACGGACATTCCGCCGTAAATAGTCCAACGTATAAAGCCTCGCCGTAAATAGTATATACGGCGATATAACCGCCTTAAATACTATATACGGCGGACATTACACCGCCGTAAATACTATATACTATATACGGCGGACATACCACCGCCGTATATAAATGAAATACGTACGTATATATAGTGTATTTGAGTGATCTTTATACGGCGGTATAACCGCCGTAAATACTATATACGGCGGACACACCACCGCCGTAAATAAGAGACGAGTCGTCCGCTCTGTAACGAGTCGTCCCAATTGAACCCCCCACTGGTTCCCTCGTCCCCCTTTTGTAGACGAGTCGTCCATGGCTATTTTATACGGCGGATTTAGTCACCGCCGTAAATAACTTGATAGAGACGACTCGTCCCACATGGCACGAGTCGTCCCATTTAAACCCCCTACTGGTTCCCTCGTCCCCCCTTTGGGCACGAGTCGTCTAGGGGCTTATTTACGGCGGATGAAGGGTTCCGCCGTAAATAAGCCTATTTTTTTTTCCAGGCCTGTATAATTCACTTTCCCAAAAAATATGTTCACAAAAACCAAATTCAACCTGTACACACACAAATGCAACCTGTATATAACCAAAAATACACAAATGCAATCAATGTTTACAATCTACATATTAACACAAAATTAATGTTGAATGTATCCAAACATAATAACCATTATACATGTACAAATAACGTTTGTCGTTTCCAAACATAATAACCATTAATGTTGAATGTATCACAAAAACCAAATTCACCACCTATTCATTACCGTCTTTTCCACGTTCCATCAAATGACGTTTCAACTCATCAAATTGTTGTTGTAACTGTTGTTGTAACTGTTGTCATTGCTCCTCATTTTGTCGGCGTTTCTCTTGAAGTTGCCTTTCAAAATCTGCTCTGACGGATGCCACCGCCTCCAATACAGCTGTCTGAGTAGTTGGGGATTTACCAAACACCTTGGTTTTGTTAACACCGCCTCCCATACATCGCACTCTCCCGTGGTCATCAGTGCCCATCATACCAACAAAAATCTTTTCACGCGCCGTGGGAGAGTTTTGTTGCTCCTCTGTGACTCATCAATTGCATCATTAAACGTTTGCGTAACAAAACAACATGTTCAATATAAATGTTTTAACTTTAATTAATATTATGAAAATGAAGTTAGAAATGAAAAAGTATTTTATAGAATAACAAAAGCTGAAATGTAAAAGGTTGAAACTTTAACTTACAATCATTTGAGTGGTTTCTTGATCGGCAGGTGTTTTGCCCGTGCGCGTAGCTATGAACAAGCTCACGCGATCAGTTGGTAAACCCTTGTCGTCTCTCTACAATTTATAATAGAATCATTTGACCAAAAAAAAAATATATTTATATACGATACAAAAAGAAACATTAATTGACAACTGAGAACTAAATTGAACGATGACAAACCTCTTTTATGAGTTTGGGATGGGACGTTTTTCCGGTCCGGTTCAGGCACGCTTGCTTTTCTCGATTCAATTTATTTGTTTCTGATATTTCCTGGAAAAAAAAAGAAGATAATATTAGTATTAATTTGACTACTTATATAAGACATTCACGATAATAGATTGAGATTAATTTGAAATATACCCGAGCCTTGTCCGTACCCCACATCGCAACAAGTGCAGCCCATTGATCCGCAACGCACCCACGGGGTGGGTTAGCCAATGCGTCTTGGTCGGATTCATACATCTTATAATGAGATTTCAACTGAGTAATATTCATAACTGAGTCATATAACTGATATAATATTCATAACAAAGTCATAACCGAGTAATATTCATATTTAGTAAGTTTTTCAGTTTCATTTCGAAACAACATACAATGATTAATGCACGCGTCCCACGTTTTATAACTAAAACCCAAATCCGCAGTCATCTTGTACGCCTCACAATAGGAACTTGGCACTTTCGCTGACTGAGGCAATGCCCTAATGAAATTTTTTAATAAAGAAGTAAATCCCTTAGCGGCCACTCGATAATTAGCCTTCCAGTGCATAAGTTCTACAATAAATGAGAGTACTGTAAACTTATCACACCCTTCCCACAAGGCTTGATCAGCATCTCTCAAAAGTCTAAGAAACTTTGCGGTGGATGCATCTGATTGTACGATTTCTTCAATTCCTGGCTGGTTACTATCCCAAGATACCCATCCCTTCATGTACCATTCGCCTCATACAATCTTGCACGCCCAATTCAATTTCAATGCCATCTTCAGTTGTCCTATCATTATTATCATTCTTACGCGCCGAAATGTACTCTTCCCCGTGCCTAATCCAATTCTTGTAATCTTTTTGAAATCCCACTTCAATACAATGTGATCTCACGGTTGCACGGTCATTTTGGTAACGATTTGCGCATTTTTTACAAGGGTAATATATTTCTTTAACACCAACAGACTTTTTTGAGAATGCAAAATCGAGAAAGTTGTCAACCCCAGACAAATACTCATTTGAAATTCGATTATCCAAATCAATCCAACTTTTGTCCATATATGACTTGACTTGATATTTTTAACGTTAAAATACAACCTATATATAAGACCGAGAGACACAAATTTTAGAATAAAAATAAACTCATAAACAAACATAGTCTAAATATGTACAACTTTTGTCCAAATATAGATAATACACATTGTTGGAGCCTAGCCTATTAGTCGAACTTGGGCCCATGATATAGTATAACCCTATGACAACATTCATTCGTTCTCTGAGGAAATAAGTATTTAAATAGGAAGGGGTAGTTGCGATAAAGTAAGATTAGCACACGTACGCCCACTATGTTGGGTGTTAATTACATTGTAGGGCATGCTCACTCATATATTCTCATGAGAGAGAGAGAGAGAGAGAGAGAGAGAGAGAGAGAGAGAGAGAGAGAGAGAGAGAGAGAGAGAGAGAGAGAGAGAGAGAGAGAATTTTAGTAACTTTAGTATAAAGCAAGAAGTGAACAACTTTCCATTTGAAAATTTGAATATCTCAGTGTAGAAATGGGTAAGGAGGAATCATGGCATGCCTGCCAAAGTAAAAGCTAGGAAGTGTTGTGACAAGTAATAAAGAAAGATAAAAGAAAAGGCATTGAGAGGCTAGTGGCCTTAATTCTTTCTAACTAAACTCTCAAAGTCCATTCATTCTTTTGAGAGGCTAGTGGCCTTAAAACTACATATTTTACTATGAGACTCAATTGTAATTCTCAAAATTTTAACATTCAAACATGCCACTTATCTGACAAGGCAGCAACTAGCATCCCTATGTCACCCCACCCCTAACTCTAAGTACCAACCCCGACCCCACCCATACCACGATACCCAACAAGGATCTCAAACAAACTTTCGACCTCGGGATACCAATGACCTAACATTTTGTTCGGTTCATCATTTAGTGAAATAAAGAAAGAAAATGGACACAGTAATATCGAGTGTTCCTCACTAATTATCAAAACCCTAACGTCAATTCCTTTCTAACACTCATTCCATTCCCAAAATGCATGTACCAAGTAGAAACAACACAAAACAATCAAACAATCAAGCTTACCCAAAATTATCTGATTTTAATTGTGTGCCTTCAATCCTATGGGTGAGAAAATGACAAGAAATAAAAACAGCATCAAAGAAAGTGAATGTTCTATACACATTTTTTTGAGAGATGAGAACATGATCTTGCAAAGTTTGAAATATTGTCCAACTAAGACTCATTTGCAAACAGTTACAAAAAGAGTAGTAATTTCAACAAACTAGAGTGAGTAAGAAACTCAAAAACCATCACAAAACCAAGCAATATCCTGCTACCCTCTCTGGTCCATACAACTAATTCCCACATGAAACTCAAATTGAGACAGAAAGATAACAAAACTACTAAATGTATTTTTAAAATCAAGCTTCCCTAACATGAACAAGGGGTAACAATGTCCAATTATTGAACATTTCAATAACAAAGCTATCAGAGTGAGGGTTCATTGATGTATATTAGGCTCAAAATTGGGGCTTTACCAACAACAACAACAGCAACATCAACAATAACTCACAACACCAAGAACAAAATATAATATATCGGAGTACTAACATTATTGAGTTAAAAAAAAAAAAACAGAGACTGAAGCAATACCAACGACAACAACAACAGCAACATCAACAATAACTCACAACACCAAGAACAAAAAAAACCCAGAAATTAAAAGTAAATTAGAAAAGGGGAAAGAAATGTATACCTGATTGTTGTTGATTGAAGAAATCAAAGCTCAATTTCCCAGGCTGGAGGAGAGAGAGAGAGACTGAGATACGCTAGAGGAGAGAAAGAGAGACTGAGTACAGACCAAGACCAAGAACAATAAAAACCAAAAAATTAAAAGTAAATACCAACCTGCTGATTTGGAGGAGAGAAAGAGATCTTCGTGCCCAAGCTATGGAGATCTTCGTGCCCTAGCTGCTATGGAGGAGAGAAAGAGAGGGAGAGACAGAGACTACCGCGAAACTGAATAGGGAAATTTGGTTTCCCGGTATTTAATAACATTTACGGCTGATATTGTACACCGCCGTAAATAATACACATTATTTACGGCGGACGCGTATTAACCGCCGATAATAGTTACCTATATACGGTGGCTACTGATATACCGCCGTATATAACTTCATTATTTACGGCGGACGCGTATTAACCGCCGATAATAGTTACCTATATACGGCGGCTACTGATATACCGCCGTATATAACTTCGATTTCATACGCATACATGTGAAATGTACGTATTTACTTATTTACGGCGGTCTAGACCGCCGTATATATTAGTTATATACGGCGGTATACATAACCGCCGTATATATATGATATATACGGCGGACGCGTGTCCACCGCCGTAAATGAGCGCCGTAAATAGCCTCCTTTCTTGTAGTGTCTAGGGGTATTTTGGTAACCGAAAGGGTTAAGGGTTAACCTTTAGAGAAATTTAAAAGGAAACTTTTGTATGGTTGTAGATTCATGCGAAGACTCATTGCAAGGATAGAGCAAGAGCATTATGGTAAGGGATTATGCATCTTTAAGTTAATTGATTTTCGCTTCGTTTCATTATTTAGGCTTCCGCATATTTCTTGGCCATGTACGTTTCTTTGATACGTAAAAGCTGACTTCGCGTTAGTATTTGTTTTGACTCCCTCGTTTACCGTTATTTGCTAATCTTTTGTTATTTGTTTGCTAAATCGTCCTTTTGATTTCGTAAATATGGAATTTTATTGTTATTGTGAAAGTTCGTATTCTGTATAAAAAATGAGTTTTGATATGATATAATTTTGTTTCATTAACATGACATGAATCGAAATGATCACTAATTTAGACAACCTGCTTCGACGGGGTATATTGGATATTTTGGCCTTCGGACAAACTTAGTTCACCGCTTCAAATTAGTGGTGGGGTGTTCCGGATACACTGTTTAGGACTCTACGGAGTCAACTTTTGTGCCCTTTGTGGGATTTCGAACCCTTTGTGGGTATTAGTGCTCTTTGTGGGCTTTTGTTCCCTTTGTGGGATTTTGGTTTGATAAGGTCAGTGGACCACTTACGTGATCATGATGTCTGTGAGTGATTTGATTATCTACGACTGGTATGGGACAGTTGTAGATAATTAGATTACTCGAGTTAGTTTTGTTCAGCTTATCAGTCCTTTGAAATTCCTTATAATCTGTGAGTGGTTTAGTTAGTTAAAACTGGTATGGTACGATTTTAAATAAGTAAACCATTCGAGTCAGTTTGAATCGATTTTGTCATCATTTGAAACTCCAAATTAATTGTCAACTCAGTTTGTGAAACCGTTGAGATTTTGAAAGACAATTGGTTTGAGATTTGGTAAATAACTATTTCGAATTCGCGTTCTGTTATGTCTTCGATTATTATTTGAAATTGTATCGTTTGATATTCCTTCAAGTCAACTCCTCCTTAGTAACCGGAGGGGTTGTATATGAACTTACTGGGCATTGTTCGCTCACCCTTTCATCTTCTTTTCTTCCAGATTTCATATAGGAAGAATGTGAAACGGTTCGGGAGCACTTCATAAGGAGTTCAAGGATCGGTTTAGTTTATTTTCATTTTAGACTCTTTAGTCAGTTATTTGAGAGTTTGTAACACTTTAAAGATTTTGTTGATCTAGTGGATTGTACTAGCCGTTGGAATTGTTACCGTTATCTGCATTTTAAGTTATATTCAAATTGTGGTTAGTGTTTGAATTATGGTTTTAGTAGCCGTGGGAGGTTATTTTATTATTAATAAAGTATTATTATTGTTGTGAAAATTTGGGGTCGTTACATTGGCTCCTTTAATAGCTGGAAAAATTAGTGATGGGATTGTTGCAGGTTTATGTTGATACTGTGGGAGATGCAGAAAAATACAGAATTAAGCTGTCAGAAAGATTCCCCTCTATAAATTTCGTGGTTGCAAAAAAGCTGATAGTCTATATTCCATTGTTAGTGGAGCAAGCATTGTTGCAAAGGTGAATTTCTCAATTGTTTGAATTGGACTCCGCATGCATAATCTACCCTGTTTTTATCAAATTTCATTTTCAGGTGACAAGGGATCGAGCCATGCGAAATTGGGTACTTGATGAAAATGCTAAAAACATGCATAGGAACTTTGGATCTGGATATCCTGGAGGTAAGAATGTATTGCATTTATCCTGACTATATTTGCATTTAGACCCTGAAACTAAAGCTTGGTTGGAACATCATAAGCATTCGGTGTTTGGGTTTCCATCATTGGTCCGCTTCAGTTGGGGCACTTGTACTCCGTTCTTCAACGGTGGCGTTGAGGTGTTATGGTGAGTCCTTAATCTAAATCTTTTTTTTTTTTTTTTGACCTGAGAGTCTTAATAAGTGCTTTATGAAGCTGTTGGGCTTTAGGAAATCTTCTATCTTTATCATTTTATATGCCTATGAAATAACTAATGAGCAATGGTAGGGTTACAAAGAAAGTCTACAAAATTTGGGTTACAAATACAGTTGTCAATAAATGATTGGATGTTGTGTTTGTAGACCCCACCACTCATTATTTCAATTTTCAATCATTTATTGCCAACTGTATTTGTAACCCAAATTTTGTAAACTTTCTTTATAAACCTAGCATTGCTCATAACTAATAGGAATACATGATTTATCAAAAATATAATTATACTCCATCCGTCCCGTAAATATAGTCCCATTTGTCATTTTTGCTTGTCCCAAAAAGTTTGTTCCATTTCTTTAATTGGGATTTATTCTTGTTAATTGTTGCATTTAGTAAGGTTAACTATAAAAATGGGAATATGTTGTTCAAAAATTTTTAATAGTCAAATGGGACAATTTAAATGACAGAGGGAGTATAATTTTTTCTTAATTTGTAGGGAATCTGATGAACAGAATGAAGATGGCTCCTCTGGTAGGACAGGCAAGCGACAACTAAAGCTGAGCAGCGTTGGTTTCACTGGGATGACGAGAGAAAAAGTGAAGAGATTGAATCGAGCGGTAAAGGTCGCTGCAAATTTTTTCATGCTCGTAAACTTGAGCTAGTCTCTAATTTCTAAAGGCAATGTTGACAATTTATAAGTACTTAGTAATGTCATTTACATTTTTCTTTACTGTTCTATAGAACAACTGTCTGTTACTATGAATGAGATTGTAGTGATGCATAACCGCTGATATGAATGCATTTAACCTTTATTATATGAAACTCTTTGCGGATGTATTTTGGCTTATTTCCACTTTGCCTAACTAACGAACTCATGCAGGCCATGTGCCTTAAATTGCCTACTTTCTTCGTTATAGGTAGTTAGCCAAGATACTTTAAGCATACTACCACACTTGTAAGTACCTCATCAGGAAAATCCGTTCTATAATTGTATTCACAGAGCACATGATTGTTTTGGTAGAAAAAACAATAGAGTTGAATATTGACTTTGACAAGTGTATGGATTTAAATACTAAGGAGGGGACTGTGGAATTCGAATAAATGGAACAATGACATGAAAAGAATGAGTGACACCACGATTTGTTAACGAGGAAAACCTTGGAGGTGACAACCTCTTCGGAAAAAACCCCGGGAGTTAGGTCTCCAACCTTAAAAGTTTCACTATGATAATTGAATTACAACTTTGGAAGAGGATGGAGAGAATTACAATTAACTTGTGCGTAGAGTGTGTGTGCATATGAGAATGCGCGTGTATTTCCGTCTCCACCTCCCCTTAAATATAAGAAAGGGTAAGAGTTTGTTCCTACAATTCCGGTGATGATCTTTATCCTTTTCAACGTCCATGAGACCAAGTCATTCTTTGCCGTTGAAGCTGTATTGAACGTGCTAGGAAAATATCCCGTATTCTTCTATCTTAATTACTGGAAAATAAGAATAAAAATATTAGGAAATATTAAATAAGTAAATATTAAAATGATACTTACAGTGGAATAACATCTTGACATGCAGGATCAACTGAAGATGTCACCATGCTGAAAAATACCCACAACAATTTGTCCCCAAAAACATTTGACTATGTTGGCAATTGAAGAGGCAAATGTTTTTCTCCCCATTAAATGCTCAACTGCCAGCTTTGCTTGATGGGACGGTTCAGGGATACGTGGCGGCTAGAAAGGAAAAAGAGTTTCGATAGGAATTAATAACCGTAACTCTTGATAACCATTGTTATCATCGAATCTTCTTCAAATTCTTATCCAAATCATACGTCTCCTACCATATTACGACGACAATAACCTTAAAGAGTGTAATTTTTTATCCTTTTTTCTCAAATACGACGTTCTCCAAGAGAGTAAGCCAGAATCAACGTGTTATTAAATTGGCGACTCTATTAAATCCGTGCTAACATATATCTTTATATGCAGTGACTCGATCCGGCTTTACGACGAATGATATTGTGGCAAAATATAAAGGCAAGATGAAAGCGGAAGAGACCATACCTGAGACAGATAAACTTACCTCGAAAAGAAAAAGGGTGGACCATATCTCCGGCGTGGAGAAACAAATTTGGAATGAAGAAGTGTTGGAGAATCAGGTAAGATTTAATTTGGGACGTTGGTACATTGATCCTCTTTTATTTTAGTAAAATGTCTCTTTTTGCTCGTTGATGACAGATCGTTTCAATGGCTAAGTTAATGTCCAAAGAAATCAAGATATGGAGGAAAAAATGTGATACCTTTGATATGAGTAAGGTTGAATACAAGAAGAATTTGAAAAAAGCTGCAAGGATAATAAGGGGTTTGGAAATCAGGGACAAGAATGAGGAGATATTAAAGTGGCGGTTCAGGCTTGCAAGTGTTGATATCAGGCATGAAAGAGAGATAGAATCACTTCGGGATGACTTGGTGCATGAGACTGCAAAAGCAGTTTTTGAAACTAGAATCCAAATGATTGAGGAATATCAAGCAGGAGAGCATGTGAATTGGGACCTGAATGACGAAAAAACGGCTTTGCAGCGGATCCATGATGAAAAAGCGAATGAGGCCTCCAAGGATCGTGAACAGGTTGATGACGCACATGACAGCGACATGGAATGACTTTCAGGATGGGAAACACAAAAAGGAGAATGCTCAATAAGAGGTTTGGAGAAGTTACACCTGCAGCAAATGTCACCTGAAAAAGTTCAATAAATTTATTCTGGTTTTTTGATGGTATTACTGGGGTGGAATCCCTTAAGACAATTTTAATTTTTGTTTGGTTATGTAATAGGTCCATAAGGACCAAAGACAATTTCTTTTACGTGTTGGGTTGGTCCAACACTTTTGCACTTTAACGTTGATAGTTTGGATGTTTTTATGGTAAGTTTAATCTAGTTAAGGTTTAGTAGTTTTCAAGCATGTCAAGGCTTGTTTTCTTTTTGGATGAAATCTTTCTTTGTATGGTTACTTGTCATGCTCGTAGGGTGACATGATAGTATGTCAAAGCTGTAGATACTTAAGATGACATGTATATGTCATATCCACAAGAATAATACGTAAGATCAATCATTTAACTGAGTGGGAATGGGTAAGCTATATGAGTTTACCCATATAGGCCCACCCCATACCTCAATTAAAGAGATAACTTGCGCTCCAGGCGAAGGTGTGGTAACCTAGCATCTTAAGAAAGAGGTAATTAACTCTTTAAATCTTAGAAGGGATTGTGTACCTTTACTTAAGAAGAGATGGCCAGTCTCTGACGGAGGAGAATTCGTTGTTCTTTGTGTACTTTCGACATGTCCCCATGTAAATATGTCAACACCTCATAAGATAGAAACATGTTAAAAATGGACGCCAACTAAGGTTGACGTCTCTCCACAAGGTGTGTTAGTGACATATTGATTAGCAATGAAGTAAATGAAAGAGTACATAGAAAAATAAAAGGTTACCAATAAATAAAAGATTATTCATACCTGGGAAGAGATGAGTTTAAGGGGGGTTTCGTTCAGATGTACTACCTTTTAAGGTGAATGGCGTTCCAACTTCGTGGAATCATTTGGCCATCCAAGGTTGCCAGGCGATATGCTCATTTCCCTGCCTGTGCATCTATTAGGTAGGGTCCTTCCCATTTTGGGGCGAGCTTGCCTGCATTGGGCTCCTTTGTATTTTGGAATGCCTTTCGTAGGACTAAATCTCCTACTTGAAACCTTCTAATCCTTACGTTTTTGTTGTAAGATCTGGCTACCCTTTGTTGATATGCTGCCATGCGAACTTTGGCCATGTCCCTTAATTCGTCCACGGTATCTAAGTCATGTATCAAGATGTCCTTATTATGTTCAGATGTCAACAAGCGTATCGCGCGTAGGTACAAGTACTTCTGCTGGAATAGCGATTACATTCCAAATACAAGTGAATAGGGGTTTGACCGGTAGTGTTCTTAGATGTCGTTACGTCGGCCCATAGAACCATTGGTAACTCTTACGCCCATCGTCCTTTCTTCGGTTCGAGTCTCTTTTTTAAGTTGCTTATGATTATTTTGTTGCTAGATTACACTTTGTCCATTGGCTTGAGGGTGAACAGTGAAGATGTCACCATCTTGACTCCCAAGATATCAAGAAATCTTGGGTTTTCTTGCTAATGAATTGGGAGCCGTTGTCACAAATTATTTCGAAGGTATCCCAAATCAGTGAATATATTTCTTTTGATAAAAGATATAACTTCTCGATCACGAACTTGTACGTACGCCTCAGCTTCTACCCATTTAGAAAAGTAGTCTGTCATAGCTAGTAGAAATACTCTTCCACCTGGTGCCCTGGGTAATTTTCCTACGATGTCCATTCCCCACACCATAAATGGCCATGGCGACAGGATAGGATGTAGTAGTTCAGCCGGTTGGTGCAGGATGTCCCCATGTCGTTGACAGGAATCACATTTCTTTGCGTAGTCAACGGCGTCTTTTCTCATTGTGGGCCAAAAATAGCCCATTCTAAGAGCCTTGGTATGCAGACTTCTGCCCCCGGTATGATTTCCACATTGGCCTTCGTGCGGCTCCTTGAGAACCCGATGGGCTCTATACGCTTCTAGACATCTTAAGTAGTGACTGCGCAGATTTTCTAAACAAGAGGTTATCAATAAGTAAATACTTAGATACTCTTACCCTGAAGGCTCTAGCATTTTCTCCTCGAGTGGGATCGTATCATCTAGGAGATACTTGATAATAGGAGGCATCCCGAGGTTCTTCTTTGGAGAGGAGGGTACGTCGACATCTAGAGCGAACATCTCAAGATGATCAATTGATGGGATGTCAATATGCACAATTGGGATACTTGTCTGTGAAATGCTTTTGAAGGCTGAACCCAAGTTTGCCAGGGCATCTGCTTGAAAATTTTCTTCTCGTGGGATTTGTTCCAAGGAAAATGATTTGAATTTGGCCGAAAGAATTTTTACGATTTCCAAATATGTCGTCATCTTAGCATTTTTTGCTATGTAGGATCCGTTGTAATGGTTAACAATTAGCAAAGAATCCATAAACACCCGGATATGCTTGACATCTAGGTCCTGGGCTGCTGTTAAACCTGCAATTAGTGCCTCATATTCTGCTTCATTATTAGTGGCCTTGAAACTGCAACTGATGGATTGTGGTATTATGTCCCCTTGTGGCGATTTTAGTAGAACTCCAAGACCTGTACCTCTCATGTTAGAAGCACCATCTGTGTAGAGAGTCCAAATTTTCAGGATGTCATCATCTTGAAGTTGCTGTACTTCCAATTCCACCTCTTGTTGCATTGTTGGACTAAAATCAGCTACAAAATCAGCTAGGGCTTGAGATTTTATTGCAGTTCTGGGCTCATATTTGATGTCGTATGTGCTTAATTGTACAGACCACTTCGCCATTCGACCTGACATCTCTGGTTTTCTCATAACATTCTTAATAGGATAGTTAGTGCGTACAATTATAGTATGTGTTTCAAAATAGTGTCTTAATTTAATAGAAGCAGTTATCAAAGCTAAAATTAACTTTTGTAAATGAGAGTACCTGGTCTCCGCATCTAAGAGTGTCTTACTTATATAGTAGATGGGTTGCTGACTACCATCTCGTTACGTCACCAAGGCTGCACTTACAGCGCCTTCGATCTTGCTAGGTAGATGTAGAGATGTTCATCCTCCTGGGGTTTGGCCAATAACGGAGGTGTCGACAGGTAAGTTTTGAGCTCCTGAAAGGCTTCTTCATGTTGGTCCTCCCATTGGAACTTCTTGTTCTTCCTTAAGATATCGTAGAAAGGTTTGCATCGATGCGAGGATTTTGAGATGAATCTGGTGAGTGCAGCAATCTTTCCCGTCAATCTTTGGACGTCCTTGATAGATTGAGGTGACGACAGGTTGATAATAACCCGTATCTGTTCTGGGGCAGCTTCAATGCCTCTTTTAGTAACCATATAACCCAAAAACTTCCCGGCCTTCATTCCAAAGTTGCATTTAGCTGGATTAAGTTTCATATTGAAACAATCCAAGATGTCAAAGGCTTGAGATAGGTTGCTTATGTGATCTTCGGCTTTCTTGGATTTTACTACCATGTCGTCGATGTATACTTCCATTGTGTCCCCAATCTGATCTTTGAACATTTTGTTGATGAGCCTCTGATATGTTGCACCTGCATTTTTTAGTCCAAAAGGCATAGCAATATAACAATAAATACCTGTGGGCGTTATGAAGGCGGTGTCTTCTTGATCAGATGGTTCCATCTGGATTTGTTGAAATCCTGAGGATGCATCCATGAATGTGAGGAGCTCATGTCCGGAGGTGGCATCAACTAACGAATCTATGTGTGGCAAAGGGAAAGGATCTTTTGGACAGGCTTTATTTAAGTCGGTGAAGTCAACACAAACTCGCCATTTCCTGTTCCTCTTTTCTACCACAACCACGTTTGCTAACCATCTTGGGTAATCGACCTCTCGTATCATGTTGGCTTTGAGTAAGCGCTCTACCTCTTCCTTGATGATGCGGTTTCGGTTTTACGCAAACTTTCTACGTTTCTGGTGTACTGGTTTAAAGCTAGGATCTATGTTAAGTTTGTGAGTGATGACATCTTTGCTGATGCCTGTCATGTCATCATGTTTCCAAGCAAAACTCTTAATTCTGCTTCTTAAAAGGTCCACAAGCTTCTCTTCTATATCTGATGGGATGTCAGTGCCAATAAGTACCTTGATGTCCGGGTTGGAAGGGTCTAGCAATACTTCTTTCATATCATCCTCCCTAGCTTCCAGGACTTCACGTACTTTCCTCTGTAATTGCTATGCTTGTTTTGGAGATGTCGACGCCTTCATTGAAGTTTTATAACATTCCTTGGCCACACGTGATCACTTTGTAAATCTTAGCGACACCCCAAGGTGTTGGAAACTTCACACTCTGATGGTATGTGGAAGGTACAGCGTTCATTCCATGAATCCACGGTCTTCCAGGATGACATTGTAGGATGTTGCACAATCAATTACGCAGAACCGTTCCATGGTGTTGAGGCCCTTTGAGTATATTGGAAGCTTTATCTCCCCCACTGTTTCTTTGACCTCACCACTGAAGCCTACGAGCACTGAAGACTTCTTAACGATCTCCGATTCTGGGATGTTCATTTCCTTAAGGGTACCCAACATAATAAGATTGACGAGCTACCCCCATCAACCAGGATACGCCGGATTGTACGGTTAGCGATCTGCAAGGAAATAACTAGACCGTCGTGGTGGGGTTCCGGCAAGTTATCTCGATCACTTTCATCAAAGGTGATTGGATCTGGCGAGGGTGTCGACATCTGTTTGTCTTTACGGCTTCTCCTCTTTTGACTCCTTAGCATGTCGTTTTGCGGCAGAATAGGATGTACCACATATTTCTGAACCTCCACTAATGAAATTGATCACCTTTGTTGATGCTGGGGGAGAAACTGGTCTTTCGGCTTCATGAGGAGCTTCCGCACTTTCGACCTTCTTCTTTCTGAATCCCAGTAACTCCTTGAGATGTCCCTTCGAGAGCAAGTAACTGATCTCCTTTCTTCGTGCGATACAATCTTCAGTAACATGTCCAAAGTCTTTATGGTAAGCGCACCATTTTGACTTGTCACGCCACCCCGTGGCCTTATCCGTCTTCTTTGGCCATCTGACTTTGTCCCCAAGGTTGCCCATTGCACAGAGTATACCTGAAATGTCAACAGAAAAACAATAATCAGAAATGTTAGGCACATTATCGCTATCTTCATCCTCACCATCTATTGAATTAATTTTGCTAGTATCAATCCTTGGATAAGGATTGGAACGGTGGTTCCTGCGATGGGATGATTCAGTCTTTCTGTCGGGATTATCATATGTCGACATCTTGGTTGAGGACTTCGATATTCGCAGCTCATCTTCCTCCAATCTTATGAATTTTACTGCCCTGCTCCTGACTTCTTCCAACCGCTTACAAGGAGTCATCACCAAATCTTGATAGTACTGTGAATCTTTCTTCAGCCCCATTTTGAATGCTTCTGTGGCTGTCGACATGTCAAGATTGGGAATTTCTAGTACTTCCTTATTGAAACGGTGGACATAATCCTTCAGGGTTTCATTAGGCTGCTGGGTCACATTGTAGAGATCGCTTGTCAACCTCTCAAATTGTCGGCTGCATGAGAATTGGTTATAGAACATGTTGATGAGCTGGGCGTATGAACCAATTGAACCTAGGGGTTGCCTAATTAGCCATTTGAGAGCTGGTCCAGACAAGGTTGATCCAAACCCCCTGCATAAGCAGGCCTCCCGGAATTGAAGCGGAATATGGATTATGTCCATCTTTTCTTGATAGTGGGCAACATGCTCTTCCGGGTCTGTGGTACCATCATACAACTTCATAAATGGTACACTGAAACGCTTCGGGATGTCAACATTTGCAATTGCTGGGACAAACCAGGATTGATTGTAGCAGTTCTGAGTCACTGGTTGGATTGGAGGAGTTACGCCTGGCACGTTCATTATCGGCTCTACGAGATCTGCATCTGCTTGGCTAGTGGGTTTCCTGCAAAAGGGTCAGCCATAGGAATACGATTGAAATTATTATTAGTGAAAAGATTATTTAGCAAACCAGAATTGTCTGTAGTAGTTGTGACAGTAGTGTTGTCAATGAATGGGATGAACTGGGTGAATCCTTAGGAAGGTGGCGTCAATAGGGTGTCCCCGGGCAAAGGTGTTGATGCATTAAGGATGTCAACTGTTGAGTTTGAGGCGGACTACCCATTGGGATAAATTCACTCTGAAGTATAGATCCTTCGGTGTTGTCAAAGTTGAGGATCCTTGCACGCAGTGGTGATATGTTGTCAAGCCGAGATGCGATGAGCTGTTGATCTTTCTGCATCTTAATCATGGAATTGGTCAGCACTTTTGACAGGTTGTCTTGTTGGTCCAACCTTTGATTCAACCTGGTCAGGATACTCCGGATGTCAGCATCTACATTGGAAGAGGTCGCTCCCTTTTGTGGAGTCTTCGTAGGTTGAGTTTGCTGAGGTCCGGTCTGAGGAGGTGGCGGCAACAAGCTGGTTCTACCTCCTGATGTCGGAGCAACAGCGGGATTCTTGCCGGCGGCGGACACATTGGGGGTGCAGACATAATGAATTTGCTTAGGAAATGATCCAAATAACCGATAAACCACGAGGCCCCTCGGTGGGCGCCAAATTGTTTTGGTAGAAAAAACAATAGAGTTGAATCTTGACTTTGTCAAGTGTGTGGATTTAAATACTAAGGAGGGGACTGTGGAATTCGAATAAATGGAACAATGACATGAAAAGAATGAGTGACACCACGATTTGTTAACGAGGAAAATCTTGGAGGTGACAACCTCTTCGGAAAAAACCCCGGGAGTTAGGTCTCCAACTTTAAAAGTTTCACTATGATAATTGAATTACAACTTTGGAAGAGGATGGAGAGAATTACAATTAACTTGTGCGTAGAGTGTGTGTGCATATGAGAATGCGCGTGTATTTCCGTCTCCACCTTCCCTTAAATATAAGAAAGGGTAAGAGTTTGTTCCTACAATTCCGGAGATGATCTTTATCCTTTTCAACGTCCATGAGACCAAGTCATTCTTTGCCGTTGAAGCTGTATTGAACGTGGTAGGAAAATATCCCGTATTCTTCTCTCTTAATTACTGGAAAATAAGAATAAAGATATTAGGAAATATTAAATAAGTAAATATTAAAACGATACTTACAGTGGAATAACATCTTGACATGCAGGATCAACTGAAGATGTCACCATGCTGAAAAATACCCACAACAATGATGATCTAGTCTGAATATGGAATATCTAGGTTCCATCCAGATCACGGTCCTGCTTCACTTAGGGATGTCGTCACCACACATACCGTTAGGATGCTTTTTAACCTCCTGGCTATCTAGTTTCATTATTGATTATTGTGGGACGCCTAAAAGGGAAATTTTTCGGTATTATTGTGGGACAGAGGGAGTATATGACATTTCTTCTACATTGTTCTGTTTGAGCATTATAATTACATGAAATATATCTCCGGAAAATAAAGAAACTACTAGAGTTCGCAATTGTATTTTGTCACTAGCCAGGTTGAACTAAAGTATATTGGAAAATTAAAGAAAATACAATACAACATTTTTTTTTCATATGAGAAAGCTGAGAGGTCTATTCCATGAGTTGTACCTCAATCTATTTAAAGCCTAATTAACTATCAATTAGGTATAGTGAAGAGCCACTTCCAAAACCCAGCTTGATAAACTAGTTAGAAAATGCAAACAACCTAAATCGGAGGACCAATCAAGCATCAAACATTCAAATATTTGAAAATTCACACAAATACCAATCAATAATCATGAACATTAGAATCAAAAACAAATTAGGGTTCTTACAAATACCAATCAAAAAATATCATATTCCTTAATTCCCGCGCAAACAGTATTAGTGCGAATATTAGCGGGACGGAGGGAGTAAATACTATCTCAAATATCAATACAATTAAGTTTTCCTTTTACTAACCACCTCAATGCACACAAGATCTGTAGATCATTTCATATTTTCTCAAACCTTAATAGATTACTCTGTGATTCACCTAATCCGAGCCAAGTGGTCAATATATTAAGTTTCTCAAATAATGAACCAAGTAGAATGTTTTAAAACCACGTCACCGAATTTACCATTTAATTATTTTTATATGTCGATACAGAAAAATGAAATTGTTTGAAGTAACAAAATCAGCCCTCTACTTGCAAACGGATATACTACAGCATAAATCGAGTGAGAGAGAGAACGATTGAGAGAGAGAAAGCGAGAGAGAGAGATAACGTACCGGCGACGGCAACGGCGATGGAAAGAAACGGCGGCGACGGCGTGGACGGCGTGTTCTTCTTGGCGGCGAATTACTGAGAGAGAGAGAGAGAGAAAGTGAGAGAGAGAAATCGAGTGAGAGAGAGAAAGCGATTGAGAGAGAGAAGAAGACTTACCGGCGACGGCGAGGCTCGGCGGCGACGGCTTGGCGTTGGCGACGTTAGGGTTCGCGGGCGAGGATGGAACGGAGGATCGATCGTAATAAAAATGATACGTAATTAAAAATGGGGAAGAAACGCGTTTATATATATGGATTTGTTACCGACGGACATAGTCCGTCGGTAATACCGACGGACTATGTCCGCCGGTTTTACCGACGGATATACCGACGGAACTTAATCAATTACTGACGGACAAAACGAAATTTTAAAAATTTTAATTCCCGGTAAATTAAATTAAATTTCCGTCGGTAAATGAAAATTTTCCGTCGGTAATACCGACGGACTTCGTCCGTCGGTAAAAGTCCGTCGGTAATGCCCCTGTTTCTAGTAGTGCCAGGCTTTCATTTTTACTAAGGCATGTGTGAGAAGTTATCGGGAAGAATGACGTTAACAGCCTGACTCAGCCCCCATTAATTACATTTACTTCTGATAATTACAAATTACTGTAATTTGTTGATTTGATCTGTAAATTTATCCTAATGCAACTGATCTGAAAATTTGTGCTGCTCATTTGGTGCACGGGTTGAATGATCTCTGCATCTTTATCCAGAGCATTCTCTGTTAAGCCACGACAATTACCAAAAACTTGCTGAAATAAAAGTAGGAGCACTAGCCATATGCAAGAGTCAATCTTTGTAAATTATATACTGTTGTGAAAATTATACAGAGAACAGAAAAGTATCGTAGCCCATCATCAGGAACGGGCTAAAAATACCTAGGCACAAGTTTGTACATCCTACAATACCCACAAGGCCACAAGACCTAGAATTCCAACATGACTTAAATATGTACTAACATGTATGCTAATACCACTGCAACAAGGGTAGGAAGTCCTATACTGTGGTGGTTGTAGGTGGCTTCATTGCGGCGGTGGTTGTTATGGCTGGCAGCTGCTGCTCCGGCTGCATATACAGGAATAACAGCTCCAGTGCCGCTGCCTTGCGTATTGGGGGAATTGGATTGACCGCCATTTACACTTTCACCTGCACCAGTTGCGTGGCCACCTCCATGTCCACCAGAGGCATGAGAAAACTTTCCGTGGTGTATGATTCCTTCATCTCTTGATTTCTTTTGCACATATACTGTAAGAAAGATGTTATGCATTTGGTTGTATGATTTGCCCGTAATTCTTACTTGATTCCTTTATAGTGATGAGATGATTGGTATGAAGAAAATGAGCATAGCTTTATTTTGCTTTACAAGTATATATTACCCCCTCCGTCCCAAAATAAGTGTCCAATTTTTTATCAAATTTTCTCTTGATCAATCGTAAATTTGAATATTTTTTGGACATTCATTTCGGGACGGAGTGAGTATTATCTAGTTTGGGCATGATTGGTATGATTCTTGGATGAAAGCTGGAACGAAATCGAATTTCAAATTAAAGTGAACATGAAAGTAGAAAAAAAAGAAACGAAGAAGATGGAAATGTCATTCTCGCCTTTTCTAAATACTTTCTAGGTTAGCAAGAAAATGATTATTCCA
The DNA here is from genome assembly GCA_022495995.1 of Adenophora triphylla var. japonica. NCBI lineage: Eukaryota > Viridiplantae > Streptophyta > Magnoliopsida > Asterales > Campanulaceae > Adenophora > Adenophora triphylla. Next base: position 464,090 of record JAFEMH010000236.1, on the reverse strand, counting down.
TGATTCAAGAGGTGGAGAGGTCATTCTAGCTTTTTCCTTGAATTGAGATTCTATGCGGAACAAGCTTTCCATTATTGATTACAAACGAGCCCTTTGAGTATATTACATTGAAATATAAGACTCGTTTATTTCAACATAAAATGTTTTTCGAAAAATGATTTCCTGTAAAATGTTTTTCGGAAAATGAAGATGTTTTTCCGGTGAATGAAGATGTTTTTCGAAAAATAAAGATGTTTTCCGGAAAATGAGATAAACATGTTTTCAGCTGTTTGGTAAGAAAAATGTTTTCACGTGTTTAATGAAAATATTTTTCGATAAAAACACAATTTGAGATAAGTTGAAAGAAATAGGGTGGGGAGTTGTTAAAAATAAATTTAAAATAATTAATTTTTTTTTGACCCAACGCGGGGGGAGGGGTGGTTTGGGGTGGTGGGGTGGGGTGGGGAGTGAGGTGGGGAGTTGTTAAAAATAAATTTAAAATGATTAATTTTTTTTGGTTTATTGAATATATATATATATATATATATATATATATATATATATATATATATATATATATACTCCCTCCGTCCCAATAAAAGCTTCATCAATTACCCAAAAGGGCGTCCGTTAGAAGCTTCACCTTTCCTTTTTGGACATAAAATATTATTATTTCCTCCACTCATTCTCTCTCCTACATTATTTTAATACTCACAACACCATTATAATTTATTATTTCTTCCACTAATTCTCTCTCCTATTTTCAAATTACACTCACAACATTTTTTTTTCCTCCCATTACCATAATTTCCGTGCCCAAGGAAAATGGTGAAGCAATTGGTGGGACGGAGGAAGTATATTTATATATATATATATATATATATATATATATATATATATATATATATATATATATATATATATATATATATATAATGTGTTAATCATTTCGTGAATACAGCAAAAATGAAAGAGAATAAAATGAGGAAGTACAATGTTGTACCTTGTGAAATATGAGTTATGATTTGTACATGAAGGACACCATTTTTGGGGAAATGTTTTACTTAGGAAAAATTCGTAAGTCATTTTACTTAGAAAGGGTAAAATGTTTTCCGAAAAACGTTTTCTCCATTTCCGGTAAATAACCAAACACCGAAAAATGGAAAAAATATTTTCCGGAAAACAATCAAACACCGGAAAACAAGTTATTTTACGAAAAACATTTTCCGGAAAACGTTTTACTTCTAAACAAACAAACGGAGCCTAAGACCCCGTTTGGTTCGTGGTATTTGCCATTCCGTCGATGGAATGAAATGGTTAATTCCATTTGACCAATTTCTTTCCCATGTTTGGTTTAAGTTTTTCTAAACATTTCATTCCTCCGAAATGGCAAATTCCATCAAAGGAAGGAATCGGTCATTCCCTCCAAATATGGAAGGAATGCTCAATTCCTTTGGCAATGAAATTGTAAAATTTTTTTTTTGACCAAAATACCCCCAAACCCAAATCACCCCTGCCTACCCACCCCCACCCAGCCCCTGCCCTACCCACCCCCACCTACCCCCCACCCCTCCAAAAAAAAAAATTTGCATACCCTTGCCTACCCCCCCCCCCCCATCCAGCCCTGCCCTACCACCTCCACCCACCCCTACCCCTCGCCCTCTCTACGAATTTTTTTTTCTTCTCATTTTGCATACCACTGTCATACCCCCACCCCCCACGAAAAAAAAAATATTTTTTTACTCATTTTGCATATCCCCTGCCTACCCCCCCATCCAAATGCCCTACCCTACCCTTCCACCCCTACCCCCATCCCCCACGAATTTTTTTAACTCATTTTGCATAACCCTGCCTACCCCTCTCCCAATCCAGCCCCTCGCCCTCACCCCCACGATTTTTTTTTTTACTCATTTTGCATACCCCTACCTACCCCACCCACCTAGCCCTGCCCTACCCCTCCCACCCTCCCCCAAAAAAAAAAAAAAAAATTTTTTTTACTCATTTCTCATACCCTTGCCTATCCCACCCCACTCCCCTCCCAAAAAAATATTTTTTTTACTCATTAATTTTTTAAAAGAAGGGTAAATTGGACATTTTATATGCTTTCATTCCATTCCTATAATTTGTATTTTCAAACCAAACATGATTTGCCAAGAAATTGAATGACAATTTCATTCCATTCCGTACCAACCAAACGAGGAGTTTGACCAGTTTTTTTCCATTTCAATTTTTTCAAAAATTCAATTTCATTGACCATTCCATTCAATTACTTTTTTTCCAGAACCAACCGCCCTAAGTATTGTCCTCTAGATCAGTTGAAAGTGGATTCATGTGTGCTAGGGTGAATGCAAATAGCTGAAATAATTTTGGTATATATTACAAAAGAAAATCCATAGGTATGCATTCTCTATCTCTGGTGACCAAGAGTTTGATTGTTTAGTATTCAAACTCGAAACCAATTGATGCAAAACAATGAAATAGATGAATCTACACACACACACACATACACAAGAGAGAGAGAGAGAGAGAGAGAGAGAGAGTACCGGAAACTATATTCTTTCTTACAGATCTTGATGACGCAGGGGAAGAAGCCATGGAGAGAAAGAAGAATAGCAGTATGATTTGTTTTATTTCCATTTTGCTCCTTTACGAGTACACGCATCTGATCCAGTGATGGTAACTCAAGCTCCAAGTCTCTAATGCTCCCTTTTCTTTGAGGTTTCTTCGGATGGCCTTCAACTCTGCTTTAACATCTGCTTATATAATACTTCCTCCGTCCCGAAATGATCTTTCTACTTTTTTGTTTGTCGATACAAAGGTATTTTGAGCAATAAATTTAGGTTGATTTAGCTATCCTAATGAACATCTAATAATTGTTATTGATAGTATTTATAATGGTATATAAATAACAAGTTCTAAATTTTAATCAGAATAACTAAATCAACCTAAATTTATTGCTCTAAATATCTCAGTATCAACAACCAAAAAAGAAGGAAGATAATTTTGGGATGAGGGGAGTATTATCATTGTCCAGACCGTCTCACTCTTCTGATTGTAATGCTTTTCAATAAAGCAATAGATATACCTTTGCCTAATATATTTCAAAGTGATCTTATCTATTACAGTACCATAAGTGGGGTGAAAGTCCATGATCTAAATCTTTTGAGATAGTTTTGCCGACCAGGAACAACGAACTGCGCGCTGCTCCCACATTTTTGCTACGTCTCTGTTCACAGTGGCTAAAATGATGCCACGTCCCCTTGCTGGATGGTCAATGGTCGGGCCCCACAGGAGCCCAACAGAGGGCGTGGCATCATCTTGGCCATTGGGAGGAGGGGAGTAGCAAAAATATGGGGACAACAGTTCGAAATCCTAGTTTATCCTAAGGTTATAAAAGATGCCCTCCAACTTTTTGGAGGGCCCCTCCCGGTTAGGAATCCTTCTTTTCCGTGAACTAACAGAATAAGAAATTGGTGTCTGCTTGATCTGTCAACTTGAGTGTGTTCTTTCCACTCAAGTTAAGAATCCCTATGTGATCACTTTATGCATATTGTTATCAAGAATGATAGGATGCTTTTCATTCATTATATAAAGATGTCATTTTCCTAACGTAAAAAATGAAGCGTCTTTATCTTGTGTTAGTTAACTATGATTATGAAGAACTCTCTTTAATTGTCTACCTTCTGTTAGAGGTTTTCGTTTTCCAATTGTTATTTTCTTCATTTCTTGTGGGGAAGGCAGATAGTGATAGTGATGGATGATGATGCAACACATCTGCACTTGTGATTTTCTTCGCACTTTTCTGTAATATTTTGACAGTTTATTGTAGGAAAATGAAAGTTAGGATGATATTTAAAAGAAGAAATAACAAGAGAAACGAAATCACAAAAACATTTGAAAAAATAAAAATAAAAAAAATGTAAAAGTGGGAATGAAAAAAGAGAAATAAATGTGAAAACCAAAAAGTTTAACATGAACAAGAAAATGATTAAACATCTAAACAGACCAATTTGCCTGCGTTCTTTTCTTTCTCTATCCATCTTGCATCTTCTTTTCATTTTTTTATTTTCCTAGGGTGTAAGAATATCAATTTTTTTTAACCACTTTTGTTTACCACATTGTGTGTCATAAGCGATCCAATGATTATAAATTATTGATGATATTATTACGACTTCAGACCTAATAACTATTACCATTAGATCACTAATGGTTACACTTTGTGGTAACATTTTTTTTTTTGTCTCGAATGTAAGTGGTTTGGTCTATTTGGTTTTGGATTGGACCAAACCAAACAATGCGGTCTTTGATTTCCAAACAGAAGTGATTCAGTTTGGCTTAGGTAATAAATATGCAAATCTCCTAAGGTCTAGTCTGTGGTCCGACCCCTCTTGACCAAAATGGACCGGAACAAACCAAAGTGTTGGGTATGCATATTTTAATTCTCCTAGTTTTAGCTTTAATTCGATTGATACCATAACCTCATCTCTATTTTCTGGATTTTAGACCCATTTGTAATTAAGCTTGAGTGCGTCTGCTGAGAAACGCGTTTCTCCATAACTATGGAGAAACGTGTTTTTCATAGCCAGAAGCTTTACATTTGATAACCAGAAAAAACCCAAGGCCAAGACCAAAAGCTTCGGATATCCGTAAGCTTTGCATTTGATAGTCGAAGCTTTGCGTTGATATCCGTAAGCTTTGTATTTGATAGCCGAAGGATGTGAAATGTATATCCGTAAACCGTTAGTGCATATCCGTAAAACCGTTAGGTGCATATCCAGAAATGTGTTAGGGCATATCCAGAAATTGCTATTTGAAGGTTTCGGATATTCAGAACCTTTCAATGTATATCCGTAAACATTTTGAAGGTTTCTGGATATTCATTTGAAGGTTTCTGGATATCACTTTCATAGGTTTCTGGCTATCTAGCTCATTGTCGCGCGACATGTCGGGACCCGTTTCTCCATAACTTATGGAGAAACGCGTTTCTCCCTAGATTTTGTGATTAAGCTTAGACTTCAATTTTTTAGATAAAGACATAAAGTCAAATTTATAGAATATGTTTATTTAGATTTGAAGACTGACAAATGCATTGGACATTTAGATAAAGTCAAATTTATAGAATATGTTTATTTAGACTTGAAGACTGCAAATGCATTGGACATGAGGTTTCAAAGTAAAGAGGTTCCGAAGATATGCAAAACCGCAGTGCTGAATGCAAACCGCATCATGCAAACCGCATTCAGCAAACCGCATGTCAAACCTCACAAGTGAGATCGCACGCCTTAAAACCGCAACTCACCAACCTCATCCAATGATTAAAGACTTGAAGTGTTGGACCACTTTTGACTGTTGGATCCAGGTCAACGTTAGGTCAACTGCAAATCAAATCACTTAACAGTCATTCAGTATCTAGAAGGATTTTTTGAAAAGGTGACAGATTTTCTTCATCCCAGAATATCAGCTGAGGTCCGTACAACCTTATCTGCAACTTCTGAACAAAAGAACAAAAGTGGAAACGTGGACCAATCAGACCGCACCAGCACTGTACTTGCTACAGCTGTACCAACGGCTACTTTTTGGTGCTTGGGTATAGATATCCCATTCTTCATCATTTGAAGATTGCTTGAGAATATTGATTAAGAGAGTCCTTTGAAGATCTGAAGTTAATTCCCAGAAATTCATAATCCTTTGAATCTTCTTCTTCAACCTTCAAGAACAAATTTCCTAGCCCAGAAATTTAAGTTTTGTAACACCCATGATTTATTGTTTTCTATTTCATACAGATTTAAAGAGCTTTGAATTTTGTTTATCACACACACACATCACTTGATTAATCATATATATTATATCATTTGAGATACACCGGTTATAGTCTAGGATTTGCTTCATTGTTTAGATTTTAGATTTGAGTTTGATTCTTGTAATCTTGTAATCTCTCTCATCATCTAATATAAAATCTAATATTTAGAAAATCCAAGACTAACCATCTTGGTAGTGGATGTAGATCATTTACGATTGAACCACTCCAAATATTGTGTTCTTTAATTTTTGCACTTTTCTTTACTGTTCATTATTTAAACTAATTTGTCTTATCTATTTGATTTTTATAGGTTTTCCAGATTTGTGAATTGTGTTTATAGTTAATCATTGTTAAACCTCATTTTACTATTCATAAACCAAACTACTAAAACCGCACTCATGTACTAAAGAAATTTCGTTGTGCATTTTGCAAACCTCACTTGCGGTTTTGATACACTGCAAGAGCGGTTTTTTTAAGCAAGAGGTTTAGTTTCAAAAAGGGTCGAAAAATTTATAACTGCTATTCACCCTTCCTCTAGCTGTTTTTCACCCTTGTTGCCTTCTTTGGGACTAAAAAGTGGTATCAGAGCAAACACCTTTATAAAACTACTTTGTTTTTCAAGCTTAACAGCTTGGATGCCGATTTGTTATGGCAAACTCAAAAGCCTTGACAACGGTTAACTACTCAAACATTCCTTTACTGGATGAAGACTACTTTGATATCTGGAAGACCCGAATGTTGATTCATTTGGAAACTATTGATGAGATGCTGGTAGACTGCGTGGTTAACGGCCCCTTCGCTCCCATAAAGGCCATCACCAATCCTGCCACCAACACTGAAACTCCAGAAGTCAAAAAGCTGAAAGCTGAATGGACTGATGAAGAAAAGAGATTAGTTGCTTTAGATAGCAAAGCAAGACATATCATTTCTGGAACCTAGCCTGTATTAACCCTTCAAAAAGTCATGAAATGCAAAACCGCCAAAGAGATGTAGGATGCAATTGAAAGTTACCTTGAAGGAGACGATCTTTGTAAAGATTAAAACAAGAAATTTGCTGTTGAAAGAACATACAACAACTTCAACAGGAAACCCAACGAAATCTTGGGTCAAACTTATGATCGCTATGTTGAGTAAGTAAATTCTTGTCTATCTCTTGGTAAAATTTTGACTAATAAAGAAATCAACATGACTTTTTTAGCTGCCTTCAAGATGGGTTAATAAACACACATCTCTTGAGGACTCTAAAGATTTAAATTCTTGGACTTTAAATAACCTGTATGCAAATCTAAAATTCCATAAACTCAAGATGGAACACAATGAAGAGGTTGAAGGAAAAGGCAAAGCACTTTCTATGTCTGTAGTGGAACATGTGGAGAAACCTTCCTCATCTAAGCAAACCTCAGATTACACTATCTCAACCTCATCTCTCATCGATATGGATGATGATGAATTTGCCATGTTTGAAAAAAGTTTTCAAAAATTTTGAAAATCCTCAACACTATTTGCAAAAGGCAAACCTCCAAAAACTTTTTCTAAAGCTGCTGATTCTAAGAAAAAGAGTGACCTCGTATGCTACAACTGCAGAAAGCCTGGTCACTTTGCTTCTGAGTGTCCCCAGGTAAGATTTGAATATATGAAAAAGAAAACCTCCCCTGCGAAATTTTCTCGTCGTAAGGAAATGGTTGCTGAGGAAGAGAATTCAAAAGAACTAGCTACTTGGATTGAGACTGATTCTGATAAAGAAAGCGAAGATGAAATCGAAGAGGTTAATCTCTGCCTTGTTTCCAAGGATGCTTCTGATGACTCAGATAATGAATTAGTCGAGTCGCTAGAAATGGATGAAGAGGTTGCTCCTAAGAAAATCAACACTAGGGTCATTATTAGTGAGGAATATGATGTTGATGTGAAACTTACTCCTAGTTATAAAATTGGGAATAGTTCTTACTTTCGTCCAATTTTCCCCTCTAAAAATGAAACACCTTCAAAAATGATTTCAAATAAAAAATCTTTGAAAAAGGTGGAAGTGATCTCTCCCATGGAACATGAAGAGATGTTAAGAAAGCGAAAGTGATGATCCGTAAATTTGAAAATATTTAAAAGGCTTTGTTTTTAGCAACTGATGAATTTACTCAGCTTAAGACGGAGAAAACTGTAATGAGGTCTGAAATTTCACATTTTTAAAGACCAAGTTAAAAGTATGACTCCTCTACTGAACAAAACCTCATTCTGGAAACAAATGTTGCAGCACTTCAACTTAGGAACGATAACTTAATTGCTCAAAACAATGACCTCCAAAAGGTAATTGATGAGTGGACCAGATTTCGTGTCACCATGGATCAAATTCTTGAATCTCAAAAGGCTAGTGGTGACAAAGAAGACATGGGATTCCAAACTGATGAAAGTGTGCATCCTGATGTGGAAAGAATGAGGAATTTAAAAAAAAAAAAAAACTCAAGAAATTCCTAAGGAAAAGCATTCAAATTCTAAGGGTAAAGGACAGGAACCAAAGGCTAAACTTAACTTCCATTATGTCTATCCTAAGAAATAATTTGGGAAAAATTCACAAATGAAAAGAAAAGTTTCAGAGGATGAAACTGCTTCTGAGGTTGAAACCGCTGATGAGGTTCCATTTGTGGCTGACCGCCCTTCTTCTTCGACCGCACCTCCTCCTTCAAAAGCAAGAAGAGAATTCCTAGAAAAATTGCGGTCAAACCTAAAATGATCTTTGTCAAGGCAAAAACCTTAGTCCCAAAAATGAATGCTGAACCTAAGAAAAGTAAAGAGTTTGTAAAACATCAGTTTGCTTACAGTTTTCATAAATGCTCTGTGTGTGATGATTTTGTTTACAAGGCCGCAGAATGCCTTTTTAGGTTCACACCCAATGCCAGAAATCAAAATCCACCTTCTGTCAAACAGGTGGTTATCAAAAGATGCTAACCTCAGGACCCAAAAGAATAAAAGGGACCTCTTTTTTAAATGTCTATTTCTCAGGTCCTCTGCTTAATGGCTGGTCACTCCAAGGCAAAATCAAATGAATGGTATCTTGACAGTGGATGTTCAAGACACATGGCTGGAGATAGATCTTTACTGGAAAATGTCATTGAAGCAAGCGGTCCTTCTATAACCTTAGGTGACAACAACAAAGGCAAAACTGTTGGCTATGGAACAATTAGGAGAGGAAACCTCATCATTGAGAAGGTTTCACTTATTGGAGAACTCAAGCACCACCTCCAATCAATTTCTCAATTCTATGACAAAGGAATGCACTGCAACTTCACATCATCAAATTGCTTTATCAAAAGATGGCATTTCCGGAGTCACATTGCTCACAGGGATTCGTAAGAGTAATATTTACATTATTGATTTAAATTCTACCTGTAGTATTACTAATCTCTGTTTTGTAGCTAAAAATGTAAGCGAAAATTGTTGGCTATGACACAAGCATTTGAGTCACTTGAACTTCAAGTATCTTGCCAAGATTGGAAGGGAAAACCTCGTTCGTGGTTTACCCAATGTGGCTGATCATCATGTATAAAAGTGTCGTGCTTGTCAACTTGGTAAACAAACTGCGCCGTCTTTCACCAGCAAGACCGCACCATCAACTTCAAAATGATTACAACTGCTTCACATATATTTGTTTGGACCAGTCACCACTGCTAGCATTGGAGGAAATAGATATACTTTAGTAGTAGTGGATGATTATTCAAGATACACGTGGGTTGAAATGATGATCAAAAAGGATGATTGCTATGAAATTCTAACCTCACTTTTTAGATGGCTCCAAACCTAGAAAGAAGATGACATCGTTAGTGTAAGGTCTGATAATGGAACATAATTCAAAAACAACGGTGTTGCTCAATATTGTGATGATCATGAAATTGATCATAATTTTTCTACTACTGGTGTTTCACAACAAAATGGGGTTGTGGAAAGAAAGAACAGGACGTTGATTGAGGCTTGAAAGACAATGATATCTGAAGCTAAGCTTCCTCAGTATTTTTGGGCTGAAGCAGTCAACACAACATATTTCACTCAAAACCTCTTCCTCATTAACTAAACCTACAACAAAACTTCATATGAACTTTGGAGAGGAACAACCCCCAACATTGCCTTTTCAAAATCTTTGGCTGCAAATGCTTTATCCTCTATAATGGAAGAGAAAACATAGGTAAATTTGGAGTTAAGGCTGATGAAGGTATTTTTGTTGGGTATGCTAAACATTCAAAAGCTTTTCGCATTTTTAATAAAACTAGTTTAAAGATAGTAGAATCTGTCCATGTTACTTTTGATGAACATTCTCTCCTTGAGCCACATTTGGCTCCAAATATTACTGATGATTTTGTTGAGCCTAATGAAACAGGTGAATCTTCTAAAACCGCTCCTGAGCCAAATCAAGAACAACAAAATCAATCAACTCAAGGAAATCCATCAACCTCAAATGAATTTCCCTCAGATCATTTTGAAACTGCACCTGAAGTTCCAACTCCAGATGCAACCTCAAGGGAAGATTTAGATGAGAATTCACTCATTCAGCTGATTGAACCTTTTCGTCAACTTACATTCAAAGACTTCACTGAAGGATCTAACGATGTACCAATAGAAGATCTTCAGTAAACCTCTATTCAACCAGATTTACCCCCGAGGTTCATGAAGTCAGTAGTCACCCTCTCTCAAATGTCATTGGTGACTTATTTGTTGGAGTTCAAACAAGGAGATCAAATTATGATGAGCATACTTCTCTATTATCTCAAATTGAACCCAAGAAAGTTGATGAAGCACTCCAAGATTCTAGTTGGGTTATTGCAATGCAAGAAGAACTCAACCAGTTTAAATAATGTAAGGTTTAGACATTGTTCCTAGACCTTATAATCAAGGAGTTATAGGTACAAAATGGATGTTTAGAAACAAGATGGATAAGAATGGAAGCATCACCAGAAACAAAGCAAGGTTGGTTGCACAAGGATATACTCAAGAAGAGGAAATTGACTATGATGAAGCCTTTGCTCCAGTTGCAAGTAGAGCTGTCAATTCGAGAATACGGGACGGGACAGGATGAAATTATGTTGCCCCACGACAGGAACGGGACGAGACGGGACGGAAAAAAATGAGCGGGACTAAAATACTCCGTCCCATCCCGTCCCATTTGAAGGACGAGGGATCCCGCAGGACAATGCGGAACCTGTTGACTAAGAGGGATAATGCAAGGCCAAATCAACCAGCTGAAAAAAGACAACAATCTGATAATGTAGAGGATTGATTTCGTTACTCCAAAGTATGTTGCTGTTGAACATGAGAACAATATTCTGAGAGCCCAGATTGCTCAACTTACTGATCGGCTCAATTCATTGAATTTTGTTCTGCATATTGCCAAGGAAGTGATTGGGTTTGACATGGACATTCCTAAAATCCATGATATGTTGATGGAGCTAAGGCTGGCCAAGGCAAGGCCAAGGCAAGGCCAACTGGCCCAACTCATCACCAGCAGGCAGCAACAAGGCAAGGCCAACTGGCCCAACTCATCACCAGCAGGCAGCAAGCGTACAGTACACGGGACGGGATGGGCGGGACCGCACTATGTTGTCCCGCGACGGGAACGGGATGAGACGGGATGGGACGAAATGGGACAGGACTAAAATATTCCGTCCCATCCTGTCCCATTTGTATGGCAGGACGGGACGTCCCGAAGGGACCGTCCCAACTTGACAGCTCTAGTTGCAAGCTAGAAACAATCAGAATTTTCTTGGCCTATGCATCTTACAAACGTTTCAAGCTTTATCATATGGACGTTAAGAGTGCTTTCCCCAATGGTGAACTTCAAGAAACCGTGTATGCTGCTCAACCTCCTGGATTTGAAGACTCAAAAATTCCAAATCATGTCTACAAATTCCAAAAGGCTTTGTATGGACTCAAACAAGCTTCAAGGGCATGATATGAAACTCTATCAAAATTTCTACTAGAAAAAGGCTTCAAATTTATGTTGATGATATTATTTTTGCCTCTACTAATGAATTATTGTGTAAGCGTTTTGAAAAGCTAATGAAAAGCAAGTTTGAGATGAGCATGATGGGAGAATTGACATTCTTTCTTGGGCTACAAATCAAACAATGTGATGAAGGAATCTTCCTCAATCAAGCCAAATACACAAAGGAGTTGATAAAAAAGTTTAGACTGAAAAATGCTAAAGCATATGATACTCCCATGGCCACTGACAATAAGCTTGATAAAGATCTAAAAGGTAAAAAGGTTGATCAAACTCTATATCGATGTATGATTAGCTCATTACTTTACTTAACTACTAGTAGACCAGATATAATATTTAGTGTTTGTGTTTATGCTCGTTATCAAGATGATCCTAGAAAAGCACATTTAAGTGCGGTCAAGCGTATAATCCGATATCTCTCTGGAACTACTAATCTTGGACTTTGGTATTCCAAATATTCGAATTTCGAACTTGTAGGTTATTCAGATGCAGATTATGCGCCTTGTACCATTGACAGGAAAAGCATTAGTGAAACTTGTCACTTCCTTGGAGATAGACTAGTTGCTTGGGCCAGCAAAAAGCAAGCCTCAGTTTTAGTTTCAAGTACAGAGGGTGAATACATTGCTGCTGAAAGTTGCTATTGTCAAATACTTTGGATGAAGCAACAGTTGGTGGACTATGAGATTAATGAAGGAAATTGTCCAATTATGTGTGACAATACCTCAACAATATCAGTCTCCAACAACCCTGTCATGCACTCAAAAACCAAGCACATAGACATCAAGTATCATTTCCTCAAAGACCATGTGGAAAAGGGGAACATCCATTTAGAGCATGTGTGGACAGAAAATCAAATTGCTGACATCCTCACCAAAGCTCTTGACTCCAAAAGGTTTTCATTCCTTAGAGGAGAAATGGGTATGCTTGAACTTCAATAAGTCCATATGCTTTTTGTTACTAACTTGTGTGTTAAGTATGGTATTTAGGTAAAAATCCTGTTGAGGTTTCAAAACCTCACCCTTGTTGAAATCGCGTGACCAAATCGCATGAAGTCAACCGTGTGCTCTCAACCGCATGCAGCTTCCAGACCGCATGATCAAAACCGCGTTTCAACACTTGTAAAATTTTCAATGTTTTTCATTTCTGAGCTTTGAAGAAGCTTGCAAGCAGTTTGATATTTTCTAACATAAAAAAACTATTTTTGTTATTTTTATTAATATCAAACTGCATGCCACGTGGACCCACGTAAGTTTTCTATATTTATTGATTGGTCATTGTCTCTTTTGAGACAAATTATTTGCATAAGGGTACTTGTGCAAATATTATTCCACGTAGTTTTTAAAAAATTTAAATGCATTTAATGCATAAAGGGATTTGCATTAAAACCTTTCTCATCAGCCGTCATAGGGCTATGTGAAGAAGATGAAAGGGTGCAACAAAAGTGGTGGTTCACTTAGTGGGATAGTGGAACCATCATCACCTTTCTACACGCCACCCAAGTAACCACCTATATATACTATTTGCATGCTCCAACTCCAACTCTTCCTTTTGCACTCTCTGACATTGTACCCTCTTGCCTGCACTTTCTCTCTCTATATTTCTCTCACTTAAAATCAAATCTGCATAATTTGAAAATTCATAGGTCCTAAACGATCTAGAGATACAACAATTCCTAGAGTACTAAAGAAGGCTTTCAACGACATGGTATGCTTTCTTATTTTAATCTTTGATTTTTCTGCAAATCTGCCATGGATGAACTGTATAAACTCTTCGTATGCCTTAAACTGATTGTGGTTGTTAAAATCTTCATTTCTATATCATTTTGAATGTTTCTTGCTGGGTTTTGTTCGTAATGATGTATGGATTACAGTTGTATAATTTATTTTATGATCTATACACATCTAGGTGGTTAATTTTTGAATTTTCAGTTTGGGGTTTACGAAAACCCATTTCATGTTCTTGATGATATCTTGATGATTCTGAACAAACACTACAAGAAATAGGCTTATTTATAGCGGATTTTAACCGCTGTATATAGGATGCGCCCCGCCGTATATGTTATTTACGGCGGACAATCCGCCGTATATATGGCACCGTATAAAACATCGCCGTATATAGTATATACGGCCGTCGTAAATACTATATACGGCGGATATACAACTGCCGTATATATTTGTAAATATATACGGCGGCTTATAGGCCGCCGTATAAAGGTAAACACAAATACACGATATGTATAACAGACGTATTTGAGGAAGTTTTTTACGGCGGTTATATACCACCGTATATGATGAAAAATAGACGAGTCGTCCAGAATAGAACGAGTCGTCCCATTTTGCACCCCACCCAGATTCCCTCGTCCCCCTTTGGGGACGAGTCGTCCATGATGCTTTTATACGGCGGATGTAGGGTTCCGCCGTAAATGACTTCTTATGAGACGAGTCGTCCACCAGGGCACGAGTCGTCCTATTTGCACCCCACCCAGGTTCTCTCGTCCCCCCTTTGGGCACGAGTCGTCTATTCACTATTTACGGCGGATTTTTGAACCGCCGTAAATAGGCATATTTTTTTCCCATCCAGCCCTATATAATTCACTTTTCCCAAAAATACACCCGCAAAAACCAAATTCAACCTGTACACACACAAATGCAACCTGTATATAACCAAAAATACACCCGCAATCAATGTTTACAATCCACATAATAACCATTAACACAAAATCAATGTTGAATGTATATACAACACAAAAACAACATAATAACCATTTAACATGTACAAAAAAGATAGTTGAATTAATGTATCCAAAACTCATTCAATGTTTAAAATCCACAACTTTGAGAAACATACCACCACCTATTCATTACTACCTTTTCCACGTTGTTCCATAAAACAACGTTTCAAATCTTCTATTTGCTGTTGAAACTGTTGGCGTTGCTCCTCAAGTTTCCTTTCAACATCTGTTCTGACGGATAACACCGTCTCCTCAAGTTCAGCAATACGGGCTGCAGAAGCGCTCTGAGAAGTTGAGGCTTTACCAAACACCCTAGTTTTGTTAACACCGCCTCCCATACAGCGCACTCTCCCATGGTCATCAGTGCCCATCAAATCTGTAAAAATATTTTCTCGCTTGCTGGGAGAGTTTTGTTGCTCCTCTGGTAGCTCTTCAATTGCATCATTAAACGTTAACTGTAACAAAAACAACATGTTCAATATAAATGTTTTAACTTTAATTAATATTATGAAAATGAAGTTAGAAATGAAAAAAGTATTCTATAGAAGAACAAAACTAAAACAGAAAAGGTTGAAACTTTAACTTACAATCATAACAAGTTTGATTGAAATATGAAACATAAGTAATAACATTGTATTAGTAATAGTAAGCAAATAAGATCTAAACAAATACATATTACAATTAACAATATTAATATTCAACCATACAAAATAACAAGTTTGATTGAAACATGAAACATAAATAATAACATCACTGATGAGAGCCGGAGGCTTGTCCCTGATAGTAGGTCAGACGGGAAGAACGTCTCTGTGCACGAGCAGTGGCTCTCGAATGCATCATAGTCAAATAATCCTCTGAAACTGGCTCGTAACTCCGGGGCTCTGTCTGCATCGCCCAAGCCTCCAGCTGCCTAGACCGGGATCCCAAAATGGCAGTTTCATCCTCCACCCCCTCAAAACGATCCTGCACCTCCCCCTATCTAGCATCCTCTAAAGCCTGTCGACTCTGTTCCTGAGCGATAACCTCCCCCCATCTAGCATCCTCCAAAGCATGTCGGCTCTGCTCTCGAGCGATCCTTGATCGCTCCTGCTCCTCCAGAAATACCCTCATGGTATCCCATTGATCAAAAGAACCCTGCTGGCTCTGGTTCTGCTCTCCTCTCTGACCACCCTGTCTCTCCTGATCCTCCTCTTCCTGCTCCTCATCATCCTCCTCATCAACTGGATCCATTTGATCATCAACACCGGGCATACGCCAATGCCTGGCCTGTTCACCACTCGGAAATGTGGCCCCTACCATGCAACGGACCGTCCTCCTGGGAGTACCATATTCAAACAATAAAGACCTATTGTCTGTCGCCCTCAGGTCCCTCATAAACTTGTCATACTGCACTAGCCAGTCTCCAGAATAAAAACTCGTGCCCCCATCAATCTCATCGCCTTGTGTTTTGGTTCCCCCACACAAGCTTGCGCAATCAACGTGATCATCCCCCCTATTGATATGTTTCCCTTTTTGGTAAGGGCAAATGCCTCACATCTCCGAACAAAAATATCAACCCAATCAGGAATCACCTGAAAACTCCTCAACCCCATTCGCAAAAGGTTTACCATAGCCACATTCAATTGAGCGGGCTCTCCATTTGCCAACCAAGACATAGATAGCCCTCTGTAAAATAATTTCCAAGCCGGGTGAGAAAGAGAGGAAGCCCTAAGGTATTTCTTTTTGCAGGGCAATCCTGTGAGCTCCGAAAAGAAAAAAACAAGTCGCCCCATCAGCCTCCACCCAGTTTCCTCTCGACTGATCAACCCCAAAGATTCCCCTCAACTCATCATAAGTCACTCGATAGGCTTCATCATCCAGATGAAACCGAATAGAATTTTCTTGTGACCCCTTACCTACCTCCAAAGTTGAAAGGAACTCAAGTGAATATCTCAAATACGTAGATGGAGTCTTCCCCAGGAAATTACCTAACCCGGCTTGCGTCATCAATTCTGTTACTAATGTCTCTAAACCCAAATCCCTCAACACCGGCAAATGAAGGAAAGTGGTGACTTGGAATTTCCTACCCTCCAAATTTTGCCATTTTTTCTTTTGAACGGAGGTCAATTGGATCAATCCCATATACGGCGGCAATGATGCATTAGGGGAAGTGGGATCATTTGGGACTACGGGCGGCGGGTTTTGTCTACCCCTCTTGTTGCTACCCCCTCTAACGTCTCTCTCCTTAGGAGGCATATTTTCAACACAAAAACCAACTACAAAACCTCCACACAAATCACAAAGAAAGTGCAACAATAAACACACCCCCACAATCAAATTCTCCTTCCAATTCCCAATCGAACCACCACACTACAATTTCAGCACAACCCACCTATATATAAGACAGAGAGACACAAATTTTAGTAATAACATTGTCTTAGTAAATAGTAAGCAAATAAGATCTAAACAAATACATATTATACAGAAGTAACAATATTAATATTCAACCATACAAAAATAACAAGTTTGATTGAAACATGAAACATAAGTAATAACATTGTCTTAGTAAATAGTAAGCAAATAAGATCTAAACAAATACTACTCAAACTAATCATCATCATTATCGGCCATATCAACATCATCATTATCGGTCATATCAACATCAACATCATTGATATTAGTAGTTTCAATCTCGACCCCATCAACACCCTCTCGCACCCACGATGCTTTTTCGTTAGCAACATTTTCATCCAGATTTTGTGAGCAAAATGGTACCAATTGTGGAATCGAATCTGAAACTTGTTTATCATCATTTGAATATATGTCAAAACTATCTCTTGGTGTAATCCTCATCACAAATTTCCAATCACTTTCTATAGGATCTTTAACATACCAAACTTGCTCAGCTTGAGATGCTAATATGAATGGTTCATCACCAACTCGATTATCCTTATACAACTTGTGATTGAAGTTTACAAGAGTAAATTTTTGCTCATCTTCCATCTTGCCTGTTCGGTTATCAACCCAATCACATTTAAACAATACAAATCTTATTGAGTTGCTATAACGAATTTCAAGGATTTCAATCAACTCCCCATAGAAGTTAACATCCCCTACAATGGGATTATTATACTTTCGGCTTGCAAAACTTGTCACACTTGCATTTAGCATGACTCCACTATTTTGAGTTTTCCTCCATCTATCGACATCCTTCACTCGAAATCGAAAACTATTTATTATGTAAGACTTATACCGCCTCGCATCCATATGAGGACCCAATGCAAGACTTATAATTCTTTCGGGCACTACATCTTTCGTCGTGCATACCTTTTATAAAAAATAAAATTTAATAAGAAAATATTTAAAACGATAAATTGAAAGTATCATATGAAAGTGGTTTCATACTTACATAATCCTTAAACCAGCTAACAAACTTATCATTATGTTCTTTCTCTATAAGATGTCGTTGATTACGAGGTAGTATCTCCCTCAAATGTGCACGATGCATTCTGAGCAGATTGAAAATATGAATTAAGTATTAATTTAAAATATAAAAGATATAAGGAATGTAAGCCTCATGTAAGGAATCACTTACTCTAGGTATTGTTCAACATCTTCAGTATTGAAAAGCACATATCTATGCGCTTGTACTCGTGTGATGTAATCAAGGGTAATTACCTCTTCTTTTCCTATAAAGCGGCCTAACTCATCACCTTCATCATCATTTCTTCTAGGACAATTGGACTTTGTCTCAATGTCATCTAAATATTGCGTACAAAAAGTCATGCATTCTTCAGCCACAATTGCCTTAGCTATGGAGGCCTCGGGATGGGCTCGATTTCGAACATATAATTTTAATGTAAGTAGAAACCTACAAAAACATTTACTTATGCTAAACCAGATGTAAAAAGGAATTTAACTTTTTTCAAAGTAAATTTAATATGGATGTACCTCTCTACCGGATACATTCAACGAAATTGTATTGGGCCTGCTAGTAAGGCCTCCTCGGCTAAATGCACCGGCAAGTGCTCCATAACATCAAAGAAAGCTGGTGGAAATATTTTCTCGAGAGCGCATAGTGTGACAGCCATCCGATCTTGTATCTTTTCGAGATCAGCAAGTGTATTCACCTTTGAGGATAATTGCCTAAAGAAATTTGCCAACTCAATGATGGCTTTTACAACAGAAGTAGGCAACGCTTTTCGAACAGCTAAAGGGAGTAGTTGTTGGAGCAAAATATGACTATCATGGCTCTTAAGACCCCAAATATCTCTTTCCTCTAGATGTACACAACGAGATATGTTTGACGAGTAGCCATCAGGGACTTTGACTCCCTTTAGAACTTTCAAGAATGTGTCTTTATGCTTCTTACTCATTGTGAATTGAGCCGGAGGCATAATTTCTTTTCCAGATGGAAGCGTTTGTAGATGTAATGGTTTCTGAATGTTCATCTCTTTTAGGTCTTTTCTTGCTTTATCATTATCTTTTGATTTCCCCGTAGTACCTAACAGAGTATGTAGCACATTGTCACACACATTTTTTCAATGTCCATAACATCAAGATTATGACGAACATGATTATTTGCCCAATATGGCAACTCAAGAAGATACTCCTCTTTTTCCAATTGTGACACAACTTAGGAACCTTTCTTTTCTCCAACTTGGCTAGTTGCTTCTCACCCTCTTCTCTTTTCCTCTTTTTAATAACATCTTCTATTTTATACTCTGTTTCCATATTTTTAACTTGTTTAAGCAATTTTGTTCCAAACAATAACTTGGGCTTATCTCTCACTTCATGAGTACCATCAAAAGAGCTTTTATCCTTACAAAAAGCATGACTCCTAGGCAAGAAGCGTCGATGACCAATATAACAATACTTGCCACCATGATCCAACCATCGTGCTTGAGGTCTCACATTGCAACAAGGGCAAGCATATTCACCTTTAGTGCTCCATCCAGACAATATTGCATATGCAGGAAAGTCATTTATTGTCCATAATAGTGAAGCTCGTAAAGTAAACAACTCGTTCCTTGATGCATCATAAGTTGATATACCATCTTCCCACAATTCCTTCAACTCATCAATTAACGGTTGGAGATAGACATCTATCTTGTTGCCCGTCCCTTTTGGGCCTTGAGTAAGCACCGACAAGAAGAAATATGGCTGTTTCATGCATAACCAAGGTGGAAGATTGCATGGTATAAGCACAACCGGCCAAGTACTGTGAGATATAGTCATTGTTCTGAAAGGATTAAATCCGTCAGATGCTAATCCCAATCTAACATTCTAAATTTCACTTGAAAATAATGGATAACGTTCATCGAATCCCTTCCACGCATGAGAGTCTGCAGGATGCCTCAGCACACCATCGTCTATTCTTTTCTCGGCATCCATCTCATGAGTGTCGCGGTCTTAGATGACCAATACAACCTTTGCAACCTTAGCTTTAAGGAAAATACCATACTTTCTTCATCGCTACCTGCATGGAAAGTTTATTCTTGCCACTTGTTTTTGCACCTTCACCGCTACCCCCTTCTTCTTGTTGCTTATATCTAGAGGCTCCACAAATTTCACATTTAGTAAGTTTTTCAGTTTCATTTCGAAACAACATACAATGATTAATGCACACGTCCCACGTTTTATAACTGAAACCCAAATCTGCAGTCATCTTGTACGCCTCACGATAGGAACTTAGCACTTTCGCTGACTGAGGCAATGCCCTAATGAAATTTTTTAATAAAGAAGTAAATCCCTTATCGGCCACTCGATAATTAGCCTTCCAATGCATAAGTTCTACAATAAATGAGAGTACTGTAAACTTATCACACCCTTCCCACAAGGCTTGATCAGCATCTCTCAAAAGTCTAAGAAACTTTGCGGCGACTGCATCTGATTGTACGATTTCTTCAATTCCTGGCTGGTTACTATTCGGCATACTCATCCCTTCATGTACCATTCGCCTCATAAGATCTTGCACGCCCAATTCAATTTCAATGCCATCTTCAGTTGTCCTATCATTATTATAATTCTTATACGCCGAAATGTACTCTTCCCCGTGCCTAATCCAATTCTTGTAATCTTTTTGAAATCCCACTTCAATACAATGTGATTTCACGGTTGTACGGTCTTTTTGGTAACGATTTGCGCATTTTTTACAAGGACAATATATTTCTTTAACCCCAGACTTTTTTGAGAATGCAAAATCGAGAAAGTTGTCAACCCCAGACATATACTCATTTGAAATTCGATTACCCAAATCAATCCAACTTTTGTCCATATATGACTTGATATTTTTAACGTTAAAATACAACCTATATATAAGACCGAGAGACACAAATTTTAGAATAAAAATAAACTCATAAACAAACATAGTCTAAATATGTACAACTTTTGGCTCGATATAGATAATATACATTGTTGAAGCCTAGCCTATTAGTCGAGCTTGGGCCCATGATATAGTATAACCCCATGACAACATTCATTCGTTCTCTCTCACAAGCCCCCAATTGAGAAGCTAAATTAAGGAACTAGGTTGATGTGCAAAAGAATTGATGCACGTACGACAAAAGATTTGGAACTATTTTTAGGAACTAGGTTGAAGTGCGCAACATTATTTTTTGTGTAGGGTCTACGAAGGGTACTATCTTAGGAGAGCGATGGTAATATAAGAAAAGTGTTATTATATTTAAATTAATGTGAGTGGAATAAGTGAGCGGAATTGACAAAGGCTCACAATTAAGTGTGTGTGACATAAATGAGTAAGATTAACAAGTGGGACCCACAAATTTTGTCATGTTAGGAAATGCATATAATGGAAAATCCTTTTGGGTTAAAAGTGAACTCAAACTGGGATGGAGGAAGTATATGCTAGGTTGAGATAGAAACTGGAGAGGTTAAACATATGATATTGGGGAAGAGTCGGTGAATTCAGCAGTTTTAAGGGATTGCAATTAGAAGGATGAAGCAAAAACTGGAAAGAATTTAGCAGTTTCTATTGAGTTCTTTCCTACTTTCACTATTTCTTTTTTTTCCCTTCACTATTAAGATGAAGAATCATAGAGCAAAGGAGAAAACTAGCATTCAAAGTCAACCTCATTTAGTAACACATGACATCATCATTCACAAGACAAAACAACCCCCACTATTACTTGAAAACACTAGCATTGTTGTCATGAAATATGAAAATAACGTATATATATAAGAGGGAAGTTGTTTATACACAATAGAACTAAACAAAGGAGCAAACTTAGAAGAAAGAGAGAGCCACAGCAAGTACATTTTCCAGTCGTTATCTCAAATATGCAGGTTTCCATTTCAAAATATCATATTGAATGTACTGTAAATTACAGCAACAACAACAACAGTAACAGCAACACCAACAACAACAACAGCAACAACAACAACAAATCACAACACCAAGAACAAAAAACCCCAAAAATTAAAAGTAAAGTAGAAAAGGGGGAAGAAATGTATACCTGATTCGTTGTTGATCGAAGAAATCAACGTCAATTTCCCTGGCTGGAGGCGAGAGAGAGAGAGAGAAATAGAACAAGATTTTCAATAATCCACCACACCAAGAACAACAAAAACCAAAAATTAAAAGTAAACATGCTATACCTGCTGATTCGTTGTTCACTCTGGACACAGGCGATCGGAAATTCGTGCCCTAGCTAGCTAGAGGAGAGAAAGAGAGACAGAGATAGCGCGAAACTGAATAGGGAAATTTTGGTTTTCCGGTATTTAATAACATTTACGGCAGATATTATACACCGCCGTAAATATTGTGTACTATTTACGGCGGACGCGTGTTAACCGCCGAAAATAAGTATCTATTTACGACGGATACTAATATACCGCCGTATATAACTTCAATCTCATATACGTATATGCCAAATGTACGTACGTAACATATTTACGGCGGTTGTGTATACCGCCGTATATATTATTTATATACGACGGACGCGTATCAACCGCCGTATATAACTAATATATACGGTGGTCCCGTATCACCCACCGTAAATGAGTGCCGTAAATAACCTGATTTCTTGTAGTGAAAAGTTGTAATTTTGTTGTTTTATTGTTGTTCTACAACTTGCTAGGATCATTTTGATATGCTATTTGTTGATTTTAATGAACTTTTATCATGCCTATGTTCTTGTTGTTCTTCGTGTTCTTCGTATGTTCATAACTATTCATATTGATTTTCTAAAAATACCTTATATGTTGGTTGGTATGATTTCAAAAATTTTATTTTCCATGCTTAGAATTTTTTTGAAAATCTTGCACTGAATATGCCTTAGAATCTCATCTCTCAAAACCTCATGCTGCCTTTAGAGTAAAACCGCATGTGGAAACCGCATTGCCCCATTGTTTAAAATCGCAAGTTGCTATTTCTCTTTTTGCTAGATGTTACGCTAAACCGCATTTCATCTTAAAACCACATGCCTTTTCCCATACTTATTAAATTATCTGAAAGATTTCATAGTTCACTTAGGAGTTGAGATATTTCATTTTCTCAACCGCACTATTGCCAAACCGCATGTGTGCTTAAACCGCATGTGAACTGTGACTTCTTAAAATGGATCTAACTCAGTAATTTTCATCTTGTAGGATCCTTATTTATTTTTACCTGGTTGGGAGATAAGAGAGGAAGAACTGATGCAAGATGTCCTAGGAAGGGAGATGATCAAGAAGATGAGAGCATCTGAAATTCTGCCCCTATTCAACAAGAAGCAACACTTCACCATCCCTTCATACGTGGATCAATTTTAGGCCAACGCAGTTTCTGGCCTAAGAGATCTAGGCAATGGAAGGACAATTCCTTACCTCTCTGCAAATGTCCAAGGACTGGATGTCAAATTGATTACTTAGACATAAGGGACACCTTTGAATTTCGTGTGCCCAAGGCAGAAGAGAGACTCTCCCAAGAGATCCAAGATGCAACCACATCTACCACTGTTGGGATTCCAATCTTGACTGGCAAGTATAAGGCGATCCCAAGAAAAGCTTCGGAGAGTTAATGTCACATTTGTGCTTCCTCACTGGCAAATCCATTTGCGGCAATGGAAATCACAACAACTTTACCAGCCAACAGTGGATGTACTGTTGTGCAATCTATAATGAAATTCCCTTTCACTGGCCAAAGATTCTTCTGAGGGAACTGTCTGCTCACATTGACACCTACCAATCCAAACAAAGGGGTGTTGATCAAAGATGTAGACCATTCTGCAGGCTTCTCACTGCCATCTTCACTAATTTTAAACACTTGGAGGAGCACAGACTGCTCAACCCAGAACTGATGGTAGACTGGTCCAACGGTGAAGAGTCACTTGGCTTGAATGTATGTCGTGCATTCAGGTTCAAGAATGGTGATGAGATTTACAAGCAGATCTGGAATGCAGACCACCTTCCTAACAAAGAATCTTATATTGCCATGAATCCAGACACTGCAGATGCAGCAATTGGCAAAGCGGTCAAGACTACAAGAAAAGGGAAAAGCAAGGCTGCTGAACTGCCTTTGAAGAAATCCAAATTTGCCCCTTCGAAACTTCAGGTTGTAAGATTTGGAGGGCCAAGCAAGCCAAAGAGGTTGAAGAAAAAGGTACTTATTGATGAACCTTTAAAGGACATTGAAGAAGAGATAGAGCAAATGGGTGCTGAGGCTCAAACTGAAGATGAAGATGAGGTTGAGATTTCTTCTCTGGCAACTGCTGCTAAGATTGTCTTAGAAAAAATAACAAATGATGAAGATTTGCTCAAATTCTATAAGGAAGAGATTGAGAGATTAGAAAGAAGGGCTGCAGAGAGGAGAGCAGCTAAGGGTAAGCAAATCGCATCCCCTATATCGCAGCCTACTCCCCAACCACAACCATCTCCACAACACCAATCTTCCTCACATAAACCGCATTCACCTCCCCACTCACAAACATCTCCTCAACAACAATTCTCCTCCCCAAAACCACACTCTCCTTCCCAATCCCAACCATTTCCTAAACCGTATTCTCCTCCCAAATCCCAACCAACTCCAAGAAAGCGGTTCAAGATGATCGCCAGAAAAACCTCCAACAAAGGTAAACCTGATAAAACCATAGAGGATGTCTCCAGAGGAGTCAAGAAATTTAACTATATTGCCAAGCGTTTGGCTGAGAACTTTGGTAAGTTTGATGCCTTGGGTAATTTAATCAACCCAATAGCTGGGGAGACAGAATCCTATTGCAATAGGAGTCCTCCTCAACCTTCTCCTCTGAGTCAGTCCTTAACCAACCTGACCACCCTATAGACTACTAAACCCCCCTTCCAAAAGCCTTCCATGACTGGTCTCCCAAACCCTCTGGACCAGCAGTTTCCACATCTACTAGGTGAGACTCTAGTGATGATGATGAACCCCTTCCCCACCGAAGTCCTCATCCTGCAAATTCCAACCCTATTAGGGCTATGATGGAGGAATGGCCTGAGGATTAGTATTTTTTGCTGAACCTCCTCCTAATTCTCAAATCCACCAGTCCCCTCCTAAATCAAACCTTAGGGAACCCACTCCTGAAACATCTCCTCCTTATCCTCCACCCCAACTGTAACCTCAAGCCTCACCCCCAGTTTTAGTTCATACCACCTCCTCTGGAAACTCTTCTTCCCACACTCCTCCACCGAAAATCACAGTTCCTCCTACTTCCACTATTCCTCCCCAAACACAAACCGCACCCATCCAAAATGCGCCCCAAACTTCTCCTACTCAAATACTTCCCATTCAAACCCTTCCACCTCAACCTCAACCTCAACCTCAAGCCATTCCCATCACCTAAATATTCAAAAACCTAAGTACCTAATTACCTCAAATCGCACCCCCTACCCAAACCGCTCCTATAACCCAAACCGCTCCCATTAACCAAGTCGCACCCCCAGCTACCTTCACCCAACCTCCTCACAACTTCTTAGATATTCCTTCCAATTCCATTCCACCATCTGATTTCTCCTAACTCCTACTGCCCTTCACATCATTCAAGGAAAGCTCCATTCAAACCAAGATCACCTTATAAAACTTGTTGCCTCAAACCGCTCCCTCCAAAAGCAGTTTAATTCTCAATCCTAGAAGCTCAATGCTCAATCTCTTGAGCTGGCAACTCTTAAGTCTTCTATGATTGATGCTATTAAGGGGGAGAGAATCACCTCAACCGCAAACTCTGAAGTTGTACCTATAGTGAAGACTGCAACTGAAGCTTGTTTCACTTTGCAACTTTATGGATTCAGTTTGTGGGGTTCTAAAGACTGAAATTCTTGAAGCCATAAGGAGTTCAAAACCACAACCAGATTCAGATTTAAGATCAGTCTTGGACTCCATGCAAGCAAACCTGCAGAATGATGCTGAGATTTTTAGAGAAGAACTAAGAATGAAAATCGATGTGGTGGGAGATAGTCTAACAACAAGGTTGGCTAATCTAACTGATGAAGTAAGGGATATATTGGATGACTTGAAGGAGAGCCTAAATGACAAACTCAACTATAAATGTCAAGAGTTGGATAATAGCTTGAGGGGGAGCATTGCTGAAATTGAGCCTAACTTGCAAGAATCTCAGACCGCACATGCTGTAGCCATCCAAGACCAAATTCATACCTTCTACAACACCCTGAATTCCTCCATCCATCTACAACTTGATAAGGTCAACAGAAACCTTGATGAGAATGCTTCCAAGGTTGATGAATTGAAAGAGCAGAGATAGAAGGAAACTGCATAACGGTTGGTTCAAACAATTCTAGACTGGAAATTGCGGTCAATGCTATAAGAAGTGTAGAAACTGATCAAGGGAGAACCGCTGAAGAGGTCAGAAGACTGAGAAGAACTTTAAGAGCTGAATCATCTGCATTCAACTACACCGGACCGCCTCCAGCAAATGAGATAGTAAATGGACCGCCTGCCTAGAACTTCATGAATATAGATGACCAACAGGTGGATCCTTATCTTAAACCGCAATTCCTGTAATTTTGTACTTAATTTTTTTGCTTGTTTTTGCTATGTTGTAATTTCCATTCCTACCTTGTAACTGTAACTTTCAAGTACAATGTTTGCCATTGCTATAGTAGGTAATGACATCAATCAAATAGGGGGAGATTGTTGGGTATGCATACTTTAACCCTCCTAGATTTAGCTTTAATTTGATTGATATCATAACCTCATCTCTATTTTCTGGACTTTAGACCCATATGTAATGAAGCTTAGACTTTAATTATTTAGATCAAGTCCAATTTATAGAATAGGTTTATTTAGGCTTGTACACTGGAAAATGCATTGGACATGAGGTTTCAAAGTAAAGAGGTTCTGAAGATATGCAATACCGCAGTGTAGAATGCAAACTGCATCATGTAAACCGCATCCAGCAAACCGCATGTCAAACCTCACAAGTGGGACCGCACGCCTTAAAACCGCAACTCACCAACCTCATCCAATGATTGAAGACTTGAGAATATTGATTAAGAGAGTCCTTTGAAGGTCTAAAGAAAATTTCCAGAAATTCATAATCCTTTGAATCTTCATCTTCAACCTTCAATCCTTCAAGAATAAATTTCCTAGCCCATAAATTTAAGCCTTGTACCACCCAAGATTTATTGTGCTCTATATCATACAGATTTAAAGAGCATTGAATTTTGTTTATCACACACACACCTCACTTGAATAATCATATAGATTGTATCATTTGAGATACACCGATTATAGTCTAGGATTTGCTGCATTGTTTAAATTTTATTTAAATTTTAGTTTTGAGTTTGATTCTTGTAATCTTGTAATCTCTCTCATCATCTAATATAAAATCTAGTATTTAGAAAATCCCAGACTAACCATCTTGGCAGTGGATGTAGATCATTTACGATTGAACCACTCCAAATATTGTGTTCTTTAATTTCTGTACTTTTCTTTACTGTTCATTATTTAAACTAATTTGTTTTATCTGTTTGATCTTTATAGGTTTTCCAGATTTGTGAATTGTGTTTATAGTTAATCATTGTCAAACCTAATTTTACTATTCATAAACCGCACTGCTAAAACCGCACTCATTTACTTAAGAAATTTCGCTGTGCATTTTGCAAACCTCACTTGCGATTTTGATACACTGCAAGAGCGGTTTTGTAAGCAAGAGGTCTAGTTTTTAAAAATGGTTGAAAAATTTATAACAGGCATTCACCCCCCCTCTAACTATTTTTCACCCTTGTTGCCTCCTTTGGGACCAACGCAAAGTATTTATACCAAGATGAAGTCAAACTGCAAAAACAAACTACGTATTATTAGACTAAATAGTTGAACCGTACCTAGTTTAGAACCATTGATCCAAACCGCTTGAGTGAACCATGAAACCAAAAAGCAATATAGATCAACCCAAAGATCATACCGAACTAAATTATTGAGGTATGGTTTACTTCGATTTTGAAATTGAGGCATTTACCAAATAATCCCTCTAAAGAAACAATACTACTTCTTAGGACAATTTCTAATTTGCTTAACTATTTAGTCCCTAGCTTAATAACTACACCCTCCAAACATTTTACTAAGTTCACCCTCCTATCATTTCACTAAGTCCACTCTCTTTAACAATTTAATTTCTCTCCAACCACCCTCACCTTAGGTCACCCCCTCCCCATCTTCTCCGGTCAACACTTCCGGCAACCATCAACTTTGGGGACTTTTTTTTTTACGTCGGCGACCAAACAACTGAGAACTTAACTTATCAGTAAGTTCTCAGTTGTCAACTAAACTACTAAGAACACAATTAACTCCGGCGACTACCAACTCCGACGACCTCTCCGGCGACCAAACAACTGAGAACTTAACTTATCAGTAAGTTCTCAGTTGTCAACTAAACTACTAAGAACACAATTAACTCCGGCGACTACCAACTCCGGCGACCTCTCCGGCGACCAAACAACTGAGAACATAACTTATCAGTAAGTTCTCAGTTGTCAACTAAACTACTAAGAACACAATTAACTCCGGCTACTAACAACTCTGGCGACCTCTCCGGCGACCAAACAACTGAGAACTTAACTTATCAGTAAGTTCTCAGTTGTCAACTAAACTACTAAGAACACGATCAACTCCGGCGACTTCTCCGGCGACTAAACAAATGAGAACTTATCAGTAAGTTCTCAGTTGTCAACTAAACTACTAATAACACGATCAACTCCGGCGACCAAACAACTGAGAACTTAACTTATCAGTAAGTTCTCAGTTGTCAACTTAAATACTATACTAAGAATACGATCAACTCCGGTGACCTCCCCGACGATTACCAACTCCGGCGATCAAACAACTGAGAACTTAACTTATCAGTAAGTTCTCAGATGTCAACTAAACTACTAAGAGCACAATCAACTCCGACGACCACTAACTCCGGCGACCAAACAACTGAGAACTTAACTTATCAGTAAGTTCTCAGTTGTCTCCACTAATAACTCGATCAACTCCGGTGATTAAACAACTGAAAACATATCAATAAAAAAATAATGACAAAAATTGAATAAAGATAAAATACTCCCTTTTTTTCACCACCATTTTTTAATTGAAAATAAAAAAATAAAAAATAATATTGCACACATAAGGAGTATACTAGAATGGATGTAGAAAAGGTATAAATGACCAACCATTCTCCAAGTCATTTTTCACCACCATTTTTTAATTGAAAAAACGTTTACAATGAGTTTGACAATGTGAACTTGTTACTTAATTACTTCAGTGAGAACAAATCAAGTAGAAATACTCCACCACATACATCAGTTTGACAACACAAAGCAATTATTCAATAGATTTCCACTTCAACAACAACAATTACCAGCATAAGATCTTCACATTGAACCCTATCGTATTCAAATAAAGTAGTAATAGGTAAAATACAACCATTACTAAAAAGCCTCAAAAGGGTTAGTTTGGAAAGCAAAGCAGTAAGCCAAAGCTAATTCCTCCTCCGCTCCGCAACAGGAATAGGAGAAGGTTGCAGATCTGATTGAAAGGTGCAGATCTGGCCGAAAGATGTAAAATCGTTGGCGTTACCTGTTCGAAGGAATGTAGATCTAAGGTGTTTTCGACATTAGAGGGTGGAGCTGCTATGCTTGATGCTGCTGAAAAGTTCCGATCATCGCCTCTTTTGATGGCAGGCGGAGGTGTGTGGCAAGAAGTGGGGAGGGGAGATGGTCGCGAAAGTTGAGGAGGAGAAATGTGGCCAGAGTTTTGGCTGACTGGAGGTGGGGGAAGTATTTTAGAGAGATAAATTGGAGATAGAGAGAGGGAGAGGGGTGACGTTTGTCAGAGTAGGGGACATAATCGCCGGAGTAGGGAAGCGAAGGTGGCCGGAGTAGGAGGGGGAGAGGTGGCTGGAT
The DNA here is from genome assembly GCA_022495995.1 of Adenophora triphylla var. japonica. Lineage (NCBI taxonomy): Eukaryota > Viridiplantae > Streptophyta > Magnoliopsida > Asterales > Campanulaceae > Adenophora > Adenophora triphylla. The sequence goes on along the minus strand of JAFEMH010000236.1, from coordinate 434,264 downwards.
GGTGAGGGGAGGAGTGACGGAGAGAGATTGAGTAGAGAGAGAAATTTAGAGAGAGAAAGTGTGTGTGTGTGAGAGAGAGAGAGAGAGAGAGAGAGAGAGAGTGTGTGTTGTGTTTGACTGTTTGTGAGTGGGTGAGATTATTTGGTATTTTCTAATTTTTAAAACAGGCGAGGGATTATATGGTAAAAGAAAATATTTTGTAAGATTAAGATGTAAATTAAGAAATAGGCTGTCTTAGGATGTAGATTAGATATTATTGAGGGACTATGACGTAATTTTCTCTTTGAAATTTTCTCAAGTCAAGTTAGTTTGATCTCTAGTTTTTATGAGATCATTAATTAATATTTTGGTTAAATTTATCAGGATCAAACCGAATCGAACCATTACATTTACAATCATATTTAATTGGGAGGGAAGAGAAGGGGTTAGGATCATAAAGATGAGAGAAAAATAAAAAAAATTACAAAAAATAATAATAATCTGAACATGCTACGGAATCAAGGAAGAGAGAAGTATTAGGAATATAATATCATTATATTATATTTAAGTATATATTCTAATAAATAGATTAGAAAACATAATCCTTGTATTAGATTAGAAAACACAATCTTAGAAACATTCTCCTTCTATAAGATTTCTCATTGTAATCCTATAAATATGTATCTCTTGCATCATAATCAATTGAGTCTTTCAATACAATTCTTCCATTCCATATTTTGATTGACTTCGTTTATCATCCTTTATTCTAATAAGAAGAACACCTTTTGCTTATAACACACACATATTAATTGTATTTTGAACGCCTTGAAAGAGATACCTTAAATACTTGATTAAGAATTTAATGCTCATAAATGCCGGCAACTAGAAACATGTTATTTTCCAACGGAAAATTCTGTGGGTAATCAGAGAATTCCGTGGGTAAAATTTATTTATCCACGAAAAATATCCGTAATATGACCGTGGGTAAATTTTTGTGAGTAATACTAACGGAATATTTCGTGGATAATACCCAAGGAATATCCGTTAACAAGTAAAAATGGCGTTCGAAAAATAAGAAAAAATTCTCACGGAAAATTAATCACCGGACGCCGGTGGAATAACCTGCTGGAGGTTACCAACGAAAAATTTCGTGGCTAATATGAGAGGTTACCCACGGAATAATGCGTGGGTAATTTCGGAGGTTATCCACCGAAAATTTCGTTGTTAATATCGGAGGTTACCCACGAAATATTCTGTGGGTAATATTAACATTAAAAATAATATTAAGCTTTATCGACGAAAAATTCCTTGGGAAAGAATTTTAGTAATTATGGATATTTTGTCCACGGAAATTTTCATGGGTAATTATATAAATTATTGAATTAATTATTCACGTAAATTTTCGTAGGTAAAATTATCATAATTGAAAAAAAATATTTAAAAATTCAAAATTTCACTTGTAAAATCTAAAAATCTGATCAATATCCACAATGAAATAATCTAATCACTTCTCTCAATTCTGAGTTTAGAATTCTAAGTTACTATATTCTTGCTTCTTCCCCTATAGGTACATAAACACCACCATCTGCATATAGCAAATTATTCAGTACTAATAGAAGATAATCCCTTGAGGGTTCTCTGATTTCTTTACATATAAATACAATGACTTTCCTATAAACTAGGATCTAATCAAATCTCCTTGAATCACTCCGGAGATATTTACCTACCAACTATAATATATACATATCAAATCATATCATTTATATTTACCACAATATACACTCTATCATACCCCCGCAGTCGTAGCGGGAGGAGGCCGGATGCTAAGACTGTCCCGAAAATCATTAAATAATACGCGCGGAAGCCCTTTAGTGAAAATGTCAGCTAGTTGATAACGGGACGGAACATGATGCACACGAACTTGGCCTTTCTCGACTTTTTCCCGAGCAAACAGTATATCCAACTCAATATGTTTAGTGCGTTGATGCTGAACCGGATTACCCGATAAATAAATTGCACTAACATTATCACAGAAAACCATCGTGGCTTTGGAAATAGGAACTCGTAATTCAAGCAATAAATTCTGAAGCCAACATGACTCGGCCACAACATTGGCCACCCCTCTATACTCTGCCTCAGCACTAGAACGAGATAAAGTGGGTTGTCGCTTAGAAGACCACGAAATCAAATTTTGACCCAAGAAAACACAATAACCGGATGTAGAACGACGAGTATCGGGGCACCCAGCCCAATCCGCATCCGTGTATGCCATGAGATTAGTACACGGAGACTTATAGAGATGTAAACCAAGCTCCAAAGTCCCACGGACATACCGCAATATTCGCTTGAGGGCTTCCATATGTTCCTGTCGTGGATCATGCATATGTAAGCAAACCTGCTGAACAGCATAGCTTATATCCGGTCGTGTAAAAGTCAAGTATTGTAAAGCCCCTGCTAAGCTCCTGTAATGAGTTGGGTCTGACACAGGAGAACCAGCCGCACACCCAAGCTTTACTTTTTTATCGACTGGTGTAAGGGACGGCTTGCATGAAGTCATAACCGCCCGATCCAAAATATCTTCGGCATATTTACTTTGACATAAAAATAATCCTCCGTCATATTGAGTTACTGCTATACCAAGAAAATAATTGAGTGGCCCAAGATCTTTCATAGAAAATTCAGAGGATAAAGTAGTCATAAAAAACTGCCGAAAACTATCGGAAGAAGTGGTGAGGATAATATCATCGACATATAAAAGAAGATATGCGATATCCTTACCACGATTATACACAAACAGAGAATGATCCGAACGACTGTGAATAAATCCCATGGTGGAGACAAAATCTGCAAATCTCTTGTACCATGCCCGAGGTGCCTGTTTAAGGCCATAAATAGACTTTTTCAATAAGCACACATAATCCGAATGGGTCGAATCCCTGAAACCCGTAGGCTGATGCATATAAACCGTCTCCTGTAAAGTACCATGAAGAAATGCATTCTTGACATCTAGCTGATGAATGGCCCAAGAATTTGCTAGTGCCAAGCTAAGAACAGTCCGGATCGTAGCCGGTTTCACAACCAGACTAAATGTCTCCGCACAATCTATCCCAATTTTTTGTGACCTGCCATCACCTACAAGACGGGCTTTATGCCTGTCAAAAGAACCATCAGATTTCCTTTTATGAGAGAAAATCCACATGCACCTTATAATATTAACATCAGAAGGATGGGGCACAAGTTCCCATGTCTCATTTTTAATAAGAGCCTCATATTCATCGTTCATTGCTGCTTTCCAATTTGGGTCGGACATGGCAAATTTAGGATTTTTTGGAATTGGGGACGGAGACATAGTAGAAAGCAAATTAAAACGAGGATTGGGTTTGGTTATTCCACTCATGCTGCGAGTGGCTATGGTTCTTTGTGTAGGGGGAGGCAAATTCAGCCCAGGTGGTGATGAAGTGGGCTGGCCCATATTGTTAGAAGTAGGGGGCTGCTGTGTAGGAATAGTAGATAGGCCAGATTGATGGTTCGGCCCAGTAGGGGCACATGGAGAAGGATGACCAGTTTGTGGGTTGATTGTGGCCTGGACCAGTGGGGTCGCAGGGGGAGTTGAAGGTCGACTTGGCTGGCTAGATGTGTGGGCCAATGGAGAGACAAGGGGATGAAATAATGGGTGAAATGTGTCATCCAAAAAAGAATAGTCTCTAGAAATAGGCATATCTGCAGAAACTTGAGTTTTAGCGAAAGGAAAATTACGCTCATCAAACACAACGTGACGGGAGACAATTATTTTATTGGAAGAGAGATCATAACACTTAAAACCCCGTTGGTTTGATGGGTATCCCAAGAAAACATACAGACGAGACCTATTTTTGAGTTTATGAATAGTAGAAGACGGAATAAGAGGAAAACATAGACACCCAAAAACCCTTAAATGAGAATTATATGATGGATCCCGAAAATAGAGACATTGAGTAGGAGAGAAATTCCGGAGATTTTTATGAGGAATAATATTTAAGAGATATGTTGCCATAGCCAACGCATGATGCCAAAAGGAAGAAGGCAAGGAAGCATGTGCAAGAAGAGTGCGAACCAAATTATTTATGGTCCGAATTTTTCGTTCGGCCTTTCCATTTTGGGAAGATGTATATGGACATGACAAACGAAAACTAATACCATTTGAGCGAAAGAAAGACTTAAATGTTTCATTATCAAACTCCCTCCCATTGTCACATTGAAAACATTTAATGGTTCGTTCAAATTGGGTAGAAATAAATTTACTAAAGGTAAGAAACAATTCCGGAACTTGAGACTTCCTACCAACAGGGAATGTCCACAAAAAATCAGCGTAATCATCAAGAAAAAGGAGATAATATTTATGACCCGAAGAACTCAAAACAGGGGACGTCCCCAAATCACTATGCACAATATCAAAAGGTAAAACAGTGCTAGAAGTAGACGGAAAAAATGGTAACTGAACATGTTTACCAAAAATGCAAGTGTCACAAATACCCTCCAATTTAGAGTTCTTGTATGGAATTAAATTTTTATTGCAAAGAGAGCGAAAAACAGGTGCTCCCGGATGTCCTAAACGACTATGCCATAAACTAGGACTAAAAGCTGAAAAAGTTGATGGAGAAGTAGGTGAAGAACCGGAACTGTTGGTGATGGGATAGAGATCTCCAGTGCTATTACATCTCATGACTTGTACCTAAAATTACCCGGGATTTCGCGCGGACGCGAAACGCGATTGTCTTTCGCGGAGGGTTGGTGTCTGAGACCTCGCTTCATGGGAAGGAAAATGAGGAGTCGCCACGCGGTTTTGTATTTTGAGCCCAAACGTTGAAACGGCTATTGTGAAAATGGTGTCATTTTTATTGGTAGCAAAAACTTAGGAAAAGGCTTTAAAAACAGGGGATCATTTTTATTGGTAGCAAAAACGAGTAAAAAGCTTTTTTGAGTACCAGAGATTGTTAGGTTCGGAGGTCACGTTACATTTCGGGAAGAGTATTACGAGATCACCCGAAAGGCCTCGTATGACGAGTCTTTCTACCTTTCTCGAAAATCGTGTGTGTGTGTGTGTTTTTTTTGAAATGGGGGCTTGAAAGATAAGCTTAATCTTGGTTTGAATGTCAAACGTTGATTAGGTGACTTTGTTTGAAAAGACGAGCGTTTGAATGACAAACGTCGGTTTTGAGTTTGAAATGAGCGTTTGCGTGGCAAACGTCGATTTTGAGTTTGAAATGAGCGTTTGCGTGGCAAACGTCGAGTTTGAGTTTGAAAAGGAGCGTTTGCGTGGTAAACGTCGATTTTGAGTTTGAAAAGGAGTTCGAAGGTCGAACTCCAGTTTTTTGAACCGGGCGAGTCATTGTTAACGATTTTTACGGGAAAAAGCGTATTAAATGATTTTGAATGTCAAAAGTTGGCTTTTAGTTTGAAGATGAGCGTTTGGATGCCAAACGTCATTTCGCGCATTTTTGAAAGAGAGTTCGAAGGACGAACTCCGGTTTTGAACTGGGCATTACATTGTTAACGATTTTTACGGGAAAAAGCGTATTAAATGATTTGCGATCAACAAATCGGGTTGCGACTCGAACTTTGAAAAGTAAATACTATCACGATCCAAATGGGTTGGACTTGTAAATAACAGTATTTAAATGCGGTATCGACGGAATCGAACGATCCGGAATCATAAATGACGATCGACGAGCCAAAACGACTCGGAGTGGTAAAGTTGCATGAAATGTAAAGGACGTTCAACGGATCAAACGGTCCAGAATTGTAAATGGCAGAAAAGTAAATGACGATCGACGAATCGATCGATCCGGAGTTGTAAATGACAAAAAAGTAAACGGAACGGGGTCGGAACGCCGTTTTAACCCGTGATTAATTCTCTTACGGGAAGAGAAGAGGATCGAGGGGCTAAAACGTATCGGACCCCGTTAGACGGAGGCGTCTACATTTCGATAATGTTGTTCGAAACGGTTGTCGCGACTGACGCGTAAACCGAGACGAAATGAGAGATTAGAGAGAGGGAGTTATACCTATGGCTAGGGTCGACTTCTTTGGCTCGAGAGGTGTATACGAGATACGGAAAGTAGTTTGGAATGGTGTTTCGGAGTGGAGGATGGCGTATTTGATCAAAATACGGTGTTTTCACGCAAAACGAGGTAAAACCGAGGCTCGGGAGGGGTGAGGATCAGTTTAGGCCGTGAGGTTTTGGTGGAGGGGAGTTATTTTTTGTTGTTGCAAATGGCTTTGACAACCTCTCTATTTATAGGTGAAATTTCAGTAGGAGTCTGGCCGGACATAGACTGAAATCCAGGGGATTTTGTGGTACTTTGGAAATTTGAGGGACTTGCTGGCAATTTCTGAAATCTGGACAGGGAGTCCGGCGGGACTGAGACTAAATACCAGGGGTATTTTAGTCTTTTGGCCTTGATTTTTGATTGAAAGGTGACTAGAGGGAGGTGGCATGATTGTCACGCATCCCATGAGTCACCAAATGCGTGGGAGTTCGTTCCCGAGTCCCGGTTTTGTCCATTTTTTAAATAACAGTCCGGAAAATGTCCGAAATGCCCCTGGAAAGTGCCGGAATGTGCGTTTTTCAGGGAAAGCCATACTTTTACGTTTGATGACGTGTGTCAAGTACATTTCGACATCGGGATGCACGGGGCAGTCCCAGAACGTCTCGTTGGCATGGCAACGGGGAGTTTAACGAGTTTCGGTTAACCTGGAGCGGGCCAGTTAACGGATTTCGGTTAACTTTCTGACGGATTTTGACGATCCGGATTTGGGTACTTACAGTTAGCCCCTCAGCGACGTCTCCTCCGAAGGAGGTGGGGTCGTTGAAAAAGATAAGGATCCAAATCGGGATGCCTTACTTTGGAAGAGACACAGGCGGTCAGTTTTGGACCCTTAGCGAAAGGATTCCTACGTATCCCGAGCGGGAATCAAGCCGATCGTAGTTCGAAGGTGCAAGGAGCCGCGCGTGGGGACCTTGACCTGAGCGAGACTGTTGGGAGGCGTCTAAACCTGAATGAGACCATTGCGAGGTACCGGAACCTGAATGGAGACTATTGTGAGGCGTCTGAACCTGGGACTTCTGAAACCTTTGAGGGCGTTTGGCGCCTCAGACCAGAATTGCTGAAACATACGAGGGCGTGTGGCGCCTCAAACCGGAGTTGCGAGGATACGTTTATCCTGAAACGAAGGCGTTCGTGCCTTGGATGCTGGGCTTACGACGACGGCCAGGTTTATCCTGCTGGGGATAGGGTGGCAAATGATGGGAACGGTTGTGTTAAACTGGCGTTATTAACAACTCGGAAGGATCGACGTTTCTTCTTTAGAATCCTGCTGGGGATGAGCGTTCGGGCTTACCTTGATGGCCGAAGAGGGATTGTTGTGCGGGCTTACCTTGATGGCCGCTGAGGTGGAACGATCGGGCTTACGACTGGCGGCCAGGGAAGTGAACGATGGTGAAAACCACTAGGAATTTTAACGTCGGGAGACGAAAATGTAACTTGAATGTCCAGAGACATGGTTGAGCGTTTGAATGTCAAGCGTCAACTGGGGTTTTAACCTCTGGAGACGAAATTGTAACTGGAATGTCCGGAGACATGGTTGAGCGTTTGAATGTCAAACATCAACTGAGGATTGAATTTAATGTCTGGGGACGGAAATGTAACTAGAATGTCCAGAGACATTGTTGAGCATTTGAATATCAAACGTCAACTGAGGATTGAATTTAACGTCTGGAGACGGATGTTAGTGAAAACTAACTGGGAATTTAACGTCTCGAGATGAGCGTTAGTGAAAACTAACTGGGAATTTAACGTCTGGAGACGAGATGTTAGTGAGAACTAACTGGGAATTTAACGTCTGGAGACGAGCGTTAGTGAAAACTAACTGAGAATTTAACGTCTGGAAACGAGATGTTAGTGAAAACTAACTGAGAATTTAACGTCTGGAGACGAGCGTTAGTGAAAACTAACTGGGAATTTAACGTCTGGAGACGAGCGTTAGTGAAAACTAACTGGGAATTTATCCTCGGGGGAGGGGATGTTAGAAAGGTTACGCGTCGACGGAAGCTGCTAGTGGGGATTCACTATGATGCGATGTATCTGGGGGAGAGGGTGACCCGTCAGCATGGCCCGGGGTCCCTTCCGATGGTGCCGGTGGATCCTCCTCTGCACATGCAGCATCCTCTGTCGATGCCGATTGAGGAGTTGGAGAGGTATAGACAGGGCGTGTTCTATACCGAGTACATCATAGCGGGGGCCGACTATGAGACTTTCTTGAGGATGAGGCTGAGGAGCCCACATGTGCAGCACAGGGAGGGCGATGGCCCTGGATATCCCCGAGATCTCCCGCTCCCACGCGCTAGGCTGGCGTACGAGGGGCTGGACGGTTCGCGCAGGCGGCTGGTGATCCCGCTCCCGGATGAGCCGAGATTACGGTACAGGGTTGACCCCAATGCATCGGTGAGCACTTTTTGATTTTCTACATTTGATAATAGCATTCTGCAAATGTTGTATCTGTACTTTCTGCTTGTCCTTTTGATGACTTTCCTGGTTCACAGGTGTCTGGCCGTACGTACAACGAGGCTATGAGACTGGTGGACGGGTGGGCCGCGTACGCTAGGAGGCTCGTGGCATTCATGCGGTGTAGTTCCCGGAGGAATGTGGATGTCCGTGAGTCGAGGCCGTCTAGGCCGAGAGGTTCACCTGCTCCCACGGCTGGTGGGGAGGACTTTGTACAGGGATTTGGCCAGTTCGCAGGCCGAATGTATGGGTTTGGAGCTCATCCCTCTTCGCACTCTGGGCACGAGAGGGGAGAGTCCTCGAGTTCGCATACGCCGAGGAGGCCTTTTGCATATTCCCGCCTGGAGGAATTCAGGGATTATCTGTTTGAGACGGATCCGGCAGCTGCGAAGCAGTGCATTGAGTGCTCGGATGACGAGCAGGACTCAGAGTTGTCCTCCTTTTCTGCCTTTTTTTAAGACAAAATGTATGTATCGTCGGGAACGATTTGACTTGAACTGTATTTGAAAAGGCGCCCGTGGGGCGGAACCTGTACTTCGCACATTTATTCTGTGATCACCTTCTGTTATTTTTGGCAAATAAGGAAGTAGGTTAATCAAAAATAAATAATATGAAACATGCATAAAAAATTGAACGGGTCAAAAATTAAGCCTATATGCACTGATATTTAATTAATTGCACTGTTGCACGAGCCCGGGGCGGAAGGGATATTGGCTTTGGTTGAATGAAACTAGGGGCAGCACGCAGATTCATAAGGCATGAACAGGGTGTTGTTTGGAATTGCTTCCAATTTAGGAGCAGTTGGCTGGAGAGTTGACCAGGTCAACTGCAAGGGGAGTCCGGCCGGACTGAGAGTGAATTTCCAGAGTCTTTTAAATTGCAGTTTCAGCTTTGCAATTTGTTAAGAACTGCGTGTTCACCTCTGATCTGTTAGCTGAATTTCCTTCCACTTCTTAAGGTTTTCTTCATTTTCTGTCATGGCTCCCTTTCCTAAGCTATCGTCTCGGATGCAAGAGCGATACCTGGAAAATTTTCAGTCGTGGGTACGGAACCACACGAGGCAGAACAAAGGGTTTTTCGAAGGCTGTTACGGAATGAAATCTGTTTGGGCTTTGAAGGAGCTTATGCCAGATTGGGATCTTTTGAGAGCAGCGGCTCATTTCTGGGATGTACGGAGGAATGTGTACAACTTTTCGTACAACGAAATCACTCCTACGTTCGAAAATTTCCGGGCCATTCTCGGGAGGACCCGAGGCACGTAATGCAGCTAGTTCTTCCGTATCTTTGGTGGCATGGCCACTTTGTTGAGAAGCTAGTATCTTTGCTTGGTATCTCGACCGGAGAAGCATACGGGATGCCGTGCGAATACCGATTATGTTGACATTTCGAGGCCGCCCGATAGATTTTCCTGAGCCGAGGGGAGCGTCTTTGCGTGGGACGCGTTTGCTGCGTGCGCGATCGCTACTCTGTTCACGTTCACGTCCACAGGTGTGTGCCATCACATTGTCTTGGACTTGGTGAGGCGATCTTGGAGCGGGGAGACATCGTGCCGTTGGTCTTGGGCGAGAAGTTCACGGGCATAGGTCGGATGGCGACCGTAGCCGATACATGTGGGGAGGGAGTCCCGCTATGCTTACCATGTGGTTAAGGGAGAGGCTGAGATGATGCCCGAGGTGTCAATGTCTTGTGACGCTTGGTCCTTCTCTCGACGTCCTACGGTGATAGGGAGCAATTAGGGAGCCGGAGCTCTGGATGGCCAGACTTTGCACGCATCACTTGCGATCTTGGGTTCCCCAGCTGGAAGATTCTGAGACTTGTCGGACCGCTCGGGAGGGTCACTTGGTTGTCGAGTGCGGGCTGTCTCGCACGTCTTTCTATATTCCATCGTTGGTAGTCTTTGCGGACGATGCAGTGGAGCCGGAGTGCCGTCAGCGACGGTTTAGCTCATGCTGCTACCTTTGAGGTGGGATCTCTGCTGATGGAAGATCCTTGACAGCTCGACCTTGAGGAGGACTAAAGCAGGAGCTAACCCTGGGAATCGTACTGGGAACGACATGGCTGACTATGAGGCCAATGCTGATCGGGAGGCCAATCAAAGCACGGTCATGATGGCTCGAAGCGAGGCAGCTTGAGACAGAGCTAGGGAGAGGGCTGCGTTGATAGCTACAGGTTTGACGGAGGCGTCGGGAAGGGTCCCTGAGCCAGGTTGAAGGACTACTGGAATATTCCCTATGAAGGTGAAGAACACTCGCCGCGGGAAAGGGAAGGGGAAGAAGGATGAAGGACCAAGTACAGGAAACTAGGTTGACCTTGCTGTCCAGAGTATCCACCCATTGTCATTGCAGACACATTAACTGATTAATGTTTTATTGTAGTTTTGCTAGCGTGTAGCGAGTCAAGAGTTGACCGTGCTTGAACTCATCAAAGATTGTTTTAACCGTAATGAATTTGTAGGTTAATTGAAAAGAGCTTTTCGAAACACAAGCAATTGATGCTTATTGTATTTTTTTGTTTTTTAGACCGAACCAATGATGGCTGCCTACGTTCCTCTTTTACAATTGGACTAAGGGGCTCAGGTCACCGTAGTTCGACACTTTTAGGTGAATTTGAGAAAACGAAGACAAAAGAAGTGCGACCCTGTTTTTTACCTGGATCATTAGCGGGAATGTATCCAGTTGGGTATTACTCTTTTAGCACTTTAATTTTACTGAGGGGTGGTGTATGGGGAAGGAGAGTTGACTCGTGCTCTTCCTCAAATGAAGTATCTGCGGAGCTTGCTTCCATTCACGGGGTTAACGAAAGGGTTCCCGTCCAAGTCTGCTAGCTTCATGGCTCCTCCGGAGAAGATTCTTTGTACCACAAACGGTCCTATCTAGGTAGGCTCCCACTTTCCGAGGGGATTGGTCTGCGTAGGAGGCTTTTCCTTTAGCACCAAGTCGCCTTCTCTGATGTCTCGGATCTTGACTTTCTTATCGAATGCTCGGGCCATTCTGCTCTGGTAGGCTCGAGTGTGCTTCATGGCTTTCAATCTGCGCTCGTCGAGTAGAGCGAGTTCGTCGTGACGGCTCTGTAGCCATTCGACTTCATTGATCCCATTTTCCAAGAGGACTCAGAGGGATGGAATTTCCAATTCCACGGGTAACATTGCTTCCATTCCGTAGGTAAGTGTGAACGGAGTCTCCCCTGTGGCGGTTCTAACTGATGTTCGGTATCCCCAGAGGGCTAGATGTAGCTTTTCGGGCCAGTCCCGACCTCAGGTGGTCATCTTCCTGATTATCATGGCGAGAGTCTTGTTGGCTGCCTCTACTGCACCAATTGTTTGTGGTCTGTAAGGAGAAGATTTGTGACGCGTGACTCTGAATTCGGTCAGAAGTTGGTCACAATCTCCTTCGAAGTGGGTCTCATTGTCGGAGATGATCTCGTTGGGCACTCCGTATTGGCACATGATGTTCTCTCGGATGAACTAGGCCACCTTCTTAGAATTCAGTACCTTGTCGATCTGGCTTCTACCCATTTGGTGAAGTAGTCGACTGCGACTAAAATGAACTCGTGACCATTGCTCCCTGGTGGAGTGATCTTGCCGATGACGTCGATTCCCCATGTGGCAAAAGGCCATGGCGTAGTCATGCAATAGAGTTCGTGAGGAGGGATATGATTGAGGTTGGAGAACTGTTGACATTTGTCGCAGCTTCGGACAAACTGGATGCAGTCTGTTTCCATTGATATCCAGTAGTATCCCATACGGAGAATGATCTGTGTCAATGCTCGGGCATTCATGTGCGGACCGCAGGTTCCGTTGTGAACTTCGTTCATTAGCTCGCAGGCTTTTTCTTTGTTTACACACCGAAGTGTGATGATGCCCGATTTTCATTTTTTTGAAAAATCAAACGAAGTCGCCACGCCGTTTTTTATTTTAAGGGCCAAAACTTTGAAAAATGCCCAAAATTAGAGAAAAATGGGTTCGGAGGTCACGTTACATTCCGGGAATAACGTTAGGGTTCACTCGGAATGCCTTGTAAAACGAGTCTTCCTAATTTAAAACCATTTGTGTGTGTGTGTGTTTTGCAAAAGGAATTTTCTGGAAATGAAGTTTTGACTGGACTGGACTGAAATTTACCAAAACAATGTGCTTCTGTGAGTGAAAAATGACTGAAAAAAACAAAATGTCTGTCCCTTGCATTCTTGTCCGCGCGGACCAGAGCGAGATTCATTTCTGTCCGCGCGGATGGGACAGTAATATTCCTTTTCCGCTTTCCGGTCGATTACGTAAATTCGAATGTAAACCGGAGTTACGAGAATCGAAGCTGGAGTTTTTGCAACTGAAAGTGTTAAAAAAAACATTTTTGGGATTTGCATCCATGCTTGTCCCCACTTTCCTTAGGCTTTGATTAGTGATCACTAAACATGATTAGTGGTGATCTGCTATATCAAGCCATCCTTAGGGTACATTAGGACTTGAAATCATTTCATTTGCTTGGGATGGGTAGATTTAACATAAAACAAAGATTAATGTATGAAAATTGATATTAGGTTAAGGGTGTATCAACTTTAGAGTGGATTTCTAAGGTGGTCATTGAGATAACCATCCTTGAGATCTTTGAACTCAATGTATCAACTTCACCCTTTTTGTAACCTAGGAACCTTAATGATCTTCATCCATGGAAATTGTTCCAAGGTGAAGATCTTAGGTTAGGAAAAACATTTTAAAGAAGTAAAGACTATTTAGACCTTTTAAAATGGTCATCCATGGAAATTTAGTCCAAGATGACTACATTTTAAGTCAAGCAAGCACCAACAACACAAAAAGAAAGTGAAAGAAAGAATATGGACCATTTAGTGTGATCATCCATGGAGATGAACTCCAAGGTGACCACACTTTAGGTCAAGAGATCAAGTAACAACTAGTAAATGCAAGGAGAGAGACAACAAATTAAAAGAAATGTTGATCCTTATAGAGAATCATCCATGGAAATGAAATCCATGGAGATCCTCTTGGATCTAGGACAAGAAATGAAGAACAAGTATATGAACAAGTTACATCTTTAAAATGTGAGATGTATGCATGGATGTGGGAGATTAAGGTAAGGAGAAGGAGGGTTTACCAATGGTTGTACCCTATCTTCCTTGGATTTGTGTTTGGGGCTTGAATTTGATCAAGATTTGTGTTGGGATTTTGTGTTTTTTGTTTGGTGTATAAGCTATTTTCTGGATATTTTTCGAATATAATAGTAAGGGTTTGAGCTCTTGTCTTGTTAAACTGAGAGAGAATGATTGTATTTATAGGCAGATTTTAGGTTACAAAGATATCCGCGCGGACGAGACTGAGTCTCATTCCTGTCCGCGCGGACGAGAGTGTAGGCGTGCCTGACTCTGCAGAAAGCAACTTTGGCTTCTAGCATTTAATGTAAAGTTGGTCAATTTCTTGGAAATGACTCTTCCCAACCGGTTTTTGACCTATTTTTGATATTCCTTTAAGGCCCTTTCTTGTTTAAATTGCCTTAGGAAATGACCAAAATGCCCTTGAATGTCCATTCGACGTGGAAGTCGTTAAATTGGGCTGAAGGAACATTGGCGGTTCAGATTGGGACACTTACAGTAGCCCCTCGGCGACGGCACTTTCGGAGGAAGTGGGGTCGTCGATAAAAGTGAGGTCCCAATCTGCTGGGGAGAAGAGGGTGACCATTTTGGTCGGATCGCTGGGGGAAAGGAATGACCATTTTGGTCTGATGGCTGAGCCTAATGATAGGCTACCTACGTATCCTTAAGAGGAATCAAGCCAGTCGTAGTTCAGGTCTTTCGACTATCTTCAGACGTTGACCCTAGAGTGACTGTTTTAGGATGTCAACCTTGATGATGGAGTTTTAGGTGCCTCAGACCTTGATGATGGCGTTTTAGGTGCCTCGGACCTCAAAGATGGCGTTTTAGGTGCCTTAGACCTTGGTGATGGCGTTTTAGGTGCCTCGAACCTTGAAGATGGCGTTTTAGGTGCCTCAAACCTTGAAGATGGCGTTTTAGGTGCTCGAACCTTAAAGATGGCGTTTTAGGTGCCTCAGACCTTGAAGATGGCGTTTTAGGTGCCTCGGACCTCAAAGATGGCATTTTAGGTGCCTCAGACCTTGATGATGGCGTTTTAGGTGCCTCAAACCTTGAAGATGGCGTTTTAGGTGCCTCAAACCTTTAAGATGGCGTTTTAGGTGCCTCAAACCTTGAAGATGGCGTTTTAGGTGCCTCAAACCTTGAAGATGGCATTTTAGGTGCCTCGGACCTTAAAGATGGCATTTTAGGTGCCTCAGACCTTGATTTGAAATGATTTCCCTTGATGGTTTGGGATAGATGGTCCTTTAGTGGACTTCATTTGAAGGGATCGGTCATACGTTTGCTGCCGGGAAAGGGGGTGACCGTATTGGTCGAGTGGCTGGACCTATGGTAGGCTACCTACGTATCCCGAATGGGGAATCAAGCCCATACGTAGTTCAGAAACTGCTGGGGATGGAATCGAGGAAAGAAACGGGATTTCGTTAACTTTCTATGGAGAAATTGGACTTACGTTTTACTGCCGTTAGTGAAAACGAGGAAAGAAACTGGCTTCCGTTAACTTTCGTCGGAGAAATCGGACTTACGTTTTACTGCCGAGAAGTTCTTTTGAAGAGGGGGTTAACTTGGGTTAACTTTGGTTATCCCTGTTAAGTCTGGGATCAAACTGCAGAGTCTTGGATTTTTAAAGGGCAAAATAAGAATTTTATCCCTTCATTCCTGTCCGCGCGGACAGGAACGAAGTGGGGACAGGTTTTTAAAAGGGGCCGCAGCCTTTGTTCTTCTTCCCTACTTCACTTCGATGGAGACGAGAGGGAGAGAGTGAAAAGACGCCATTGTTGGCCAAAAGCTTCAAAAATCCTTTCGTTTTCTTCGATTTTTCGAGCAATGGAACACGGGGAAGCCGCTATTCATGGTCAAGGGCGCGGTCCGATTGCGGAGAGGAGGTTAGAGCTTGTTAGGATGAGGAGGCATTACTCACTTTCACAATCGATTGCGGAGGAATCCTACCTAGATATGTGGCAGCATTGGTCCACTGATCCGGATCTTCGCACGGTATTTTTCGAATCCATTCATTGTTCTTGTTGATTGCATTGTTAGAAATAGGGTTTTAATTAAATTTTTTTTTTCGAAAAATTTGAAAATCATGCTTCTTGGCCTTGAAATTTGACTTTGATGATTTGCATGTTGTATTGAGTATATGGGTAATTCAAATATGCATTTTGTTTGAAAAAAGAATGGGCGATTTGCCATTTTTGAAATATGAGGTGACGAAAATTTTGCCGAATCCGGGACGGACTTTTGCATGTGGGATTTTTTTTTTTTTTTTGTGATGAGATGATGCTTTTATGAATGAGATGAATTATTCATGCGTGCATTTTTTGTGAAAGTAGGATTTTCTGTGAAAAATGGGACGGAGTTTTGCTCCTTATAAATGAATGAATGTGAAAAATTGTTTATGTGTACTATTTTATGAAAAACGGGACGGAGTTTTTGCTTCTGTTGACTCCCTGTCATTGACATGTCCCTTTGTGCATGAATGAATGATGAATGGTGATTGTTGAAAGTCTTTTCTTTTGTGCGAGAAAAATGGGGTTGAGTCCATTGTATGCTGTTATGCTGCCGAATTTTCTTCAAAATTTTGTGCTTGTGTATGCAAATGCAACTGTCTTTTGACATCTCTCCTCTTTTTTTTTTTGCAGGGTGGTGATCAGTTTGTGCGGGATCAGCTAAATAAGCTGAAGACCCGGGGATCAGTTGAGGCCGTGATTAGCCTGTGGGACCAGCTTCCGGTCTTGGGTAGAGGGGCGATGATGAGTCCGAGGCAGATTATCATTGAGACGGGATTGTACGAGTTCGTTGAGTGCTTGAGGGGGCTGGTGAAGTTGCCGAAGAGCAAGGGCTTGACTTTAGCTTTGGTGGAGCATTGGTGGGACGTGACCCACACCTTTCACTTCTTTTGGGGGGAGGCTACGGTTACACCTTCTGACTATGCTGCGATCACGGGCCTGTCTTTTAAGGGACGTAGCATTGAGTGGCGGGATGGCTACAGTGACAGGGAGTTGCAGGATCTTTTAGGTTTTGTCCCCATTCCCAAGAAGGGGATGGGGATGGAGTATGCGGTGGTTCAAGGGAAGATTGTGGAGAGCATGGCGAGGTATGAAGCGGGTGATGAGAGGATTCCGCCGAGCGCATTGCCAGGTCTTTCTTGCGTGGTTCGCTTTTTCGAGTATGTTGTTTGGACATGCCGTGGGGACGACTGTGTTTGCTTTGTTGAGGACGTTGACGGATGTGGAGAGAGCTGGAGAGGTGGCCTGGGGGGAGGCCGGGTTAGCAGAGCTTTACTTTGCTCTGGACAGGTACAGCCGGAAGGCTGTGAGCTCCCTTTCATGCTTTGAGTTTCCGTTGGAGGTACAAGCTTTTGCCTTTTCTTTTCCTTTTTTTTGCACGTACTGTTCCTTTTTCCGAACTTAGCTGATGAAATCTTTTCCTTTTACAGGTGTGGGCTCTGGAGTTCTTTGACATTAGGATGTGGCGGCAGCCGGTGGAGCATATTGGGGCGTATCCGGCTATGCTTTCTTGGATTAAGCAGGCTCGGGAGAAGAGGGGTGATCGAGGGCGCAAGACCCTCAAGTACAAGGAGTGTCGGCCCCTTATGAGAGCGGAGACAGATGAGAGGATGAGGTTCTACCCCTGGGGCCGTTTTGGCGTGGAGCAGCTGAAGGGTGCTGAGAGATGGACTGTAGAGAGGAGGATCTTGAGGGGGTTGTCCTGTGATGTGTATTACTTGGGGGAGAGGGTGACGCGCCAGCATGGCGACGGCGCGCCTTTGATGACACCGATGGAGCCTCCCGCTGACATGATGAGTCCGACCGAGGGCTCGGAGACTTGGGCTTACTACCGGGGCGGCCAGCACTTCTCAGGGTTTGTGACGGATGACCCGTATTCGACGTTTGTGCTGGAGAGGCTGAGGACGCCCCAGGTGCTTGAGAGGGAGGGGATCCCGGTCGTACGGTACCCTCGGTCGGACTTTTCATACGTCCAGGATGGGGTGAGATTGAGAGTACAGATTCCTATCCCCGAGAGGGTCCCCCGAGCATTCCGGCCTCGTCCGGATATGAGGGTATGTCTCTTTATCGCTTCTGTCTCTTCTTCTTCTTCTCTTTTTTAGCTTCAACCACTTCTAAAGCCTTTGTTTCTGTGCAGTTCCCGGCCACGGTTGTCGAGAAGCTGGTGCGGCAGGTGATCGGGGCCAAGAGGTTCATCAAGCGGATGGTCACTCGTGGGGCTGCTCGGGGCAGGGAGAGACGAGCACAGCCGGCGCCGGTAGAGCGAGAGCCCTCCCCTACTCATTCTGAGCATTCTGCAGACACTCCCCCTTCTCCTTTCATAGATCCTAGCATGGAGCTGTCTCCAGATCATGTCATTCTCGGGGATTTACATGGACAGGGGCACGTCTGGCACCAGGGCGGATCATCTTCACAGGGCCAGGGATCCGACGCGTTCACGTTCGGGTATGATTTCTTTGCAGATCTCGGCCTGCCCTATCATGGCGTACCCACTGGCCCAGACGAGCCTCTTTCTGGAGACGAGGATGACGACCCCGAGCCCGGGATGTTCATGGCCGCAGAGGATGTAGGCACGAGTCGTAAGAGGGGCCGAGGGAAGGCGCTAGCTTCCGATGATTCTGATGAGTGATTTGGTTGTTTCAGACAGATACAATTTATTTTTCATGCACACTTTTTCTTTTTGTTTTTTTTTTGGATGTAATAATCTAGGATTACTTACTTTCTTTTCTTTTCTTTTATTTATTATGCATGTGGATGTTGCATGAGCCCGGTTTTTTGGCAAGGGTGTGAATGTTTGGTATATGAACTGTTTTGGACAGTCTTTGTGCAGGTTTCGAGCGGCTGGGATGAAATATTCCTCCGCGGTGCAAGCAGTAAAAACTGCTGCAGATTTTTTTTTTTGATGGTGACATTTCTGTCCGCGCGGATGGGGATGAGGCTCAGTCCTGTCCGCGCGGATAAGACTGAAGTCTGACACTGGCATTTAATTTTTGCTTTGGATCTGGTTTTCCCCACTTTTAATTCAAACAACCACCCCAGCTGCCTGTTAAACCAGCAATTTTCGGGGAGAAGGAGAGAAAAGGCCATGGAAAACTTCAAGAAAACTCCATCAAAATTGTCCCAAGAATCCCAAATTTCTTTCTTCAACAAGTTCAAAGAGTGGTCCCGGGAGATCATGCACGAGAGGAGATCATTTTTTGAAGAGAGGTACAAGGTAAAATGCTTATGGTCTCTCAAAGAATTGGTTTCGGAGTATGAGCTTTTGAGGGCCTCCGCTTCATTTTGGGATACTAGAAGGTATGTCTTTTGTTTTTCCTACAATGAGGTGGTCCTGACTGTTGAAGAATTCCGAGCTCTGCTTGGTGGTCCCGAGGTGGAAGATATCACGATTCCTTTGCCCGGAGGGGCTTCCTTTGTTGATAGGTTGTTGTGAATGTGTGCCCAAATTCTAAAATTTTGTTTTTTAGATCGGATTCACGCGAGTTTGAAAACATCCGTTTTAATTTGAAAAACGGAGTCGCCACGCCATTTTGATTTCCTCAAAACTTTGAAAAAAAGGATTTAGGGTTCAGAGGTTAAGTTACCCCTTGGGAAGAACGGATCGTCGTTCACCCAAGGTGCCTTGCCGTAGCAAGTCTCCCTAGATTCCGTTTATCGTGCTTGCTTGCGTGCTTTCTTGTGTGCATGTGTTTGAAAAGAGATGGGGGGGAATGCCCCAAGTTGTCTTCCGGACGTACAAACCATTTAGTTCGTTTTCGTTCGGGATTCCTTGGATTTTATGTATTCGGGATTTTGATCCCGTCCTCATCTTGGACTTGTGATCATCGCTATTTTAACCTTGGGACTTGCGTGATCGAGAGAAAGACTCTCTTTTATAGTCCAAAATGAGGTTCTTTAGGAAAGGAGTGACCTTAGCCCATCAATCCTACGCCTTGAGACGATTGAGCTTATATTGGAGCTATCATGCTCGTCTCAAGCGATAATTGGAGATATCGGGTTCAAGGTTTATTCCTTTCTAAAGAGATTATGGCACCTTTAATGGAAGGAACGATGTAAAGATAGGATCTTTACACCGGTCCGTTCCGAAGGTTGCTAATGGGGACATGGGAAAATGCATGTAAAAATGACATTTTTAGTGAAAAGATGACATTTTTGGGTTGCAAAGGATGCATTTGATTTGCAAAGGATACATTTTTGTTTAAAGACATAATTTTTATGCAAAGGATGCATTTTTATGAGGAAAATAGTATTTAATATGCAAAGGATGCACAAAGATTACATTTTGAAAGCAAAGGATGCTAATTTGATTGTAAAGAGATGACTTTTAATGCAAAGGATGCATGAAAATGGGTTTTAGATGCAAAGGATGCAATTTGAATATAAAGATATGATTTTTATGTGCAAAGGATGCATTTTGAATATAAAGATTGCATTTTATGAGCAAAGGATGCATAAAGATGATATTTTTATGTAAAAAAGGAATTTTTAGGTGCAAAGGATGCACCTTTGAATATAAAGATTACATTTTTAAGAGCAAGTGATGCTTATTTCATGCAAATGATGCAAAAGGGGGAGGGGGATATGATAAAGATAGGATCTTTAATGATAAGTGCCAGGTCCCAAGCAAGATAATGACAATATATGAATGCAATGAGAAATTAAATCACATAGAGCAAGTATAATGCAAGGTAAGGGAGTGAGAGGTTACCAATGGTGGTGACCTCTTCTTCTTTGGGTCTTGCTTGGTGGAAGGACCAACTTTGGAGGCTTCAAGGAGGAGGGAGGTGGTTTCTTGGCTTTCTTCAACCTCTTGATCTTGCAGCAGTGTTTTGGGAGAGTTTTGGAGCTGAGTATGGTGTATTGTGTGTGTTTTTCGTCTTGGTGATGTTGGTATTGGTCCCTTTAAAATGGGAAGAGGAGGGCTCTATTTATAGGCAGTCTGGATAAGGCTAATGAGGCCGTGCAGCTAGGAGTCTTTGGCTAATGCAGCCGTGCGGCATTATCCTGTATGACTCATCATGTTTCTAGAATCATGTAAGGTGGCTATTCTAGAAGGATTCCTAAATCAATTAAAACGGGCCCTTTTAATTTAGAGCAATCCCTTCAGCCCTTGGGAGGTTTGGAACAGTTCCGGAATTGCTCCGGAACTCTAGGAAAGTCCGGGGAATTACCGGGAAACTTATCCGGAAGGCATGAGCCAGATTTGGGTACTTACAGAAGCCCCTCGGCAACGTCACTTGCAAGGCGAGTGGGGTTGTCGATAAAAAGGATCCAATCTGGCGAACTGCCGAGACGGATTGGGTGACCAAGGTGGTCGAGTGGCTGAACCTTTGGAAGGCTACCTACGTATCCCAGAGGAATCAAGCCATAATCGTAGTTCGGACCTTTACTGGATCGAAATGTTATTCCTTCATTTAGGAATAACGGAGAT
The DNA here is from genome assembly GCA_022495995.1 of Adenophora triphylla var. japonica. Lineage (NCBI taxonomy): Eukaryota > Viridiplantae > Streptophyta > Magnoliopsida > Asterales > Campanulaceae > Adenophora > Adenophora triphylla. Next base: position 413,208 of record JAFEMH010000236.1, on the reverse strand, counting down.
CAAAAAGAAATAGCGAAATGTTATTCCTTCATTCGGGAATAACGGAGATCGCGAGAGAGGTCGAAATGTTATTCCTTCATTTTGGAATAACGGAGATCGAAAGAGAGCGAAATGTTATTCCTTCATTCTGGAATAACGGAGATCACGAGATAGCAAAATGTTATTCCTTCATTCGGGAATAACGGAGATCGCGAGAGAGGTCGAAATGTTATTCCTTCATCTTGGAATAACGGAGATCGAAAGAGAGCGAAATGTTATTCCTTCATTCTGGAATAACGGAGATCGCGAGAGAGGTCGAAATGTTATTCCTTCATCTTGGAATAACGGAGAACGCGAGAGAGGTCGAAATGTTATTCCTTCATCTTGGAATAACGGAGATCGAAAGAGAGCGAAATGTTATTCCTTCATTCTGAAATAACGAAGATCGCGGGAGAGGATGGATTTTGTAAAGAAGTAGGAATGACTTGATAATTTTTGTAAAGAAAGGGGGACGTACCCGATAATTTTTTGTAAAGAAAGTGGGACGTACCCAATAATTTTTTGTAAAGAAACGGGAAGGACCCGATAATTTTTGTAAAGCAATGGGACGTACCCGATGATTTTTTGTAAAGAAAGTGGGACGTACCCAATAATTTTTTGTAAAGAAACGGGAAGAACCCGATAATTTTTGTAAAGCAATGGGACGTACCCGATGATTTTTCATAAAAGAGTGGGAAAGACCCGATAGTTTTTGTAAAGCAAGGGGACGTACCCGAGGATTTAATTATTTGAAAGTAGAATTGAAAATGCCAAGGGCAAATAAAATGAGCCACAGGGGTAAATTTATAAAATAGGCCACGAGGGCACTGGAGGGAAAATTGGATTGGAAATGATTGGAAATGCCAGGGGCACAAAGGGTAAAACAGGCCTATGGGGGATAAAATTGTAAAATTGAGCCTTCAGGGGCAAAATTGTAAAAACTAGCCACAAGGGCTTAGTATGTCGCGCGACTTAGTATGCCATGTGGCCAGGTTTGTCGCGTGACATACATAGCATGAACTGAACTTTTCATAACCTTTGGAATTGAACTGAAATTGCCAACACGGGTTGGAATTGGGTGACCAAGGAGGTCACAAACCTGATCCTACCGGGGCATGGCAAAGAGATATTGGTCCCTTATTATAAGGATACAAACGGGGTGACCTAGAAGGTCAAAAAGCCGATCTTAGTGGGAATGTGCCAAATAAAAAAGGGGGGTGACCAAAGTGGTCATATAGCTATACCTTTGTAGAAAGATTACACACCATTGAGAAATGGTGAAAGAAAAAGGGTGACCAATATGGTCGAATGGCTGGACCTTTATGAAAGGCTACCTACGTATCCCGGAGGAATCAAGCCTTGATCGTAGTTCAAGCATCACTAGATAGTTAGGAACAATGTCTAGGATCCTTGAGGTTTTGACAATTAATGGAGGTTGTCACCTGAGGAAGCTAAAGCTTACGTCACTATCGAATAGATAGAGGCAGCTATAGCTGGAAAACTTGAGCATACTTCTCAATCTGTGATAGAGGTAGCTAAAGTTGGATTTTTGACAATTAGGAAACTGTCGCCTGGCGTTATTTCGGAAGTAACGGAGGCGCTTTTGGGAGAAAATGTTATTATTAGCAATTGGCACGTTACTTGAGCCTAGGGGTGATTTTTTTCTTGGAAACAATGGTAGGGACGGGGTCTGGATGTACATATGGAATGTGTTTGGAAATTTTTTAAGACAGGTTTCAAGCAGGTGAGGTCGTATCCCTTGGGTGCGGGAGACTGCTCGCCATTCTTGAGATGTTGTCAACGTGGACTAGAATTCCCTCTTGGGCTGAGACTGGGTTTAAACATCGGGTCTCGATGAATGTTCCTTTCTCACACTCTGGAATTTGAAGCTGATGCTGACAGGCTTTTACCAACAAAGACTAAAGCAGATGTCGAGGTGACCAAACCTCTCTTCGAGGGGGGATGCGACTTATCGAAGCCCCGGTTTAAGGAAAAAACTTTCTGCAAAGCCCCATGTCTTATTAAAGCAAGGAAAGATCCTTTCATTGGTACAGCCCCGGTTGCAAAGTCCTGGTTGGACGAACTGAGTAGGCAAAGTCTTAAGTTTCGAAGAAGTGACTTAGCGAAGTCCCAGTCTAAGGAAAAAATCCCAATATGATTGGTACTGCGAAAGTGATCCTGAGGTTGATCTGACTGAATCCGTCTTGTGATATGGTGAGGAACCCGATGCGGACCTCAAAAATGACTAAAGAAGCCCCAGTCTAAATAAATGGATTGACAAAGCCCCAACTTTGAAGAGTTTTGAGGCAGCCCTAATGCGAATCGTAGCAGAAAAGGGAAGACCTATCCTTTCGTACTCTCTCTTTTATTTTCTTCAGTCACTCAGTCAACCTTAAGAAGATGTGAAAGAAAAGATTCTTAGAAATTTATATATGCAGGGGCATATTTTTCGAAAGGTGGGAATAGATCCCGATTTTGTGTTATTTTGATGGCCTTATTCGACATAGGCACGAGAACTCGCTTTGGGTTTGACTCTTTTGAGAGAGTATAAGCGTAGAAAGGTTTGTAAAAGTGTATGGAAGCCCCTGCTGACAGAAAATCAGTGTTTAGCACTATTTTTCCTAAGATGTAGAAAAAGAAGACTTGTCAAGACATCTGAAAACTTGTTTTATTTACAATGATCACAAGATTGCTTAAAACTCTTTATTGATGTTCGGGTTATTCAACCATTAATCTCGATATGAACAAACATTCTGATTAATCATGAGGAGAAAGTCAACCAGTGTCGAGGATCAAGGTTGGCTTGGTGTGAAAGAAAGGTTTGTGTATAGGGAGGTCATTGATGAGACCGGGTTTTCTGGGATTTGAATATATCTATGGGAGAGGTCACTGATGAGACCGAATTTTTGGGAACTTGAATGGGTTTATGGGAAAGGTCATTCGATGGGACCAGATTTTCTGGGATTTGGATATGTTTATGACCGGACCATTTCTGGTTGCCTACGTTCCCCTCATTGTGAGGAGCTCAGGTCGCCGTAGTTCGGCTTTGGCCGGACTGCTTCTGGCTTTGGGAAATGGGATTTGTGGTTCCTTTAGTGAAAAGGCTCGGATGAGAAGATTGGATGATGAGGTGTGGGCCTCGGGATGATTCCTTGACCAAGTCATTTTGGACGGTTGCTTCTGATTGCTTCCTCTCTCATTGGGGGAGAAAGGATTTCCACGTGCCTAAAGGCTTATGAAATGCTTCTGGCTTTGCTTCGACCGCCCCATTGTTATCGACAACTTTCATTCTCTGAGCTTTGATTTTGCCTGTCCGTCAAGCTTTTGATGGGCGGTGCTGGGTCCTTGGCCTCATTTTTTTTCTTTTATTTTTATGTGTAACCCTGTTTTTTGCCTAGATCGCCCTTTTTTGGGATTTTCAGCCTAGCTGGACATTACTCTTTTTGCACTAAGATTTTTTTTCTTCTTTTTTTTATGTGCAACCCTGTTTTTTGCCTAGACTGCCCTTTTTTGGGATTTTCAGCCTAGCTGGGCATTACTCTCTTTTTGCACTACACATTTTTTTCTTTTTTTTTATTTTCTGAAGCACCTGAGGGCCAAGGCAAGCCCCTGCTTGAACTTTCTTGATACTCTTGAGGTCTAAGCCAAGCTCCTAGGTTATTGTCGACACGGGGTCAATCTTTCGAAGCTGAGTGGCCTTTTGTTGTCCCTTGATGTTGCCGCCGTCGTTGACTTGGTCAAGATGAAGGTGGGGGCATGCTTGGGAAAGTGTATGGCTTGATGGAGGCCTTTTGTGAGGTAAGGAAGGTGTATGGGGAAGGTATTAGTTGACTTTCTCACACCGATTAATCAGAGCGTTAATTATTTCGAGAGATTATTTGTTGAGCAATGCAAGTGATCATATAAAATAAAACCATTTCATTAAATGTAATGTAGGTGTGCAAATAATGTCTTAAGTCTAGCAAGAAAAGAAGAAGACTCTTTTATAGAAGATTGATGATTAATTACAATGTCCGAGGAGGACTTGATTGAAAGAGGAAAACACTAGAACCTACGAAAGTTGACTGAGAGACTATTTTACTGAGAGACTATATTTTTTCTTAGTCTTACTTAAGGATAAGTAGACCCTAGTCTAGCTACTCTTCGCTGGTTGGACTGCCAGGGAACTTGAACTTTCCTTCGTAGATCAACCATTGAATTTCTTTCTTCAGATCCAAACACTTGTCTGTCACGTGACCCCAATGCTTGTGGTATTCACAGAACTTGGTCCTGTCAACTTTACGTGGGTTTCTCGGCTTATAATTCTCGAGAGGTGTGAGAAGGCCTCGTTTCACCAAATCGCCAAAAATTTTGCTCATGGGTATCCCAAAATCATCAGGCTGGCATTTCTGACCTTGCCCTTCCTGAATCGACCTCTTACCATAGCTTTCTGTTTTTGGCCCATGGAGGTTCTCGAGCTTCCCATCTTCTATCAATTTCTGGATCCAATACTTCAAATAGCTGCAATCATCAGTGTCGTGTCCAGGGTATTGATGGAAAAGACAATGCTTAGACTCATCCAACCGAACGTTGGGGTTCTTGGGCTTCCAATTCTCCAGTGGCTTTATCAGCTTTTCTTTCATTAGCTCTTCCAGAATCTTTCTTAAAGGCATCTCCGCATTGTCAAAATGAAGGGAGCGGAGTTTTTGGGAGACATTGTTGTTCTCAAGGCTTGGATTTCCATCGTCCAATTGGTTCCATTGTTGGATTTGGCTGAAGGAGGATTCGACACTCTTTCCTTTGTGAGGAACTGGTGCTGAGCTGGGTACAGTTGCTGCTTGATGCTGGTGGCATTGGGTCATTTCCTTGCCTGGTTCGACATCTTGGGTCAAGGGAGTACTGATACTCATCATGAGGTCAAGCTTCTCCTGCATTTGTTTCACTTGCTCCATCAACATTGCCACATGGGGGTCAACGGGAACTCTCGAGTTACTGGAACTCGCAACAGGACTTGTATCGGCGGAGGGAACCACAGTAGCAAAATGACGGCTGAATTCATTAAGTCCGGTAGGTGACAGCTGAAAACTTGAATCATCTTTTGTCAACTCATGATTGCATTCAGGTGGGTATAGGGGCTTCAAAACATAGCCACATAACTCAAACTGATTATGTGAAGATGGAGCATAAACTGGCAGGTATTCTTTGGGCGAGAGGCAGTGGGGGTGAAGCCAATCCGTTACAGGGAAGAGTGAGGGGCGATGGAGCCCTGGTGGCCTGGGATGTTGGAAAGGATTGAGGAGGAGTGGTCCTTGGTAAGGGATTGCATGTGGATGGGGGAAGGTATTGGCCGTAGGATGGAAGGTCTTGGTTATAGGATGAAGGGACTGAAATCACTGTTTCTGAAGTCTCATCTTCGACCACTACCAGAGAACCGTTTGATTCAACTGTTATCTGAACTCCATGACGACGGAGTGCATCGATAAGCATGGCTTGCCGTTCCTCATGAACCTTATGGGCATTTTCCAAGGCCAGGACTAACTCTTCCTTCCTAACCATCTGATTTCCTGCACCCTCACTGTTTTCTGTCAAATCTGCCATTCTGACTCTCTGAGCTAACAAAACTGACGGTTCTGCCGAATTGTCTGAACTTAAGGCTTCCGCGCTGAAAGGCCGCTGACCCAGTATTTTCGCCCACTTCTCTCTCGCTGCGGGAAAGGGATAGACAAGGTTTAGACTCAGGGTAAGTGAGGTTTAGACTCGGAGGTAAGTGTTTAGGCTAAAGGCTCAAGTAACATGCACTTATTTGCTTAAGTTTTTCTCAGAACACATTTTCTCCTAATCCTAACTGATCGGAAAAGATTGGACCTTGGAAGGTAGAGATCGAAAATCGTGGATTGGACCGAGGAGGTCGCGATTAGAGATTTGACCATGAAAGGTTGAGATGGAAAATCGGAGATCGGACCGAGGAGGTCTTGATTAGGAATTTGACCATGAAAGGTCGAGATAGGAAAATTGGAGATCGGACCAAGGAGGTCTCAATTAAGGATTTGATCATGAAAGGTCGAGATGGAAAATCGGAGATCGGACCGAGGAGGTCTCGATTAGGGATTTGACCATGAAAGGTCGAGATGGAAAATCGGAGATCGGACCGAGGAGGTCTCGATTAGGGATTTGACCATGAAAGGTCGAGATGGAAAAATCGAAGATCGGACCGAGGAGGTCTCGATTAGGGATTTGACCATGAAAGGTCGAGATGGAAAATCGGAGATCGGACCAAGGAGGTCTCGATTAGGGATTTGACCATGAAGGGTCGAGATGGAAAATCGGAGATCGGACCGAGGAGGTTGCGATTAGGGATTTGACCGCGAAGGGTCGAGATGGAAAATCGGAGATCGGACCGAGGAGGTCACGATTAGGGATTTGACCATGAAAGGTCGAGATAGAAAAATCGGAGATCGGACCAAGGAGGTCTCGATTAGGGATTTGACCATGAAAGGTCGAGATAGGAAAATCGGAGATCGGACCGTGGAGGTCTCGATTAGGGATTTGACCATGAAAGGTCGAGATAGGAAAATCGAAGATTGGACCGAGGAGATCTTGATTAGGGATTCCAAAGATAGGATCATGCAATTATGATAATTGTTCAAGCTAGTTTACCTAAAACAGTGTCTTTTATTTATTTCTATTTGGTTGGAAAAGGGGGTTTTGCCCTTCTTTTTCGCAACTACTCTAGATCCTGGATCAGTGGGTTCCGTCACTACGTCTATAAGCCCCTCGTATTCCACCTGTATTTCGACCTCCCAGGGTGGACAGCCCCGGGCGAGGGTCCTATAGGGCACGCGGATCCCACCGACCAAGAGAAGAACGCTCCTAATGGGTCTAGCGGGTCATAGGAACTTTTAACGCACGAGCGATGCGAATTATAGTCAAGGCAATACCGGGAAAGTCTCGTCTTTCAGCCTTAACAGAATTTCGGCAGAATTTCGCTTGCGCGATTGACGTTTTGACTTTTCGGTAATGTCCGAGAAGATAATAGGCATGGTGAAATTACCCGGATCCGAGAGGCAGCGCGTTCGCGCCCTGGCATCTGGCATCTTTCGCGTTGGAGCGATGTGTCTCGCCGTTTTTTGTTTTGTAGAGTCGCCACGCCGTTTTTTATTAAGCCCAAAACATTGAAAAAGGGCATCAGTTTAAAGATAATTTTAAACTGTTTTTGTGTGATGAGATTTTGAGTTCGGAGGTCAGATGACTCCTCGGGAAGAGAATATTAGAATATTAGAGCTCACCCGAGTCGCCTCGTAAAACGAGTCTTTCGGATACCCCTAATATCCTTTAAATGTTGTGTGTGTGTGTGTGCTTTTAAAAATGCATGCTGTATCGGATGTCTACATTGTATGCTATGTATGAAAATGTATTGAAATAGTAATGGAAGGAAGCCTTACCAATGTTGGTTCGCGTCTCTGCCTTCCGCTGGGAATGGTGTTTGAGGTCGGAGTAGCGTTCCGGTACGGATCGGGATTGCTGGGAGATGCCGGTTGTCCGCGGACGAGTTTTGGCGTGATTTGAGGTTGCTTGGCTGCGTTCGGGCGAGGTTCGGCGTGCGTGGGGATCGTCGGGATCACTCGGGCGAGAGGTTCGGCGTGCGTTGCGGTGGCAGGAGTCACTCGAGCGGGATTTCGGCGTGGTTTGGGATCGTCGGTTTGACTCGGAAAGAGCCGGGACACCGTGGAAAGACCAGGCGTAAGGCCTCGGAGTACCACGAGGGGCATCAGAGTACCTCGAGAGTGCCTCGGGGCAGCGCGGGAGCGTCTCGGGAGCGCTCGGGAGGCTTGAGCACCACAAGGGAGCTCGGAAGGCCTCGGAAGGATCCGAAAGGGGCGGGAGTGCCTCGAGAGGACTTAGAGGGAGCGAGGAAGGCTAAGGGAGGAAGAGAGAAGAGGGAGGTGTCAAAATGAGGAGGGGGAGCCCTCTATTTATAGTAAAAATTTCGGAGCAAAGAGGTCAGGTACGGACCTCCTTGGTTATCGGAATTTTGGATTTCCTCGATTTGAGGGAATCTGCAATGATGGTGAATATTACGGAATGATGATGTCCCCATGCAAGCAAGGTCCGTACGGACCAACTCGGCATGCGAAAGAGGTCAGTACGGACCAACCATGCATTTTGGGTAATCATTTCTTAGGGATTTGAGGGAATATTGTGGACTTTAAGGGGATTCAGTAATTATGACAGTAAAGAGGTCCGTACGGATCAATATTGCTTTCCCAATTTCCTGAAAATTCCCAAAAGGTCCTTTTGTCCCTTTTTATCCCAGGAAGGCTCCTCCCTTGGTTTGGTTGGGGGTTTGAGAGGGTTTTGAGAGGGTTTTGAGAGGGTTTTGAGAGGGTTTTGAGTGAGAGGTCTCCGAGACTGCGTTGATGAGTCTGCGGTGTTTCCCGTGTGTTTGAAAGGGGTGATCAGATTGGGGTACTTACGAAGCCCTCGACGCGGCGTCACTTATGAAAGAAGTGGGGTCGCAGATAAGATAAGTCCTGTCTGGATCGCGTCTTTGGGAGAGGAAGTGGCCAGTGAGGGTCAATGTGAGGACGTGGTGGTGTCCTTTTGTGTGACCATTTAGGTCAATAGGCTTGGACCCTGTGATAGGATTCCTACGTATCCACCTGGCGGGAATCAAGCACAGTCGTAGTTCGGGTGTGGGGTGAGTGTTTTTGTGAATGCGGGCGTGGTGGTGTCACGAAGTGTCGTGTGGCCGCCCAGGTCGGTGGTGAGTCGGTGGTAGGACGTGGTGGTGTCTGGGTGGCCGTATAGGTCGATGGGAAGGGCCGATGGTGGTGTCTGGTGGCCAGAGTATAGGTCGATGGTGGACCACTGTGATAGGATTCCTACGTATCCACATGGCGGGAATCAAACACAGTCGTAGTTCGGAGGTCGTGAATTTGTGAGTGCATGTGGGCGTGGTGATGCCCTGAAGTGTTGTGTATTTGCCGAGGTCGGTGGTAGGGCAGTGGTGGTGTCTTTAAAAGATGTGGTGTGACCGCCGAGGTCAGTGGTAAGGACGTGGTGGCGTCACAAGGATGGAAGACTACGATTTTCCTAATCGGGTGGTTTAAGGCCTTAGGCTAGGAGATAGAGTGAGGACTTGAATCGTCTTCGGTGCAGTTGGTGCCACGGCGGAGGACTTTGAATCGTCTTCGCGGCGGTTGGTGCAGCTGTTTGGAGGACTTTAGATAAAATCGTCATCGCGGCCCGGTTGGTGCAGCGGCCCACTTTGGAATGTCGTCTTGGCGCGTTGATTGATGGAGACTTTGAATCGTCTTCTAGCGGCGGTTGGTGCCACGGCGGAAGACTTTGAATGCGTGTCTTGGCGGCCCGGTTGGTGCAGCATGCCCAGAGGAGGGACTTTGAATGCGTCTTCATGCGCGAGTTGATGTTATGCTTGCGAGGACTTTAGATAATCGTTCTAAGCCCTTGATTGATGTAATCTGCGCGAGACTTTGAATAGAATCTTCTAGCCCTTGATTGATGTAATGCGCTTGAGGACTTTGAATCGTCTTCTAGCACTTGATTGATGTAATGCGCGAGGACTTTGAATCGTCTTCGCTAGCCGCGGTTGTGGGCGTAAGCTGCCTTGTGCTTTGATTCGGCGTAGATGCCTTTGTGTTTTTGCATGTTGAGTAGAAGGTTGGACTTACGATGACTTTGAATCGTGCTTGCGTTGCCGCTTGAAGTTGATAGCAAGGATGTAACTCCCGGTCGGTGCGCTTTGGGATGATACGATGCGATTGCATGACTTCCCTTTGACTTGTTGGGGGAGGAGCTCGGGCTTACTTTGATGGCAGGTGCTTGTTGCTGCCGTTGAAGTGGGCGAAGGTTCGGAGCTTACACGTCCCGGTGCTTGGCCGATTGCTTGAATTGTGAGCAGGATGCGTGACCTTGTAGGAGGCCACTTTTACGATTTGGGAAGATGACTTCGGACCTCTTTTGAGGAGCCGATGGAAGTTGGTTGTCGTTGAGGCGTTTGGAGCGTCTTGTGCCTTGATATTCGTCTTTGGGAGGTGTTGGCTCCTTCTTGAATTACCGTGTCGGGCGTTTTGGAGCGTCTCGTGCCTTGGGATATTCGTCTTTGGGAGGTGTTGGCTCCTTCTTGAATTGCCGTGGCCGGTGGAAAGTTTTGGAGCGTACCGTAGGCTTGGATTCGGTGAATTGATTCGGCGAGAGGTTGAAGTGGCTCGCTTCTTGAATTACGTTGAGCGGGCGGTGTTGAATTACCGTTGAAGTGGGCGTGGATCTCGTGCTTCTTGGGAGCCGTGGTTGAGATTGCGCGAAGTGGCGAGGCCCGGTGCTTTTACGTTGACGGCGGTGGTTGAGTATTGCCGTTGAAGTGCGAGGACGGATCTTACGTTGATGGTGGAGGATTCGTGCCGTTGAAGTGGGCGAGAGTGTCTTACGGCGCGGCCGTGGATTTAGATGCCGTTAAGTGGGCGAGACCGGTCTTACGTTGCGGCTGGCCGTGGTTGAGATTACCGTTGAAGTGGCGAGGGGCCGGTCTTCACGTTGACGGCGAATAGTTGAATTGCCGTTGAAGTGGCCCAGAGGACCGGTCTTCGTTGGCCCAGCCGGCAGGTGGTTGGAATTGCACAGTTGAAGTGGCGGGGGCTAGGTCTTACCCGTAGGTGGTACGGACGAGGTCTTCTGGCAATGGTGGTTGAATGCCGTTAAGTGGCGGGGAGCGGTCACTTACGATGACTTGGCCGAGATTAGCAGGCCGTTGAAGTGGCTGACTTGCTGGCGGTGGTTGAATTAGTTGAAGTGGGCGAGGGTAAGGTCTTACGGCCCGGCCGGCCCGGTGGTTGAATTGAAGGGTTAGGGACCATTACACTTGAATTTCTTTGGGGAAAAGGCCTTAGGACAGCCCGACGGGGGCAAAGATTATAAGGGCGGGGAAAGTAATTTGGCCACCCGCTTGCAAAAGAGGTCGCGTACGGACCAACACGGTTGCTGAGAGAATCCGTACGGACCACTTTAATTTTTCACGGTTTCCGAGGTTTTTGGCCCAGGGTTTAAATCACCGAGCCCTCCCCCTTCTTCTTCCTTCGGTTCGTAGACGAGGGCGAGAGAGAGAAAAGAAAAATCCTCCATTGTTAACCAAAATCTTCATTTTTTTTGCTTGAATCGCTTGCCATGGCCGAAGGATCTCGAAGGAGTCGTCAGTCCAGCGTAAGTCAAGAGGTGGTCGAGCAACGGATGGAGCTCCCGAAAGAAATTGGATTTCGTTCGTTCCATCTTTCGAAAGAACCGGATGTCTATGTGGGATCCAGAATCCCGGAGGTGCACAATCGTTCAGCTCACATTGAGCGTCGGGGAGGTAAGAAACTACATTCGTTTTGATTCCACAACGTCGACATTTTTGAATGCTTTAGAACTAGGTTTTAGTTTTTCGCATTTTTGAATTTTTGTTTTTATTTTATGCCTTTTTGTGGAAATTATTGATGAATTGTTGAAAATGGACATGTAAAAATTGTGGGTATGTGTGTATTTTGTAGCGCAATGTGTTGATTAGCTTTTATTTGTGAAAATAAAGTGCTTCTCTAATGAAATGCATGCTTTGGTGTTTTATGTACCGTATGCTATTTATGTATGTACATTATGAGAAAAATTATCGTGTAGTGATAATTTTGTGAAAAATGTGACATGTGCGTGTTTTGTGACGGGTTATATGTGAAAGCTTATTGGGCTGCCGTGTAGGGACGGATTTTTGAAAAATGTGTTAGTGCATATGTGTCGTGTAGTGTGCATGCCATGTTTTGGGTAATGACAGGACTTTGTGGGGAAAATATATGCAATATGTGCCGTGGTATTTTGTGAGCCCGGGTTATATGTGAAAAATATGTACAATGTGTGCCGTGTTTTGTGACGGGAAATATGTGCAATGCAATATTTAAATTATGTACTGTGATTGACGCTACGCTTTCTGTTGTGTTTACTGCGGGATGCATGGTGGAGCTTATGGCAGGGAAAGAGCGCCAAGAGGATGAGACTCGGGTCGCTCGAAACATTGTTAGAGCTGTGGCAGCCCGGATGCACGATATTTCCGTGGGCCGGTAGGCCAGGAGTCCCCGAGGTTGGTTTTATGCTTACATGGCACAGGGTGTGTTCGCGTTGAGAACACAGGTGGGGTCAAGCTACCCGACACGAGAGGAAGAACAAGAGCGTCTTCCTTGGCCTTTACGAGTGCGGGTGGGATACCACCCGCACCTTCCATGCCGAGGGTGGGGGAGAGGTGACGGTGACAGCCCAGACTTTGCTTTGCCGCCATCGCCGGGCTTTCCATGAAGGAGGGCCGAGTGCGGTGGATGGGGATATGATGCTCCCGATGGTGGTCTTTAGGTGGTTTGTTGTTGGCTGGCTTGGCACAGGCTCTGCGTCCTCGCCGCAGGGCACAGGGATCTTTGTAAGATAGCGACAGTGGAGGCGAGATCATGGCCAGTATTGGGGCACACATCCGAGGGCCGGCCGGTGTAACAGCGGAAGCGGTTCGGCGCGCTCACTTTTGTGGTATGCACTTTGTCAGAGACTTTGTTCTCGAACCACGCGACCGCGGCCATGACTCCTTTGCTTTGTTGGAGAGCCTTGATTGACTCCGGATAGGGTCTGTGATATTGCTTGGGGCGAAGGCGAGTGCTTGGCCGAGCTCTACTTCTCCTTGGACCGGTTTAGCCGGGGTGTGGGCAGCCATTCGTTGGCACTGTGCTTTTCGGCTCGCTTTGGAGGTATGAGTTTATTCTGGTCAGCTGCTTGATTTAGCTTGACTTGCTTCGTTTCTCACCGTTTTCTTTTGCGGCTGGAAGCCTTCTCTCGTTTTTGTCGCGAGGTGTGGTTTTATGAGGTTTTCCGGTGCTTCTAGTGGGATAGAGATCTGGGTGACATGCTGCGTACGCACCTGCTTATACGCTTTGAGAGTGGGCTCATACTGTGGCGAGGAAGAGGAGGACAGCGGGGAAGCTCACCATCGCCACGGGATGTGCAAGGAGCGTCCTGGAGAGGATAGCCCTGAGGGGTTCGTCTTGTTCCCGTGGGCTCGGTATGAGGGGGATGAGTTTGAGGGGGCTCCCGAGGTGACAACGCGCGGCGGAAGATGCTTTGCGGGGCTTCGACTTGTGATGTCATGTATCCGGGAGAGCGGGTCTTCCGGCAAAGATGGCCCCCGGTGTGCTTCCCGTGGCTCCGAGGGACCCCTCCCTTTGGGATGCTTGATTCCCGAGACATGGACGTGCTCGATTTCGAGAGGTACCTTGGCGGTGTCGGCGCCGAGGAGTTCATTTTGTATGGAGAGGAGTACGGGGCCTTCGTGAGGAGGAAGCTGAGGACGCCGCAGGTACTGGCGCGGGAGAGAGGCCGGCCCGCAGCTCCCGAGAGGTTCCGATGCCTGGCCGGATTTCACGTACGTCCGTGGGGACGGATCGAGGAGGAGGGTGTCTCGTACGCTGCCGGAGCAGCTCCGCCGCATCTGAAGTGGATCCCGACAGATCGGTGAGTGTCTTGACTCTTTTCCATCTTGGCATCTTTTCGTATTTTTCTTTTTTGTTGTTGAGTATAACTCGTATTGCCGAGCGTTTCCTTGGTCGCTTGTTGGTGCGCAGTCCCTGGGGAGAGCCTATGATATGCTTTGACTCGCCGTTACGTGGCGATGAGGTCGTTTGCGAAGAAGATGGCTTCGAAGATATCTTGCCGGCTCGCGACGCGTGCCGGCGTACGAGCCTATGCCTTCGAGGCACTCGTGGACGTTCCTCCGCCTAGAGCCGAGCCTGAGTCAGCAGCAGAGGGGCCTTCGAGGGGGCGGCAAAGCATGGATGCCGGACGTCTTCGGGAGCCGTTGTGGCCTTCGAGGGAGCAAGCCCTTTTATCAGCTCATGCCTCCGCATGGCGCACGTGGGAGGGTTCCTCGCAGCCTTCTTTCTTTGATCCTTTCGCCGGATTTGATCCTTCCGAGTACTTTTCGTGGGAGCCTCCGGCGGTGCTCGGTATTCGACGACGAGGATGTGACGGGCGAGTTCGCCGGGATGCCCGACTTTTCTCGGAGGACCTTGGCGAGGATGATGATGTGAGGAGTCTGATTAGTATTCATTTGCTTTCCCTCTTTTCATATCCCTCTTTTTTTTTTGTTTAGCAACAGACATTTATGGGTACCTGTAATAAAACACACGTATTTGCATGGCAAACAGCATTTTATTTTAAGATGTAATGTCATTTTGTGATTCCTGGATTTGTCCTAGAAATGGTTGCTATTATTATTATATTTCAGGCATGCCACGTGAGCCGAGAGTGTGTTTGTGGGTAGTGTATGTTTGCGGAATGGCTTTGGGCGGTTGCGCTTTGGAGCAAGGTTTCACGAGGACAAGCTGCTTTTGTATCGTTTGCCGGGGAAATGGGTTCTGTTTGCGTCCGGTTCTTCCTCATTTCCCCATTTGCTACCATTTTCGAGCTTTCTTCCCCATTTTCTCTAGGAACCTCCATTTTTGCCATGGATTCTTCGTACGTCCCTAGAATTTTGCCGAGGCTTTTCGCAGGAGAGGCAAGCACACTTCCTTGAGCAGCTTGAAAACATGGATGCGGCGCCGTATGAGGCATCGTAGACGGGCTTTCGAGGTAAGGTTTCGTCTTTGCTCTGGTTTGGTCTTTTAAGGAGTTGGTTCCCGATTGGGATTTGTTGCGGGCCGCCGCGAAGCCTCGGGATGTTAGGAGGCACGTGTAATCGTTTCTCCTATAATGAAATGGTGCCCACTTTTGAGGATTTTCGGGCTTTGATTGGAGGACCGGAGGTGGAGGCCATCTCGCTTCCTTTGATCAGGTGGTGTTCTTTGTGCAAGCGTGAAGCTTGCGAGACTTTCTTCGTACTTCGTTGGAAGAAGTGCAGTGGCATGATCCTTGATTCGGGTCATATCGACATTTACGAGCCGCCGGAGCGGTTCATGGTTGATGATGAGAGTGACGTCTCTTGGGATGTATTTGCCTTGTGCGTGATGGCGACGCTTTTCCGGTCGCCCCTTGGCATTTGTGATGGCGCTTTGCTAGATGTGGTAGGGCACCGCAGAGCCGGAGAGGATATTGTCCCGTTGGGTGCCGGGGGAGACTCTTCATGGTATCGACCGTCCGGCGACCGGGGATCGTTTTTATGAGAGGAAGCTCCGCTTTGCTCACCTTGTGGCCGCGAGAGAGACTTCAGGCCATGCCCGAGGCTCCGACGTCGTTAGCCCCGTGGTCATTTGCTCGCCGACCTCGTGTGTTGGATATGGATCACCCGCCCGGGAGAGATGGATGGCACACGGCTTGGTACGCATCGATCCGCCAGTGGGTTCAGATTTGGAGGATTGAGACCAGGAGGGTCTTGCAGAAGGGTCCTACGTTGTCGAGTTCCAGGTTTGTCTTGGTCCTCCTTCTATATTCCGTCGCTTGTTTCCGGCGGTTTGGGATGAAGCAGAGAGCCTTTGTTGGGCCGGGATGACCCAGCTCGCTCATGGAGGTAGTTCCTCTTTGTATGGCTTTCTTCGTGTGCCTTCTTGTATTTCCGAGGTATGGAAGTATTCCGCTTTCCCTCCCGTGGTACTCCTTAGACGTCGGGGGAGCGTTGTATTGACGACTCGTATTCGGGCCCGTATGAAGCGGCGTGGCTGGGCAGTCCCAAGTGGTCTTGGAGAGAAGCGAGGCGTGTAGCGATTCTGGGACCCGGGCCGCCGTAGCAGGCTATTGCCTTAGGAGTTCCGAAGCCTCGGGTCTCGACCCTTCGGATGTGACGGGAGACACTTTGCTTTGACTACGAGACTAGAGTTGACCGACCGACAGGGAGAGGTCCTCTTTACGCACTCGCGAGTGGAGGAGATCCTGAGCCGAAGCACGGGCGAATGAAGCCCCGAGAGCTACCGGATTATTTGACTCTACCTGGGAGGACCCCGCATCTCTGACCGAGAGACGCAGAGTTGGTTCACGTGAAGCGAAAGAAGACTGGGACGAGGAAAGAAAGGAAAGAATGGCGAGGGGACAAGCGCAGATGGCGCGGAATGACCTCCTAGGTATCCATTCATTGCATTTGACAAACACATTATTAGTTAAATGTATTAAGTCGTTTTTTAGCATGTTGTGAACTTGAGAGTAGACCGTGCTTGAACTCATCAAGAAATGTTGTAACCGTTAGTGATTTGTGATTTACTTTTAAAGCTTTATCGAGACGCAAGATCTTTTTGTTTTGCCTTTGCTTCATTGTGCACTTTGTCGGCGTCCATCTTTGGACTTTTCTGCATTTCTACCGAAGGGCTCCGCCATGACGGCAATCTCCTTTGCCGAGGCTTTGTGCTTGGCCGAGAGGTTGAATGCTCCCACGACAAGTCGTTTGACGGTCTTTTTTTCGTAGCTTCCTTGCCGCTTTGTTGGCGTCGGGCTCTTGACCTCCAATTCTCGCGGCTTACGCTGAGCTTCTTTTGTTTTTTTTTGTGAGCCTTGTTTCGAGCTCTTTTTCTTTTTGTGAGCCCTTGCTCGAGCTCTCTTTTTTTTTTTTTTTTTTGTGAGCCCTTGCTCGAGCTCTTTTTTTTTTTTTTTGAAAGCGCGTGAGGGCGAAGACAAAGCCCCTGGTTTCAGAGACATGAGTCACTGCGTTGATGCCGAGTGACCCTCGGATGTCCTTTTCTTGATGTCGCCGCCGTCGTTTGACTTGGCCAGAGTGCGACCGCTGGGCGTGTTCTTGAAAAGTGCGAGCTTGATGGAGGTCTTGATTGACATTCCAAACTTTTGACTTTTTTGTGTATTTTTAGACCGGACCAATTAAGGTTGCCTACGTCTCCTGACTAGAGGGCTCAGTTCCGCGTAGTTCGACACTACATGGAGTGCCAAGCAGATGCACAATGTTCTTCTTCAGGCGAAGTATCTCGCGAAGTTTGCTTCCGTTGACTGATTCATGAAGGGATTGCCGTCTAGGTCCAGCCTTCATGGCGCCTCCTGAGAAGATCTTTGAACCACGAAAGGGCCGATCCATGTGGGTTCCCATTTTCCCAAATGGTTGGTTCGAGAGTGGGGAGGCTTTTCTTTGAGTACAAGGTCACCTTTCCCCGATGTCTCGGGATTTGACTTTCTTGTCGAAAGCTCTTAGCCATCCCGCTTTGGACAGCTCTCGGGACGTGTTCCATGGCCTTTAGTCGTCGCTTCGTCTAGCGTAGCCAATTCCGTCATGTCGGCCGGAGCCATTCCGACTTCGTTGATGTCATTTTCCTGCAAAGAGGCACTCGGAGTGAGGGAATTTCTAGCTCGATGGGAAGGACCGCTTCCATCCCGTAGGTCGTGGCAAATGGGGTTTCTCCCGTGGTCGTTCGACTGATGTGCGGTAGCCCCAAAGTGCAAGGTGCAGCTTCTCGGGCCAATCTCGTCCTCGGGTGGTCATTTTTCGGATGATCCGTTCGAGGGTTTTGTTTGCCGCTTCCACGGCGCCATTTGTTTGTGGCCGGTAGGGAGAAGATTTGTGACGTGTGATCTTGAATTCAGCCAGTCCGTCGAATTCCCTTCGAAGTGTGAGCCGTTGTCCGATATGACCTCATTTGGGATGCCGTATCGGGCAGATGATGTTTTCCTTGAGGAAATGCGCGACCTTCTTGGAGGTGAGTACCTTGTAGACTTGGCTTCGACCCATTTGGTGAAGTAGTCGATGGCTACTAAGATGAACTCGTGACCGTTGCCGCCCGGCGTGAGCGATTTTCCCGATGACGTCAATTCCCAAGTGGCAAAGTGGCCAAGGTGTAGTCATGCAAGCAGAGATCGTGGGGTGGTAGATGATTGAGGTTGGAGAACCGTTGGCACTTGTCGCAGCCTTCGGACAAAGTGGATGCACCGCCTCCATGGAGATCCAAGAGTAGCCCATCCCGAGAATGATTCGCATCGTGGCTCGGGCATTCATGTGGGGACCGCAAGCCCCATTGTGGACTTCGTTCATGAACTTGTCTGCTTCTTCTTGGCTGACGCAGCGTAGGAGTGGCCCGTGGTAGCGTTTCTTGTATAGCATGTCCCCGAGGATGACGAAGTGAGAGGCGAGGCGTTTTAGGGCCATGATGCTCTTGGTTTTGACCCCTTCTGTGTGGGTCTTCCCTTGTTCATGAAGGTGGTTTCCGTTCTTGAGGTATTGAAGATCCGGGTTTGTGCCGGAAATGGCGTCGGACTTGCGTCTCTTTGGCTCTTCAAAGCAATCTTGCAAATCGTTGTGATTAAAACCTTCTCGGCAGCTTGGGCCCGGTTTTTCTCTCGTTTGACAACATGCTTAAATGTTTGCTTGATGCATTTATTTAATTAATGTGTTTGCCTTTTGTATAGATGAATTGTTATTAACTTGTTTTGATTAGTTAATATCATCATTTGTTAAAGATGCAATGAAATGATTTTTAGGAAGGTCGGACCTTTTATTGAAAGCGTGAAGATCTGTACATTGTTGATCAAAGATTCACAATCGTCGGGCGTAAAGCCGTCAAAAGACTCAAAAGATGTGAATATGTTTACAACAAGACTCTCGAAGCTAGGACTATAGGCGACGAGGATTGGATCGGGACTGTGCTTCATTACTCCCTCGGACGGTAGCTAGCCTCTAGGAGCGGTTGGGTGGTTCGAGTGGCCAATCTTCCCTTGGCACGAGTCCCGGAAAGTAGCTTGCATGCGGTTCGATTTCAAACCGTATCGCGGAGGTTTTTGGCCGCTCCCGATGATGTCCCTCCATTAGTGTTGCCACCACCTTGGGGGTTTTTTGATGATAGAAGTCGCCGAGGGCCACTTCTAGAGGGCGAAGCATTCGCCGATTCTGGAGTGGATTCTTGCTGATGTTGATCACTTTCATAGAATCTCGCTTCTTTATCTCGGGATCTTTGCTTGGACGACGTTTACAATGTCCGATTCGAGCGGGCATGCTATATCTCCTTCCCGATTAAGCCTTGGAGGAGGTTGCGCCACTGTTCGTCTAGGTCGGACACCGGAATGTCAATTGAACTAAGCTGTGATGGCTGTCCCCGTAAAGATCCGAGAGTGTCGGCTAGAGGGTTGTCTTGCACCGGGGATCGGTGATGAGCCGCTTGCAAGAGGGTTTTCGGTGAAGTAAGGGTCTACTCCTCGATCAATCTCCATTAGGGGCATCCATCTCTTGATCCTCTCTCAAGCATTCTTCACGGTCGCATATGTCGAGTTGTCATCCCGACCCATGAGTTCTTCAATTTCTAGCTCGCGGCTTAGAGCGTGGATGTGAGGATCCACTTCGTAGCGGGACAGGTAGGAGAATCATCTGGAGAAGAGTATTCTGGTCATGTCGGGACCTTCTTCGGGTCATAGCTGGCCGGCCAAGCACTTGCCATTGCACCGCTTCCGCGGATCACTTCGATCGCTCCATTGGCATTGATGGTGAAGAGTAGATGATACTTTTGCTTTCATCCGATGTATCCAAGGCCGTCCCAACAAAGCGAGAGAAGGTTGGTTTGATTTCCACGACTTGGAACTCTACCGACTCGGCTTGTACGTCGAATTGGATCCTCAAATTGATGACTCCTACGATTGGTCGTGCGGTGGAGTCGTAGGCTCTGGATACCCGAGGTGAAGGCCTTATCGAGAACGGTCGATGCGGAGTCGTTTCGGTGTGCTTAAAGCGATGATGTTGATCGCGGAGCCGTTATCCAATCAAGACGTTCGGGAGGAAGAACATCTCTATTTTTATGAGGATGAGGAGGGCTTCGTTGTGCCGATTCTCACATATTGGCAAGTGCATCGTCGTGAAGGCTAAACCGCTTCCCGTGCTACCGTTGGACTCGCCTCTTCGGGGAACGTTCGATCCATCCATTTGTATGCCTTGGCCGGGGCAAAGATCGTAGGGAGACAGTGGCCCTTGGGCGTTCTTGTCGGAATTCCCGGTCACGATATCTCTTGACTCTGGTTTCACGCTCCCGGTCGTAGCGGGACAAAGATGCCGACGGTTTCGGAAATTGCGGGGGTCCCGCTCTCGCTTGGAGTTTCGTCAAAGGCTATTGAGTTTACCCCCGTCGTTCCGGGGAATGGATTTCCGATGGTATTGGGACCACGAGGGCGTTCCAATTTTCCTCCTCAATGAGCCCCCGGACCACCCGCTTGAGTACGAAGCAATTGTCGGTGGTGTGGCGGGGGGTAGTTGTGGAAGGCGCGGTGTTTGCTCATATCCATGTTGGGTTTGAGGGTCTTCGGTTGGAAATTCTCGAGTGGTTTGAGAAGATTTCGCTTCACCAAAGCTTCAAATACTTGACCCAAGGGCATTTCCGAGGTTATCTAAATGCCGGAACCGTGGGGAAGCGAGGGGGTTGCTATTCTTTGGGGTCGCTTGATCGCGGTTTACTTGAGCTCCGTTCCGAATGTAGTGTACTCGTTCCGGCCGCTTCCTTTCCCTTTGGTCGGAGCAGGAGTTGAAGTTGCCGTGTTTGTTCGATAGCGGTAAGATGAGGCAGGGGTTGCTGTTGCCTTTTGAAGACTCAGGGTCTTGTCAACCTTTGTCCCGGCGTTGACCATGGCACGGAGATCTGGGTAGAAATGGTGGGCGATCAAGGTTCTCAAAGATGGCTTGAGGCGTGAATGGAAGATGTCCATCTGCTCTTCTTTGGAAAGCGGATCCATTATCTCGCTTAGCTTCCAGCCCATCTTTTGTAGAACTCGCCCACCGGTTCGTCATCCTTTTGTTCGGTAGCTTGCGTGTCATGACGGTTTGTTTCCCATTCAAGATTGGCGCGGTACTTCTCCAGGAAGATTTCACCGATCCGATCCCACGTGGAGCGGTTTTTCGCTCTCACATCGAGGAACCACCTTAGTGCCGTGGATTTGAGGGAATGCCGAAAATGATCTCGCCATACATTGAGGGTTGCCCCTTTGGCTCTCATACCCGTGGACGTAGGTGTCGATGTGGGTTTTGGGCATTCCGTCCGTCCAAACTTTTCCATTTCCGGCATCCCGAACTTTGAGGGAGAGGGACCACTTTGTTCGGATCGCAGGCGGGAGGGAGTCCTTCCGAGAACTAGCTAGCTTGCCTTGCATGTCTTTCATTTGTTCAATCACCCAAGCCATGTGAGGATCACCCGGCTCGAGGTGGGTTACCGTTTTCGTGGACGGAAACCGAAGATGGAGGTGGATTGGCCGATGGGATCGCCATTCGGGAGTCTTGGGAGGTAGTTGAGTGTATACCAACCCATACCCTGGGGTGTTGAAGCCGAGGGCGTGAATTGCTGTGTCCGCTAGGGTTGTGTTTGGGAACCTGGGAAACGCATTCGCTAGCCCCAATCGCGTACTCAGCTGGTGTGGCAAACTTGAGATGTCGGGATATCCGCTCGGGATGCCCGTCCCCGGTAAGAATGGGGACTTTTGATTGTGGTTGCGAGGCTCGTATAGAGGCAAAGGATTGAATCCCGGGGGATACCGAGATGCATGGGATCTCGCGGAGCAGTGCACGTATGTGTGCCGTTGGTAACGAGCTTGATGTGCGTGAGCCGGAAACCGACCGTGGCTGAGGCGGGCATGCCTGAGCCGCTTGACCGACGCCCGAGGAGCTTTGAGCGAGAGCCGCTTTGCGTTGCTTTGGGATCTCGTAGCAGCGGAGGCGGGACTCCGGGCCGATAGCTTTGAGAAACCGGGGAGCCGGTATATCTTCGTCCTCTATGAGAACAAAGGTTCCGTCGGGTTGGGAACCGCAACTGCTCCTCGAAGACGCAAGGTGTCTACGATCCAGGCTTGCTTTGTTCCTCTTGGCGCTTCTTGATGGTTTCGAAGGCTCGCAAAGCACCTCCTCCATTGTCCGGAGGTTCCTTAGTGGCGGGGTTCCGTTTCCCTCACCGTTATCCGTTGATCCCGTCATGGGGAGTAGCGGACGGTGCGGACTCGTTGAACCGGAAGGGCTATCGGACCTTGTGACCTCGATACCGAAAAGGCGGCTTGTGGATTCTCAACCACTCTCGGTTCGCTGGAGGGGGTGACGGGCAAGGTTTAGACACAGGAGTGGCCTAACGGGATAAAAGGGGGAAAGCTCACGTGGCATGCGGTTTCCGTTTCTTTTATTTTTCTGATTTTATTTTTTGTTGTTTTAATTTACTTAAAACATGTTTTCTCAGAATCCTAGGTAGGTTGGAAAAGATTGCTCTTCTTTTCGCAACTATGCTAGATCCCGGGTCGCCGGAGACCATCTGTGCGGCTATAAGCCCCTCGTTTTGCACCTGTATTTCGACATCCCAGGGTGGACAGCCCCAGGCGAGGGTCCTATAGTGCAAGCGGTTTCCACCGGCCTAAAAGAAAAATCGAGCCTAAGGACCGAGCCTGTCATGTTCGTTTTGATGCGTTAGCCATGTGAATAGTGAACCGAGCCGGCCACTGAGTCAAGATCAGGTCAAGAGTTCGGCATGACCTCTCTTTACCTTGCTTGCGCAAGGGATCTGTGACATTAGGCGTTGGCTGGGTCATATTGTCATGGCTGACGTATCAAAGGCGTGATGACATGGTGTCATGTGAGCATGGATGTATAACCGGGACGGAACATCGTCTGGGTGTAGCTTCGGAAATAAAGATCAGGTCAAGATTTTAGCATGACCTTTCATCGCTTTTGCTTGCGCAAGGGATCTTGAGTTCCGAGCCTTGACTCAGAAAATGGCCGGCATGGTATATGTATCCAGGTTGTATGACACGGACTGGGTAAAAACCAACCGAGTCTGGACAGAGTGTGACTCAAGACTCAAACGTGCAGGGTTGACGCTTGGCTAGGATGGGATGTTTGGAATGATCCCGTGCGCATCCGAGAGGCCTAGGAAGACCAAACGGACTGCAACTGAGACCACTCCGGGTTAAGGGTTGTAGTGTGCAGTGTATCCGAGGCAAGAAGCCAAGGTGCCAGCGTAGCGTGCGGTGTAACCGAGGCGGCAGTGTGAGTAGGGTGCGGTGTAACCGAGGCAAAGGTGCGCGTAGTGTGCGGTCTCTAAAATTCTTTTTCGAGTAAAACAGGAGTTTTTGAAGAATTTTAAATGTATGCACGTATGTATATTGATGCATTTTTTATTTTTATTTTTTTTTTGTAAAATAAAAAATGAAGCACGTGCACACATACACAACAGTTAAAGAAAGGAGTAAAATGAAAGTTTGACCCTCATCATCGTTTTAAAAATCTTTTGTTTTGTTTAAAAGTTTTTTTAAAACAAAAATTCTCCCCAGCGGAGTCGCCAACTGAAATTACCCGGATCCGAGAGGCAGCGCGTTCGCGCCCCGGCATCTGGCATCTTTCGCGTTGGAGCGATGTGTCTCGCCGTTTTTTGTTTTGTAGAGTCGCCACGCCGTTTTTTATTAAGCCCAAAACATTGAAAAAGGCCATCAGTTTAAAGATAATTTTAAACTGTTTTTGTGTGATGAGATTTTGAGTTCGGAGGTCAGATGACTCCTCGGGAAGAGAATATTAGAATATTAGAGCTCACCCGAGTCGCCTCGTAAAACGAGTCTTTCGGATACCCCTAATATCCTTTAAATGTTGTGTGTGTGTGTGTGTGTGCTTTTAAAAATGCATCTTTGTATCGGATGTCTACATTGTATGCTATGTATGAAAATGTATTGAAATAGTAATGGAAGGAAGCCTTACCAATGTTGGTTCGCGTCTGTCTTCCGCTGGGGAATGGTGTTTGAGGTCGGAGTAGCGTTCCGGTACGGATCGGGATTGCTTTGGGAGATGCCGGTTGTCCGCGGACAGAGTTTCGGCGTGAGTTGAGGTTGCTGGCTGCGTTCGGGCAGAGGTTCGGCGTGCGTGGGGATCGTCTGGGATCACTCGGGCAAGAGGTTCGGCGTGCGTTGCGGTGGCGGAGTCACCTGAGCAGAGTTTCGGCGTGGTTTGGGATCGCCGGTTTGACTCAGAAAGAGCCGGGACACCGTGGAAAGACCAGGCAAGGCCTCGGAGTACCACGAGGGGCCTCAGAGTACCTTGAGAGTGCCTCGGGGCAGCGCGGGAGCATCACGGGAGCACTCGGGGAGGCTTCGAAGCACCACAAGGGAGCTCGGAAGGCCTCGGAAGGATCCGAAAGGGGCCGGGAGTGCCTCAAGAGGACTTAGAGGGGAGCCAGAAGGCTAAGGGAGGAAGAGAGAAGAGGGAGGTGTCAAAATGAGGAGGGGGAGCCCTCTATTTATAGTAAAAATTTCGGAGCAAAGAGGTCCTCAGGTTTGACGACCTTGGTTATCCAGAATTTTGGATTTCCTCGATTTGAGGGAATCTGCAATGATGGTGAATATTCTGGAATGATGATGTCCCCCATGCAAGAAGGTCCGTACGGACCAACTCAGCATGCAAAGAGGTCCGTACGGACCAACCATGCATTTGGGTAATCATTTCTTCCGGGATTTGAGGGAATATTGTGGACTTTAAGGGGATTCAGTAATTATGACAACAAAGAGGTCCGTACGGATCAATATTGCTTTCCCAATTTCCTGAAAATTCCCAAAAGGTCCTTTTGTCCCTTTTTATCCCAGGAAGGCTCCTCCCTTGGTTTTGTTGGGGGTTTGAGAGGGTTTTGAGAGGGTTTTGAGAGGGTTTTGAGAGGGTTTTGAGTGCCAGAGGTCTCCGAGACTGCATTGATGAGTCTGCGGTGTTTCCCGTGTGTTTGAAAGGGGGTGATCCAGATTGGGGTACTTACACATGGGTCGGGCGGTAAAAGCCGGATGACACAGTGTCACATTGAACTTCATTGCATACGCCGTGCGTGAGTCAAAATCGAAGTCAATGTCAGGTTAAGATCTTGCCAATTTTTCCTTGTCGGAATTTTGACAGAGCTTCGCTTGAGCGAAAGATCTTTGGACTTTTGGCACAGACGGTCTCGACTCTTACATATTCCGTACAGGTCAAGGCCAAAGCCAATGTCGGAGTCAAGATTCTACCGATTTTTCCTTGTCGGAATTTCGGCAGAGTTTTGCTTGAGAAAAAGATCTTGACTTCCGTTATGGACTAAGGCTTGACCTTTACGGGGATATGCAACTGGGCTATATGACACGGACTAGACCAAAAACCAACCAAAAAGTCACGGTTTTTTGAAACGTGTGACACGGACTGTGCATTGGTCGACACTGACTGCCATGGGGAGTTTGGGGTGATTCCGTGCGCGCCCGGGAGCATCGTAAGGCTGTCCGTCACTGCAGCTGAAAAACCACCCCGGGTTTAAAGGGACGTGCGTGCAAAGTGTACAGGATATATAAGGTGCGCGTAGTGTGCGGTCTCCTAAAAATGTTCCTTTTTGAGTTAAAACAGAGATTTTCAGAAATGTGTTTTAAAAGGAATGATTTTTCGGGACGGGGGAAAATGCAACAGATAAGGCACGTAAATTTTCCTCGGGAGCCCCGGCCAGTCTTGAACCGAATAGCCCCAAGCCGCCAGGCCGCCAGATTAACCTCAATTTTGTCTTGGTGGAATTGCAATGAGGCCGCCCTGGCCGAATCCGGGGAGGATTAAGCCGCACGGCTGCATGGATCAATTTTCCAGGTTCCACTCCTTTGCAATTTCAGGTTGCTTCCCGAACATTTTAGGCACCTTTCAGCTTTTAGCAGGCTCCCTGTTCAGAGTATGCACAATTTCCAAGATGCAAATGATGCAATGCAAGACAAAGAAAGCAAGCACGATAATTGGAATCCGCAATGGGAGTCTAACCCGCTCAAAGGAAAAAAGCTTTCTTTTTATTATTTTTTTTTTCGAAAAGGGGTACCGGTACGTGGGATTGTTAAACCACCGTTTATCCCAAGCCCCGGGTTAGGGAGCGATACAGGAAGGTTAGTGGTTTCCACCTATATACCGGGTATCGTTTATTTTAAAAATGAAAGCTTTTCTCCTTTGGGATTTCCCCAGCAGAGTCGCCAAACTATACATGTGTGCCCAAATTCTAAAATTTTGTTTTTTAGATCGGATTCACGCGAGTTTGAAAACATCCGGTTTAATTTGAAAAACGGAGTCGCCACGCCATTTTGATTTCCTCAAAACTTTGAAAAAAAGGATTTAGGGTTCGGAGGTTAAGTTACCCCTTGGGAAGAACGGATCGTCGTTCACCCAAGGTGCCTTGCCGTAGCAAGTCTCCCTAGATTCCGTTTATCGTGCTTGCTTGCGTGCTTTCTTGTGTGCATGTGTTTGAAAAGAGATGGGGGGGGGAATGTCCCAAGTTGTCTTCCGGACGTACAAACCATTTAGTTGGTTGTCGTTCGGGATTCCTTGGATTTTATGTATTCGAGATTTTGATCCCGTCCTCATCTTGGACTTGTGATCATCGCTATTTTAACCTTGGGACTTGCGTGATCGAGAGAAAGACTCTCTTTTATAGTCCAAAATGAGGTTCTTTAGGAAAGGAGTGACCTTAGCCCATCAATCCTACGCCTTGAGATGATTGAGCTTATATTGGAGCTATCATGCTCGTCTCAAGCGATAATTGGAGATATCGGGTTCAAGGTTTATTCCTTTCTAAAGAGATTATGGCACCTTTAATGGAAGGAACGATGTAAAGATAGGATCTTTACACGGGTCCATTCCGAAGGTTGCTAATGGGGACATGGGGAAATGCATGTAAAAATGACATTTTTAGTGAAAAGATGACATTTTTGGGTTGCAAAGGATGCATTTGATTTGCAAATGATGCATTTTTGTTTAAAGAAATAATTTTTATGCAAAGAATGCATTTTTATGAGGAAAATAGTATTTAATATGCAAAGGATGCAAAAAGATTACATTTTGAAAGCAAAGGATGCTAATTTGATTGTAAAGAGATGACTTTTAATGCAAAGGATGCATGAAAATGGGTTTTAGATGCAAAGGATGCAATTTGAATATAAAGATATGATTTTTATGTGCAAAGGATGCATTTTGAATATAAAGATTGCATTTTTATGAGCAAAGGATGCATAAAGATGATATTTTTATGTAAAAAAGGAATTTTTAGGTGCAAAGGATGAACCTTTGAATATAAAGATTACATTTTTAAGAGCAAGTGATGCTTATTTCATGCAAAGGATGCAAAAGGGGGAAGGGGATATGATAAAGATAGGATCTTTAATGATAAGTGCCAAGTCCCAAGCAAGATAATGACAATACATGAATGCAATGATCAATTAAATCACATAGAGCAAGTATAATGCAAGGTAAGGGAGTGAGAGGGTACCAATGGTGGTGACCTCTTCTTCTTTGGGTCTTGCTTGGTAGAAGGACCAACTTTGGAGGCTTCAAGGAGGAGGGAGGTGGTTTCTTGGCTTTCTTCAACCTCTTGATCTTGCAGCAGTGTTTTGGGAGAGTTTTGGAGCTGAGTATGGTGTATTGTGTGTGTTTTTTGTCTTGGTGATGTTGGTGTTGGTCCCTTTAAAATGGGAAGAGGAGGGCTCTATTTATAGGCAGTCTGGATAAGGCTAATGAGGCCGTGCGGCTAGGAGTCTTTGGCTAATGCAGCCGCGCGGCATTATCCTGTATGACTCAGCATGTTTCTAGAATCATGCAAGGTGGAAATTCTAGAAGGATGCCTAAATCAATTAAAACGTGCCCTTTTAATTTAGAGCAATCCCTTCAGCCCTTGGGAGGTTTGGAACAGTTCCGGAATTGCTTCGGAACTCTAGGAAAGTCCGGGGAATTACCGGGAAACTTATCCGGAAGGCATGAGCCAGATTTGGGTACTTACAATTGTGCAACCTTCTTCATCTTTCCCCGGAGGAAGCACAAGGTATGATCCGTGGTCCCGATCATTTTGACATTTCTGGTCTTCCTGATAGATTTAGGGGTTTAGGCTTGATTGATGATGCCTATTGGGATGCTTTTTCACTCTGCATGTTTGGGACCTTGTTTATGGTTTACTCCTTTGGGATTTGTCACCGGGCTTTGCTGGATGTAGTTGTTCACTGTCATTTGGGCCGGGATGTTGTGCCCTTGATCCTGGGAGAGACCCTTCATGCTCTTGACAGGTTGGCTACCGGGAGGCAGTATATGCACGGGGGCAGCCCGTTTCTTTTGACTATGTGGCTGATGGAGCGCCTGGGGGTTCTTCGCGAAACTTCTGATGCAGTCAAACCTTGGACTTTTGCCAGGAGAGGGGTTACTATGGATCTTGATGATCAGGGCTCATGGGAGTACTGGATGGCTTGTCGCGGTACTGAGGATATTAGATGGTTGGTGCCTCATTGGCGGGTAGAGACTCGGAGAGTGCTTCAGGACGGGTCTCATGTGGTTATGCTTCCGGGGCTTTCTCAATCCAGTTTTTATATCCCGACTCTGGTTCGGAGACAGTTTGGTTTGGAGCAGACTCCTTTGGAGGATTTTGAGGACATAGCTACCAGGGTGGTGGCTTCTGCTTCAATGGTCGATCGTTCAGTGTTCCCATTTCTTTCCCGAGCATGGAGGTATGACGTCTTTACTCCTAGGGTTATCCTCAGGCGTCCGGGGCATGTGTTTCTGACCACTTGGTACTTGGATTGGTATGAGAGACATTTGGGGGAGACTCAGGTGGCTATTTTGAGATGGCGTGAGGCCATTGTTGGTGTGGAAGACATGACGGTTTCTGAGAGGAGGAGGGCCGAGGCGAGAGCCAATCCTTATGATAGGAGCGGAGATGTCGTGACTGACTACGAGACTTATGTCAAGAGACAGGAGGGGAGGATTCCTATGTTGCCGGCTCGGCTACAGGAGATGAGAGATGAGGCTAGGGCCACTAAGGCCCTGACAGACGCTGGTTTGATAGATCCTGTCCCTACACCAGAGCTCGGTAGGAGGAAGACTGACATTTTTCCTGTGCAGAGGAAGAAGACCCGAAGAGGGGAAAGAAGAAAGGAGGAGCCAATACAAGTGGCTTGGAGTGACCTTGAAGTTTTACGAGTATCCCTTGCTTGTCATAGCGGGCGGGAATAGTTGTTATATATTTTAGTTTCTTTTAGCGGGTTGTAAGTCGTAGGAGTGAACCGAGCTTAGACTCATCAAAAAGTTTTTAAGCGTAATGAATATGTGAATTGCTTTAGAGTTTTTCAAAACGCCTTCATGGCTTGAAAAATGTGTTGATGACAAAGCATGGCTTTTGCTTGTGTTTTAGACCGAACCGTTTCCGGCTGCCTACGTTCCCCTTGGACCAAAGGGCTCAGGTCTCCGTAGTTCGACTCGATTAATTTTTTTTTTGTTGGTGCAACCCTGTCTTTTACCTAGGCCGCCCTTTTGGGTTTTCAACCTAGTTGGGTATTACTCTTTTAGCACTCCATCTTTTTTTTTTATCTTTTTTTTTTTTTTTTCTGTGCAACCTGTCTTTTACCTAGGCCGCCCTTTCGGGTTTTCAACCTAGTTGGGTATTACTCTTTTAGCACCCTCCTTTTTTATTATTATTTTTTGTGTTTTTTTTGACTCGGTGTTTTACGCGTAGTATCTCGCGTTGTGCCTTATCGCCATTCACTGGGTGTACAAAAGGATTTCCGTCGAGGTCCGCAAGTTGCATGGCCCCTCCGTGAGAAGATTTTACGAACGACATATGGTCCGACCCAGACAAGCTCCCATTTGCCAAGCGGGTTAATGCGAACTGGGGGCTTCTCTTTCAAAACGAGGTCACCTTCCCTGATCTCCCGATGTTTTACTTTCTTATCGAAGGCTCTGGCCATTCTTCTTTGGTAAGCTCGGATATGTTTCATGGCTCTCAATCGCCGTTCATCTAGCAGGGCCAATTCATCATGGCGACTCTGGAACCATTCGACCTCATTGATCTGACTTTCTAACAGCATGCGGAGTTAGGGAATCTCTAGCTCAACCGGGAGCACGGCTTCCATTCCATAGGTGAGAGCAAATGGTGTTTCCCCGGTTGCAGTTCTGACGGAGGTCCTGTATCCCCAGAGAGCAAGGTGAAGCTTGTCAGGCCAATCTCTGCCTCGGACATCCATTTTCCGAATGATGTTTTCCAAGGTCTTGTTTGCTGCTTCGACGACTCCGTTAGTTTGGGGCCTGTTTGGGGCAGCCCGTTTCTTTTGACTATGTGGCTGATGGAGCGCCTGGGGGTTCTTCGCGAAACTTCTGATGCAGTCAAACCTTGGACTTTTGCCAGGAGAGGGGTTACTATGGATCTTGATGATCAGGGCTCATGGGAGTACTGGATGGCTTGTCGCGGTACTGAGGATATTAGATGGTTGGTGCCTCATTGGCGGGTAGAGACTCGGAGAGTGCTTCAGGACGGGTCTCATGTGGTTATGCTTCCGGGGCTTTCTCAATCCAGTTTTTATATCCCGACTCTGGTTCGGAGACAGTTTGGTTTGGAGCAGACTCCTTTGGAGGATTTTGAGGACATAGCTACCAGGGTGGTGGCTTCTGCTTCAATGGTCGATCGTTCAGTGTTCCCATTTCTTTCCCGAGCATGGAGGTATGACGTCTTTCCTCCTAGGGTTATCCTCAGGCGTCCGGGGCATGTGTTTCTGACCACTTGGTACTTGGATTGGTATGAGAGACATTTGGGGGAGACTCAGGTGGCTATTTTGAGATGGCGTGAGGCCATTGTTGGTGTGGAAGACATGACGGTTTCTGAGAGGAGGAGGGCCGAGGCGAGAGCCAATCCTTATGATAGGAGCGGAGATGTCGTGACTGACTACGAGACTTATGTCAAGAGACAGGAGGGGAGGATTCCTATGTTGCCGGCTCGGCTACAGGAGATGAGAGATGAGGCTAGGGCCACTAAGGCCCTGACAGACGCTGGTTTGATAGATCCTGTCCCTACACCAGAGCTCGGTAGGAGGAAGACTGACATTTTTCCTGTGCAGAGGAAGAAGACCCGAAGAGGGGGAAAGAAGAAAGGAGGAGCCAATACAAGTGGCTTGGAGTGACCTTGAGTTTTCTGAGTATCCCTTGCTTGTCATAGCAGGCAGAATAGTTGTTATATATTTTAGTTTCTTTTAGCAGGTTGTAAGTCGTAGGAGTGAACCGAGCTTAGACTCATCAAAAAGTTTTTAACTGTAATGAATATGTGAATTGCTTTAGAGTTTTTCAAAACGCCTTCATGGCTTGAAAAATGTGTTGATGACAAAGCATGGCTTTTGCTTGTGTTTTAGACCGAACCGTTTCCGGCTGCCTACGTTTCCCTTGGACCAAAGGGCTCAGGTCTCCGTAGTTCGACTCGATTAATTTTTTTTTTTTTGGTGAAACCCTGTCTTTTACCTAGGCCGCCCTTTCGGGTTTTCAACCTAGTTGGGTATTACTCTTTTAGCACTCCATCTTTTTTTTTATCTTTTTTTTTTTTTTTGCTGTGCAACCTGTCTTTTACCTAGGCCGCCCTTTCGGGTTTTCAACCTAGTTGGGTATTACTCTTTTAGCACCCTCCTTTTTTTATTATTATTTTTTTTGTTTTTTTTGACTCAGTGTTTTACGCGTAGTATCTGCGCAGCTTATCGCCATTCACTGGGTGTACAAAAGGATTTCCGTCGAGGTCTGCAAGTTGCATGGCCCCTCCAGAGAAGATTTTCTGAACGACATATGGTCCGACCCAGACAAGCTCCCATTTGCCAAGCGGGTTAATGCGAACTGGGGGCTTCTCTTTCAAAACGAGGTCACCTTCCCTGATCTCCCGATGTTTTACTTTCTTATCGAAGGCTCTGGCCATTCTTCTTTGGTAAGCTCGGATATGTTTCATGGCTCTCAATCGCCGTTCATCTAGCAGGGCCAATTCATCATGGCGACTCTGGAACCATTCGACCTCATTGATCTGACTTTCTAACAGCATGCGGAGTTAGGGAATCTCTAGCTCAACCGGGAGCACGGCTTCCATTCCATAGGTGAGAGCAAATGGTGTTTCCCCGGTTGCAGTTCTGACGGAGGTCCTGTATCCCCAGAGAGCAAGGTGAAGCTTGTCAGGCCAATCTCTGCCTCGGACATCCATTTTCCGAATGATGTTTTCCAAGGTCTTGTTTGCTGCTTCGACGACTCCGTTAGTTTGGGGCCTGTTTGGGGCAGCCCGTTTCTTTTGACTATGTGGCTGATGGAGCGCCTGGGGGTTCTTCGCGAAACTTCTGATGCAGTCAAACCTTGGACTTTTGCCAGGAGAGGGGTTACTATGGATCTTGATGATCAGGGCTCATGGGAGTACTGGATGGCTTGTCGCGGTACTGAGGATATTAGATGGTTGGTGCCTCATTGGCGGGTAGAGACTCGGAGAGTGCTTCAGGACGGGTCTCATGTGGTTATGCTTCCGGGGCTTTCTCAATCCAGTTTTTATATCCCGACTCTGGTTCGGAGACAGTTTGGTTTGGAGCAGACTCCTTTGGAGGATTTTGAGGACATAGCTACCAGGGTGGTGGCTTCTGCTTCAATGGTCGATCGTTCAGTGTTCCCATTTCTTTCCCGAGCATGGAGGTATGACGTCTTTCCTCCTAGGGTTATCCTCAGGCGTCCGGGGCATGTGTTTCTGACCACTTGGTACTTGGATTGGTATGAGAGACATTTGGGGGAGACTCAGGTGGCTATTTTGAGATGGCGTGAGGCCATTGTTGGTGTGGAAGACATGACGGTTTCTGAGAGGAGGAGGGCCGAGGCGAGAGCCAATCCTTATGATAGGAGCGGAGATGTCGTGACTGACTACGAGACTTATGTCAAGAGACAGGAGGGGAGGATTCCTATGTTGCCGGCTCGGCTACAGGAGATGAGAGATGAGGCTAGGGCCACTAAGGCCCTGACAGACGCTGGTTTGATAGATCCTGTCCCTACACCAGAGCTCGGTAGGAGGAAGACTGACATTTTTCCTGTGCAGAGGAAGAAGACCCGAAGAGGGGGAAAGAAGAAAGGAGGAGCCAATACAAGTGGCTTGGAGTGACCTTGAGTTTTCTGAGTATCCCTTGCTTGTCATAGCAGGCAGAATAGTTGTTATATATTTTAGTTTCTTTTAGCAGGTTGTAAGTCGTAGGAGTGAACCGAGCTTAGACTCATCAAAAAGTTTTTAACTGTAATGAATATGTGAATTGCTTTAGAGTTTTTCAAAACGCCTTCATGGCTTGAAAAATGTGTTGATGACAAAGCATGGCTTTTGCTTGTGTTTTAGACCGAACCGTTTCCGGCTGCCTACGTTTCCCTTGGACCAAAGGGCTCAGGTCTCCGTAGTTCGACTCGATTAATTTTTTTTTTGTTGGTGCAACCCTGTCTTTTTACCTAGGCCGCCCTTTCGGGTTTTCAACCTAGTTGGGTATTACTCTTTTAGCACTCCATCATCTTTTTTTTATCTTTTTTTTTGTTTTTTATTTGCGGTGCAACCCTTTCTTTTACCTAGGCCGCCCTTTCGGGTTTTCAACCTAGTCGGGTATTACTCTTTTAGCATCCTCCTCCTTTTTTATTATTATTTTTTTTTTTTGACTCGGTGTTTAGTGTGACTTATCGCCGTGTTTGGTGTACAAGGATTTCCGTCGAGTGCAAGTTGCATGGCCCCTCCGGAGAAGATTTCGACATGGTTTGGTCAGGCCGAGACAAGCTCCCATTTGCCAGCGGGTTAATGCGAGCGGGGGCTTCTCTTTCAAAACGAGTCACCTTCACGATCTCCCGATTTTACTTTCTTATCGAAGGCTCACGGCCATTCTTCTTTGGTAAGCTCGGATATGTTTCATGGCTCAATCGCCGTTCATCTACTGCGGGGCCAATTCATCATGAGCTACGGAACCATTCGACCTCATCGACTTTCTAACGGCATGCGGAGTTAGGGAATCTAGCTCAGAACAGGAATATGGCTTCCGAGAAGCAAATGGTGTTTCCCGGTTGCGGTTGATTCGGTTAAATGGAGAGCTTCTGTATCCGAGAGCAAGGTGAAGCTTGTCGAGGGCCAATCTGCCTCGGACATCCATTTCCCGAATGATGTTTTCCAAGGTCTTGTTCTTATTTGCGCCGACGACTCCCGTTAGTTTGGGGCTGTTTGGGGCGACCCGTTTCTTTTGACTATGTGTTGATGGAGCGCACAGGGGTTCTGGGAAAACTGCAGTCAAACCTTGGACTTTGCCGGGAGGGGTTACTATGGATCTTGATGATCGGGGCTCGTATCTTGGATGGCTTGTAAATGCGAGGATATTAGATGGTTGGTGCCTCGTTGGCGGGTAGAGACTCGGAGAGTGCTTGGGACGGGTCTCATGGTTATGCTTCCGGGGCTTTCTCAAATCCAGTTTTTATATCCCG
Organism: Adenophora triphylla var. japonica; assembly: GCA_022495995.1. Taxonomy (NCBI): domain Eukaryota; kingdom Viridiplantae; phylum Streptophyta; class Magnoliopsida; order Asterales; family Campanulaceae; genus Adenophora; species Adenophora triphylla. The sequence goes on along the minus strand of JAFEMH010000236.1, from coordinate 379,058 downwards.
ACTGCAGATTCGGAGACGGTTTGGTTGGAAGCGAGACTCCTTTGGAGGATTTGAGGACATAGCTACCCGGGGTGGTGGCCTGTAATTCGATCGTTCGGTGTTCCCATTTCTTTCCGAGCATGGAGGTATAGCGTCTTTCTAGGGTTATCCTCGGGCGTCACGGGGCATGTTTGAGCCACTTGGTACTTAGTTGGTTAGAGACATTTGGGGGGGAGACTCGGGTGGCTATTTTGAGATGGCGTGAGGCCATTGTTGGTGTGGAAGACATGACGGTTTTACGAGAGGAGGAGGGCCGAGGCGAGCCAATCCTTATGATAGGAGCGGAGATGTCGTCACGAGACTTATGTCGAGACGAGGATGGGAGGATTCCTATGTTGCCGGCTGGAAGCTCATTCGGGAGATGAGAGATGAGGCTAGGGCACTAAGGCCACAGCGGATTATTTGGTTTGATAGATCTGTCTCCACGAGCTCGGTAGGGAGGCGGCATTTTCTTGTGCGAGAGGACAGCAGAGACTAGAAGGGAAGAAAGGCCAAGGGGAGCCAAGTGAGCTTGGAGTGACCTTGAGTTTCGAAGTATCCCGCTTGCTTGTCGCAGCGGGCGGCAGAATAGTTGTTATATATTTTAGTTTCTTTTAGCAGGTGTCAGCTTCTGTGGAGATCCAAAAAGTACCCCATTCTGAGTATGATTTGCATTAGAGCCCGAGCATTCATGTGGGGGCCGCAGGTACCACCATGTATTTCTTTCATGAGTTCGGTAGCCTCTTGCTTGCTGATACACCTCAGGAGGGGGCCTTGGTAACGCTTTTTATACAACATATCTCCCAAAAGGATATAGTGGGAGGCGAGTCGTTTCAGGGCTGAGAGGTTTTTCGCTTTGATTCCCTTTTTATCCTCCCCATCTTCATTTTTGAAAGAGGCTTCGCCATTCTTCAAGTACTGGTAAATTTGGGTATACCAGGGATCATTGGCCGGTTCGGCCTCTACTTCGATTTCAAAGCAATAAGCGGGGTTTTCTCTTTTCCCGACTCTGAATTGCTTGACAGACTTTCCTTCAGGTATTTCAACGAGAGAGGCTTGTGTTGCCAGAGCATCTGCGAATCTGTTGCGATCTCTGGGCAAGTAATGAAAGCTGATCTCCTTGAACTGAGTCACTAGCTCTTCCATATAAGTGTGATATTTCTGCAAGCCCGGGTCCACGGTCTTCCATTTGTTAGAGACCTGATTGATGATGAGGGCAGAGTCACTATACACTTCCAACTCTTTGATATTCCTTTCGAGAGCGGCCTCCAACCCGGCTATGCAAGCTTCATATTCAGCAACATTATTGGTAACCTCGAAGTTCAACTTTACTGCCATGGGAGTGTGCTCGTCAGTAGGATCGACCAGAAGCATTCCTATCCCATTTCCTCTTTTGTTTGACGCCCCGTCAAAGAAGAGCTGCCAACGATTTTCTCCTTCTAGAGCAAAGATTCCATCATCATGGAATTGAGGTTCAGGTCCTCGGGACTCATTACTTGGGAAATCGGCCAACTGTTCCGCCATTATTCGCCCTTTCACGGATTTCCTCGTCACATAAGTGATGTCGTATTCAGCCACAAAGAATGACCATTTTTTCAACCTCATGGAGATGGAAGGCTTGTCGAACATATATTTGATGGGGTCCAACTTTGAGACGAGATGTATCGGGTGAGACTGCATGTAGTGTTTCAATTTTCCCACTACCCAGACCAGGCCTGCGCAAGTCTTTTCACAAGCAGAATAGTTGAGCTCGCTTCCTTGAAGCTTTCTACTTACGAAGTAGATGGCATTTTCAACCTTGGAATCTTTCTTCTCTTGAGCTAACATAGCCCCAATTGCTGTATCCGTGACAGTTAGATATAGCAATAGTGGATTTTGCTGATGTGGCGGGCAAAGAATCGGGGGATTCACAAGGTATGCCTTGATCTTTTCAAAAGCGATCTGGCATTCTGGAGTCCATTCCATGTAGGCACTTTTCTTCATCAACTTGAAGATTGGCTCACAGATCGAGGTTAGCTGATTTACAAAATGGCTTATGTATTGCAGTCTTCCCATGAAGGATTTTACTTCTATCAGCGTCCGAGGTGGCTTCATTTCGACTATGGCCTTGATTTTCTGGGGATCTACTACAATTCCCTGTTCCATCACCATATATCCTAGCACCTTGCCTCGTCTTACACCGAAGGTGCATTTGGCCGGATTGAGTCTCATGCTGTGGTCTCGGAGGCGGCCAAAGAATTTTCTCAGATCAATGAAGTGTTGGCCATTGGATCCTTTGGAATGTATTATCATATCGTCCACATAGACCTCAATTTCTTTGTGGATCATGTCATGGAACAAGGCTGTAGCTGCCCTCTGGTAAGTAGCCCCAGCGTTCTTTAGTCCGAACGGCATAACCGTGTAGCAGTACGTGCCCCAAGGGGTGGTGAAGGCTGTCTTGGCTTGGTCTTCCTCTGCCATTTTGATTTGGTTATAGCCGGCAAAACCGTTAACGAAGGATTTGACCCCGTAATTGGCCATGGTATCCACCAGCATGTCAATGTTTGGTAGGGGGAAATCGTCTTTTAAACTAGCCTTGTTCAGATCTTTGAAGTCTACGCAGCATCGGATCTTCCCGTTGGCCTTGGTCACCGTCACTATGTTGGAGAGCCATGTTGGATATTCAATGACCCTGATGAACCCTGCTCTGAGCATCTTTTCTATCTCCTCCTTCACCTGCAGAGACCATTCGGGCTTAATTCTTCTCAGCTTTTGCTTTACTGGCTTGACTTCCGGGTCGAGCGATATCCGATGTTCAACTATGGAAGGGTTGAGGCCTGGCATATCCTTATAGGACCATGCAAACACATCCACAAATTCTCTTAGCAGCTCAATCAGAGTATCCTTTTCGGTTCCTTCGAAGAAACTACCAATCTGCGTCTCTTTAGGCTCTTCCGCAGTTCCCAAATTCACACTTGTCAAAACCTCTTCGGCAGCTTGGGCTCGATTTTCCTCTTTCCGAGCAACCTGCTTAAAGATTTCTTTAATATATTGTTCATTTAATGTGTCTGCTTCTTTATCTAGTGAATCATTATTAACTATTTTTAGGTTATTAGTTAATTTATCATTAGTTAGAGTGGCAATCAGGGGATACTCAGAAAGGTCCATCATTTCATTAAGAGCAAAGGGGAATACAGCATTGGCTACAACTTCATAGTCTTCAGGTGTAAGGCCATCGGACGACTCTAGAGACTTGAACTCGACAATGAGAGACTCAGAGGACTTTACATAGGTTGACACAAGGGGACGGGGGACCAATCCAAGCTTGGTGATCATTTCCTCCTTGGTTGCGGCCGGACCCGAGAGAGTTTCCCAATTCTTCAGTGGCATTGCTGTCAGGGGCCTCATGACTCGGGAATTGCATTGCTTCTGTCCTCCTTCCTCAATCATTGCTACCATCTCTTTGACTGAACCAAAGTCGATCAGATCTGGCACCTGGACCTCTTCCCCGAATAACTGTTGCATAACAGGGCCGTCCCAATCGTCTGAAGGGAATTCCGTAGCTTTGGCTTTCGACATTGTCAGCTCAAACTCAGGCTTTGGGCCTTCTTGGGCAGTCGGGACCACAGTGGCAAGCTTCTCGAACTGCTCTACTAGGCTTGGCACGCCTTTGAAAGTGTACTCGCTTTCCATGGTAGTGGTAGCCCCAGGTATCTTGGGTAGATCCAAAAACATTCTACGGACCGGATTTGCCTTGGTTCCCCTGAGCTTGTTAAGGTCATGCTGTAACTTCATCCATCCCTCCGCCGGGGTAGGCTCTTTGACTGGGGCGCTACCCTGCTGTGTAGGACCTTTTACAAAGTAGTCAGTCAGATAAGGACTGAAAGGGAGAGATTTAGGGCCGTTGATCGGGACCCTTCTTGTGGCAGATTCTCCCCTTTTCCGGGCAATTTCCTTCTCTTTCGCAGTGTCCACCGAGGTGGCCTCATATCCCAGGCCGTGGCAATTTTTCTGTTCCTTCACCTCAATAACTTTGTGAGTTCCTTGCTGATGCTTCCCGAGACCGAGACCAGGCAGGTTGCTCATCCTTCTCATCATCTTCAAGACTGGAGGGATCTTGTCTTGAGTGATCGTCAGATCCACGTTACAAACTTGGGCTTTAGGAGGCTCGACCGTGAAGCCTGTTAGCATGAGACCTTCCTCGTCATGTTTGATTTCCAGAATAGGTATTCCACCCATATCCGTGCCCTCCAAAGTGACTAGGTCTCCATAAATGGTTGTCAAATCCCCATCCAAGATGAACTTCACACACTGATGGAGGCTTGAAGCAACCCCCTTAACTTGGTACAGCTAAGGTCTTCCCAATAGGGCATTAAAGGTGATTGGGATATCGATAACTTGAAATTCTACAGGTATCATCTTCTTGCCAAACTAGAGGGCTAAGGTAGCAACCCTGAGCACTGTGCGAGATGTTGAATCATAAGCTTTGACTGTGAGGGAGGAAGGCTTCAGATCTGTGGACTTGATATCGAGTAGACTCATGATCCTAGCTGGGAGGATATTCATTCCGGACCCATTGTCAACCAAAACTCGAGGGAGACGTCGTTCATCCAGCTGGACTGTGATGAAGAGGGGCTCGTTGTGATCGGCTCCGAACTGAGGGAGATCAAGATCCGTGAAAGTGATTATGTTTCCGTAGTGAATGTTCCCAATCAGTTGCACTACATCATCAGGAGTAGCGTCAATAGGGACCAGCGTGCGGGCCAGGCTTTCTTCCAACTTTAGCTTGTGGGGATAAGATGAGGTAAGCAGGGACCACAAAGAGATGTTGGCCTGAGTTTGCTTCAACTGGGTGAGCACGGGATCCTCCTTCTCTGGGTCAGGAGTTTCGGCTGTTCTGGCATAAGGGTTTCGGTTCTCCCCAGGTGCTTGATCTGCTGTCTTTTTATCCGCCTTGGGGTTCCCTTGGTAAATCTGCCCAGATCGGGTCAACAGGTTGACTTCCTTTTCAGTTGCTTCTTGACTAGATTTCTTCAATGCTGCCAAGGTTAACGGAGGAGCTTTTTTGGCTACGGGCCACTGGTTCTGACGGAGCTTGGAAATGGTGAGAGGCTGAGCTTGAGCTGCACGGCTTCCGCCCGGGCGCCCTTCCGAACCTTCCCGAATCGTCTCATGAGGTGCCTTTGAACACGGGGTTGTGCCGTTGTTCCTGGATGGCCTGAGCTAGGGCATCCTCCGATTCATCTTCATAATCATAGCCTGCCCCGCCCATGGCTATCATACAGCAAGAGCTGCTATTCTCAGGGCTGGGTGGTTTTTCCTTTTCATCTCCGGTATAGTGCAGCCAATCTGGCTCCTTTTTGTAATACTCGGCGCTAGAAATGATTATGGCGCTCTGTGCAGGGGGTGCATCGGATATCATGCCAGTGTCCAAGACTTCTCTCAGAGCTAAAATGCATTCGGGGAAGGTGATCTCTTCTTGGGTGACCCTGACAAGGATTGTCACTTTGCCTCGGGGCGGATTTGATCTGACCATGGTTACTTTCTCATCGGGGAGGATAGGAGTCAGTCTCCCTTTCTCTAGCAGATTTTCAACTATCTGCTTGGATCGGATGTTCGAGAATCCCTCCCCCAAAGCATGGTAAGCAGTGTTAAACTCAACGACATCCATATATTCAGCCCCAGGAAAATTCATAACCCTCATGTCCTCGGTTTCGTAGTCGTCCTCTGGAGTTTCTTTAATCTGATGACTGTCAGCCTCCATTTCATCATACATCTTTTTTCTTTCGCCTTTGCAAACAGGGCAACCACAAGTAAAGCATAAACAATGTTCCTGTCCACAGTTTGATGTAGCAGCTCGGTATATCTGGGTCCAAATGAGGAGTACCCGGGGTCCACTGTCGGGTGCAGGAGCAATTAAGAAGGCATCATGTGGGTCCATGGGTATGAAGGCAACTGGGGAGATATTTAGAGCGATAACTCTTTTCAGTGATTCTATGCACTCTGTGTGTTCAAGCGGCTCGGCCGTGACCCTTACAGTTGTGATGCCATCTGTTCTAGGGAAGGAAGAAAAAGAACCGATGACGTTTACGAATTCATCGTCTGCCGGTTGGTGAAAACCTCCCTTTTCAACCAATGCCTAAATAAAATTTCTCCATTCGCCCGCTAAGTCCTTATAGGGAACATTGTGCTCTAGGATTTTGGATATGTATGGTTCTTCAAGTGGGCTTTGCTGTTCCTCATCCTCTGAAGTATCCGGGCATTGGCCACAAGTACATCTTACGAGTAACACTTCATGGGGGCCCGTCCCCATCTGTATCTGACCCGCATTTTCTTGCGACCCTTCATCGTCACTGGATGACAACCATCCATTGTGCCCGGCACCCGAGATGTCATTTCCGGCATGACCGTTCCAAACCGATTCTGGATTTTGGGCCTCAGTTGACTCCTCGCTTTCGTCATCATCATCGTCATCACTGTCATCAGAATCATCATCCCATACTACTGGGATTTCGGCTATGAGAAAACGCCGATCAAATCTGTTAGGTGAGGATGGGTGCGTGCAATCGCAGAAGTTGTCATATGCCCCCATTGCTGGAAGCGGCAATTGCGACTCAGCTTCTCCTCCCAGAAACTGAGAGGGAAGAGTGAGAGGGGGTGGCACATATTTGACCCCAGGTAGGATATGGAAACCATCCTCTTCTTCTGAATTTTCATCTTCCCTGTCCTTGGGATCGTACTCGGCTTCTCCCAGGACCAACTTGCAGAAGTTTATTAACTCCAGGTGCTCTTCGGCCTCTTTGCTGATAAGCCCCAGCACAGGCGCCCGCCTGAAAATTTCTTGTCCAATCCTCCTTGATTGTTCCAGCCACCTCGTATAAATGGTTTTCTCATGATTTGATCTGAATAGCCCCAGCTCTTCATCATCAGCTATCCCTTCCTTCGAGAAGTAGCGGGCTTCGTATTCTTGCAAGAAACGTGTAACACGGGACCAAGGAGGACTGGTTTGTTCACCATTCTCGAGGCTGAAAGGGGATCCGAATTCAGGAACCTCGACAAGATTGGTCATAGGTATTTTGTCGGTCTCCACATCTTCCTGGGCGTGTGAAGGCTCTCCGGCTTCAATCATGTTCACCTGGTTGTGATTTCTTGGAAAGGGATTTTTGACTGTGTTAGGCCCCTCAGGGCCTTCCAACTTTCCTTGTTCTATCAACCCTTGGATTGCCTTTTTCAGAGTATAGCAGTTATCTGTCAGATGTCCGTGGGTTTGATGAAAAGCACAGAACTTAGAAGTATCCACGGGAGCATTCGGATTCCTGGGTTGGAAATTTTCTAAAGGCTGGAGCAAGCCTTCTTTCACCAATCCTCTAAAGACGTCGTTCAGAGGCATTCCGAAGCTTTCGAGGTTTATGACCCGAGGTTTGGGCTCAACTGGTTTCCTGGGAGCAAAAGGAGATGCATTATTACATTCCTGCCCTGTGTAATTGATCACCTCTTTACCTTTAGCAGGAGCAGGAACAGTGTTAGAGGGAGGAGCTCTGTATGCGTAGGCGAGTGCGGCTGCTGATTGTAAGCCTTTTCAAACTTAGCCGCGGAGTTAACCATAGCACGTAAGTCCGAGTTTGGGAAGTGACTGAGGGAGGTTCTCAAATGCGGTTTCAGGCACGACTGGAAGATGTCAAATTGTTCCTCTTCTGAGGGAGGAATGGCCATCTCACTAAGTTTCAGATTCCACCGCTTGTAAAAATCCCCGACATTCTCATCGGGACGCTGCACGGTTGTCTGCAAATCAACTCTATTTGTTTCCCATTCCAAATTAGCTTTGTACTTCTCCAGAAGGCACTTTGGTGATCTGGTCCCATGTAGCCCTGGCCTCGGGTTTTAAGCGGAAGAACCATTTTAGAGCACTAGATTTCAAAGAGAGGCTGAAATAGTCAGCCAGTTGCTGATTGGTGCACCCTTTGGCCTTCATTGCCAAGGTATACGTGTCCAAATGAGTTTTTGGGCATGCAGTCCCATCAAACAGGTCCAGATTAGGCATCACAAACTTGTGGGTCAGGGAAACAATGGAGTCCGGGTCCGTAGGCCGAAAGGCAGATTTCTTAGCAGTCAATTCGACAATCTGCGCTTTCATTTCCTTGTGTTGCTCCATGAACCAGGCCAGGTGAGGGTCTTGTGGGAAAGCCATGGCGTTCAGACCAGTGGCGGAACTGGAGAGGGGAGTTACCACTGGCGGCAGACTGGTGGATGGAATGGCCGGTCCGGAGACGTAGGTAAAAACCTGTCCTTGGCCCGCATTACCCTGGGGAGCGTGAGTAGGAGCCTGGGCAAAGGGATAGAACCTTGCAGCTTGCTGTTGACTTTCAATTGGCAAAGAGGACGGAGGCAGGCCCGATGTAGCCGGATAGCTTGGGTTTCCAGGGTGAGGCTCATAAGTAGGCTTAGGTGCGGGCTGGTGTCCCTGGTTATTGAACTGTATGCCAGGCTGTGGCGAGGGTGCATAACCAAGAGGGTATTGCGGTCCGGGTGATTCTGATGAAACTGGATTAGGGGCTTGGTGGCCCATTGATCCCTGAGTGAGAAATGGGTTTGTGGAAGCTGCGTTAGGAGCAGTTGAACTAGCATCATTCTGAGGAGGGGCTCCTGACTGCTGTCCCGAACCAAACAGTGGTGGCATCCCAAGCTGTTGCTGCGGCACTCTAAACTGCTGTTGTGAAGGTCCGGCTTGATCGTTTCCGAACTGAGACGGGATCCCAATTTGCTGTGGCATTCCAAGGTACCCCCAACAATGAGAAGACATTCCGTGCTGATTTTCCCCCACCGAGCTATGAGCGATTGGGTCACGTCGGGCTTGCATGGGTCCAAAAGAGTCCGTAGCCGGGATCTGGCTGACCCAAAGATCGAGGAGCATGGGTTCTGGTAGTAGTACCATAGGAGGCTGGTGGTGGCATCCTGGAGTAGTCTGGGCGACCGAGAGTGGGATTGGGGTCCTCTTCTTCTTCCACGGTGAAGGTGCCATCGGGATTGAGACTGGCGGCCAAACCATGGCTCCTGATAGCTTCCATAAGGCTATTAATATGTGCTTCCTGTCGCAATCTCATCTGTTCTGCTAACTGATTCCACTGCTGTTCTGTTTGAGGAGTCCCGGGAGGCGGAGTGATGTTGTCCCCATCGTTACCGGCTGATGCAGACATTCTGAAACCCGGAGTCGAAACAAATGGTGAAGCCGACGATGCGCTTGACTCTTCCCAACTGATCAAACGGTGGCCCGGCGCCCGAAACCAAGCTTTGTGAGGAGCTGCGGGGGAAAGACACGAGGGTTCAGATATTTGGGAGTGAAGGAGGGTAGGTGTTTGGGCTTAGGGCTCATGCAACATGCAGTTATTTGTTCTTGTTTACTTAAAACGTGTTTTATTAAACCTAAGCGGTTGGAAAAGATTGCTCTTCTTTTTCGCAAACTACTCTGATTCCTGGATCAGTGGGACCCATCACTACGCCTGCGGACCCTCAACCTGTAACCCCGAACAAGGGTTCCGTAGGGCAAGCAGGTCCCACCGACCGAAAAGAAAAACGATCCTAAAGTCTGGCGGGTAATCTAGTCTTAACGAGTATTCGATGTAAATTACGGACAAAGCTGACGTCAAAGGTCAAGATTATGTCCGGAGAGCTCGACGAAAAGTCAGCATGGCTCGGACTGATAAATGTCCATTACTGCTCTTGACCCGTCGTCAGTTAAGTCGTAATTAGACATGGAATAATCGTTAATCCTTAATGACTCAATGTCGTACCGGGAGTCGGTGCATAAGTTATGCAAGTCAAAGTCAAAGTCAAGGCGCCAGTCAAGATCTGGTCAAAGTCCGTGATGGAAAACCGGCAGGACTTCGACTGATTAAGGTCCCCGAAAGATATTGACTTGGCATGCCGACTAAGACTTGACTGACAAGGTGTATACACAGACAGGGCACGACACGGACCAGACTAAAAACCAACCGGGTCTCGGACAAAGTGTGTCACGGATAAGTGCATGGTCGACACGAAGCTCCAAGGGATGTTTGGGTAGTCCCGTGCTCGCACCGAGAGGCGTAATAAGGCCAAACGGGCTGCTACTGGGATTTTCCCGGGTTAAGGACGTAGTGTGCAGTGTAAAGCCAAGTGCGCGTAGTGTGCGGACAGTCTATCTTCTTTTTCTGAGTAAAATAGAAATTTTCACATGTGTCTTAAAGAGAATGATGCATGCAAAAATTTTGAAAATGATCTTTTTTTTTTTTTTGATTTTTTTTTTTTTTGAAATTTTTTTTTTGAATTTTTTTTTGAAATTTTTTTCGAATTTTTTTTTTTTGAAAGCAAATAAACACATAAGCACATAAGCACAAAATTTAAACAGTTAAAGAAACGAGTCCGACAGTCAAGATATCGATTCTTTCGGGACGGTCGAAACAACACGAAATGTGCAAAACCAACACACACACAGTACAAATGGTTTCAAATGTCGGGATTAAAGTTTGAGTTTGACCCACAAAAGCTTTTCTTTTTTCTTTTTTTTTTAAATTTTTTTTTTTAAAAAATATAAAGCTCGAATCTTCCCCAGCAGAGTCGCCACTGTGATGATGCCCGATTTTCATTTTTTTGAAAAATCAAACGGAGTCGCCACGCCGTTTTTTATTTTAAGGGCCAAAACTTTGAAAAATGCTCAAAATTAGAGAAAAATGGGTTCGGAGGTCACGTTACATTCCGGGAAGAACGTTAGGGTTCACCCGGAATGCCTCGTAAAACGAATCTTCCTAATTTAAAACCATTTGTGTGTGTGTGTGTGTTTTGCAAAAGGAATTTTCTGGAAATGAAGTTTTGACTGGACTGGACTGAAATTTACCAAAATAATGTGCTTCTTTGAGTGAAAAATGACTGAAAAAACAAAATGCCTGTCCCTTGCATTCTTGTCCGCGCGGACCAGAGCGAGATTCATTTCTGTCCGCGCGGATGGGGCAGTAATATTCCTTTTTCGCAGCTTTCCAGTCTGATTCTGTAAATTCCAGAATGTAAACTGGAGTTACAGAATCAGAATTGGAGTTTTTGCAACTGAAAGCGTTAAAAAAAACATTTTTGGGATTTGCATCCATGCTTGTCCCCACTTTCCTTAGGCTTTGATTAGTGATCACTAAACATGATTAGTGGTGATCTACTATATCAAGCCATCCTTAGGGTACATTATGACTTGAAATCATTTCATTTGCTTGGGATGGGTAGATTTAACATAAAACAAAGATTAATGTATGAAAATTGATATTATGTTAAGGGTGTATCAACTTTAGAGTGGATTTCTAAGGTGGTCATTGAGATAACCATACTTGAGATCTTTGAACTCAATGTATCAACTTCACCCTTTTTGTAACCTAGGAACCTTAATGATCTTCATCCATGGAAATTGTTCCAAGGTGAAGATCTTAGGTTAGGAAAAACATTTTAAGGAAGTAAAGACTATTTAGACCTTTTAAAATGGTCATCCATGGGAATTTAGTCCAAGATGACTACATTTTAGGTCAAGCAAGCACCAACAACACAAAAAGAAAGTGAAAGTAAGAATATGGACCATTTAGTGTGATCATCCATGGAGATGAACTCCAAGGTGACCACACTTTAGGTCAAGAGATCAAGTAATAACTAGTTAATGTAAGGAGAGAGACAACAAATTAAAAGAAATGTTGATCCTTATAGAGAATCATCCATGGAAATGAAATCCATGGAGATCCTCTTGGATCTAGGACAAGAAATGAAGAACAAGTATATGAACAAGTTACATCTTTAAAATGTGAGATGTATGCATGGATGTGGGAGATTAAGGTAAGGAGAAGGAGGGTTTACCAATGGTTGTACCCTATCTTCCTTGGATTTGTGTTTGGGGCTTGAATTTGATCAAGATTTGTGTTGGGATTTTGTGTTTTTTGTTTGGTGTATAAGCTGTTTTCTGGATATTTTTCGAATATAACAGTAAGGGTTTGAGCTCTTGTCTTGTTAAATTGAGAGAGAATGATTGTATTCATAGGCAGATTTTAGGTTACAAAGATATCCGCGCGGACGAGACTGAGTCTCATTCCTGTCCGCGCGGACGAGAGTGTAAGCGTGCCTGACTCTGCAGAAAGCAGCTTTGGCTGCTAGCATTTAATGTAAAGTTGGTCAATTTCATGGAAATGACTCTTCTCAACCGGTTTTTGTCCTATTTTTGATATTCCTTTAAGGCCCTTTCTTGTTTAAATTGCCTTAGGAAATGAACAAAATGCCATTGATTGTCCATTCGACGTGGAAGTCGTTAAAGTGGGCTGAAGGAACATTGGCAGTTCAGATTGGGACACTTACACGAAGGAGTGGCCCTTGGTGGCGCTTCTTGTACAACATACCCCCCAGAATGACGAAATGGGATGCCAGGCGTGTTAATTCCATCATGTTTTTGGCTTTGATCCCTTCTTTGTATTTTCCATCTTCATTTGTGAAGGAAGCTTCTCCGTTTTGGAGGTACTGGTAAATTTGATTGTACCAGGGTTCGTCGATCGTTTCTTTTTTTTGTTTCGATCTCACAGCAATAGGCGGGTGTTTCTCGTCTGCCTATTCTGAGGGGTTTTACTGCTTTTCCATTAGGAATTTCGACAAGAGAGGCGAGGGTTGCCAGGGCATCTGTGAAGCGGTTCCTGTCTCTTGGCAAATAATGAAAAGAGATGTCCTTGAACTAAGTAATGAGCTCCTCCATGTACGTGTGGTACTTCTGGAGGCCAGAATCTACCGTCTTCCATTTGTTGGACACTTGATTGATGATCAATGCTGAGTCTCCGTACACATCCAGTTCTAAAATGTTGCGCTCGAGGGCGGCTTCCAGACCTGCTGCACAGGCTTCGTATTCTGCTGCATTATTGGTTGTTTCAAAATTCAGCTTGATAGCTATGGGAGTGTGCTCATCCTTGGGATCGACAAGGAGCATTCCAATACCATTCCCCTTCTTGTTGGCTGCCCCATCAAAGAAGAGTTGCCAGCGGTTTGCGCTGTCGAGTGAAAAGATTCCGTCGTCCGGAAATTGCGGTTCAGGACCCTTAGGTTCACTGCTTGGGAAGTCTGCCAGCTGATCTGCCATGACTCTGCCCTTTGTTGATTTTCTGACCATGTACTTGATGTCGAACTCAGCCAGGAAGAATGACCACCTGGCTAGTCGCATTGACAGGGATGGCTTGTCAAAGAGATATCGGACGGGGTCCATTTTGGAGACCAGGAGCACTGAATGTGACTGTATTTAGTGTTTCAGTTTCCCGACTACCCATACCAAGGCGATACAAGTTTTCTCTAATGCTGAGTAGCTGAGTTCACTTCCTTGAAGCTTCCGGCTTACGAAGTAGATTGCATGCTCAACCTTGGAATCTTTCTGTTCTTGTGCCAGCATTGCTCCGATTGACGTGTATGTTACTGTCAGGTATAAGAGTAGTGGCTTGTCTTCATGTGGCGGGCACAGAATTGGGGGATTCACCAAGTAGGTCTTGATCTTCTCAAAAGCTGTTTGGCACTCGGCGTCCCAGTTGATGTCGGCATTCTTCTTCATCAGCTTGAACATTGGCTCGCAGAGAGATGTCAACTGGTTGATGAAGCGACTGATGTACGGAAGTCTTCCCATGAAACTCTTTACTTCTGTCAAAGTTTGAGGCGGCTTTATGTCGATGATGGCCTTGATTTTCTTGGGATCAGCTTCGATACCCCTTTCTGTAACCATGTACCTGAGTACCTTGCCGCGCTTGACGCTAAAGGTGCACTTCGTAGGGTTCAATCTCATGGAGTGTTTTCTGAGTCTATTGAAGAACTTTCTCAGATCTGTCATGTGTTGCATGTCTGATCCTCTGGAGTGGATGATCATGTCGTCAACATATATTTCGATTTCCTTGTGAATCATGTCATGGAAGAGGGCTGTTACAGCCCACTGGTAAGTAGCCCCAGCGTTCTTCAGACCGAACGGCATGACCGTGTAGCAGTATGTCCCCCACGGAGTGGTGAAGGCAGTCTTGGCTTGATCCTCCTCGGACATCTTGATCTGGTTGTATCCAGCGAACCCGTCCACGAAGGACTTTACTTCGAAATTTGTCATGGTGTCGACCAGCATGTCGATGTTAGGTAGTGGGAAATCATCTTTAGGGTTGGCCTTGTTGAGATCCCGGAAATCCACACAGCATCTGACCTTTCCATTGGCCTTGGTGACCGTCACGATGTTGGAGAGCCAAGTCGGGTACTCAATCACTCTGATGAAACCAACTCGGAGCATTTTCTCAATCTCTTCTTTAACTTGCAAGGACCAATCTGGCTTGATCTTGCGCAGATTCTGTTTGACAGGCTTGGATTTGGGATCCAGGGGAATTCTGTGCTCCACGATCGAGAGATCGAGTCCTGGCATGTCCTGGTATGACCAGGCGAACACGTCAACATACTCCCGGAGGAGGTCTATTAGGGCTTCTTTTTCTGCATCAGCGAAGAAACTGCCCACCTGTGTCTCTTTAGGCTCTTGCACTGACCCCAGGTTCACTTTGGTCATAACCTCTTCGGCAGCTTTGGCTCGGTTGTCCTCTTGGTCAACTACACGCTTGAGAACTTTTCTAATGTATTGTTCGTTTAATGTGTCTGCTTCTTTATCAATTGATTATTAACGTCTTTTAAGTTGTTTGTTAACTTATCAGTTGTTAAAGTGGCAATGAGAGGATACTCCGAAAGGTCAGACTTTTCATTGAACAAGAACGGAAACACATAGTTGGCTACATTATCATAGTCTTCCGGCGTAAGGCCGTTGGACGACTCAGAGGACTGGACTTTTACAAAGGCGGCTCGAGAGGGTTTGAGACCGGGTTTAGGGAGATATGGGTGCGGGCCCAACTTGTCTTCCGGTTTTGCCTGGCTTGCCCTTGGTCGGTGAAAGTTACCCAATTCTTGATGGCATTCTTTGGATGCTTGATGAGGGTGCGGGGATCGAGAGGCTTGGCTTCTGCTGTCCCAATCATGGCAATCATGCTGTTTTCGTAGCCCAGGTCAATCAGGTTCGGCACCTCCATGACTTCTTCAAAAAGACTCTGTAGAGATGGTCTACTGAGAGCGTCTTTTATAAATTCTAGTTCCTTCTGCTTTGGAGTTACTGTCACGAATGTGGCTTTGGCGGCTGATCCGAACAATCTGTTTCCCATGGAGAGTACCTTGAGCTGCTCCTCTAAGTCTGGGATTCCCTTGAATGTGTACTCGTGCTGGACTGTGGTGGCCATTGGTCCAGGTAGAGCTGTGATGTCGAGGAACGCTCCCCTTATCGGATTAGCTTTGAGTCCTCTGAAACGCTTGAGGTCCCGTGCTAGTTGTTCCATCCTTTATGTAGTCTCGGTGCGACTATCCACGCTTCTTTCTCATCTTCATCAGTTCCATCGGTCCCCCAGTTCGCTGTCGGTTCCCTGTCCGGTCCCCTCGGTTCTGCTTGGTTCCGCTGTCGGTCCCCTCGATTACATTGTTGGTTCCCTTGGTGAAGTAATGAGAGAGGTTGAAACTGTAAGGTCGGAGGTTGGGTGTGCCGTCGGAGGTTCCCCTTTTGCGGGCTGCTGCCTTGGTGCGGGCGAGCCTTTTATTTTCCTTGATGTCAGCCGGTGTTGGCACATAGCCACGCCCCTGGACCTTGGTGTGGTCCTTGACTTCAATGACTTGGTGTTGGCCTTGTAACCTTTTGCCGAGCCCCAGTCCTGGGATGAAGTTCATGAGTTTCATCATCTTCATGGCAGGAGGGATCTTGTCGTGAGACAGTGGAAGGTCCA
Organism: Adenophora triphylla var. japonica; assembly: GCA_022495995.1. NCBI lineage: Eukaryota > Viridiplantae > Streptophyta > Magnoliopsida > Asterales > Campanulaceae > Adenophora > Adenophora triphylla. Next base: position 363,258 of record JAFEMH010000236.1, on the reverse strand, counting down.
CGTTGCATATTTGGATCTTGGAGGTCTCCAGAGTTAATCCAGTTAATGCCATGTCGTCATTATGCTTGATTTCTAACACTGGAATGTCGTTGGTGCTGGTCCCCTCGGTGGTGACACTGTCGCCGTAGACTGTGGTTAGCTCGTTGCCTTGCATGAACTTGAGGCACTGATGAAGGGTGGATGCCACGCCATTGATTTGATGCAGCCAGGGACGTCCCAGGATGGCTGTGAAGGTGATTCGAATGTCCAACACTTGGAATTAGGTGGGAATCATCCGCTTGCTGAACCAAATATTAAGAGTAGCAACCCCGAGAACTGTACGAGAAGTAGAGTCATAGGCCTTGACAGTGTGGACTTAAGGCTTCAGATCTGTAGGCTTGATGTCAAGCAGGTCCATCATCTTGGCGGGCAAGACATTCATTCCAGAACCTCCGTCTACCAACACGCGGGGAAGGCGACGCTCGTCCAGCTGGACTGTGATGTAGAGTGGCTCATTGTGATCAGCCCCAAATTTTGGAAGGTCCAAATCTGTAAAGGTGATAATGTTGCCGTAGTGGATGTTGCCGATCATCTGAACGACTTCGTCTGGGGTTGCGTCCACGGGGACCATGGTACGGGCCAGGCTTTCCTCTAGCTTGAGCTTGTGAGGATAAGAGGATGTGAGCAGGGACCAAAGGGAAATGTTCGCCTGGGTCTGCTTGAGCTAAGTGAGGATCGGGTCCTCTTTCACGAAACTTGTGTCTTCGGGCAGACTAGGTTGCGGTTCTGGCTCCGCAGGCTTTTTGGTGGCCTTAGGTAGTAGTGCATGGATTTGACCCGATCGGGTTAGAACGCTGACATCAGACTTGGTTCCTTCTAAACAGGCCGCTCTAAGTTGAGCCATAGTTAGAGGAGGATTCCTCGTAGTGTAGGGCCATATGTCTTCCCTCAGCTCATTGACTGTAGACGTATTCCCGGGAGCTTCGGGCAAACTTGACGGATTCTCGTCCTGTGATACCGGCTTCGGGTGCCTCCGCGGGAGGTAGTTTACGGATTGTCGCAGCTGTTCGAACGTCGTGCACAGCGGTGGTTGCTGAACCGAAGCGTGCGTTGCCGACCCTCCGGGGAGTTTGGAGAGTTCCTGGCTCAAGCGAACGGTCTCCTTGATCTCTTCACGATATATCGTGTTCCTTTCCTTCTTGCTGAGCATACTCAGGGCATTCTGGAGTTGGGTCTGGCAATATTCATGGTTTGCTAGTTTTCCTCCGCTCTTGGCCCAGATTAACTTTCTTGCAGCAAAGCCTGCGTCGAGAGTTAGTGCCTACGTTTCTTCCCATGTGAGAATGGCCAGTGCTTCTTTGAACTGCGTGCGGCAGTCTAGGTAAACCTCCATCGGGGAGAGTTTTCCCTTCTATTTTATCTGGGTGGCGGGTATGTCGGAAGGTGAGTACACGGCTTCCCGAACATCTGCCCATGTAACTGGTTGCTGTCCCAGTTGATCGTTTCTGTAAATGAATGCCGCAGTCTGTGGAATTTCCCTGAGTAGTTGCTCGAGACGAATTTCCATCTTCCTCTTGTTTTTGAATAGACCTTCCTCCCTAAGTTGACCTTTCAATTTGAGTGCGGAAATGATCCGTCCCCATCCTCCCAGGACCCTTGGGATTCCGGTTTTGTTGACCTCATGCCCGGCTTGGAAGAGAATGGTTTTATCGTCTTCGTCGTCGTCTTCACAGAGAACTTGCTTTCCTCGGGGAGGTAAGCACTGGGATTTGTTCTGCCGTGCCATTCCATCTCCTAGGTAATCGGGACCGTTGACCACCCTCGCCTGGCAGAGGGGGTTGGATGAGAACATACGGTAGTCGATGAAGTTGCCGTGAGCAAAACCCCTGAGGTCGAACTGGTCTAGAGTGGCCTCTAGCTTTACGTACGAAGGCTGCTTGTGACACTTTAAGGGCTCGGTCCCTGTCAGTCTTTTGAGCTTGGTTTTCGTCCCAGAGACGGTTTTCTTGAGCGGCTAGTTCCATGAGGGCTTTCCTTGCGAGACCTAAACAGTCTCCGTAGGTACGCACCGTCTGGCTAGTGTCCAGAACTGTGATCACATCCAAATCTCCGAATGGCGGAAACACTTGGATGATGTTGACGAAGGAAGTCGGACTGGGACATTCCATGCGGCCTTCCTTGATCTCGGTTACCAAGAAATTCGCCCATATCTGCTTGATTGAACACACGGGAGTGTTGAATTCTGCAATGTTGACAGTCTCGTGATCTCGCTCGATCGCCAAGTCTATCAGAGCTAGCAGTCTGCTGGCGGGATGTCTGAATCCGCGGCCGTGACGACTGGGAGCAGAATCAAACTGGAGCATGTTGATGCTGAGGTGGTCATTTCCTGCGTTGGAAGCTGACTCTGTCTTGCGGGGAAGACCTTCACAGATGTTTTCGGGGTGGCTGCCGGAAGCGTTCCCGAGGTTGATCTGACTTGTGACAGGGTGAGGAGCTTGGTCTCCTTCGCTGTTGCCCTTGGCCTTGACGGCGCTTGTGGCTTTAAGCTTGACTGACGGCACAGGCCGGTTGCCACTGGGGCTGGTACTCGGAAGTGATGGTGAGCTCTGAGCTCGGCTAGCCAGGGCCTCGTTTACCATGAGCAGGCAGTCGTCGAGGGTAACTTTGGCGTTGCAGAATCTGACAATAAGGACCGGATCCTTGGTATCATCAGGATATCTGGAATAGATGATGTTGACGAAGTCGTCGTCAGTCACTTGATCAGAGGGATTCTTCGTCGTGTCAACCAGTAACTTCCAATTGTCGGATAGCTGCCTGTACTGGACGTTGAGCTTGACAATCTCCATAGTGTTGGAGCCTTGGTCATAGGTGACCTGATCGGAATGGGTGTCGTCCTCGAAACTGAGCATGTGAATGTAGAGGTCTGCCCGCGGGTCTGCCGCGTCCTCGACTCCGGAGAGTCCTGATTCGTCGTCGTCTGATGGCTCAACCCAAACGTAGGGACGTATTGCGTCCGGGTGCGTTGCTGGAGCTGCTAGGAAAACATCATGCCCTTCACTGGAGAAGAGGGGTGCAGCGGGTAGTTCCTCGTGGAGGACATCCCATACGACTTCCATGCATTCATCACGAGAATGACGGTGCTTGTTGACCTTTATCACGAAGATCTCTTCGCCTGGCGGGGCCAGAGAGTTGGTTTGAAGAATGCTGACGAATCTCCGATTGGAGATAGGGGGTTTACGTGCCCGCATCATGGCGATGCTCAGTGTTTCTTTCCAGTCTGCCTCCAAATGTTGGAAATGGCAGTTGAACTTGATGTATCGGACTGCTTCAGTGCACTTTGCTCGAGTACGTTTACATAGTTAGCATCTCGGACTACGAGGGATTCGATGAGATTTGCCCCGATAGTCCCTGGTCGGTTTGAAGGAGGTAGCCACGGTGCACATTGCGGGCACACTGCCAGCTCTTGTCTCGCTTTGTTTCCTATGAGGAAACTTTCCCCTCGAATGACTTCAAGATCTCCTGCCGGTTAATGAACTTAACACGCGATGGAGAGTGGAAGCTATGGCTTTCATGTGATGCGGCTAAGGGCGTCCCAACGAGCCGTGAATTCGGATGGAATGTCCATCACGTGGAACTTTGCGGCACCATTTGGGTTTCGAACCGAGTTCCCGAGTCACCGTCCCCAGGATGGGACGAGGCGTCTTGTCGTAGGCCTTAATAGTCAGAGTAGACGGAATCGAGATGACTTTCGTTGATGCGCGGGGCTTGCATCATCTTTGAGAGGGAGGGCGTTAATGGTGACCCGTTATCTACCAATACTCGGGAGTGTTATGGTGTTGAGCTCGAGGGTGATGTACAGAGCTTCATTGTGCCCCGAGGCATCTCTCGGTAGGTCTTCGTCACAGAACGTGATCATACTGCCATACAGTCGGGAATCGTAGATCTGATCTATATCCGGAGAAGGAGAGTCATCAAGCCATCCGTTTCCTGTCTTCCTCTTGGGAGGTAAAGCCTTTGCTGGAGCCTCGGGATTGTGTTGAGGCCGTTTATGGCGGTTGCCACCCATGGTTAGCACGTTGATCGAGTGTGAGTGCCAAGCTGACCTTGATCTTCCTATGCCGGTCCGTGCTCGGAAGCTGGACAAGTTGAATCTTAGCTGATCCCGCGGGGGTTTAGGCTTCTGACTGGTAGTGAGATTTCCAAGATCTGAGGCATTCCGGTGTCCCAAGGTCTGAACTCTGGCGTCAGCAGGACATTTCGGCTTTCCCACCCACGTGCGCTCTAAGAGGCTGCATGGCTGGAGGAAGGAGGGCCCAGGTGGAGTAGAGTACGTAGTATTCGAACTTCCCGGATGGCTCTCCGAGTGTACCCTTTGGTGTCTCCGGCTTCGTATCTTTCTCTCGGCATACGGTTGAGAGGACTTCTTCTTGTTTTCTCGAAGGATTGCTCGGACCATGTCTTGGGACTCGTACTCCCGAGCGGGCGGAGCTTGATCACAAACTATCGTAGGCGATGTGGACATTTGATGAGGACCCTTTGGAAGAGGCGGAGGAAGCGCTCTGCGGCAATCTTCTTGGGCACCCACTCAATGGAATTCACACTGTTGTTGTTGTTCGGAAAAGGGTTTCCGACTGTATTGGGCCCACGGGGGCGCTCCAACTTTCCTTCCTCTATTATCGTAACCCCACGCAGTTGTCGGTGGTATGGTCGTGATACTGATGGAAGGCACAGTACTTGCTCTTGTCAGCGTTGACTACGGGATTCTTGGGTTTGTAATTTGCAACGGGTTTAAGGAGACCTTCCTTGATTAACCCTTCCAGCATTTTGCTCAGTGGCATGTCCAACTTGTTGAAGTGCACGGCAGGCTGCTTCGAAGTGGAGTTGTTGCTTCTGGGCCAGGTTTTGTTGCCCATTGTTGTCCACGATGGATGTAGTTGACAAACGTATCTTTCCCTTTGCTCGGGGGCCGGTGCGGGATTGAATGTAGCTGGCGATCGGTATACGTATGGCTGTGCGGTAGCCAAATTTTCCTTGAGATCCTTCTCGAACTATGAGCCGGCATTGACCATGGCCGGAGATGCAGGAAGAAATGATGGCGATGAGAGTTCGATGGACGGTCTTAAGCGGGACTTGAAGATCCGCATCTGTTCATCCTTGGAGAGTGGCTACATGATCTCGGAGAGTTTCCAACTCCACCTCTAGTAGAATTCTCCGACACTTTCATCCGCATACGCTCGGTGGTGATTAAGTCCTCACGACTTGTTTCCCGGTCTAAGTTGGATGCGTACCATTCCGGGGAAGATGTTCTTGGTCGATCCCAGTGTGGCGATCCTTGAGCTTGACCCTCGTAGAAACCATCGTAACGCTGAACTTTTGAGCGTATGCTAGAAGTGGTTGGCCATTTGCTGGAGGGTTGCTCCTTTCGCTCTCATGTCGAGAACGTAGGTGTCGACGTGCGTTTGAGGACATTCGGTTCCGTCGAATCGGTCCATCTCCGGCATTCGGAGCTTGGCAGGGAGAGGCATGACCATTCCGGATACGTGGATTTGAGCGTTTCTGCTTTGGTTTGCTCATGGTGGCTTTCGGGTCTTTCATACATTCGACCATCAGGCTAAGGTTGGGTCCGGTGGTGGGCTGTGAGGCTCGGCGCGGGTGCTACCACGTGAGTGGTAGTGATTGGAGGTGGAAGGCTTGATATATGAGAATATACGGGGACTTTTACGAGCTGTATCGGGGTTTGTCCCGGTGTTTTAGGATTCATGTATAGGCAGAGACGAACACGGGAGGGTATTGAAGAATATTGGCATGCATGCGAGATGGTCAGCGGTCTGGTGGTATTGAGTGATGGGAGTAGCAGCGGCTGGCCAAATATGACGGGGTTGCCACAGGAGGTGGCAACGTGAAGCCTAGGTCATTTGTTTCCTTGGTTCGAAGGAATCCCGTAAGTTGGCGGGGAGGAACTGGTTGAAGGTTTGAGGAAGCTGGTTTCGGGGAATCGTCATCCTCGACCGGGACAAAAGTACCGTCCGGGGGGATAGGCTGTTATACCTCTCTCATTCGAAGCTGTACCATGAAATTACATTGATCTTCTTTACGCCTCTTGTGAACCTCGCAGGCCCGGGATGGCTTCTTACGAGTCATATACATTACCGGTGGCGGGGTCCTTCCCCGTCACGATTTCTCGATGAGCTAGACATGTCGAAAATTACAGGCGAGGAACCGAAGAAGCGTACGTCTTTGCCGTAACGGTGATTACGGCAAGGCGGCGGCCGGAATCGAACCACTTTACGCTGTTGCGAGGAACGAAAGGCACGGTTTAGGCTTCGAAAAAGGGAGATTTTGATCAAGGTTTCGGGCTTGTGCAATGTGCAGTTACCGATTAATGTTTACTTAAAGTGCATTTTCTCAGAGTCCTAATTGGTTGGAAAAGAGCAAGTCTTCTTTTTCGCAACTAATCCTAGAGCTCTAATCAGTGGATCTCGTCACTACGCTTATAAGCCCCTTGTTTCCATTTGTAGATCATCTTTCTCGGGACGGACTATCCCGATCGAGGTCCTATAAGGCAAGCGAGTTCCACCGACAAAGGAAAAAGTGAACTTAAGGCTAGCTGATCACGCAAACATCCAACGTATGTGATGCACGAGCCACAGTCGAAGTCAACGTCCTTAAGTTAAGGCGGGGATCGTGCCAAAATTTCGGCATGACCTCTCCTGACTCGCTTGTGCGAGAGACCTTAGCTTTTGGCGTTGGACAAGTTGTGGCTGGCACGATGCATACGACGAGGTTTGGTGACACGGCGTCACATTGAACCTTCGGGTATATTTTTCGGCAGAGCTCCGCGTCAAAGTCAAGGCTGAAAAGCTCAAGACTTCAGGTCGGGAACGACCTTCGGTCTCAACCTCTCGAGCTTGACTCGTGGCGAAACCCGGCGTAAAAAACATACACTTAGGCTTTATGACACGAACTAAGCCAAAAACCAACCGGGGTCTTGGACAAAGTGTGACACAAAGAGTGCATGGCTTACACGGGCTAGGATGGGCTGTTTGGGATGACCCCGTCGCCCTCAAAAGGTGTCTGGCAGACCAACCGAGGTGCAACTGATAAGGCTATCCCGGGTTACGGGTCGTAGTGTGCAGTGTACCGAGGCAGCAAGTGCACGTGAAGTGCGGTGTACCGAGGCAGCAAGTGCGAGTAGTGTGCGGTCACTAAATTTCCTTTTTCTGAGTAAAACAGAGATTTTTTAGAATGTGTCTTAAAGCATTATGATGCGCAGTTCAAAAGACAGCAATGAAAATCAAACAAGAATGGGGATGCACAAACATGGTATGATTTTGAAAAGTCAAAAAAGTAATGCCCTTGAAAAAACCGTTCGAGGTTTAAAGTAACACACGCACACAAAAAACGAGGAAGGGTAAACGAAAGTTTGACCCACGGAAGGCTTTTTAGAAAACATCGGTAGTTTTGAAAAAAGTATCCAAGTCCCCAGCGGGGTCGCCAACTGAAATTACCCGGGATTTCGCGCGGACGCGAAAAGCGGTTGTCTTTCGCGGAGGGTTGGTGTCTGAGACCTCGCTTCATGGGAAGGAAAATGAGGAGTCGCCACGCGGTTTTGTATTTTGAGCCCAAACGTTGAGAAACGGCTATTGAGAAAATGGTGTCGTTTTTATTGGTAGCAAAAACTTAGGAAAAGGCTTTGAAAACAGGGGATCATTTTTATTGGTAGCAAAAACGAGTAAAAATCTTTTTTGAGTACCAGAGATTGTTAGGTTCGAAGGTCACGTTACGTTTTGGGAAGAGTATTACGAGATCACTCGAAACGCCTCATATGACGAGTCTTTCTACCTTTCTCGAAAATCGTGTGTGTGTGTGTGTTTTGAAATGGGGGCTTGAATGACAAGCTTAATCTTGGTTTGAATGTCAAACGTTAATTAGGTGAATTTGTTTGAAAAGACGAGCGTTTGAATGACAAACGTCGGTTTTGAGTTTGAAATGAGCGTTTGCGTGACAAACGTCGATTTTGAGTTTGAAATGAGCGTTTGCGTGGCAAACGTCGATTTTGAGTTTGAAAAGGAGCGTTTGCGTGGCAAACGTCGATTTTGAGTTTGAAAAGGAGTTCGAAGGTCGAACTCCGGTTTTTTGAATCGGGCGAGTCATTATTAACGATTTTTACGGGAAAATGCGTATTAAATGATTTTGAATGTCAAAAGTCGGCTTTTAGTTTGAAGATGAGCGTTTGGATGCCAAACGTCATTTCACGCGTTTTTGAAAGAGAGTTCGAAGGACGAACTCCGGTTTTGAACCGGGCATTACATTGTTAACGATTTTTACGGGAAAAAGCGTATTAAATGATTTGCGATCAACGAATCGGGTTGCGACTCGGACTTTGAAAAGTAAATACTATCACGATCCAAACGGGTCGGACTTGTAAATGACAGTATTTAAATGCGGTATCGACGGAATCGAACGATCCGGAATCATAAATGACGATCGACGAGCCAAACGACTCGGAATTGTAAATGACGATCGACGAGCCAAAACGGCTCGGAGTGGTAAAGTTGCATGAAATGTAAAGGACGTTCAATGGATCAAACGGTCCAGAATTGTAAATGGCAGAAAAGTAAATGACGATCGACGGATCGAACGATCCGGAGTTGTAAATGACAAAAAAGTAAACGGAACGGGGTCGGAATGCCGTTTTAACCCGTGATTACTTCTCTTACGGGAAGAGAAGAGGATCGAGGGGCTAAAACGTTAGACGGAGGCGTCTACATTTCGAAAACGTTGTTCGAAACGGTTGTAGCGACTGGCGCGTAAACCGAGATGAAACGAGAGATTAGAGAGAGGGAGTTATACCTATGGCTAGGGTCGACTCCTTTGGCTCGAGAGGTGTATACGGGATATGGAAAGTAGTTTGGAACGGTGTTTCGAAGTGGAGGAGGGCATATTTGATCGAAATACGGAGTTTTCACACAAAATGAGGTAAAACCGAGGCTCGGGAGGGGTGAGGATCAGTTTAGGCCGTGAGGTTTTGGTGGAGGGGAGTTATTTTTTGTTGTTGCAAATGGCTTTGACAGCCTCTCTATTTATAGGTGAAATTTCAGTAGGAGTCCGGCCGGACTTAGACTGAAATCCAGGGGGTTTTGTGGTACTTTGGAAATTTGAGGGACTTGCTGGCAATTTCTGAAATCTGCACAGGGAGTCCGGCCGGACTGAGACTGTATACCAGGGGTATTTTAGTCTTTTGGCCTTGATTTTTGATTGAAAGGTGACTAGAGGGAGGTGGCATGCTTGTCACGCGTCCCATGAGTCACCAAATGCGTGGGAGTTCGTTCTCGGGTCCCGGTTTACTCTTTTTTCTTAGGGTTGTGGGGAAATATTTAAACACTTTTAGGGCATGTTTAAACACAGTTTTTGTTTGATTAAATTGAAGAGTTTTCTCTCTTTTCTGGTGGATTCCAGTTTAATTGTGTTCTAGGGTTCTTCGCTTGAGAACTCTTGTGATTAGTGCGTTAATCACGAATCTATCGTGCTTCCGTGCTGCGTCAGTTGGTATCAGAGCAGGCTTTATCCTGTCTTTCATCACTGATTCGTTATAGGGGATCAAGTAACAAGAGCAGAATTTGAGGGACTAGCCACCGCTATTGCTACGTTGACAACACGGATGGAGGCGCTCGTGGCTGCTCAACAGGGTCCAAATGCTCGTGCTAATCATAAACGTGGTGGCGAGAGAGACAGGGGTATTGAATAGGGCTGACGCCCTAGGAGGGTCAAAAATAGGGATGAAGAGGATTCTAGTTCCAATTCCGATGCCGAGGCTGATAGTGATGATGAACCGGTGCAAGGTGGCAATCGACATTGCCAGGATTATAGGATTAAGGCTGATATTCCGTTATTCTATGGAACAATGGGAATTGAAGATTTTCTTGATTGGCAGAATGACATAGATCATTTCTTCGAGGTTATGGAGGTGCCTACGAATAAACAGGTAAAGATGGTGGCGATCCGATTGAAGAGTACTGTTGCGGTTTGGTGGGAAAAACTTGTTGCTCAGAGGCGATGACAAGGGAAGGGGCCAATTAAAACCTGGAGGCGTATGAAGCAGTTGATTTCGGAACGATTTTTACTGGCAGATTATGAGCAAACTTTGTATAAATTGTATCTCAATTTTGTGCATGGCAAAAGGACAGTTGATGAATACATTACGGAATTTCAGAGGTATACTACGCGGGTTAGAGTTGAGGAGACCGAGGACCAGAGGATTGCCCGTTATGTTAATGGGTTGAAGGGTTCGATACAAGACGAGATGGGTTTGCATCAGGTGTGGACTTTAACGGATGCTACCACTCTGGCATTGAAAGCTGAACTTATGGAGAAGTTGAGCGCGAAAAATTATGCCCATTTTCGCAAGTTTCCACAGCAGGGGAGTTCTGAAGCAGTAGCTGATAAAGACCCAACTCCGCAGACCAAGAGTACTGTAAGTGCTAGTAGTAGCGCAGCGAACAAGGCTCCGGCACCGAAAATAGCAAATCCGTATGCCAAACCAACAGGGGATAAGTGTTTTCGCTGTCAGGGACATGGTCATAGGTCAAACGTTTGCCCCACTCGGAGAACTGCTGCAGTTTTGCATGAATACGAAGAGGAAGAGCCCGAAATAAATGAGTATGAAGGAGTTGAGTTGGCGGAAGAGGAGTCCGATGAGAGGGTCGGGTTTGTGCTTCCACAGATACTACATTCTTCCAAGGATGAGGGCCAACGGAAAAATCTGCTGAGAGCACATTGTTCTGTCAAGAACAAGGTATGTAATATGATTATTGATAATGGTTTCACTGAAAATCTTGTTTCGCAGAAATTGGTTGAATTTCTAGGTTTACAGACTGAACCTCATGATAATCCTTATAGTTTGGGATGGGTGAATAAAGGTTCGGAACTACGAGTAACACGAACTTGCAGGGTCCCTATTTCCATTGGCAAACATTATAAGGAGGAGGTCGTTTGTGATGTCCTGAGTATGGATGTATGTTATATACTGCTTGGTCACCCTTGGCAGTTTGACCATGATATTACTTATCGGGGTAAGGATAATGTATTGATGTTCACATGGAACAAACATAAAATTGCTATAGCTCCTGTATCGTGTTTTGAGAAACAGGTGGAGAAGGAGAATCCGGTCATGATGCTTATACAGAATGAGAAAGATTTAGCAGCAGCTATTGAAGAGGCCGAGTACTTTTGTCTGATAGTGGTTAAAGGGCTGTTGGGTTTTGTTAGTGTGGAGATCGGGATGCCGCGGGATATTGAAGAACTTCTGTCAGGTTTTCAGGAGTTGCTTACTGACGAGTTGCCTAACGAACTCCCTCCTATGAGTGACATTCAGCATCAGGTTGACTTGATTCCGGGAGCTAGTCTGCCAAACCTCCCACATTATCGCATGAGCCCTAAGTAGAACGAGATACTTAGAGAGCATATTGAAGATTTACTGTGGAAGGGGTTTATCCGAGAGAGTATGAGTTCATGTGCAGTACCTGTTCTTCTTGTGCCAAAGAAAAGAAATCAGTGGCCTATGTGTGTTGATAGCAGGGCCATCAACAAGATCACCATCAAGTACATATTTCCTATCCCTCGTCTAGAGGACATGCTTGATGAGTTATCCGGTTCTAAGGTGTTTACGAAGTTGGATTTGCGCAGCGGGTATCATCAAATTCGGATCAGACCTGGGGATGAGTGGAAGACGGCTTTTAAGAGCAAGGATGGTCTTTATGAGTGGTTGGTCATGCCATTCGGGTTATCTATGCCCCTAGCACTTTCATGAGGCTGATGAATCAGGTATTCCGACCTTTTATTGCCTTCTTTGTAGTAGTCTATTTTGATGATATCCTAATTTATAGTAGAGATAGAACTGCGCATTTGGAACATCTTAGTCAAGTGTTGCAGGTTTTAAAAGATAATCAGTTGTATATCAATCTTAAGAGTATATTCTGCACCAATAAGTTGTTTTTTCTGGGATTTTTTGTTGGTGAGGATGGGATTCATATTGATGAGGAGAAGGTGAGGGCGATAAGGAATTGGCCGGTTCCACAAACAGTCATGGAGGTGCGCAGTTTCCATGGCTTGGCTACCTTTTACAGGAGGTTTGTGCACGATTTCAGCACTATTACTGCACCTATTACCGAGTGTCTGAAGAAGGGGAAGCTTCAGTGGGGCTTGGAGCAAGATCAGAGTTTTGCCCTCATCAAGGAGAAGCTTTGCACCGCACCAGTTCTTGCCTACCAGATTTTGACAAAATCTTTCAGGTGGAGTGTGATGCTAGTGGTGTGGGAATTGGGGCTGTCCTCTCACAAGAAAAGCGTCCGGTGGCTTTCTTCAGTGAGAAGTTGAGTGAGGCTCGTCATAAGTAGAGTACTTATAATCAGGAATTTTATGCAGTTTTTCGGGCCTTGCGGCAGTGGGAGCATTATCTAGTTCAAAGAGAGTTTGTTCTATTTTCTGATCATCTTGCCTTGAAGTTCTTGCATAGTCAGAAGGTGATAAACAAGATGCATGCTCGCTGGGTTAGTTACTTGCAGAAGTTCCCTTTCATTATTCAACACAAGTCGGGAGTTCAAAACAAAGTCGCAGATGCTTTGAGCAGGAGGGCTTCTTTGTTGATTACTTTATCGCAGGAGGCTGTGGGCTTCGACTTGCTGAAGGACTTGTACGAGGAGGATCCAATTTTATGGAGATATGGTCGAAGTGTGTGGGCAAGCATCTGAGTGCAGATTTTCATGTCCGAGATGGTTTTCTGTTTAAGGGGGATCGTTTGTGCATTCCTATTTCTTCCCTGCGGGAGAAACTGATTCGTGACTTACATGGTGGGGGTCTTAGTGGACATCTGGGATGAGACAAGACTATCGCGGGTTTGGAGGAACGTTATTTCTGGCATCATCTGAGGAAGGACGTGAGTTCGATTGTTAGGAGATGCTATGCTTGTCAGGTGTCTAAAGGCCAGTCTCAGAATACTGGTCTTTATTTACCTCTACCTGTTCCTGATGATATTTGGCTAGATTTGTCCATGGATTTTGTTTTGGGCTTACCTCGGACACAGCGGGGCGTGGATTCTGTATTTGTTGTGGTTGATCGATTTTTCAAGATGTCCCATTTTATTGCTTACAAGAAGATGGCGGATGCCTCCAATATTGCGAAGTTATTTTTCAGGGAGATTGTGCGATTGCATGGAGTTCCTAGGTCCATTACTTCGAACAGGGACACCAAGTTTCTGAGCCACTTCTGGATTACTTTATGGCGTATGTTCGGCTCCTCACTGAATAGGAGTTCTACAGCACATCCGCAGACGGACGGACAGACGGAGGTCACTAACCGGACTTTGGGTAACATGATTAGAAGCGTTTGTGGGGACAAGCCAAAGCAGTGGGATTTAGCGTTGCCACAGGTGGAGTTTGCTTATAACAGTGCAGTACATTCGGCGACAGGAAAGTCACCTTTTCCCTTGGTTTATACATCTGTTCCTAGACATGTGGTGGATTTGGTTCCATTGACCAACGGTCGTGGTGTGAGTCAAGTGCGCGGCTGAAAACATGGCCAAGGAGGTACAAGCTGTCAAGGAAGCTGTCAAGGCTAAGCTAGAGGCTACGGGGTTGAAAAATAAGGTGGTTGCTGACAAAAAGAAGCGGGTGAAGGTTTTCACGATTGGTGATGATGTTAGGGTGTTTCTGCGAAGGGAGCGTTTTCCTGTGGGTACCTACAAGAAGTTGCAGCCCCGCAAGTATGTACCTTTCAAAGTGACCCGAAAGATTAATGATAATGCGTATGTGGTGGCCCTCCCCAATGATTTGAACATTTCTAATACGTTCAATGTTGCCGATATCTATGAGTACCACGTGGATGGGGTTCTTTATCCCGATGAGAACTCGGGGTCGAGTTATTTGGAGGTGGAGGAGACTGATGCAAGAGAAGACTTGGCCTCAGGCGGGCGCCCCACGAAGCACCAGGCGGACGCCTCAAATGGATTCAACGGGGGCGGATCTTCTAGCCTTGAGGCAAGCGCCCCACCACAGCCCAGGCGGGCGCCTCAAGGTGGAACCAGCAAGGCCTTGGCTACTGACGGCAAGGCGGGCGCATGAAGACTCCCAGGCGGGCGCCTCAGATTGACGAACATAAGCAGCATAGTTTCTGAACTCCAGGCGGGCGTCTGGCCCATTCCCAGGCGGGTGCCTCGCGTCGTTTGCTTGTTTCCTAATTTCGTTTTGTTCCGTTTTTACTGTTTTCTGAACAATAAGTTAGGGTTATTTTGGTAATTGGTTTACTCTTTTGTCTTAGGGTTGTGGGGAAGTATTTAAACACTTTTAGGGCATGTTTAAACACAGTTTTTGAATGATAATTTGAAGAGTTTTCTCTCTTTTCTGGTGGATTCCAGTTTAATTGTGTTCTAGGGTTCTTCGCTTCGCTTGAGAACTCTTGTGATTAGTGCGCTAATCACGAATCTATCGTGCTTCCGTGCTCCGTCAGTTTTTCATTTCAAAAACACCATTAGAACTGACAATAGATTGAAACATTCACAAAATCAACCAAAAGAAAACTAGAAAAAGTATATCCTTATTTACAGGTCCAACAGAGATTTAGAACTGAACTGCCCCAAATCACTGGCTGGAATATAAAGTGTGCATATGCATGTTTATGTTACTTCATAAGTTTTGAGGGCCCGGGAAACAATTTATTAAGAACAAATCAGAAGCAAGAGGAGAAACAAGGAAAAAGAAACTAAATGTCAGTCATACGCTTCAAGCTGTTGGATTCGTTGGTGAGGCGTATCACGATGAGACTGGTCATTTCCCAAATCAGTAGTGTTGTTAGCGTCCATCTTCTTCTTTCAACAGAAGGAAAGTGAAAATGTGATAGCATCACACTTGGGCCAAGTCAAAGAGGTTGACTTAATTATGTTTTGTTACTTTCATTGTATTTTAAATTAAGTAAATACTTTATAAATTGTTTTTATGTAACTAACCTATTAATCGAAAATTATTATGTTTTTAGTATTATTTTGGTTATTTATATAGGACTCTCACATGGATAAATGAAGGCTTGAAGTGATAAAGAAGATTGAAGAGATTGAAGATTGATCAAGCTCTTTATCAAAGCTTATCCGTACCCGTTACCTTGGCTATAAATACGAAGGCCAAGACAGTTTACATTACACGGTTTTTACACTCCAAAAGGCTGAAGAGATTTCAGGCTGTGAGGAGTTTGTTTTAGTTAGAGTTCATTTTTGTTATTTTGTCATTCTCTTAGTTTACATTTTTGTAATCAATTCGAAAGTGATTTTTTAATAAGAGAAGTTTATTGTCTACAGCATATTGTTGTAGATAAGTGTTTAAATCCTTGTTTGTTTCGATTTCTTTATTTAATTTCCGCTGCATTTCTCTGTTGTGCTAGTACTGGTGCGATAGCATCAGGACTCACATCAGGCTCCTGTGAACTTCCTAGCCGCTCCATTTCTTTCAATTGGTATCAGAGCCACACTCGACTTCACTGAGTGAGATCCAAGAAAGAGTGGTCATTATGGAAGGACACTTGAATCAATATCGTCCCCCGGTTTTAGATGGATCTAATTATGCTATATGGAAAGCCAAAATGCGTGTCTTCATCAAAGCAATTGATGAACGAGCCTGGCTAAGCATAATTATTCCCTGGTCCCCTCCTAATGTTGAAGTTAAGAATAAAGAAGAAGTGGGTGAAACTTACGAAAAGGTGTATAAAATCAAACCTGAGGAAGAATGGACCGCTGATGAGGTCACTCTTGCTAACTACAATTCTAAGGCTCTCGGTGCTATTTCAAGTCATGTGGATGAACACATGTTTAGACTTGTTTTAAACCAAAATGTAGCAAAGAAAGCCTGGGATATTTTGCAAGCTCACTGTGAAGGTGATGACAGTATCAAAGCCACTAGGTTAAGGATTCTCATGACCAAGTTTGAAAACTTGAGGATGACTGAGACTGAGGACATAAAAAGTTATTCTGCTAGAATAAGAGAAATCTCAAATGAATGTCTCTCCCTAGGTGAGCCTATTTCTAATGCTAGATTAGTTTGCAAAATGTTAAGAAGCATCGAGATAAGTTCAACATAAAAATAGCAGCTATTGAAGAAGCAAATGATACTGCAACCATGGCTTTAGATACTCTTGTAGGTAAACTAACCATGTTTGAAATGAACATTTCCATTCAGCAACAACATAAAGCTGAAAGTGTTGCTCTTGCTTCTGCTCTTTCTAAAGCATCCTCAATTCCAAAAGAGATTGAGGAAATTTCAAATGAAATTGATATTTCTAATTTGGAAACTGAAGATGTTGCTCTTTTAACAAAAAAATTTACTTCTTTTCTCAAAAACAAAAGAGACAACAAATTTTCCTCTAAAAAACCAACTACTTTTGATAAACCAAAAGAGGATAATGAGAGTACTTTCAAGAAACCCACTAGTTTTTCTAAAAATAGATCTGAATCTGTTCAGTGTAGAGCCTATAAAGGATTTGGACATTATGCAAATGAATGTGCCAATAGTCTAAAGAAAAAGGGGATGAGCCTTAGTGCGACCCTTAGTGATAGTGAGGACGAAGATGAGTCGCTAAACTTAGCAATCATGGAAATCTCGCCTCCAAATCATGAACATCAATCTGATGTAGCTTCAGATGTTATCACATCTACCCTCACATCTTCTGAATCTTTTATAAACTGTTATACCTTCTCACTAAAAAAGAAGTCTGAAAATGAAGAAGAAGATGATGGAAACTATAACGAGCTACTGGATGCCTATGCTGAGCTATATGCCGATTGGGAAAAGCGTGTTGAAAAAATCGTTGTCTTTGAAAAGGTAACTGAAAAACTCTCTACTGAATTATCTAAAGTTAAAGATGAACTGAAGAGTGTATCTACTGAAAATGATAACCAAAAAGATTCTATTGCCAAACTTGAGGTCATGCTCACTAAACGTGACATTGAACTTGAGAAGACCAAAACCGAACTCATGGAGGCCAAGAAAACTTTTGAAAAAATGAATACTGGAAAGGCAACTCTGGATGAGGTTCTGAATGTGGGTAAAATTTCAAAAATTGGTCTTGGCTATGAATCAAATTTTGTAAAAGAAGGAGAAAGTTCTTCTAAACCTAAGATTTTTCACAAATCTAAATCATCAAACAAGAAGAAAAGATTTGTGTGCCATTACTGCTTCTTACTTACCAGGTCACATAAGACCTTTCTGTTATAAAAGGATTCGTGATCTGGGGAAAGATGTTCCTCAGATGAGTGAACGAATGCAATCACATCACAACTCACATCGCCAAAAGACTAGTCAGTTCATATGGGTTGAAAAGAAAAGCGTGGAATGCAAGGTAGTGTTTACCTCTCTCAAGAGCAGCATTGCTAGCTCATGGTACTTTGATAGCGGGTGCTCAAGGCACATGACAGGTAATTCCGAATTTCTCACGGATTACATCACTATCAAAGGTGGGAATGTAAATTATGGGGGAGGAGCACAAGGTAAGATTGTTGGTAAAGGTACTTTATGTGTGAATGACATTCCTAAACTGAAAAATGTCTATCATGTAGAAGGATTGAAAGCTAATTTGATTAGTATAAGCCAACTATGTGATGACAATTTACATGTGAATTTTGACAAACATGAATGCAAAGTTTTTGACAACACTAATCAATGCCTATTTACTGGAGTAAGGTCTCAAGATAATTGTTACAAATTTGGTGACAATTTATCCTGCCTTAGCTCCAAAACAAATGAACTTGAACTGTGGCATCAAAAGTTAGGACATGCTAGCTATAGGAAAATAGAAGAATTAGTTAGGTTTGATGCTGTTAAACACTTGCCCAAGCTCGACTTTAAACAATCAAGTGTGTGTGGTCCTTGTCAAAAGGGCAAGCAAACCAAAGCCTCTCATCCAAAAGTTGACCAAAGTTCCACTTTTGAAATTTTAGAATTAATACATACTGACCTTATGGGACCAATTGAGGTTGAGAGCTTAGGTAAAAAAGAAATATTCATTTGTTTGTGTAGATGATTTCTCTAGGTATACTTGGGTGCTATATTTAAAAGAAAAATCTGAAGCACTTGAAGTATTTAAAGTATGGTATAAAAAGGTGAAAAACTTGTATGGTAAGAAAGTTATCAAAATTAAGTCTGATCATGGAACTGAATATGAGAACACTTTGTTCTCAAAGTTTTGTGACTCCAAAGGAATCACCCATGATTTTTCAGCCCCTAAAACACCTCAACAAAATGGGGTTGCAGAAAGAAAAAATCGTACATTGCAAGAGATGGCTTGTGTCATGCTTAGTTCTAAGAACATCTCTAAATGATTTTGGGCTGAAGCACTTAATACTGCTTGTCACATAGGAAACAAAGTTTATTTGAGAGTTGGATCAACTATGACTCCCTATGAAATCCTCCTTGGTAAAAAACCTACTCTTAAATATTTTCATGTTTTTGGATGCATATGCTATGTTCTAAATGATAGAGATTATTTATCTAAATTTGATTCCAAAAGTGACAAGGCTGTTTTTCTTGGATATTCCACAAACAGTCGTGCATATAGGGTTTACAACCTTAGAACCAAAACTGTGATGGAATCGATTAATGTTACATTTGATGATACTGCTGACTTGAATTTAAAATCTCTTGAAGATGATGTCTCAGATTGTATAGAGACAATGCAGGAAACTCAGAACCAAACTAAACGACGCAAAGAAAATGGGTGCAAGCGGATGCAGATGAGTGCCGATGCGAGCACATCACCACCTACATCAGGAAAAACAAAATCTGGTTCAGAATCTGAGGATTCAGACTGTGAAGAAGGTAACTTGGATAGGACCAAAGACATACCCAGCAGAGTACAAAAGAATCACCCAATATCTCAAGTAGTGGGTGATGTAAACGAGAAATTTAGCACAAGGGAAAAGCCAAGAGTCAACTACCGTGAGTTGGCTGGGCTAAGTTGTGTGGAATCACAAGTGAACAAGGTTAGTTCTTGCTGTTTTGTTTCCAATATTGAACCTAAAAATGTTTTAGAAGCTATGAAGGATGAAAATTGGATTGTTGCCATGCAAGAGGAATTAAACCAATTTGAGAAAAATGAAGTATGGACTTTAGTTCCTAGGCCTATTGGAGGAAATGTAATAGGAACTAAGTGGATTTTTAAAAACAAAACTGATGAAAATGGGCAAATTACAAGAAATAAGGCTAGGCTAGTAGCCCAAGGTTACACTCAAATAGAAGGTATAGATTTTGAAGAAACATTTACTCCTGTTGCTAGGATAGAGTCAATTAGACTTTTACTTGCTATTGCTTGTTATTTGGACATTACTCTACATCAAATGGATGTTAAGAGTGCCTTTTTGAATGGTGTCCTAAATGAAGAAGCCTATGTTGAACAACCTAAGGGCTTCATTGATCCCCATTTCCCAAATCATGTCTATAAGTTGAAAAAGGCCTTATATGGTCTAAAACAAGCCCCTAGAGCTTGGTATGGGAGACTAACTGAACATCTCATACAAATGGGATTTAATAGAGGTGAGGTAGATAAAATCTTATTTATTTAAAAAGAAAATGCAGGAATCTTAGTGGCCCAAATTTATGTTGATGACATTGTATTTGGATCATCTTCCAAAGATATGTTAGACTATTTTGTCACAAGTATGACTACCATCTTTGAAATGAGTATGGTTGGTGAGTTAACCTACTTTCTAGGACTTCAAATAAAACAAAATAAGGAAGGAATTTTTATATCTCAAAGTAAGTATGCCAAAAACTTGGTTAAAAAATTCTCTCTTGACAATGCCTCTCACTTTAAAACCCCTATGGGATCATCCCAAAAGTTGTGCAAAGATGAGAATGGTGAGGATGTTGACCCCACCTTATATAGAAGTATGATTGGGAGCTTGTTATACCTTTCAGCAAGTCGCCCTGACATAATGTTTAGTGTATGCCTGTGTGCTAGATATCAAGCTTGCCCCAAATTATCCCACCTCAAAGCTGTAAAAAGAATCATTAGATATGTTGGTGGTACTATCAATTTAGGGCTAAGCTATACTAGAGAAACCAACACAAATCTGGTAGGATTCAGTGACTCTGATTGGGCAGGCAATACTGATGATAGGAAAAGCACAACTGGTGGTTGTTTTTATCTTGGGAACAACTTAGTATCTTGGTATAGTAGAAAACAGAACTGTGTATCCCTTTCTACTGCTGAGTCAGAATATGTGGCTGTAGGGAGTTGTTGTTCTCAACTCCTTTGGATGAATCAGATGATTAAAGATTATGGACTTAAAAGTGATATCCTAACTGTTTTTTGTGATAATCTAAGTGCCATAGAAATATCAAAAAATCCTGTTCAACACTCACGTACTAAACACATTGACATTAGACATCATTTTATTCGTGATCTTGTTGAGCAAAAAATTATTAGCATGGAATCAATTAGCACTGAAAAACAGTTGGCTGACATTTTCACCAAAGCCCTTGACTTTCAGAGATTCTCCACTCTAAGGAAATCTCTGAGTTTGTGTGCAATATAATGATGTGATCCCCCGTGTGATCACATCATATCTAACACCTGTATACTACAACTCTAACAAAAAAAAATGCATTGCATGATTTATCTCAGTGTGGTCACTTGTAGTGCATCTTTGATTTGTTTCCTCTCTGAATTGTGAATCCTTCTTAAATAGTAGTCAACAACTGTTGACTCTAAATTTATCTTACTAGATGTCTCTTGGTGGATGCAAAAACAAAAAATTAAAATTATTGGGAAACAGTTACTCCACTCATGGTATGAAGTCATTTCAATGTGATCAAAATGACTTCAAGAGAAAGTTTGAGTCAATTGATAAGATCATTCGAAAGAGGGCTATCCATGAGAATAATGAAGAGTGAAAGCTACCCATAATATATTTTTCCACGAAAAAAAAAATATATGTGGAAGCATTCTAGAGGCCAAGCAAGACAAGATTCTGATTCATTGACTTTCTTAGAGGAAATGCGTCCCCTGATGTAATTACATACTATGCCACACATATACTGAGATTTATCCTTCACATGTGTGTAAATTATGCATCATTATTTTTAGAATTTTTATGTCAACCTGGTCCTTGGTGAAAATTTCAAACAAATGCTTTTTTACCTTGAATTAATTGTTGTTAAAATATTTTATGCTCAACAAAATTTCTTATAAATTTTTAAATGTCCATATGTTTAGGGGGAGTATAATTCTGTGGATTTTTAATATATCTATGGTAAGTACATTATCTAAATATTAGAAATTTTTTTGGCATTTATCTTTATCATCTAAGTCTCCAAGGATGTTAAGAACCCATTTACTCCAAGGATCTCAACCGGCCAAAGGGATTTAGTTGGTGGTTTAGTTCAAATTAAATTAGAACTCTCTTTAGTGACCTAAGCCTAGTGTGAATTAATGAGTGCAATCACATCAAATAAATACCAAAACCCTCTCCTCCTTTAAACCCTCACCGGCCATTGCGATTAAAACCCTTAAAAATTCCAAAATCCCTCTGTTTTCTTTTTCCTCTCCTCATGGCGTCTCCGTCCAAACCCTCATCTCCGACCACCGATCGTTCGCCTCCTCCATCTCTGGTGGCCCCAATCGAAGCTGCCGTGGAGCTGTTTGTCGATACTGAGGCTACCCCAGTCACAATTTCGCTCCCTGGTGCTGCTGACAATGCCATTGATGCTGATAATCCCGGGGATTTGAAAGCTGTTGGTGCAATGGAGGGGTTAGCTAGAGGCCCTAACTGGTCTTTGAGGCAGAGGGGTTTTTCTCCCAACATGGGAGAGTATACTCCTAAGGTACGCCCTAACATGGCCGAACCTGATTTCATTGAAGATGAGGATGAGGAGTATGATTCCACTGCTGATCTGAAGAGGAAAAGAGGAAAAACAATGACTAGTGGCTCTGGTAGTTCGTCTGGTAAGCCCCTGTCTCAACGAAGGAAATATTTGGATGGACTGACTGTTTATTCAAGTGAATCAGATGAGGATGATGTTGAGGCCTTCAAAGTTGTGTCCAGAAGAGCTCAGTCAGTAGAGCTTGAGGAACTGAAGGAAGCTGAGGAGATAGTTGAATCTTCAGCTCAAGACCTAGGAGATATCTTCCCTCATGTCATTGTGATGCCTGGGGATTTGCCACCTAGTAGGATCTCCACACCTCAGCTGTCCCCTACTCGTGCTACCAAAGGTACCACTACATCTCCAACTCCATCCCCTCCTACCAACTCGCCTGTAGCCCCTGCTCGATCATCTCCGGGTAACTGGTACTCTGGGGCACACTCTGAGACTGATGATGTTAATGAAGAGGATGAGCACATTCCTCTTCAAGCTCTATTGGATTTAAAGAAGGGGAAGGGAAATATAAGGAATGCAAAGGCTAAGGCTGTTGATTCCATTTCTGTACAAGCATCTGACATTGGTTCAGATGATAATGAAGCTGAAGATGCGACGTTTAAACTTGGGAGAGATGAACTTGAAACTGAGAAGAAGGATGCTGCTGACGATGTACTCACATCTGCACCCTCACCCAGAAGGAGCCTAAGGAAGGCCAGTTCCTCTAAAGCTGAATTGCCTAAGCCTAGGTATTCCCCAAGATCTAAACCATCCTCAAGAAAGGTAAGCCCCCACTCTCCTGAGAAATTTATGTCTAAGTCAGTTAAAGAAAGGTTTGGGTTCTTTAGAAAGAAGGGTTTTTGGTTGAAAGGGTTGTTGATAAAACTTTTGAGGAAGTTGGTATGAAAAGGTATTTGGAAGAAAAAGGCCTTTTATACTCTGTGTCATATCCCAATTTCTACTATCCCTCACTTGTTAGCGAATTTTATGCTAGCCTTGTCCAAGCAATCCAAGATCCTAGGTCTGATAGTTTTGAAAAAGTTAAAATTCGTGATCAAATTGTTTCTTTTTCTCCCGCCATGATTAATATTTTTCTCCATGCTCCCTCTCCTCACATCCTTCCTCCCATGGCTCCTAAAAATGATATTGCCAACTCTATTACCAATGGTCTTGACCCCACATGGCACACTCAGTTCAAGTGTACCATGCTCACTTCTCTTTGTGGTTTTCTATTCAAAATCTCAACATTCAATTGGAAACCCACATCAAACAAGAATATAGTAACCGTGCCCCATGCTGATTTAATCTATAGGATTTTTAATGGTCTAGAGTTCAACTTGGGAGAAGTTATTTTTGGGAGTATTGTTCAGTTCGCTGAGAAAGAGCTTCCCTCTGACCTTCCTTTTCCATGCTTAATTACTGGTTTGTGCTTAAAACAAGGGGTAGAAATCCTTATGTCTGATAGGGCTGTGAAAAAGATTGAGCCTTTTAGCATCCAGCTTGTGTTAGAATGTCCCACCAGGACTGTAGATCTACCTGTAGCCTTCCCAGATGATCCAATAATTGATGCTCAAGATGTTGATGAAGAGGAACCTATTGATGCTACTGACGATGCACGTACATCATCCCCAACACCTCCTGTGGATCAAGTAAAGGTACTATCGGATGAAATTAAATTTTTGGAAAGGTGGATGCTCAATATAAGGGTGCAGTTCAAGGAAGTATCATCTAGAAGGAACAAATTGTTGGCTGCAAGGGATGCGCTTTCTGATAAAAAAGGGGGAGCTAGCTCAAGTCGTGTTTATGAAGAAGTCAGTCATGATTTCAGGTGGGAGCTTCTTGCAAAGACACAAGCTGAAATGAATGAGTATTCAAATTTGAACTGGAGCAGGACCTTTTTCTGAAGGGGGTTATGATGTTTTTATAAACAGTTTTTAATTTCGTGTGTGTTAGGAACAATGGTGATATTTGTTTTTTGCTCTGGTTTGGTTGTTTTTGCTTTGGTTTGGTTTGTTTTGGTTTGTTCTGGACATGTTTGAACATGGTGGTTTATGGGTTTTAATAGCTAGTAATTAGGGGGAGCGTTCGAGCTCTCCATCTCATATCTTGTGTTTGATAATCTTTAGCTTATTTAATTGTGTTTAAAATATATTGTGCTTGAGATTTGTTTTTGAACAGAAAGCAACAAAACAGGGGGAGATTGAAAGTGTGATAGCATCACACTTGGGCCAAGTCAAAGAGGTTGACTTAATTATGTTTTGTTACTTTCATTGTATTTTAAATTAAGTAAATACTTTATAAATTGTTTTTATGTAACTAACCTATTAACCGAAAATTATTATGTTTTTAGTATTATTTTGGTTATTTATATGGGACTCTCACATGGATAAATGAAGGCTTGAAGTGATAAAGAAGATTGAAGAGATTGAAGATTGATCAAGCTCTTTATCAAAGCTTATCCTTACCCGTTACCTTGGCTATAAATACGAAGGCCAAGACAGTTTACATTACACGGTTTTTACACTCCAAAAGGCTGAAGAGCCTTGTGAGGAGTTTGTTTTAGTGAGAGTTCATTTTGGTTATTTTGTCATTCTCTTAGTTTACATTTTTGTAATCAATTCGAAAGTGATTTTTTAATAAGAGAAGTTTATTTTCTACAGCATATTGCTGTAGATAAGTGTTTAAATCCTTGTTTGTTTCGATTTCTTTATTTAATTTCCGCTGCATTTCTCTGTTGTGCTAGTACTGGTGCGATAGCATCAGGACTCACATCAGGCTCCTGTGAACTTCCTAGCCGCTCCATTTCTTTCAGAAAGATATGATTGTGTGAATACCCCGTCCCGATGTAACGCGCATTCGGAGGTTTAAAATAAATAATCATATAATGTCGGACCGAAATGGAATATTCATTTAGTGACACTCGCTTTAAACCATATTAAAATATTAGTTTAATTTTTGAGAGTCGCCACGCCACTTTGATATAGCCCAAAGCTTTGAAAAAAGGCTAAACATTTAATTGGGTTCGGGGGTCAAGTTACAACAGAAGAAGAAACGCTATCACTCCTATTGCCCGGCGGATCGGTCTTTCTAGCATGTGGAGTGTTGGTTGTGTGCGGTGTTTACAGGAATAGATAGAAGAAACGGGATCATGCATAAGGAGGAGGGGAGAGAAAGAATTAATTAATGATCACACCCTAGAACCTTTGAGTTAGGCCCTCGGAAGGTGCACTAATCAACGTTCATCCTTGGGGAATTGTTGATCATGGGATAATTATAACTAAGGTGGAAGGTAAGAAATAGTTCCTAGATCCATTGGGTTTTCTTGGGTGAAACCTTAGATCATCCTCGGCTATTGCATATTTAAATATATTAAAAAGGTCCTAAATCTAGCATAAAGGCACAATTAAAATATAATAAGCATGCAAGTGTTATTATAATATGGCAATAATAATAATAATAGGGAACAAAAATATTAATAAGAGCCTTACCAATTGTAGCAAGACTTTGGGATCGAATCTAGGGCGATTCGAAGAACGTGGGGAGAGATACGGACGAAACAAGTGTAGTCCTCGTTTCACCGGAATAAATTGTGTGTCAAAAGCTGATACCGGGCACCCCTATTTATAGTGCTTCGGTAATTGGGCTGGGCCAGCTGAAGGGTCGATCGGCCCTAAATATAAGGGTCGATCGGCACAAAAAGGAAGGGTCGATCGGCACAAAGACTTAGGTTCGATCGGCACAAAATAAAAGGTTCGATCGGCCATTTAAAAGGGAATAGGCCGATCGGCACTCTTTTCTGGCGTACTTTCCACGCATGCAATGACGGCGGAGATACGGACAAATGATGAGATTCTTTTAGGGTTTTTTATATTAAACCGGGCCCAAGTATTTAGAATACCTTTTCTAGGACCGGGTACTAACAGTAGCCCCTCGACGACGCTTCTTGTAAGACAAGTGGGGTCGACGATAAAAAATAGGACCCGTCCTGAAAAAAGGGATTTCAGGAGGTAGGACAATAATCTTGCGGATGTGAGATTTGGACTCAAGCTGAGTCGCAACAAGATGACCAGGTAGGTCGAGCGGCTGAACCCACGTCGGGCTGCCTACGTATCCTAAAAGGAATCAAGCCAAGTCGTATTTCGAAAAGAGTGGGCGTTTAGTACCCGAGAATGGCGGACGTGCGGCGTCTCAAACCGAAAATATGATTGTGTTGGAATCACTCAACATCTGACTGTGCGGTCGTCACCCAACATCTGACTCTGCGGTCGTCACCCAACGTCTGACTCTGCGGTCGTCACCCAACGTCTGACTCTGCGGTCGTCACCCAACGTCTGACTCTGCGGTCGTCACCCAACGTCTGACTCTGCGGTCGTCACCCATCGTCTGACTCTGCGGTCGTCACCCATCGTCCGACTGCGGTCGTCACCCAACGTCGACTCGCGGTCGTCACCCAACGTCCCGACTCTGCGGTCGTCACCCAACGTCGACTCTGCCGTCGTCACCCAACGTCCCGACTCGCGTCCACCCAACGTCTGACTCTGCGGTCGTCACCCATCGTCTGACTCTGCGGTCGTCACCCATCGTCTGACTCTGCGGTCGTCACCCAACGTCTGACTCTGCGGTCGTCATCCAAGAATACGACTGTGCGGTCGTCATCCAAGAATATGACTGTGCGGTCGTCATCCAAGAATATGACTGTGCGGTTGTCATCCAAGAATATGACTGTGCGGTTGTCATCCAAGAATTGTGAGAGTATGACTATGAGGGGGTCACCTGGAAGATAAGAATTTTAACTCTGTGGGAGTCACCCGGAAAATAAGAATTTAAACTCTGTGGGAGTCACCCGAAAAATAAGAATTTTAACTCTGTGGGAGTTACCCGGAAAATAAGAATTTTTAACTCTGTGGGAGTCACCCGAAAAATAAGAATTTTAACTCTGTGGGAGTCACCCGAAAAATAAGAATTAACTCTGTGGGAGTCACCCCGAAAAATAGAAATTTGACTCTGTGGGAGTCACCCCGAAAAAGAATAATTTTGACTCTGTGGGAGTCACCCCGAAAAAGAATAATTTTGACTCTGTGGGAGTCACCCCGAAAAAATAGAAATTTGACTCTGTGGGAGTCACCCCGAAAAAATAGAAATTTGACTCTGTGGGAGTCACCCCGAAAAAGAATAATTTTGACTCTGTGGGAGTCACCCCGAAAAAATAGAAATTTGACTCTGTGGGGGTTACCCCGAAAAAATAGAAATTTGACTCTGTGGGAGTCATCCCGAAAAAGAATAATTTTGACTCTGTGGGAGTCACCCCGAAAAATAGAAATTTGACTCTGTGGGAGTCACCCCGAAAAAGAAAAATTTTGACTCTGTGGGAGTCACCCCGAAAAAGAATAATTTTGACTCTGTGGGAGTCACCCCGAAAAAATAGAAATTTGACTCTGTGGGAGTCACCCCGAAAAAATAGAAATTTGACTGATAATAATAAAAAGAGTATATTCTTGAAAAAACAATTTTATTAAAAGCCTGGTCAAACACTTGGACCAAGGCGACGCTTACCGAGGCGTGGAAAATGAAGGGTCGATCGGCCCTTCCTCCTGATTGGCTAAGGACGATTGACGCGGATCCGTGTCGCTGAGATGGAATCCTGACCGTTCGCTCGATCAGAAGAAACACAAAATAAAGGGTCGATCGGCCCTTCTTCTTATTGGCCAGTTTCTCGGCCGATCGGCCTTTAAATCTGCTGGTCTCCTTCTTCTTTTTACGCCTCTTCTTCTCCGTCGAGTTTCTGAAGCTTTCTCGCCTGAAAATTATTCCGAGTGTTTTCGTTTGTTTTGTGTCAGGTTTGCAAGGGATTGCCATGGATAATCCTCCAGATTGGGTCAACGATGTAATTTCCATGATGGGTCGCCCGGATTTTCAATCCTTGGGTTCGTATACCGGTGGTATGGGTGATGCCTTCTTTGGCTATGGCGGCGGAGTTGGTGCTAGTGGCCATGGTGCCGGGGGCAGCCACGGTTCTGGTAGTTTTAGGGGTGGTTATGGCAATATGGGTGGTGGTTTTGGTGGTGGTTATGGAGGTTATGGAGGCGGTGATGATGGCAGCCATGGCGGCGGTGGCAGCGGCAGTCATGGCGGCAGTGGTGGCGGGCATGGCGGCAATGGTGGCGGACACGGCGGTCATGGTGGTGGAAATGGCGGCGGCGATGATGATGAAGAGGAAGGTGATCCCGATGCCGGGGAGAGTGATAGGAGTGACGCCGGCGGGGACGTTGAGGCTAGGAGGCGGCGGGCTTTGCGCAACTACCGACCCTCGAGACTACATTTTCCGTTGCACAATCAATCTGACTTTTATGCGGGCTTGGCTTTTCATGGGTCCACCGGTCTTCGCTCCCGCATCGGGATGAAGGTACAAAAATTTTTTTTTATTTAACAACAGAATAATTCATGCATGTACAAAGTGTTTATTATTTAAATGCGAATAATGACACGTACCTGTGCTGTGTTTACCTGCAGGGGAAGAAGATGAAGGGACGGAGCTCCCTTAAGGCGGTAGGTGAATTGTGGGCGGCCTTGCCGGCCGGTGAGGGTAGTCCTCGGGAGCGAGTACAGAGCTTGGGGTTGGCCCCCTTTTTTGACATGGTCTGCGAGATGGGCCGGACCGGGAAGTGCGCTGCGGTGGTGAAGGTGTGTCGGGAGTTTTGGTGGGACACGACACATACCTTCCATTTGAGTTGGGGAGAGGCCACGATCACTCCTACAGACTTCGCCGTTCTTACGGCTTGAGGTTCGCGGACATAGCATTGCCCTTTGATGATACTCTTCATGCGATCCCAGGCTCGTCGAGTCCGGTTGTTTGGTGCTAGCACAGGCTCGAGTAGGAATTTTGGTGTTGATGCGGGGAAGTTGTACAGTGGTTAGAGTGCTATTGATCGGTATAGGGCTGGCGCGGGCTTGACGCACTTGTCAGGGGATTCCTTTGGTACGGATTCTCAGTGGCCCTCTTCCCCAACTCGGGCCCAGTATGCCGATTCTCTTTGTTGGGTGCCTTGACTGATTTGAGCTTAGTGCGAGATATCTCTTGGGGAGGGGCCGGCTTGGCCGAGCTGTATCGGGCCCTTGATACTGTCTCGAGGTCCAATACCTCTTCTTTTGATGCTTTTCAGTTTGTTCTGGATGTATGCCAACTTTTGTCATTTTCATTGTCCTCTTACTTGTTACTTGTCTTTCTGCCTTTATAAATATCTGCCTTCCGCATCTTTTGCAGGCATGGGTCTATGAGATTTTCGGCGTCGCGCCGTTCACTTTGCGGGACCAGACTCGGGATGTGCCTGTCCTGCGCTACTGGAGGAAGGAGAATCAGATTGAGGGGTTCCCGAAGACGGTCCGTGAGTCTGAGCTGAGGGCTATTCTTGATGGTCCCAGTAGGCCCGAGTTCTTGCTTTACCCTTGGACTCCCGAGGCCTTAGGGACGGTTGGTCTTTGTCCGTGATGTGGCCCTTCCGCAGATTATTGGTTGGCTTGCTTGCTGATGAGATGTACTTGGGTGAGCGGGTGATGAGGCAGCATTATGTGTGGGCTCCGCTTTATGCGCCCCAGCATCCTCCCAGGAATATGTGGTATCCGAACCGATTGGCGAGGAGGGCAGAGTATCTGCTTGGGGTCCCTGTTTATCAGTTCCGGCTTGATATGGACTATGTGGACTTTGTGGCGCTTTTTCTGAGATCACCGCAGGTGGTGAGGCGGGCTTTGTCGAGGCTGCGGTATAGGGAGCGGGGTTTGGTTATCCCCGAGCCGATGGGTCTGGACATCCCGAGATTGTAGATATGCCTCCATTTCTGACCACTTCTTTGTGCATATGGGCGACGGGGAGGTGAGGGTAGACTTGACGCCCACAGAGGCCGATGAGGTAGAGGGTGCTCAGCTTCCTCCAGGCGGTGCCGGCGGGGTATGCCTCTTACTTTTTCTTCTTATGCATCGATCATTATGTTTTAGCCATGGTGTAACTCTCGCGCCTGATTATGTAGGTCACCCGAGATTCTTATGTGCGGGTTGTGAGGCAGACCAATGTACTGAGCCGTCTGCTGAGGAGTGCGGTGCGAGCACTCTGCCAATCCGGAGGTCAGTGGACGTGGATCCGGCGCAGCGGAGACGGAGATCCCATGATGAGGGTAGCTCGACATCCAGATTTTCCCGCGGTCGCGCTTCGACCTCCCGTCGGGGTCTTTAGGACCTTTTATTTTGTAGTACCTGTAGGGAGAAAGTAGGAAAGAAGCATGCAGACTCTATTTTTTTATGCTGACTCACTGATGTAATGCAAATGCTTTATGTACAAGCTTAATGAGTTAATTTGAATGTTTCTATTTTCTATTTTGTACATTGCAATGAAAAGTTATCCTAGAAATTGACGTATAAGGCAGTTACCCTATGGTTTAGAGAGGGGTTTAGGCTCGAAGCTAGGGTTTTGGAAGGCATTTGTCACCTAGGCTTGAGGCTAGGGTTTAGAAAGGTACTTGTCTCCTAGGCTTGAGGCTAGGGTTTAGAAAGGTACTTGTCTCCTAGGCTTGAAGCTAGGGTTTAGAAAGGTACTTGTCTCCTAGGCTTGAAGCTAGGGTTTTGAGAGGTTTTTGGTCACCTAGGCTTGAGGCTAGGGTTTAGAAAGGTACTTCTGAACAAGGCAATTTGAGCAAAAAGGTTATGGTTTAAGCAGGGCGAGGCTGAGTAGGTGTTTTATGATAGAAGATGGGGTTGGATAAGTTTGATGTCCAGAGATAAGGGGTAGGACCGAGTCATCTTGAGAGTCACAGAGAGGCGTCTTTGGTAGACTTGAAGAGTTTTGAAAATTTGTGGAGACCAAAGAGTGATTTTGTAAACAAGGTGCCAAAGAGGGTGGCATTTTGAAAGTATGTTATTTTGATAAGGAGGCCTTATAATTAATTATATTTCTAACTAACTCAAAGAGTTTGCCACATGCGATCTTGATGACAAGGGATGCCCTTCTTGCTAGATATGACTTCGTTGGAGCCCACGATTCTCGTTAGAGCCCTTGGCCTTTTCTGAAGAATCACATAGTCGACCCATTTCCGTTGAGGGGAGCCTCAATGTTTGATGAAGTGACCTTGGCGAAGCCCCAGTCGATAATGCAAAGCAAACCTGAAGGGAATTTGATGATGCAAAGCAAACCTGAAGGGAATGGCGAAGCCCCAGTTGATGATGCAAAGCAAACCTGAAGGAATGGCGAAGCCCCGATTGATGATGCAAAGCAAACCTGAAGGGAATGGCGAAGCCCCAGTTGATGATGCAAAGCAAACCTGAAGGGAATCTGGTAAAGAAAGCCTGAGAGAACAGCTTAACAAAAGCCCCGGCTTGGAGAGATTTAATGTATCCCTATTGCAGACAGAGTCATCTTGCAGCCATGGAGGCGACCCCTCGTTTTGAACAATAGTCAATCAGTCACTTGGACAAGACTCGGAAATGCATACGTGCAGGGGCGCATTTTTTCGAAGGTGGGAATGGATCCCGAATTTGTGTATGACACTCTCGCTTTTGGGTTTGACTCTTTTGGGAGAGTATAGGCATCACAAGGTGTGGAAAAGTGTATGGAAGCCCCTGCTGACAGAAAGACAGTGTTTGGCTCTTCCTAGATTGTAGAAAAGAAGACTTGTCGAGACATTTGAAGAATTGTTTTATTCAGAATTATATTTTGATTGATCGTGAATGGATCTCGCTGATTGGTTTATCAAATTCCAATTATATAAGTAAACAAATGAATGTTTTGATTTGAAGCTGGAATAAGAGAGAGGAGAAGGATGTTCCGTTGCTGCTTGCTATTCTGGGCTGTTCGGTGGTAATTGTAGTGCGGGCTGCCGCTGCATTGATCTTCTTTATGGGAAAGAATGAAAAATAGAAAAAAGATTGGAGGGAGAAAAAGGAAAAGATTGGAGTGAAATAAAAATTGGGATTTGACCAATTATAGCCCCTTCTATTTTTCAGTCTTTCGAGTTAAGATTCGTTGCTCCTTTGTTCTCGCAAGCCGAGGGGAGTAGTCCCTGGCGCGCGTCTCCTTGCTTTTACCGGAGTGCCGCAGAGAGGCACAGATGCGAAGCCCCAGTGAGAATTTTGCAGACAGTGTTTGAGGAGTCGAATGAACGAATTTCAAGAATAGGACGAGTTCCTAAACTTGGCGAGAGTATGCAATATGCTCACGTAGGATAACAAGTTACTTAGAATGAGAATGCCATCCGGTAGAGGTTGTAGCTGGTCTTTGGGTTGCGATCGATCATTGGGTGATGCTTAACATGACCTCTTAAAGTGAGAGGTTGGCTGGGCCTTTTGCTGAGAGGTTGGTTTGAGGGATGTGTTTGGGATCTCTAAGGTGAAGGGATTTTCTTGTTGTCGCTTCTTCAGAACCTCTAAGAGTGAGGTTAACTTTGATTTTGACAAGGTCAAGGGTGGTGATGGAATCCTCTAAAAGTGAGAGGATGGACTTTGGAATTGGTTCATGGGATTTGTCCAGGAGGGAATCTTTTGTTGCTTCTTCTCGCGAGTTCGTTGTGATTTCAGCAGGTAACTTGATCACGATAGGACTTTCACTCGATGTCTCATTTTCACAACCTTTCAGCAGGTAACTTGATCACGATAGGACTTTCACTCGATGTCTCTTTTTTTTTTTTTTTTTTTTTTTTTGACACCCTCTTCTCGAGGAAAGCCTTCGGACTCGTTTGCTCACGATAGCCCCTAGCGTATGCTTTAGGATGTTTTTTTTTTTTTTTACCTTTTCCCTCTTGGGCTTGGAGGTGGTTCCTTCTTTTGTGAGTCGAGGGAGCCCCTAGTACGGGCTTCTTCCTTAGGGTCTCAAAACTTGTCGATCTTGAAATGAAAGGGTATTATTTAGTGAGGATAAGGTTATGGCTTCTTATGGTGAGAGGTTTAAGCTTCAATCGCTACTGGATAGCATTCTCAAAAGAGTATTTTTAAAATAAATGCAAACTCATTTAACCGACTTATTAATGTAAGGCAAAATATATTCAGACCATGAGAAAGATATGTGAGCATATTCAATGAAAGCTTATCGATCAAAATGGAAAATCAGAGGAGACGCGAGATTTGGGGGTTGGTGAGCCCCAAGTTGATATTCATGTAGCACTTGTGAAGGATAAGAACAACTCCTTGCATCTTCTTTAAATTGCAGTGGCGTGAGCAGCTATTTTCTGATGATGAGCAACAACTGTCTTTGCTTATCTTGATCATATGAAAAGGATGTTTAAGTGGGGGAGAGTGTATTTGGGGAAGTATATGCTCGAGGAAACATAGAGGGTGTGTACAAGGAGAGGGTTTGGAGATAGTGCATGAAAAGTATATGGTGGAGTATGGAGGGAGTACATGAGAGAAAGGTGCATAGAGGTGGTGTATATGAGGAAGGGACAGTGGGTTGTTTACTCCAATCAAAGCGTTCATTCATTGTTTACTTTATTAGCCGGTGAGTTTATCAGTGAGATTAGCAACCAAGTGATAATTATAAATAAAACAATCTTCTTGAAAGTAATGCGAGATTATGTCTCAAGTCTAGAGAGAAAAGAAAGAAAGACCTTTTTTATTATTGAATTAACTAATCTAAAGTGGACATTACATACCAATGCCCAAAGTGGAAGTAAGAAAGACACACTAGAACCTACAAGACTGAATGAATCTAAATCCTTCCTTGAAGTACGAGGGTTTCTTCATCAATGAGGCCTTGGTTGATCAAACTTTGAATCAAGCATTTTAGCTGCTTACAGTTGTCAGTGGTATGCCCATCGTACTTGTGGTATTTGCAAAACTTGGATGTATCCAAGTTAGCTCTCCTATTAATAGGCTTGTAATTCTCGAGCGGCTTGATCAAACTCTTTCCCACCAAAATGTCGAAGAACTCACCCACGGGCATTCCTAAGTCATCAAACTGCTCCTTGTCGATCTTCTTCCCTTGAATTGAATTTGGGGGTGACTCGGGTATTGGTGCCCTTCGTCGGTTGGTGGCCACATCAGGCATTTTGAATGAGAAATTCTGATGCGTTGAACCATAAGTGGGACCACAAGCATGTGGATGGTAGGGACTCTGGAATTGAACAGGAGGAGGAACTCTTCTCAAGTATTTCTGAATGTAAGACAAATGGTGCTGCTCAATTTCATGTATGTCTTTGAGGAGGTTGATCACTCCCAACTTCATGTGAGAGACTTCTTTAAGGGCTTCAATGCTTTTCTCCAGAGACATGATGTGGAATTCTGTAAGAACATATGGCGGAGTCAAACCAATGAGTTGAATTAGATTCATAATTAATCTTAAGGCATCCTTGAGAAAATATTTGACCTCCACAATTTTGAGTTTGGCCAGTGAAGTTGCCTACGTAACCCTTACCATTTAAGATACGAGTCTCAGGTCACCGTAGTTCGAGGGGATGAATGTAAAGAGGAAGATGACTCGATCCTTGGTCAAATGAGGGTGATCTAGGTGAGTTAATTTGGGCTTGGGTGAGGATTGGCCTTGGTTGGTCTTTGGCTGAAGGGTGCTAGAGATAAAGGATCTAAACTATGGATGGTTTTAAGGCTAAGGGAGCAGACTATGGAAGGTTCAAGAGATGAGAGGTAGAACTTTGAAGGGTCCTAGATTGAAGGATAGTTAAGCATTTTATTTACAAAAAAAAACTTTTTATAGAACCTACTCTTGGTTGGAAGGGATACCCCTTTTTCGCAACTAACTAAATGTCCTAAAGTGGTGGATCCTAACGACTAACCGTCTCATATAGACATTTAATATGATATTTATGGAAAGTACTACAGACCCATGATAGGACAAGATCAAGCATTCAAACTTTACATGGTACGTCCTTTAAAAGGAAAATCAAATTTTTTTTTAGTGACTTTATTTTCTTTATAGATCTTGACTTATCATTGATTCGTAGTGACTTAACACAAAGACCTTATTAATTGTCTACATGAAAAAGCTAGTCAAACCAACCGGTCACGGGGAGTGTACTCCTAGCAAAGTGGGTGACACAAGGGTTAGGTTTCAGGCTCCCACCGTGCAGCCGAAGCGCACTGATGAGTGGATGGCCAAGTGAGACTCGGAAGGGAGGCGACATGATCACCACACTTCCCGCACTTTGGATTTTCCGATGGGTTAAGGGGTAGCTGTACAGTGTGACACGGACAGTGGTAGTGTGAGGTAAAGAAGTCTAATTCTTTTTTAAGAGAAAGATTTTTTTATTTTCATGAGATGCATGCATGCAATGCAACAGTTAAGAATAGAAGGAAAAGAAAAAGAAAGTAAAATACAACACCATACAAGAAAACGAAAGTCTGACCCACTTAGTTTGAAAAAGTTTCAAAACAGTCCCCAGCAGAGTCACCACTGTGAATACCCCGTCCCGATGCAACACGCATTCGGAGGTTTAAAATAAATAATCATATAATGTCGGACCGAAATGGGATATTCATTTAGTGACAATCGCTTTAAACCATATTAAAATATTAGTTTAATTTTTGAGAGTCGCCACGCCACTTTGATATAGCCCAAAGATTTGAAAAAAGGCTAAACATTTAATTGGGTTCGGGGGTCAAGTTACAACAGAAGAAGAAACGCTATCACTCCTATTGCCCGACGGATCGGTCTTTCTAGCATGTGGGGTGTTGGTTGTGTGCGGTGTTTACAGGAATAGATAGAAGAAACGGGATCATGCATAAGGAGGAGGGGAGAGAAAGAATTAATTAATGATCACACCCTAGAACCTTTGAGTTAGGCCCTCGGAAGGTGCACTAATCAACGTTCATCCTTGGGGAATTGTTGATCATGGGATAATTATAACTAAGGTGGAAGGTAAGAAATAGTTCCTAGATCCATTGGGTTTTCTTGGGCGAAACCTTAGATCATCCTCGGCTATTGCATATTTAAATATATTAAAAAGGTCCTAAATCTAGCATAAAGGCACAATTAAAATATAATAAGCATGCAAGTGTTATTATAATATGGCAATAATAATAATAATAGGGAACAAAAATATTAATAAGAGCCTTACCAATTATTGCAAGACTTTGGGATCGAATCTAGGGCGATTCGAAGAACGTGGGGAGAGATACGGACAAAACAAGTGTAGTCCTCGTTTCACCGGAATAAATTGTGTGTCGAAAACTGTAACCGGGCACCCCTATTTATAGTGCTTCGGTATTTGGGCTGGGCCAGCTAAAGGGTCGATCGGCCCTAAATATAAGGGTCGATCGGCACAAAAAGGAAGGGTCGATCGGCACAAAGACTTAGGTTCGATCGGCACAAAATAAAAGGTTCGATCGGCCATTTAAAAGGGAATAGGCCGATCGGCACTCTTTTCTGGCGTACTTTCCACGCATGCAATGACGGCGGAGATACGGACAAATGATGAGATTCTTTTAGGGTTTTTTATATTAAACCGGGCCCAAGTATTTAGAATACCTTTTTTAGGACCGGGTACTAACAGATTGCTGAAACAAGAAGAAGAACAAATGAAACTAACACAAAAAGTAGCAAAACTGTTGTTCCCAAATCAGGGTTGTTGGGCACATACATTCGCTTATCATATACTCTCCGTCCCTAAATAAATGTCTATTTTCTGAAAAATGTTGTTCCTCAATATAGGCCCACTTTCTTAAGTTGAAAAAATTGTTCTTAAATGGATTTTCACCCTTAAAAATATCATATTTCAGTGTAAACTTGCAAAACTGAAAGCTTTAACTACCAAGAATCATTCAAGAATTCGCAGTGAGTCAAATTTTCTTAAAAGTTTTTTTGCATTCAGTCCAATACCATTTTATTGTGGAGGTTAATAGATTATACGCAAAAGAAAAGGGGGACCACAGCAGTTCTAAGAGAAAGATTGAAGGTATTATACTACTCGGTCTTAATCGGTTAAACTTAACTTTATCACAAGACAATGCACAAAATATTCATAGCAAGAAATCTTGAAGCATCAAAGCACCCGAACAAACTAAGTGCAAAAGAGATCCCAACTAAAGTCGCCCAACCTTCAAATAAAATAGTCAAAAACATACTAGGGAATCACTAAAAAACTCAACAAATCATTTCGATAACAGAAGTAAACCAAACCTTAATGCTCAATCAAAATGAAAAAATATCAGATTAACTATTTTAATGAATTGGATTCCGAAAATTCCGAATTTTTTTGCATACCTTCTGCAAATCGGACGGCGGAAGTGGCCAGAAGGGAGAGAGAAGGAGGGAATACACTGCGGAGGTGGCCGGAAGGAAGAGAGGAGATCCAAATGGGCGCCAGAGTGAAAAATCCGGTGCTCGTCAATCGCCCCCACACCGAGGAGAGAGAGTGTGTAAATCGTGAGAAACAGAAATAAAATTAGGGCTGGGCTGAGCGCCCGTTCAATTTATATAAAACTTTACCCACAGAAATTTCCGTAGGTAATACCCATTGAAATTTTCGTGGGTAATTATTGCATTTACTCACGGATATTTCGTCGGAAATACCCACGGAATAATTTCCGTGGGTAATGTAAAGGTTTACTCATGGAATTTCCGTGGGTAAAATGGTTGAATTTTTTAAAATTTTATCTTCTTCAATCCGTAGATAATAAGTAAGATTCAGTGGGTAATACCCACATAATATTCCGTGGGTAATTTTCGGTCAGTAATCTTATTGATTCTAGTATAGATCAACCCAAAGATCATACCGAACTAAATTAGGAAAAAATCCTCTTTACCCACATTTCTCAAATCATAACCCAAAAAAACCCATCCCAAATTAAAAAAGACAACTCCCTTTTATACTCCAAATCAAAATCCCTTTAAACCCCAAAATGCTATATTCCGGACGAAGAAATTGACGGCGCCGTTAACATCTAATATTGCGATCGCTTAATCCATGCAATAATTCATGCCGTTTCTTAAGGATCAGCTATTCCGGAAATTTGAAATTTGAAATTGCAATTCGGACGAAGAAATTTGAAATTGCAATCCTTTCATCCAATTCAATCAATCCGGAAAAAAGGTATTACATCCGAATTATGATTTTGATTGAATTCAGTTTATATTTTGTATTAATTTTCATTTTTTTTTCTTCAGAATTTTAAGTTTTGATGAATTTTTTGATTGAATTTATTTACAGATAAAATAACTTTACCTTCAATGGAGTCTAATGTTATGTTGATGTTGAATTATGGAAGATTTTCTGTTGTTACTAGGTTTGATCAATTTGATTCTTATGAATCTATTGTTGAATTTAGTTGCAACGGATGGAACGATTTGAAAAAGGAGACAATCTCGATGTCATATATGTTAGCTGAGAAAAGGTCGTGCATGTTGTCTAGTGAGCAAGATTTCATCTGTATGGGTGTTATGATTGCTCGTAGGAATATTGAGCTACTAGAAATAAATGTGAATGATATGAGTATATGTGTTAGTAATGTCAGTGATTCCTTCGAGAAATCATTTTCCACTTTATGTGAAGGCAGTAGTAGTAGAAATGATGATAATGTCAAATTCTTCTATCACAAAGAAAAGAGAATGAGAAGTGCGGAATGGGCAGACGCAATACAAAATATTGGGCAGATATTTGAAGGTGGCTCTGGTGAATTTAGGAATGCATTGTGTAAGTTTGCAACGGAAGTGGGGTTTGATTTCAATTATGTGAAAAATGAACCTACTCATATTACGACTGTATGCTCACACAAAGAATCAAAAGGTTGTTCATGAAAGATACATGCCTCAATTGAAAATGCAATGGATATTTCTACATAAGGAAATATATTCCTGATCATATATGCAAGGATGCGATTAGTTGTGATTTTGGGCAAAGGATGGGATGTGAAGTTCTTTCCAGTGTTATCCGTGATAAAGTTAGAGATGATCCAAATGTTAGTCCTGCTTCTCTTGTAAAATTGTTGCTAGCAGTATGGCCTCACTTTGTTCATTACTAGGTTGTTTGGAGAGCAGTTGAGAAGGCGAAAAACATTATTTTTGGTGAGGCAAAGTTCGCTTATAATAAGCTTAAAGCATATACAGATAAAATTAGGGAGGTGGATCCAGATGGTTGTGTGAAGTTTGAGTCTGATCCTGTGACTTCTCGTTTCCAGCGGTGCTTTTTTGCATTTGGGGCATGTTTGCGGGGATTTAAGTCTTGTCGTCCCTTGTTATTTTTGGATGCAACATTTTTGACTGGAATGTTTCGGGGTACCCTACTTGCAGCAACAGCGAAAGATGGAGATAATGGTATGAGAATTTTATTATTAATGCTTTTAATTTTTTTTTTATATGTAGCATCAGAATTAAGTTGAGTTTGTGGTATAAGATCTTTGTATATGATGTTGTTAAGTCCTGTACCAATTGATATAGGCTCATTCAGAGGTCTTATAACATATGTATATGATTGTGTGAGTACCTATACTACTTGATATAGGACCATTCAATGGTCTGATAGCTTTTTATATGAAGTTAACAGGTCCTATACCAATTGCTATAAGACCATTCAAAGATCTTATAGCTTTATATATGAAGTGCCAGGTCCTATACCACTTGCTATAAGACCATTCAAAGGTCTTATAGTTTTGTATATTACGTTGGCAGGTCCTATATTATTTGCTAAAGGAAAATTGAAATGTCTTTTTAGCTGTGTTTATGATGTTTCCAGGTCCTTTATCACTTGCTATATGACCAATCAAATGTCTTAGTCCATGTGATATGAGACAACTTATTTATGTTTTAACATTTTGTATATTGGTTTTTATTTTTATTATATTTTATGGTTCTAAATTATTTTTTTATGAATTGTTTTGGTTGTAGGCCTATTCCATGTTGCTTTTGCTGTGGTTGGATCGGAGGATACTGAAAATTGGACGTGGTTTCTCCAAAATCTCCGTCCTTACATAACTGAGCGAGGAGTGACATTTGTTTCGGATCGTCATCAGGGTATCATTAATGCGGTTCATGAGGTTATGCCATTTTCACACCATTCATTCTGCATGTTCCATTTAAAAAACAACCTTAGAAATAAACTTGGTGGGTTATCGAAGGAGGTGCGGTCCAATATTCTTCACAAATTTTCTAAGCTTTCAAAAGCTCCAACACCTGAGCACTTTCAGATTCTTCTGGACGAAATCATAAATGAGGGTGGTACGAAGGTGTCTGAGTTTTTCAACAATCTTCCGAAAGAAAACTATGCAGCTGCTTATTTTGGAGGTAATCGTTATGGAGAATTGTACTCAAATGCGGCTGAGTCATTTAATGCTATGATAAAGGAGTATAAATCTCTCCCTGTTGTAGAGTTGATAGATAGTATACGTTTGAAGATTATGTCAAGAATGTGCAGACGTAAACAAGACACAAATTCATGGGCAAATGTGTTGTGTCCATCCATCCAGAAGGTATACTTGGAATGTGCAGACAAAGAAAGGTCATAGATCATTCATGCTTGCGATGAATATGTATTTGAAGTTCATTTAGATCCTTCTATGGTTGTCAACATACAGGAATACACATTTTCATGTGGGATGTGGCAGCAGAATGAATTTCCGTGTGTTCATTCCATATCCTTCTTCAGCAAGTTTAAAAACAATTCTTCTTCTTTCATACAAGATTATTTCAAGGTAAGGAATTACAGGGAATCTTATGCTCTGTCAATTCCAGCTATTTCTACATTATGTCCTCCTGTAGTTGATGGGGAATCCGTGGTTCTTCCTCCTGAAACAAAACGCCCCCCCGGTAGGCCAAGGAAAAATTGCTACATTTCTAGAGGAGAAGGTACAAAGAGGAAGATGAAATGTCGTCGATGCGGAAAAGAAGGTTATCACAATAAAAGATCATGCAAGGAGCCATTGCAAATTACTTTTAGTTGAGTCATTGTTTTCTTATTCAAATAATTATCAATTTAATTCTTTAAACGTCCTATTTGACATTACACACTGTTCATTACAATGTTATACAATCATTTTAATTTCAGAATTTTGGTTAATTGATTTTTTCGATATCCTAAAATATTTATTTTTAATCGTTTTTTTTTCTACCTACGTATGAAGGAAATGTAACAGGCTTATTCCTGTAGTAACAATCCTCTAATTGGTCCTATACCAATTGTTATAGGACATGTCAACATCATACAAAACTCTATAAGCCTTTTATTTGGTCCTATAGCAATTGCTATAGGACCTGCCAACATCATAAACATAGCTATTAGCCCTTTAATTGGACTTATAGCAATTGCTATAGGACCTCCCAACATCATATACCAAGCAATAATGCCTTTGAAAGGTCCTATAACCTTTGTTATAGGATATGCCAACATCATACAAAACTTTATAAGTCCTTTATTTGGTCCTATAGCAATTGCTATAGGACCTGCCAACATCATATACATAGCTATTAGCCCTTTAATTGGTCTTATAGCAATTGGTATAGGACCTCCCAACATCATATACCAAGCAATAATGCCTTTGAAAGGTCCTATACCATTTTCTATAGGACAATTGATACAGTTCAATCTGGAGAGCATCAAAGTCATGAAGCCACTGTCGTCATGGGCGACCTCCCAGAACAAGGTGGGCGACCGCCCAAGCTAGTGATTACCAAGCCTTGAAACCGCTGTTGGAGTGGGCGACCGCACATGTTAAGATGGACGACCGCCCAGGTGTGATGTTTGCTAAAGAAACAAGTTGCTGTTGTGATGGGCGACCGCCCACACCCCTCATGGGCGACCGCCCACTTGCACCAGAGCTCAATAAAGAATTAATAAAGAAAACCCACTATGAGACCTTAAAAATATTTGGAATATATTTAACCAACATATATCAAATATAAAACTAAACTGTTCAACAACCAACAATTTTTATCATTCCATCCAAAAATAAACTAAGATGTTTAATTTATTAATGATGAGGACAATGTGGACTTGCTATAATGTCATGTATCATTTTTCCCCTATACTTCGAGACAGCATCGTCTTCATATGTCTTGCTAATAACTCCTTTATCAAACATCTCCTCTGCTTCCATTAGGACGATTATTCCACAATCCAAACTATCATCTCGCTGTTGTGG
This sequence comes from Adenophora triphylla var. japonica, assembly GCA_022495995.1. NCBI lineage: Eukaryota > Viridiplantae > Streptophyta > Magnoliopsida > Asterales > Campanulaceae > Adenophora > Adenophora triphylla. The sequence continues at coordinate 321,331 of JAFEMH010000236.1, read as the reverse complement.
AATGTCTCCGCGTTTCAAATCTATGAAAGTATCCACGTCCTTTTGAGTCTCCTCTATTCGTTTGTACAGTGCCCTGACATGATCAAACTGAAATAGAAAAAAGCAATCGATTATTATACGTGAAATCAAACACCAGGTAGCTGAATTCAAAGTTTAAAAATAGAAATTTGAATGGTCCTATAGCAGTTGGTATAGGACCTGGCACCGTCATATACAAAGCTATAAAGCATTTTAAAGGTCCTATAGCAGTTGCTATATGTCCTTGTAACATTATACCCAACATATTACAGCTCATATATAAAATATTACCATTAGTTTTCCGTGTGTTGCGTAGTGGTCTTTTCCTTTTGTCCTCTTCATGGAGTTGTAAAATTTATACTCCCCATTTTCTGTGTCAAGCACTAGCAATGTCCAATGATCGTTACACCTGACACCACGATCATTCCTTGATGAGTGAATTGGAAACAATATAAAAATTATTTCATCATCCGCAAATTGTTTGATGACATTGTTGATTCCTCTCTGTATTTCTTCTGAGATCTTGTCCTTCAACCATTGCTGGAAACAAATAAATTTTAAATGTAAGCATGAAGCTGATAATTAACCTTAATTAAAAAAAATGTGAGGCGTAAGTATCTTTTAAATCAATAAATAAGGCTTACGGTAGCAAAACTTGAGACAAAATTAACTTTTGGCCTTTGGCGTCCACCAGATGGAGGGGGGAGTTCTTTGTATTTATCCCTCAAAATGTTTAGGTAAGCATCCATCACCTAAAATTCCATTAATAAAATAACAATTGTTACTGGATCAATACTCATCTAGGTCCTATAGCAAAGGTTATAGGACCTATATCAATGCACATCCAAATCAAAAAGCAAAAAAGAGTAGGTCTTATAGCAAATGTTATAGGACCTGGAACAGGTCCTATACCACATCATCAAACAATCAAACTGAATCAAATCATCTCCAAATCAAATGCACACTATAACAGGTCCTATAGCATATGTTATTGGACCTGGAACAGGTCCTATGCCACATAAATAATTGCAAACAAATTGAAGCATGTTACCTCAGAAGCATATTAACAGTAGAACATGTCCTATAGCAAATTTTATAAGCAAAAAGCAAACAAGGCACATCAAAATCAAAAAGCAAAATAGAGCATTCATGCAAAATAGTTCAGTGATAAAAAATGTTTGTACCGCAGCTTCGGTCATCTTATCATGAGCCAATTCCCACAGTTGCCACATCGCCACATGCAATCCCGAAATGTACCATACACTATCACTGGAAACACAAAAAAAAAATACATTTCTATTATCATCAAGATTTTTAATAAATGAAAACAATTTTTAATAAAAGTGGTACTTACGGACGTGCGAGTCTTCCGCATAAATCTGTAAATTTTCTCTTGGTTGCCTCATCCATGGACTTGGTTGTGAGACTGAAGTTCTCATTAAATGTTGGTAACAAAGCACTGTTATCTTCCAAGTCATCAACATCTAAAATCATTTTACTCCCACCCAATTCTTCTTTTTCTGGGTTCTTCTTTCCCTCGATGTTTGAAACTTGTGGCCTCCTCTTCTTTCTGTCGTATGTGTAATCAGGATCGACCTTCTTCTTCCTCTTATCCCCTCTTTCCTTTACTCTTCTTTCCATGGAGCCCATATTATCAACTTTCTTGTCCTGGTTTCCCACAGCCACAATGTCCATACACTTCTCTTCAACCCCTTTTGGTTTCTTTTGCAAACTGTCCTTATCCTTTTCAGCCAATTTTTCCTCCAAAATTTTTATTTCTCTGTCTTTCTCCTCTTGCAAACTTTTAAGTTTCTCAATCTCTCTGTCCTTTTCTTTAAGCGTGTTGTCAAAAGTTCTCCTCATCTCAACCTCAGCAGCCAGAAAAACATGTCCCTCTTCAATCGCGTTGTTTGTTTTCAGTTCGTACTCCTTTATCTGTTCCAGCAACTTAGCTTTTTCCAGCTTCAAACTTTCATTTTCACTCCTCAACTCAATCAATTCGTTTGACCCACTCCCCTGACCTTTATCAGTAGGTGTCAGACTGGTCCCCAACATTAATTCAAAATTATCTACTAAATCTTGAAGATTCGTACATCCTCCTTCACCTTCATCCCCTCCCCCAATTTTTTTTTCAGTACCATGTTTTACAACTGACATTTCAAAATCATCGTCTTTTCCATCTTCATTTGTTTTCTCTATCAACAACACCTTCTCTTCATCTGTCAATGCGAGCTCTTCAACTTCAACCTATGATAAAATTATTATATCGAATGAATATAGTTAACGATAACAACTGATATAAGAACTGAATACATGTATTATAAGAACTACTAATACCCCATACATATGCTATAACACCTTTGAATGGTCATATAGCAAATGATATAGTACCTGAGAACATAATATAGACAATTCAATGGTCCTATAGCAAATGGTATAGCAACTGGTATAGGACATGACAACACTATGAAGGGTCCTATATCAACTGGTATAGGACTTAACAAACTTATATTCGCAGCTAAAAAACCATTGAATGGTCCTATATCAAGTGATATAGGACCTCAAAAAAATCATATACCAATTCTATAAGACATTGAATGGTCCTATATCAGTTGATATAGGACCATTCAATGCAAAATAGAGCAGGTCCTATATCAACTGATATCAAACACTATGAATGGTCCTATAGCAACTGGTATAGGATATGATAATACTAAACAATTAACTACATAACATCGTCAACGTGTTTTATACCTGATCACTTCTCAAGTTTTTGATAAAATCCTTGAAATTGGCAATTTTCTTTGATACTTCCCACTTCATACACCTTGGAAGCAAGTTTCTTGTTGCATTGATCACCTTTGTGTGCTCGTTAAACCAATACTACATTTACAAAATAAAGAGAAATATGATCAGTCATATATAATTTTACTTATAGTAAATAATAGTAACTAAAATAAAATTAGAGATATAAATTTAAAATGATATTACCGGTAAGATTGATACACATCCAACAACGAGGATCGGTGATTTATATTTCTCATCTAGAGACTGAATCAAGTTATCTACAATCACTCTTGACCAATCATAGATCTTCATTCTTTCCAAATCATCCACATAATATAAACACCCCGGAGACATTACCTCACCCTTTGAAGCAAAGAACACAGACCCCAATGCTATGAGATTCAGCAATCTCACCACGTCTCCTATATCAACTTCTCTATCACTACTGACCAGCCTTCTCAAGTTTTCCTTCACTTTTTTCATGGTTATTTCATTTGCTTTACAGTTTGGGAATAGCCTCTCAACTATCCCAAGTGAGTGCCTATCCCTTTTTTTCTTCATATCTATCAATTCACTTCCAGAAACAACCCCAAATATAGATGTTACATCACTTGCACTCAACCCAACCAACACTTTGCCCAGCAAAAATTTCTTTTCCTTTGGCTTGTAGCATCTGATCAAATCTTCTATTGTTGAGTCCATCTTCCTCAAGTTAACATCTTTGTTTGAGTTTATAGAATTGAATAGGTTGAAGAAAGGTGATATCTTCAACCTGTTTAAATGAGATTCCCTTAAATCAACCTCTGTCAGGATAGATGATATAGAATGGAGGTTTGATCTGAAACAAGGGATCCAGGTCAGTCCCTTTGCACTTTTAGTTGTTCCTTTTGCTTTTGTTTTTTTTGCTTCTGTCGTTTTCTTTGGTGAGTAACGTACGATTCTCTTATCTTGAGACAGTGTAACTGCTGATTTAACTGTTTCATCTTCACTTGATTTTCCTGTCTGCATACGGGTCATTCTCTTATCTGCAGACATCGTAGTTTTCCACCTTTTCATAAAAAAACAAAAAATAAAACATAAGCCACAAACAAGGACAATTCATATATAATGATATAAATCATTTTATATAACAAATGTTACTGGATCAAGGCACATCCAAATCAAAAAGCAAAATAGAGCAGGTCCTATAGCAAAGGTTATAGGACCTTTAACAGGTCCTCTGTCATAGTAATAATAAAAAATATAATCAAGAAATTTGACTCAAAATCATATGCACACTACAACAGATCCTTTAGCAAGGTGTATAGGACATATTACAAGTCATATACCACATCATCAAACAATCAAACTGAATCAAATCATCTCCAAACAAATGCACACTATAACAGGTCCTATAACAAAGGATATAGGACCTGGTACAGGTCCTATGCAACATACATATTCGAAAACAAAATGAAGCATGTTAAAGGACAATTCATGTATACATTATTTTATATAACAATTGTTACTGGATCAAGACAAATTCAAGTCAAAAAGCAAAATAGAGCAGGTATAGGACCTAGAACAGGTCCTATAACAAATGGTATAGGACCTGGAACAGGTCCTCTGCCACATAAATAATCTAAAACTAAATGAAGCATGTAAACTCAGAATCATATAAACACTATATCAGATCCTATAGCAATTGTTATAAGACCTGTTACAGATCACATAAGACATTAACAAACACAATCAAAATGCCTTTGAAAGGTCCGATACCATTTGCTATCGGACCATTCAAGTGTCTCGAAAAAAAAAATTTCACACAATGCCAGGACCTATAACATTGTCTATAAGACTTGATAAAGTCCCTTTCTCACATTTCATAAACAAGGTCAAAATTCAATTTAGGTTTGAAAGGGGAATGAAATAATTTTTTTATTCAAAAATTTGTTAAAAAAATTTATAACCTAATTCAGCAACAACATCTTCTATCTATTGATGAACACTGTCAAAAACGAATTTCAATTAAAAAAAAAAATGAAAGCATACCTTACAAAATCGGAATTGAGGCGATCTTCAATCTCTTCAATCTAGAACGGATGTTATCAGAGGCAATCTTCAATCTCTTCGCCGATGACCTCCCTCGCGTGGATTTGTGTTTGATTTTGGCCGGAATTGAGGTTTGGATTACGACTTGAGTACCAGAAATCACGGAGACGGAGTGATTTTAGGTAATTAACAGCCGTTCTTTGTTTACTCCGTTATCTCTTTATGGGCCCTTGGATTTATTTGGAATTTTAATCTCAAATGGGTTAAAATGAGATATTGGTTTGGAAAGTGGGCCTTAGGGTCCTTAGCTCACTAAATTATTGAGGTCAGGTTTACTTCGGTTTTGAAATTTTCTCAAGTTAGTTTGATCTCTAATTTTTATGAGATCATTAATTAATAATTTGGTTAAATTTACCAGGATCAAACCGGATCAAACCATTACATTTACAATCATATTTTATTGGGAGGGAAGAGAAGGGGTTAGGTCATAAAGATGAGAGAAAAAAAAAAAATTACAAAAAAAAAAAAAAAAAAAAAAATCTGAAAATGCTACGGAATCAAGGAAGAGAGAAGAACACCTTTTGGCTAATGAATAATACACACATGTTAATTGTATTTTGAATGCCTTGAAAGAGATACATACTTGATTAAGAATTTAATGGTCGTAAATGCCTTTCCCTATCCAAAAACGTTACAAAATCTGAATAAAAAAGCAAGGTATTAAGTTTATTCCAAAATATCTGTAAACTCAAATCATGGTATCAAAGGAAACAAGAAGAGTTTCCATGTCTTAAAAAAACCATTTTCACATATAAAAAGTTAACTATGCGAGAATCAGAAATATGTTGAGGTGAGCAAAAAAATAAAAACGAAAATGGGTTCCTTAATCTTGACTTTTTTAACTTTCTTTTCATCAATGGTGTTTCTAGCTGAATTTAGTGTCCATTGTAAGGAGCACCCCAAGGCTTTTGATGTCACTGAATATGGCGCGTTGGCGGACGGAAAGACCGATAATGCTAAGGTATGTGTTGTATTCTACTTTGTTAATATCGTATCATGCAAAAAGGAAGAAGCTGCAATATATGTTTTGACTGTCGTATACAGTACAGAGGAAGTCATTTGCAGAACAATTATATTGCTCTTGTCACACATGTATGCTTGCTGGCTTGGACCTCGGGCTTGTACACTTGTACATGACCATATTGTATGTCACGAAGGGCTTAGTGAAACATATTTGATACTCTCTCCGTCCCAACCCAAAATAAATGTGGCATTTGATCTGTCAACAATTTTAAGTAAGGATGGTGCGTTACTAGCCTGTACAATGATCAAATTGCAAGAAGTCAATTTCCTGATTAAGAAACACGAAATTTATTTTGAAACATAAAAAAAAAAAAAAAAAGGAAAATGCGACATTTGTTATGGGACGGATGAGTATATGTCTGTGTTTTGACTGTGTGATATACCATATGTTTTCTTGGTTGATTATGTCACTTTTAGCTAGAACATATATGGATCTTGTCACACATGTAGGCTTGCCTTTATGGACCTCTGACATGTTGAGTTGTGCATAGGTAACATAGCTACTCCGATATATCACAAACGCTAAAAATACTTGGTGAAACCCCTTATTATTGTGTGTGTTTTTCACTCACATGGTTGCTTGGTTGATTCCGAGTTAGGCATTTTTAAAAGCATGGACCAATGCTTGTCAATGGGAAGGAAGAAGTATGGTTTGGATCCCATCAGGAACGTACATGTTAAGTTCAGCGGTCTTCGTTGGTCCGTGCTCGAATGAAACGCAATTCGTGATTAAAGGGGTTCTTAAAGCGCCAACCAATCCTAAATTATTTTATACCGACCATTGGATCAGTTTCCGATACGTTACTAATCTGGTGGTGAACGGTGGTGGTTATTTAGATGGACAAGGCTCAGTAGCTTGGCCTTTGAATGATTGTTACGAGAACCCTTCTTGCAAGTCTCTTCCCATTGTAAGTTACAAATCCTTTACATTAATATACTCTCCGTCCCAATGTCATGGTTACGTATAACCCGAAATAGTTGATGATACCAACTTGTTATAATCATAAAAAAAATCCTCTTACTCCACTTTTTCTATGCTACTTAATTTTCATACACACAACACTTTAACTTTTTCCTTAATCTCTGGGAATTTAAATTTAGTAACCATAACATTGAGACAGAGAGAGTATTTATTTACTTATTTATTTATATTGAATTACTATTGGTAGTTGTAACGTTTGTTATTTTTGGTCATGGAATTGATGGTGCAGTCAATGAGGTTTGACTTTGTTAAAAATTCAAGTGTGCACCACATAAGATCCATCAACAGCAAGAATGCTCATTTCAACTTATTTGCTTGCGAGTACATGAACATAAGTCACATTACACTTATTGCCCCCGAAGATAGTCCTAATACCGATGGTATCCATATTGGAAGCTCGAACAACATCAAGATTGAAAAGTCAACCATCAAGACCGGTGATGACTGCATAGCCATGATATCGGGTAGTCGCGATATTGACATTTCGGAAGTATCTTGTGGGCCCGGGCACGGGTTTAGCATTGGTAGTCTTGGCAAGGGGTATTATAGTAAAGATGGTGTTACCGGTGTCACTATAAGGAATTGTACCATGAGCGGTACACAAAATGGCTTGAGAATCAAAACATGGGCACCCTCTATGTCTACCCTTGCTTCGGATTTCGTCTTTGAAAATATTATAATGGATAAAGTCAACAATCCGATCTTCATCGATCAACAATATTGCCCATCAACTTCTTGCGATACGAAGGTAAAAATGTTTCAAATTACCCTTTCCAATTTTTATAAACTTTTTTTTTAGCACTATGCCTAATTATTCAATTATTGTACTATAGGCTCAATCAAAAGTCCAGATTAGTAATGTTACGTTCAAGAACATTTCGGGCACATCGAGCACACAAGAGGCTGTTGTACTCAAATGCAGCGGACTTGTACCGTGTAAAGACATCAAACTTATTGACATTAACTTGGATTACGACGGGCCCGATGGACCGGCAACTTCATCCTGCGTAAATGTCAAGGGTAAATCATACGGAAAACAGTTGCCTTCTGGTTGTTTATAGTGGATCATACGTTGTTTATAGTGGCAAGTCAAGTTCATATTTCGAACTTATAACGGAAAAGGGAGAGGTCAAAATACGTAAATGGCTCAAAAGATTGGTCTTTGTTCAAGTTAGATTTTAGTTTTTAGATTGGTCTTTGTTCAAGTTAGATTTTAGTTTTTATAGTTAGTCAAATTGGACCCTATGAATCGTGCTAGGTTCTCATGGTGATCAATTGTTAATGTCTTTTTTATTTTCAAAAAAAAAAAAAAAAAAAAAGAAAAAAAATTCCTCGTCCTCTAATTAAAAAGAGTTACCTTTTTTTATAAATCTTAAACTTCTCCTATCCCCAAAAAAACCGTCAAATTTCTGTTAAAATGGAAGGTCAATCTTTAATACATCGAATTTAGGAAAGAGATTTCCTAAATTATTCTTCCATTAATAGAATATTCTCCAAATCTCATACTCCCTCATCTCAGAGAGAGAGAGAGTCCTAGTTTTTGCACGTTCTTTAAAAAACAACAAAAAATGAATTAACATTTTAAGTGTGTTGATAATATAATTGTTAAAAATACTATTTATAATGCAAATGGGTAAAATATAGATAAGTAAATGTTTTTTTTTTTTTAATTATACTAGCATTATAATTGCAAAGTTGTCGCCTAGGAATGAGACTTATTATGAGGTATACTAAAATAGAAAAATAGAACTATTACTATAGAACAGACATAAGAGTACTATTTGACAATTTAATTTTGGGAATTTGACCCGGAAGTTCATTTTGAAACAAATCACTTTCCCTCAAATTTCTCATTAAATCGAAATGACCTGAAAGTTCTTATGCATACAGTAATATATAATACTTTTTTAGAACTTTTCGGTCACTCTCCCTTTAATTTTAGTAATAATAAAGTTAGCGAGGCCAAATTTTCTACATTATTTTTACTCATATGTGAATATAATACTGCATCTATAATACAACATGATTATATTAACTCATATGTGAATATAATACTATATCTATAATACAACATGGTGAAGGAATTTCTCGGATATTATGATACTTTTTTAGAACTTTACGGTCACTCTCCCTTTAATTTTAGTAATAATAAAGTTAGCGAGGCCAAATTTTCTACATTATTTTTACTCATATGTGAATATAATACTGCATCTATAATACAACATGATTATCAGGGCCGGCTATTAGCATGAGCGGGGTGAGCGCTCGCTCCGGGCCTCATAATTTTGAGGGGCACCATTTAAAAAAAAAAACATTATATATATGTATTATATTTGAAAAAAATAAAAATCATCCAATTAGATAATTTGAGTCAAATTAGGTAGTATATTAAAAATCATATTATATACTAGTATTTTAATAGAAATCTACTTCTTTATTTACATCTTAACAGATTTTTTGATAGAATTAATTATTAAGTCCACGGCATTTAACGCGACTCCTCGTCTTCCTCCTCCATTCGGCTCCATCAACGGTCGCTATATTCTTCTCCTCTCCAACGTCTTTCTTTTTACAACTACAAATTCTCTTTTCTAAGTTCTCAATAGAATATCAAAACTTTCTTTCGCAACTACAATAGCAAAATTCACTTTCATCTGTAATAGAGAAAATCCGACTTCAAACTACTCCGTCGCAGATTCATGATTCATCTCTTTGCCGGGTTCTTTCGTTCTTTTCATACTTTATAATTTTAAGATATGAGTTCTAGAATTAGAAAACAAGATTCCGGATGTAAAAAACGTAAAAAGCAAAAAATAATTGAAGTTTTCAATCAATCACAAAAGGGAGCCCTTGATAAATTTATGATAAAAAATTCACATATTTTCTTGCATTTTATTTTTTGTAAGTGTTTTTGGGGCCTCATTTTGAACTTTGCACAGGGCCTCTAAATTATGAGAACCGGCCCTGATGATTATATTAACTCATATGTGAATATAATACTGTATCTATAATACAACATGGTGAAGAAACTTCTCGAACATCATGATACTTTTTTAGAACTTTCCGGTCACTCTCCCTTTAATCTTAGTAATAATAAAGTTAGCGAGGCCAAATTTTCTACATTATTTGTGTACAAACGGTTCAATGACTCAGTATAATTTATAACATCATCATCATAATATTAGCATTAATAATGAAATGACTATACAAGAGTCATTATTTTATTTGTTAGTGAATTATCACGATACTCTTAAAATTAACTCTTAATTTACATACCTAAAAAATGAATATTACATAAAAAATCATTTCCGAAAAATTGAACCAAAAAGCAAGCAATTAATTAATTAAAAGGATATCCCGAAACGGAGTTTACAAAATCGCTTAAAGAATATGGATAATCACAGTTTCCATGTGTCCTCCTTCCATAACCAAAACCATTTTCCTATATAAATTGTCAACTTCGTTAAAATCAAGAAAATTCAGAAGAAAATAAAAAAGGAGAAATATATAGGAAAAAAATAAAAATGGGTTCTTCAAGTTTTGTTCTTTTGAGTTTTTGTTTGTCAATGGCGGCCATGGCCGCTGAATTTAGTGCTCAAGGTCTCAAGTTACCCAAGGTTTTTGATGTCACAAGGTATGGTGCTGTAGCTGATGGAATGACTGATAATGCTGAGGTATGTTTGTACTTTATGTCTAAACACTTGTACTTTATCATGTAAAAATTGAATATTTTGTTGTGTTTTTCATTCAAGAATTTACATTTCCATCTCATGTTCTTGAAATATAGTCCATACAGTCAAAAATAAGCAGCCATCTTCAAATCCTGTGAATCAAGAATTTACTTTACTCCGTTTGTCTCAAAATAATTATTTATTTTAATTTTTAATTAAAAAATAAATTTAACTTTTATTTTGGGACTGAAAAAAAAAACTATTTCTAGTCCTAATTTTCTTTGAATTTTAGTTTACTCCATCTCAAAATCAAAATGTCCAGTTTTTTTTTTTTAATTCTGAATAAAAATGAATATTTATTTTAAGGCGGCCGTGGTAAAGCATTTGGAGTCATTGTACTATTAGGAATTTATTAAAACAACATTTTGAAAATACTTAACTACTATTACAGATTTTGCAATTTTGTTAATAATTCTTGGCCTAGAGAAGGAATAGATTAATTTTTAATATAAATCTTAATATAAGCTTGTATTTAATGTTTAAAATTCTGAGAATTATTTTGTGGCTGTTGCATATCTATAGAAAAATGTTTTTACCAGAAGAAATTTTATTACTCTTGTCACGCGCATGCTTGTCTGATTGTACCCTGTATGATTAGAGTTGTACATGAATAAATGTCACAAATACCAAATTTACTTAAAAAAAAAAACATCTCTATTTATGTTTGATTTTCGTCTCATGATTTTGGATTGGTCATTTTTTTTTTCCTGAATTAGGCTTTTTCAAGAGCATGGATTGATGCTTGTGAATGGAAAGGAAGAAGTAGGGTTTGGATCCCGCAAGGAACGTACATGTTAAGCTCGGTGGTCTTCACTGGCCCATGTTGGGAAGACACTCAATTTGTGATCAAAGGTGTTCTTAAAGCTCCGATTGATCCCGCATTATTCTTTACTGACCATTGGATTAGTTTTCGATACATTGACCGCCTTATGATCAGTGGTGGTGGTTATTTAGATGGTCAAGGCGTGGTCGCTTGGCCTCTAAACGATTGTTTTACCAACTCCTTTTGCAGGCCTCTTCCTACCGTAAGTTTGATTAAATCGATTTTAAAAAAACGTATTTTATTAGTAATTATACGTATATTGATTGTTTGACTTGATGATATTTTTTAGTCGTTGAGGTTTGACTTTATCACGAATGCGAGGGTGCACCATATAAGATCAATCAACAGCAAGAATGCTCATTTCAACCTATTTGCCTGCAACAACTTGAACATTACTCATGTCAGACTGACGACTCCTGAAACTAGTCCTAACACAGATGGTATCCGTATTGGAGATTCAAACAACATTATGATTCGAAATTCGGTCATTCAGACAGGTGATGACTGCATAGCTATGATCTCCGGGAGTAAAAATATTGACATAACCGGAGTTCATTGTGGCCCCGGGCATGGTTTTAGTATTGGAAGCCTTGGAAAGGGCTTTTATAGAGATGACACTGTTGATGGGATCACTATAAGGAATTGTACTCTAAGGGGTACTCAAAATGGATTGAGAATCAAAACATGGGCACCCTCTTCATCGACAATTGCTTCGAATTTCATATTTCAGAATATTATCATGGATAATGTCGACAATCCAATCATAATTGATCAACAATATTGCCCAAGTGCTACTTGTGATCGCCAGGTAAATACTACACTAAGGCTCCGTTTGTTTCGCGTAAAACATTTTTCGAAAAATGTTTTCATGTAAAATGATTTCATGTAAAAAGGTTTCCTTGTAAAATATTTTCATGTAAAAAGATTTACATGTAAAATGTTTTCTTGTAAAATATCATGGTCTTATTTTCAGTTGTTTGGCAAATTTGACGAAAATGTTTTTCGGAAATGTCACTTTTTTTTATTAATTTAAATCAACTTTGGAAACCGCCCCACCCACCCCCTGCCTACCCCACCCCCTACCCACCCCCCCCCAAATTTTTTTTTTTAATTTTTTAATAAAAAATAATTTTTTTTTTTTATTGGGGGGGGGTGGGTAGGGGGTGTAAAATAAAAAAAAAATTGGGGAGGGGGTGGGTGGGGCGGTTTCCAAAAAAAAAATTTTTTTTGGGGGGGGTGGGGTAGGCGGGGGTGGGTGGGGCGGTTTCCAAAAAAATTTTTTTTTTTGGGGGGGGGTGGGGTAGGCGGGGGTGGGTGGGGCGGTTTCCAAAAAATAAAAAAAAAATTGGGGGGTGGGTGGGGGGTTGGGGCGGTTTACAAAAAAAAAAAAAAAAAAAAATTTTTTTTTGGGGGGGAGTAGGGGGTGGGGTAGGCGGGGGTGGGTGGGGCGGTTTCCAAAAAAAAATTAAAAAATTTTTTTTTTGGGGGGAGGAGGGTGGGGGTGGGGTGGGGTAGGCGGGGTGGGTGGGGCGGTTTCCAAAAAAAAAAAGTTTTTTTTTTTTTGTGGAGGAGGTGGGGGGGGTGGGATAGGCGGGGGTGGGTGGGGCGGTTTCAAAAAATAAAAAAATAAAAAAAAAATTTGGGGGGTGGGGTAGGCGGGGTGGGTGGGGCGGTTTCAAAAAAAAAAATTAAAAAAATTTTTTTTTTTTTTTTTTGGGAGAGGAGTAGGGGTGGGGTAGGCGGGGCGGGTGGGGCGGTTTTCAAAAAAAAAAAAAAAAAAAAAAAATTTGGGGGAGGGTGGGGGGGTGGGGTAGGCGGGGTGGGTGGGGCGGTTTCCAAAAAATAAAAAATTTTTTTTTTTTTTTTTTTTTTTTGAAGGTGGGGTGGGGTGGGTGGGGGCGCTTAAATTTTTTTAAATTATTATTATTATTATGTTGTACCGAGCGTAATATGAGTTGTACATTAAGGTCAAGAACAAGAGTTGTAAAATGATTTACGAATTTGAAATTGGTAAATCATTTTACAAAGAAAACCTCCTTTTTTTACATCCTTGTAAAATGTTTTACATTTGACTTTCTTTTACAAGTGGTTACCAAACACTCGAAAGTAGGTAAAACATTTTTCGAAAAACATTTTACTTGAAACAAACACCCGAAAACAAGGAAAACATTTTCCGGAAAATGTTTTACATGAAACAAACGGAGCCTAAGTCAGACTACACAGAATTCCAACTTTTATATTAGATAAATTACATTTTATAATAACATGAGTTACATTATACTGCATATACTGCATGTGTTACATTTTATTAATTGGCGAGAGATAGCATCTATGCTACATGAGTACACCTTACAGTAGTAACATGAGTTACTATCACTTACATTTTATAGAAAATGAGTTACATTTTATATGAATTTCTGTTCAATCGGATTGTGTAGGCCACGAATTCCTATCTTACAAATCTTCCCTTGCTGAATTTCAGGCCCAATCGAGAGTTCAGATCAGTAATGTTACGTTCAGAAACATTTGGGGAACGTCGAGCACACAAAATGCTGTCACCTTGAAATGCAGTGGACTTGTGCCTTGTAAGAATGTTAACCTTATAAACATTAACTTGGCTTATAATGGCCCCGAAGGAGAAGCGACTTCATCTTGTATAAATGTTGATGGACAAGCCTACGGACCACAGTTTCCTTCCGGTTGCTTATAGGAAATTATAATTATGTCGTCCCTGTCTAACCTAGAACCATTGCATATGACTTGAAACCCTAGATGGCTCAAATATTGATATTTGGGGTTGGAAAAAATCTGACCTAGATATGAACTTTTCTTTTTATGTGTTCATGCTGGTTTATTATCAATTTAATGTATGCTTTATTTTGCTCTATTAGATTGAGCTTTCCTCATTTCTCTAAATGTATCCTTCATGCTATTTTTTTAATGTGGATTTTTAGAGTTGAATAGATGTGAAAGTGCCTGAGTATGAGCCAAGCAGATGGCCTGTTTTTACTACCTATGCCCAAAATTATTATTTTTTTCTTTTTTATTTTTTGATAAAACAGAAATAGACATTCATTTTAGGATGTCCTTCAAAGAATCTAAGCACCAAAAGCTTTGTAATCAATCAAGAACTTTCAACAATAATGTTATTTTCAGAATTTTGGAATCATTGATCATTTTAACGAATAGTTGTTGGGAGTCTTAATTATTTTGGTTGACTTAAACTAACTAAAGTACTGGTGAGATGGGGACAAAAATGTAGTAAACGTTGGGAATTGAAGCCAAACGAAATTGGAAAAAAAAATTCACATTAAAACTAATTGTTATTAAGGGGAGTGACCCAAATCTTTATTTATATGTTATAGGCAAGATTTATTAATTTTCAATTTGTAATAATGTCTCTAACAGAGACAAGATAGCCGAAAGAAGAGAAAATGTGAAAAAAAAAAAAAAGGAGTCACACAAGCGCACCATTCCAAGTACGTTACAAACGAGAATGGAATGCGATAACCATCGTACTTGAGACTGATGGCGAGAGCTGGACCCGGCGACACGGAGGTCCTGGGTTCGACTCCCCCCAATGGTTAGAGCGGATGATTATCCCTCCCCTCTGGGGGATTTAAGGGAATTTTAGAGAATTGAGAGACTTGTTAGTAAATTGACTTACAAAAAAAAAAAAAAAAAAAAAAAAAAAAAAAATTAGTTCAATAATAAATTTCATATTTAAAAAAAAAAAAAGAATGGAATACTGATGTAGGAGGAATCGAGGAAGGAATCTGCACCAAGAAAGGATATTTGACGAAGTCAAATATATCAATTAATTTTGTATTTTAATTACTATCTTAGGACTTAATTTGTTTTAGTTTATATTTTATTGCTTATTTTCGTCATTAATTTTAATAGGTTGATTAGGGATGATTTTAGAGTAGATTTTGAGAAGATTTACTAGTTTTTGAGTCCTATTTAGTTACCATATAGGTTAGGAGTAATTCTAGAAGGTTTAGGATTGTTTTTCAAGTTTTATGGGCACTATAAAATAGGCCTAGTGGTGTAATCCGAAAATTAGCTTTTGATTAATTAAAATTGAAGAGTTTTTCTCTTAATTCTGGTGGATTCCGGATTGCTATTTGGTGGATTACAGTATTGTGTTTGAGGATTCTTCGCTTGAAGAATTCTTGTGATTAGTGCGCTAATCACGAAATTTATCCGGCTTCCGTGCTGCGTCAGTTGGTATCAGAGCAGGCCATATCCTGTCTTTTCATCGCTGATTCGTTATGGGGGTTCAAGTAACAAGATCTGATGACAAGGTTATTCACGAAATAGATCGTCGATTGGATCGTGCTCGACAACAGGAACAATATTTTCTAGAGTTAGAGGAAGAAGAACTCGACGAAGCGGACAAGCATGATCGACTTGTGCAAAAATATAAATCAATCAGAGATCTGAATCGAGCATCAAGGGAGCGAGTGCTTAGGCAAAGAACATAGGATGGAAGCCAATTTTTATGCCGACAAAGTCGATCACTCTGCCAAGATTCGAGAACGAAAGCGCGTAGATCTGCAATCTATGAACGTGCTGAAGAAGAACGTCGGAGCCAGTTCGAGGTCTTGTTGCAGAATAACAAAAATTGTGCTCAAGAAAAAAGTTGCGAAGAAAGCCTCCACCGCGTCGAGACGATTGAAAAGAAAGGATCAAATTCAAACGGAGGAGAATTAAATTTAGAAGTTGACAAATCCATCCTTCCGGCGGTTCCACTTATGCGAATCGAAGAGAAGGTTGAGGAAAGGGAAGATTTAAGTGCAAAATACAAAATTATTCAGGTATGTAGTGAAATTAATCCTTCAAGTATTATGGTCCATGATCATGCCCTAGTTGAGCCCATGAATGACGATGCGGGTGGTATTACTTGGTCTGCACCATCAACTTTTGATATGGTTGTGGGTGTTATTGATTGGACAGAAGAATTTAAATACGATGATAATTTTATTATTGATCATGGGGAGATTGTGGGAGAGTTCATGGAGGACGCTAATTTTTCATTCATTGTTGACTCTGAGAAAGATGGGACGAACGATCAACGGATGAATGGGATTGATAGTTTTAATTTTTATCCGGACAAAATTGGTTTACATCAAATCTTGCAAAAGGGGCGAATTTATTCCAAATATTTATTTCGATGGAATGGCTCCTTTCAAACATCGGATGTGAACTCGGGGTCGAGTTCTTTTGAAGAATGGGTGACTGATGTAGGAGGAACCGAGGAAGGAATCTGCACCAAGAAAGGATATTTGACGAAGTCAAATATATCAATTAATTTTGTATTTTAATTACTATCTTAGGACTTAATTTGTTTTAGTTTATATTTTATTGCTTATTTTCGTCATTAATTTTAATAGGTTGATTAGGGATGATTTTAGAGTAGATTTTGAGAAGATTTACTAGTTTTTGAGTCCTATTTAGTTACCATATAGGTTAGGAGTAATTCTAGAAGGTTTAGGATTGTTTTTCAAGTTTTATGGGCACTATAAAATAGGCCTAGTGGTGTAATCCGAAAATTAGCTTTTGATTAATTAAAATTGAAGAGTTTTTCTCTTAATTCCTGGTGGATTCCAGATTACTGCTGGTGGATTACAGTATTGTGTTTGAGGATTCTTCGCTTGAAGAATTCTTGTGATTAGTGCGCTAATCACGAAATTTATCCGGCTTCCGTCTTTGCGTCGGTTGGTATCGGAAGCGAGCCATATCTGTCTTTTCATCGCTGATTCGTTATGGGGGTTCAAGTAACAAGATCTGATGACAAGGTTATTCACGAAATAGATCGTCGATTGGATCGTGCTCGACAACAGGAACAATATTTTCTAGAGTTAGAGGAAGAAGAACTCGACGAAGCGGACAAGCATGATCGACTTGTGCAAAAATATAAATCAATCAGAGATCTGAATCGAGCATCAAGGGAGCGAGTGCTTAGGCAGCAACATAGGATGGAAGCCAATTTTTATGCCGACAAAGTCGATCACTACACTGCCAAGATTCAGAAACTGAAAGCGCGTAGATCTGCAATCTATGAACGTGCTTTGAAGAAGAACGTCGGAGCCGGTTCGAGGTCTTGTTGCAGAATAACAAAAATTGTGCTCAAGAAAAAAGTTGCGAAGAAAGCCTCCACCGCGTCGAGACGATTGAAAAGAAAGGATCAAATTCAAACGGAGGAGAATTAAATTTAGAAGTTGACAAATCCATCCTTCCAGCAGTTCCCTTGTCTGAATCTGAAGAGAAGGTTGAGGAAAGGGAAGATTTAAGTGCAAAATACAAAATTATTCAGGTATGTAGTGAAATTAATCCTTCAAGTATTATGGTCCATGATCATGCCCTAGTTGAGCCCATGAATGACGATGCGGGTGGTATTACTTGGTCTGCACCATCAACTTTTGATATGGTTGTGGGTGTTATTGATTGGACAGAAGAATTTAAATACGATGATAATTTTATTATTGATCATGGGGAGATTGTGGGAGAGTTCATGGAGGACGCTAATTTTTCATTCATTGTTGACTCTGAGAAAGATGGGACGAACGATCAACGGATGAATGGGATTGATAGTTTTAATTTTTATCCGGACAAAATTGGTTTACATCAAATCTTGCAAAAGGGGCGAATTTATTCCAAATATTTATTTCGATGGAATGGCTCCTTTCAAACATCGGATGTGAACTCGGGGTCGAGTTCTTTTGAAGAATGGGTGACTGATGTAGGAGGAACCGAGGAAGGAATCTGCACCAAGAAAGGATATTTGACGAAGTCAAATATATCAATTAATTTTGTATTTTAATTACTATCTTAGGACTTAATTTGTTTTAGTTTATATTTTATTGCTTATTTTCGTCATTAATTTTAATAGGTTGATTAGGGATGATTTTAGAGTAGATTTTGAGAAGATTTACTAGTTTTTGAGTCCTATTTAGTTACCATATAAGTTAGGAGTAATTCTAGAAGGTTTAGGATTGTTTTTCAAGTTTTATGGGCACTATAAAATAGGCCTAGTGGTGTAATCCTAAAATTAGCTTTTGATTAATTAAAATTGAAGAGTTTTTCTCTTAATTTCTGGTGGATTCCAGATTACTGCTGGTGGATTCCAGTATTGTGTTTGAGGATTCTTCGCTTGAAGAATTCTTGTGATTAGTGCGCTAATCACGAAATTTATCCGGCTTCCGTGCTGCGTCAAATACGGTCGCATCATCCGGGCGCTTTGGTCTTAGGGGGCGTTTGTTTTTTTTATTTTAAGTCTTATTTGCCTCTTAACACTTATTCATTAAGAGGATTAGAGAAATAAGTGTGTTTTTTTTTTTTTTAAATAAGGCTTGTTAGGCTCTTAAAGTCCTCTTAATTTTAAGAGGTTAAAATGTTGCTGAATTGCCTCTGAAAGCCTCTGAAAGCCTCTGAAAGCCACTGTTTCATATTTGGTTTTGGGTAAAAAAAAAATTAAATTGTTTACTGTTTCATAATGCATTTACGGTTTTTTTTTTTTTTTTTTAAGCTGTTCGTATAATGAATTCGTATACAAAATCAAACAACTTATCCAATTCGATTCGGTTTTCGATTCTCTAATCATTCAGCCATTTTCAGAACTGAAATCAAATTTCAGCATTTATCACTAAAAAAAAACAAAAACCCCCTTAGATAAGCCATGTGATCGCTATGGGTGGAACGGTAAAGTGACGTAGTTTCAGATGCGTGAGGTATTAGGGTTTTCTTTAAGTTTTGGTTTTTGTATTCCTATGTAAATCAAGTGGCACCATTAAGTATATTGTAGCATCATATATAAAAGACTGTTGCGACGACTTGAATTAACATTAACAAACCTTGTGTTTCTTTTTGTGTGTTCTCTCCTTATATTCGCTCGTATGTGTTAATTTTTCTCATAGATTGCAAGGGGCAGGGCTGAAAAAAAAAAACCGACGGATCGAACCGGACCGATAGAACCGGATCAGATCAATGAAAATCGGACCAATCCAATAGAATTGGTTTGGTTCTGGTCCCAAATTTATATGAAACTGATTATTTGGGTTGGTCCTGATTTTTGAAAAAATATATATGATCCCTGGGCCAGAACCGGACGGGATATA
The DNA here is from genome assembly GCA_022495995.1 of Adenophora triphylla var. japonica. Taxonomy (NCBI): domain Eukaryota; kingdom Viridiplantae; phylum Streptophyta; class Magnoliopsida; order Asterales; family Campanulaceae; genus Adenophora; species Adenophora triphylla. The sequence continues at coordinate 301,756 of JAFEMH010000236.1, read as the reverse complement.
TATATATATATATATATATATATATATATATATATATATATATATATATATATATATATATATATATATATATATATATATATATATATATATATATATATATATATATATATATATATATATATATATATATATATTCATAATTTCAAATTCCTAATTTCCAAAAAAAAAAAAAAATTTTGCTGTGACCTTATCCATCCAGCGACAGTACAAGTTTACAAAAACCCTAACCCTATCATATATCTTTCATTTCCGCCGTTTGGTTTTCTATCCCTCTCTCTCGTCTTTCTCTCATCTCAATTCTCAACCCTAGAAATCAAATTGATTTTCCATGGCGGCGCCCTGATTTCGACTCAGCTGTTTTTTCGTGCGAGATTGCAGAACATCATTACTCTGTTATTTTGCCTCTCAAATCTCCAATAAAAGGCATGATTTAATGAGATTTTGATTTTATTTTCTCAGTCTCTACCTCCAATCTACTCGTATTTTCAATTTTCTTACAATTTTGCATCAGAATTTTTTTATTAGGGTCTAAATCATGTTTATGTTTTTCTCTTTTGTTCCTCTATTTCAATTAATTTGCTATATGTCTGAATATTTTTATTTGAACTTTGTTTATGTAATCGTCCTATATTTTGGTTTCATGAAAAAAATAGTTGTTGCATGTTTTATCTTTAGAAAAAATATATACTCCCTCCGTCCCACGTGAATGTAAACCAACTTTTTGGGTGTGGGAATTAAGGAAAAGTGATGTAAGAAAGAGAAAAAATTAAATGTTGTGAGTATGAAAAATTAAATAGGAGAGAGAATGAGTGGGAGGAATAGTGAGGAGAGAGAATGTTGTGAGTGTAAAAGTGAAATATTTATTTCCATTTTGAGAAGTTTGCATTTACGTGGGACGGACCAAAATAGAAATAAGTTTGCATTCACGTGGGACGGAGGGAGTAGTAGTTTAACTTGTGGAACCGATGGAACCGGACATGGACCGAACCATTGGACCCGGACCAATGTGACCGGTCCTGTAATATAATGGTCTGATCCTGATCCTGAATTTAGGCAGAACCGAACAATTAATCCAGTCCTATTTTTTGAAATTTTGATAAAATTCGAATCAATCCGGACCGTGAACACCCCTAGCAAGGGGTACCACAAAATTCCTAACAGTAAATGTTTCTCCCTTGGTTCATAGTGATTTACTCATAAGAAGTAAAGTTGGACATTAAGTTTGGTGCATATGTAGCACTGCATACAGGCTCGATTTTAAGTATGTGCAAGCAGTCCAATTGTACAGAGCCCAAAAATTTTAAGGGTCCCAAAATTTTTAAGTTCAGTATATATTATAGACGCTGAACTTATTATAAAGAAATATACTTGCTTTGGTGGACATGATGGCTGTCGAAATTTGAATGACTTGAGTTTGATTCTTGTGCACAACATTTATGTTGTACTTCTTTTTTCTTTTTTCCTACTTGGTTGTTGGTTGGGCTAAAATTTTTAAATATTAAGGGTCTCAATTAGGGATGGCCAAACCGGACCAGAATCGGATCGGAATCAAAAAACCGGATCGAAACCGGACCGAAAAAGCCCGAAACCGCCATGAACCCCCATGAAAATCGGAACCGGGGTAATCGGAACCGGTTTGGATAAGGGCCGGTTAAGAAAGAGTCACATAAATGGTGAACCGGACCGGAATCGGAACCGTGAACCGGATGGAAATTCCATGTTTTCAATAATTTTTAGCTTTTTTATTCATTATTGACCGGAACCGGATCGAAAAAGCCCGAAATCGGAGAAAATCGGGGAGAACACCGGAACCGTGATTAGGCCGGGCCGGTTAAGGGTCACCCTTTTGCCAAACCGGAACCGACGATTTTCAAATTGGAACTGGGCCCGAAACCGATTTGACCATCCCTAGTCTCAATATTTATATTTAGAACAGACCTCTATAATTATTGAGATGGCCTGACTATATATATTATTTGCTTAACCAAACAAACTTATATCCTAATTCTCACCTTAAAAATCATATATATCCATCTATCTAATTGACAACTTTACAAGGTAGTTCACAATACTCCCTCCGTCTCACCTCACTTAAGAAAACTTTCCATTTTGAGCGTCCCACCTCACTTAAGAATTCTCAAAATGGAAATCTTAAATCACTATTCTCTCCACTCATTCTTTCTCCTACATTATTTTAACACTCACAACACCATTATAATTTACTATTTCCTCCACTCATTCTCTCTCCTATTTTTAAATTACACTCACAACATTTACCTTTTCCTTAATCCCCGTGCCATTTCAAAAATTCCTAAGTGAGGTGGGACGGAGGGAGTATATTGCAGTAAAAAAATGGAGAAGAGATTCTTAGTTCACATGATGATTATGATATTTCCGCTCTCTTAATAAATACTCCCTCCGTCCCATTTCAATTGGTCCACTTTTCTTTTTGGGACGTCCCACTTCAATTGATTCATTCCATAAATGGAAATTTTTCCATATATTTATACCTTTATCATCTCCACATATTTACAAAAAAAACCAATCATTAACTTACTATTCCTTCCACTCATTCTCTCTCCTATTAAATATTTTAACTTTTACATTCTCTCTCCTATTCTCTACCACACATTTAACTTTTACATTCTCTCTCCTCTAATTTCTATCCAATTTATTCATTTTTCTTAAAAACCGTAAAATTCACCCCGGGACCAATTGAAGTGGAATGGAGGGAGTATATATATACATATATATATACTCCCTCCGTCCCAGCCTAGTCTGAACCAAAATATTGGACACATCGATTAAGGAAAAGTAAGAGAGAGAAAAAGTGAAGAGAGAATGTTGTGAGTGTAAAAGTAAAATAGGAGAGAGAATGAGTGAAAAAAATAGTAAGGAGAGAGAATGTTGTGAGTATAAAAGTAAAATAGGAGAGAGAATGAGTGGGGTAAATAGTGAAGATTCCCTTCCATTTTGGGCAGTTCACACTCGACTGAGACGGATCAAAAGGGAAATAAGTGTACACTAGACTGAAATGGAGGAAGTATATATATATGCATATATATATATATATATATATATATATATATATATATATATATATATATATATATATTATATATATATATATATATTGCGACTAGAGATGCAAAGATGTGCCAAGCATCGAGCCATGAAACATCTATATAATATATAAAAAGAGAAACATTTTATGTCATCACATTAAGTCATGTCACTATTATGACATGGCATTATGTGATTCACCCATTGACCAATTATTTTCTATATAAATCAAGTGGTTAAATTTGGAAATCTATCAAGGGTATTTTAGTCATTTACGTTCATGGCATAAATGTAGATATTAGACATTGAAATCAACATCAATTGCTTTTGATTGGATGCCTTAATTTACGAATTTTTTTCCCCCAAATTTTTTGACCTCAATTATTTTATAATAAATTAATTTTAAAAAAAATTGTTTACACCAAAATTCATAATTTTTTCCTCTACAAATAGAGACTAATTTCATTTGATTCGGACACAGAAAAAAATCCTCTTTCTTGAATATAAATCAAATATTTTATAATAAATTATTTTTTCCACCTAAAATCATTAAAAAAAATTCCTCCAAAAATAGATATTACTTTCATTTTATTCGGACAAAAAAAATCCTCTTCTTTGAAGTGCATGTCAATATTTTAAAAAATAAATTTAGTATAAATAAGTAGTTTGAAAGAGGGAGAGGAAGAAGTGGGTTGAGTTTGATGAGGGAGTGTAGTGTTTGGGAAAAAAAAACTCATTTAACACATTGTTAGTTATTTTTGGATTTTGAATTTTCTTCTCAAAATTAAATAAGTTAAATTGAAAAAGAATATTATAATTTTGTTCATGATGAGTTAATGTAAAAAAATATGATATTTATTTTAAAAAATCCTCTTTATTGAATATCAATCAAATATTTTATAATAATTTTTTTTTTAATTTTTTTCACCGAAAATCATAAAAAAAAAATCTTTAAAAAATAGAGACTACTTTCATTCGATTTGGACACAAAAAAAAAATCCTTTTCTTTGAAGTGCATGTCAATATTCTATCTATCTATATTATATATAAAAAGAGAACCAGTTTATGCCATCACATTAAGCCATGTCACTATTATGACATGGCATTATGTGATTCACCCATTGGCCAGTTATTTTCTATATAAATCAAGTGGTTAAATTTGGAAATCTATCAAGGGTATTTTAGTCATTTACGTTCATGGCATAAATGTAGATATTAGACATTGAAATCAACATCAATTGCTTTTGATTAGATGCCTTAATTTTCGAAATTTTCTTTCCTCAAATTCTTTGACCTCAATTATTTTATAATAAATTAATTTAAAAAAAAATTGTTTACACCAAAATTCATAATTTTCCCCCTCTATAAATAGAGACTAATTTCATTTGATTCGGACACAGAAAAAAAATCATCTTTCTTGAATATAAATCAAATATTTTATAATAAATTATTATTTTTTTTACCTAAAATCACTAAAAAAATTCCTCCAGAAATAGATATTACTTTCATATTATTCGGACAAAAAAATCCTCTTCTTTGAAGTGCATGTCAATATTCTAAAAAATAAATGTAGTATAAATAGGTAGTTTGAAAGAGGGAGAGGAAGAAGTGGGTTGGGTTTGATGAGGGAGTGTAGTGTTTGGGAAAAGAAAACCAATTTAACACATTGTTAGTTATTTTTGAATTTTGAATTTTCTTTTCAAAATTAAATAAGTTATATTGAAAAAGAATATTATAATTTTGTTCATGATGAGTTAATGTAAACAAATAAGATATTTATTTAAAAAAATCCTCTTTTTTGAATATAAATCAAATTTTTATAATAATTTTTTTAAATTTTTTTCACCAAAAATCATAAAAAAAAAATTCTTCCAAAAATAGAGACTACTTTCATTCGATTTGGACACAAAAAAGGAATCCTTTTCTTTGAAGTGCATGTCAATATTCTAAAAAATAAAGATAGTATGAATTGGTATTTTGAAGGAGGGAGAGGAAGAAGTGGGTTAGGTTTGATGAGGGAGTGGAATCATTAAAAAAATTCCTCCAAAAATAGATATTACTTTCATTTTATTCGGACAAAAAAAAAAAAAATCCTCTTCTTTGAAGTGCATGTCAATATTCTAAAAAATAAATGTAGTATAAATAGGTAGTTTGAAAGAGGGAGATGAAGAAGTGGGTTGGGTTTGATGAGGGAGTGTAGTGTTTGGAAAAATAAAAAACTCATTTAACACATTGTTAGTTATTTTTGGATTTTGAATTTTCTTTTCAAAATTAAATAAGTTAAATTGAAAATGAATATTATAATTACGTTCATGTTCATGATGAGTTAATGTAAATAAATATGATATTTATTTATTATTACTATTATTCGTATACTAATAAATGATACTCCCTCCGTCCCACTTCAAGGGTCCTAATTTTCCTTTTGGTCTGTCCCACTTCAAGAGTCCCTTCCATAAATGACATGTTTTGAATATATTTATACCCTTGTAATTTAAATATGTCGATTCAATATTTCTCACAATATCCAACGTAACGGTAGGGTTTTTTTGTTTGAAATAAAAAAAAATCATATTATTAACGACAATAAATTCATTATACATTAAGTTTATGCATTTGAATACATACTTGATTTGCTAAACAATGTTACGCTCTCCTGACAAATAAAGTTTATGCATACAAAAATGAAAAATACTCCCTCCGTCCCATAATGGAATATCCAAAAAAATTTCAAATTTTCTCTTGATCAAAAGAAAATTTCAAAACTTTTTGGACATTCATTTCAAATATGCTCTTGACTAAGAATAATTTGATAATTGAATTATTATCCTACTGTAAATTGATTAATATTTGATTCATTTAATAAATAACTATGTAATTGACAGATAAAATAGCCTACCAAACTACTTTTTGTCAAAGATAATTTTGTGAGCAAGTTTGTGTAAATTTTATAAGCTCAAATCATTACGTGAGTTTGTGTAAATTATATATTCTCCATCTCTTAAAAAATCGGTGATCAAGTGTACACAAATTTTTATTTTTATAATAAAAATAGATTTCTGTGACCAAAATATGTTTGACCATCCCAACACATATAGGCTAAATGGAGTTAGTTTGAATGTAGTAATGTAATTTTTTGTGTGTACAGGATACTCCCTCTATCCCAAAATGATCGTCTCACTTTTTTATTGTTAAATATAAACCTAACATATTATTTTCGTTTATTTAAATAAAATTACAGATTATAGCAATATTGTTTTCGTTTATTTAAATAAAATTACAGATTATAGCAATAAGTAATAATAAGTCTTAATATGCCCGTCGAATCACGATGGGTTACTCACTAGTTCATGAAACAATACAAAACAAAATTATCTAAATTGAATTTTAGTTAACGAGTTTTATACATTGATTTAACTAATTATCAGATTTGTTTTTCGTAACAATACAATTTCGACTTTCAAATTGTTGAAATAGGATATAAAAATGAATGAATTATTAATTTATTAACAAAAATGAATGGAAAACCTAATAATTTTGTTCAAAACTCCATCTCACCTACTTTCACATTTTTTAATCCAATGATCAAAGATTAGGATGAAGTGTATATTGTTAAGCTATTATCTTTTAAAATATTTTTCATTGATATCAAGGGGTCAACATAAAAATGGGGCACTTACCAAATATTCCTTGAGCCTTATGAAATTGATTACTTAGGACACATAATTTGGTAATCGACCATCGGGTCCTTTCATTGAAGATGGACGTGGGTGTTCCTAGAAAATTGATGGAAATTACACTCATGCTACTCCTTCTAATGATGTGGACGCGTAGGAGGTTCCTTCCGGATCCTCTATGCGGTTTTTCTCTCCCTTTTCTCTCTCTTTCTTTTTTTTCCCCCAAAAACTTTAAAATGAAATATCTTAAAATCTAAAAGTCAAAAAAATTAAAATTGAAAGCACCATTGTGTTCGTATCATTAACACTTGACACAAATCAAATTATTAGAATCAACATATAATTATAATATGAAACAAAATTGAGAAGTTCACAATTGTTTTATGTTCACAGTTATCTTTTAAAAGTTCGTAATTGTTTTTCACAGTTTTTCTAAGAACAAATAAAAGAAGTTCATAGTTGTTTAAGCGTATTTCATAATTTATGTATTAAAATGACTAACATTTACTTAATTCACATTTATTTTTGGTCAATTTCACAGTTGTTTATAGTATTTTATATGACCACTATTTTTGCAATTTTATAAGATTATTTGACATATTTTTTAAGTTCACAACTGTTTTTGTTAAGTTTACTGTTGTTTTAATTAAGTTCACAATATTTATTCTTTAAAAGACTTCTATTTTTATTATTTAATGAGATTATTTGGCATATTTTTTAAGCTCACATCTGTTTTTAGTTAAGTTTAAAGTTGTTTTAAGTCTTTTATTGCCTCTATTTTTGCAATTTTAAGAAATTATTTGACATATTTTTTTATTTACAATTGTTTTTAGTTACGTTTACAGTTGTTTTGGTTAAATTCACAATTGTTTTAGTCTTTTAAGGCTTCTATTTTTGCTATTTTATGAGATTGTCTGAAATAATTTGTTAATTTACAATTATTTTTAGTTAAGTTCACAGTTATTTTAGTTAAGTTTAGAGTTGATTTAGTTAAGTTTACAATTGTTTTTAGTCTTTTTTGTGCCCAACTTTTTTGTAACCATATTTTGGGCCCCTAATATTATCCAGTAATTAAAGTTAACTTTGTTAAAACACTAAAAAACGAATCAAATTCATGTATGCTTATCACCGTAGAAAATACTAAGTGTTACTTTGTTGACTCTCAGAAGGATACCAATAAATATACTCCCTCCGTCCCACCAAGAGTGTCACCCTTTTAGGGGTGGCACGCAAATTAAGGAAAAAAGGGGGAAGAAAAAATATTGTGAGTGTAATTTGAAAATAGGAGAGAGAATTAGAGGAGGAAATATTGAATTTAAAAAGTGTTGTGAGTGAAGAGGAGAGAGAATTAATGGAGGGAATAGTGGATGGGATAATAGAATATTAATAAAACATTTCCTTTTTAGGAAATGTGACACTTCAAACGGGACGCCATTTTGGGTAAAAAGTGACACTTGGAGTGGGACGGAGGGAGTATGTTAAGAAAGAAAAAGAGTAATTATACTTTGCTTGAAAATAATTTATTAATCAAGCAAAGAAACCATAACATACCTATTAATTTCAATAAAATGCTACCCACTAAATTATAAATTTTCAATGTTTCAACTATACAATAAAATTGAAACATATACCTAATCTGTAATATAAGTCGAGTACATCATATCCAAATCCAAGAATAAGACAAAAGGGGACACAACTTCCTTCATTCACTTCGGATCCAAATTAAACACAAATACATACTCCATTCTTCACTCCTCTTCTGTTTATTGAATTCAGACTCCGAAATAGCAGGTCCCGACTTCGCGATGAACTCGCAATTCAGTAAACATCATCTTCCAAATAAATCATTATTGAGTTCCTACAAGATTTACAACTGAAATAGTAACAGCTGAAATGAATAATATTGATTTTTGCTTTTATTCAGAAAACATAAAAGTCAAAGATAACTAAACGAATGGCAATTGATTCGTAAATTGATTGAAACCAATATAATTAGACAAATGAAGAAATGGCGATAAACTTTTTGCTGTATAAACAGGGTTGGAATTAACCGACGGGCAGTAGCTGTCAATCTGGGTGAAAGCACCACCATTTTGCAGATCTAGATCTGGCCGACAATAATGGTGAATCATATAAATCTGCAGCTAGGATGGCATTAGTAGCCGAATTTGGATTAAAAAAGGGAGGGGGAGTCATCGGAGTAGGGATAGAGAGTCACAAGAGGAGGGAAAGGGGGTCGCCGAAGGTGGGGGAATGAGTCATCGGAGGTAATTGTAGAGAGAGAGAAATAGTGTGTGTGTATGTGTATGTGTGTGTGCAGCGTGTGTGAATGAGAGGGGAGGGAAGGAGAGCGTGTCATTGAACAAGCAAAGGACCGGATGAAATTTGATTTATAATGTTGAACTAGGTGGTTAAATCTCAAATTTCACTGTCATTATTGATAAATTCCCTTGGGGTGGAAGACCCAATGGTAATTTCCCAAAAAAAAATTTAATACCCAAAATTTGAGAATCCTTCCCCCTCCTCAATCCATACCCCACTACTACCACCACCGCCACCACCCGAAAAATGAACAGAAAATTCCCCAAACCAAAATCAAATGAAATACATGCACACTCACTACCAGCCAACCACCATCACTGCCACAATCCAAACCACCACCACCCAATTATCTCACACATACATAAACATACACCACCACCATTCTGAACTCCCAACACACACACAGACACCACCACCACCACTCTTTTGAACCCATACACACATGGGTGCACCACCTTCACCATCATTACACACAAGCACTAAATATAAGAGCAGTAGAGCACACATGAGCAGGCTAGATGTAAGGGCACACACGCTAGATATAAAAGGGGCAATACTTGCTGAACATGGCAAGACTTTCCATGTAAATAAAAAGACATGAGATACACAATAAGAACCATGGTATTGAAATAGATAATCATGCCTTTGAAGAAAAAAAAAAAAAAGAAACTAAAGTACTACCTTGACCAAAAAAAAAAAAAATCAATTTTGCTCTTCTGGATCAAGAACAGATTTGCAGATTTGAAAGAGTTTTGGTCATTCATTTTTGGACGGACGGAGTAGTAACTTGCTAAATATTTTGCAGTACACTTCAGGCAATACTGTTTCATGAAGGAACAACATCCTAAATTATGTTAAGTAAAATGAAAAAGAAGACATAATCTATAGCATAACATTCGCAAATATAGATGAAATTAAGTCTTCACTGAAGGTATTACCATTGGAGAAAAAAAGGAACAAGGAAAAGTAATATCCATACAAGCCAATAGAATCTCAAAATTGAAGTAACATCCTCCTCTAGGTATTAGTGGCCCTTGTATAGATTTGCTGGCTGGCATGAGCAGATACCATCCTGATGGCACCTCTTGCCATCAAATCCTTGATAGCCTTCCGAGCCAAAGATCCATTAATCTGAGGAGAAAGAAGAGGTCATATAAAACAGCAAATAATTACAAATATTCAAATTAAAAAACTCTTAGTTCCCTAGTAAAAATACGCCCTTCGTCCCATTTATAATGGTCAACAGAAGTGAACTTTGACCAAACATTAATATCAATCTACTGATCCTTATAAAATTTTAAAAATTGTTATTGATAAATTACTTAGTGATTTATCAATAACAATTATTAGAATTTCATTAGGATGATTTGGCTGAGATTATTAATTGGTCAAAATTTACTTGTGTTAATCAATGTGTCCAATATAAATGGGACCGAGGGAGTAAAATATAAATGGTACTTTAGATTTCTTAGAATTGACTATTCATTGATACATCTCTAGATGATATCAATGAATAGAAAGAAATGAGAGTCCAGGTAACAAGGATAGAAAACGAATGTTGACATAGGTTTCACCATGATCTGGTTGAAATGGCAATTAGGTTACTTGCAGTGGAATAAAACTTGATTATCGTTCGGTAAAATAAACTAAAATAAAACGTAACGAGGATAAATATTTGACATTAAGAATATGGACAGATAGATAATTACTAGAATCAGAAAAAAGAAAATTGAAGGTTTTTATTTAAATTTAGCTGTACCCTTAATCTGTCTGACAGGATTGAAGGAGTGATGAGCTTGAACTTTGGCGCTTCAGAAAGGAGCTTGTCATATGTGGCCTTGTCAAAGAGCACCATGTTGTTCACCTTCTCCTTTTGCTTTCCTTTGCTCCATTTCTGCATAATAGTTTCAAAACACTAGTTCAGAATCAAAGCATAACACAGAGCACAAAGCACATTGCAAAGTAGTAGAAGACAAAAAATAAAATAAGAACCAACACCATACATTATCATTTTCATAGTTATGGGTCAGCAAAGAAAATATTTATTTTAAATGCTTTCGTTAATTATTGGACGCTGTCATTGGCATTACAGAATTGTGCTCAGGCTTAGCACCTATCTCTAAATTGGAAATTTTAGCACACATTTCTTCCAGGAGATAAGAAGTCGGCTGTTGGCCTGATTAGGAATACTCATCCCTCTACTCCCGCCATTCCAACCAAAAAGTCCACATTTCAAATATTAGTGTCAAGTTTGGAGGGTAAAGTTGAAATGATGGAGATCAAAAGTATAAATTTAAGACTGGAATTTTAAATGGAAAATTCAAATATAAAACAGCACTCTTTGCAAAGAAGAATTCCATTTCCTGAATCGCCACTGCAGAGCCTCCTTTTTTTTGCTCGGCAAACTGCAGAGCCTCCTCGATGATCTCAGAATCACTTGCAAACAGTTTTAAGTATGATTACTTTCCATTCGCCACTTGTTAGCTATCATCCTTACAATAGAGAAGAAAAGATAACTCCACAAAAATATCCTATCTTGCATCCCAAATTTGATTTTCCAAGTTCAACCCTTTAATAGGTACAACATCCATCACAAAATGAATGTCCATTTTTTTTTTTCAAATTTGCTTTTGAGAGGGAGCAAATTTGAATTTTTTTGGACAAACATTATGGGCCAGAGTATAAACTACAACTCTTCATAGAACTAGTACCAACTAGCCCTAATATAAAATAAAGAGTGGCCAAACCCATAACTCAAATCCAAAATCATGGCCATATCATAATTTAGATGTATCAGAAATAGCAATTACTAGAATATACACACATCAAGCAAATGAAAAGGCCAATGAGAATTGGAATCATCTAAATCAATAAAAGAGAATACTCCGAAATCAATCAATCAAATAATTAAAATCAAGATCAGCTAAATTGAAACTAACCTTCTTCTTCTGCTTTCCGCCACCAGACTTGGCGGGCTTGGACGACGGTGGGGGTGCCTTCTCCTTCTTCGGCGCCTATTTCACATAATCGGAGAAACAATTATGAGATATCTCATAAACATGGAAGAGGAATTAAGGGAAAAAATTAGCTTGAATTACCATTGAAATCTAGGGTTCAATGCAAGGGTAAAGAAAACTGCTACTGCTGCTGCTGCTGCTGCTGCTTCTGCTTCAGCTTCTGCTACTGCTGTTGAGAGAGCGAAAACGGCGATGGGGCTATTGATATATCAATCTAGGGTTTATTACACAGAGACTATCGGATGTGGGTTTGGACCGTGAAAAAGGCCCAACATATTATTTTAGCCCAAACTCATCAGCTTGAGTTTTCTTTTAATTTTCTTTTAATTTTCTTTTAATCCCAAAATGATCTTTGTTATGGCTTAGGTATACATCACACTTTATTTAAAATTTGATTTTAATATTATTTTTCAACGGTTTAAAAATTGAACTCAATATGCACATATTCCCTCCGTCCCACAAAACTTTACACCTTTACTGTTGAGAACGAAAAATAAGGAATAATGTTATTAAAGTAGATTGTGAGTGAGAGGAGAGAGAATGAGTGGAGAGAATAGTAAATTTGAAAAGTGTTATGAGTATGACAAGTGGGTCCCATGAATAAAGAAGTATTAAAAAATTTCCTTTTTAGGAAAGTGAAACTTTAAAGTGGGACGCCCAAAATAGTAAAAGGGGTAATATTTTATGGGATAGAGGAAGTATTCATTTTACGCGTTCATGTACAATGGGGGTTGAAATGAAATTGGTTTCAACTAGATGAAAGTGTGCAATAGATGAGTTGAAATGGGTGACTTGAAATTTGATGATGAAATATTTCATCCAGCTGAAAAAAAAAAAACTTTTGAGTGACACGTGACAGCTTGTCATTGGACCGCATTTGGCGCGTGCGCCTCACGGCCCGGCAAGGTGCGTGAGGCGCTCCGGTGTTTCCTTTTTTTTTTCTTGATCTGACACGTGGCATGATCTGATTGGTTCTCAGGATTTTCGGTTTTGATTTTTTTATCTCAAATCTTTGAGCTGAATTATCACCTAGTAAATTATTTTTTTTCACCAAAATTCATCATTTTTTCCTATAAATTGATATAAGTTTCATTTGATTTGGACACAAAAAAAACACTCATTTCTCAATTATCCTTCTTCATTTTAGCCTTTATTTAAAAAAATTCATCATCCTTTTAGTGAAATTGATTGATTTATTACTTTGGTAGCCCCAATGTTTTGTCCTTTTTCCTTTCCCCTCACATGTCAGCACCCATGTGAAAGTGTTAACTTTGGTGACCTTTTTTCCTTTCCCCTCCGTCAAATTCCCACACAACTACTCTATAAATTTCAACACCCACTGCAACAACAAAACAAGTCAATCTCCAATCTTTCTTTCTTCTTACACCAATCTTTCCTTCTTCATACACCTATCTTTCCTTCTTCTTACACCAATCATCATTTGAGTGAAATGGATTCCAATAATAATCCTTTCAATACTCAAAATTCAAGTAATTTTCTATTCAACTACAATCCTAATGATTTTCATTTAGAGAACCAATCTTCAAACCAACCTCGTCCTCAAAATGTTTCAAATCCTTTTTTTCCCTCAAATCTTATGCCTTCGGCTGTCCCAAATTTGATGCCTTCAGCTGTCCCAAATTGAAATCCATATTATCCTATGCAATTTCAACCACCTCCGCCCTATTATTATCCTAATAATCCTTACATGCCAATGATGAGAAATGAAAATTCTGAAAATTCTAAAGCAGGAGAATTTCCAAAATATTCAACACAAATGGGTTAGGATAGTGTGAGCGGACCTATCGAAGCTACTCCCACTGAAAAATGTCCAACCCCGCAGCGCAAAAAAAAAAGTCAAATGGACGACGACACAAAATTTCGTGCTACTTGGTGGGTATATGAAATTTGGAACAGACAGTGTTATCGAAAATAATCAGAAATACGATGCGTTTTGGGATAAGATTACGAAATACTGTAATGAGTTTGGCTCATTTGACTCTCCCCGTTCACTAAGTACATGCAAAAATCGCCATGCTTATATATGACTTAAAGTGGGCAAATGGATAAGGGCTTATGATAACGCTAAGCGTATGCAACAAAGCGGGGGGTCGGAAACCGATGTACTGGCAAAAGCCCATGAACTGTATACAAGTGGAGGCAATGGCACATTTAATTTGATGGACGAGTGGCTTTCTATCCGAGAGCAACCACGTTACGCAAGTTTGGTAGGAGGAAATCGGGATCCAAGAGTAGCAGTGGATCCAAGAGATCACGTGAAAGTGACGAAGGTGAATCAAACTCAGTTGGATCCATTCCCCGTCCTATAGAAAGGGATTTAGCTAAGAGAAAGGGTAAAAAAAATAAGGGCGTAGGCTTGAGCCCGGTAAAGAAAGGGTGGACAAGCTATCAACAAATGAAAGAGAACGACTGAAAACGATTGGACAAGATCTCCACACAACAAGAGGAGGCAAACAAAATTCAACTAGATATTGCCCGGGCTAAAAAGATGAAAATATGGATGAAGTTAAGTGAGAAGGAGCATCGCGATGAACAACAACAAAAACTTTTTGAAATATTGATTGTCGAGCTATTTTAAAGATTCTCTGTAATGTGTGTTTTCTACTTTTATTGTTACTTTTCTTATTTTTAATAATAACTAGATTGACTCCCGTGCGATGCACGGGGCGTTACTATATATTTAAATGACAAAAATTGAACAAAAATAAACCAAAAAAACAATTTGTTTATATATTTATGAAATACTTTCTTAAAGACTACAATGTCAGTACATAAAAATGAGAATAAAATAGGAATAAAAAAAAATCATAAGGAATATGCATATCTTTATATACAATTATGCAGTATTTTATCATTTAGAAAAGTAAATAAAAAAGAAGAACATGTTTATCACATACAAAGTAAGGTATTGAAATTAGTAAAAAAAAGGTGAATTTTATAAATAAAAAGAAAAGATTTGTTCATACCAAAAGGATAAGGATAGTAAATTTATCTAATCAAAATTAATATCATATTTTTTCAAATTTATTAATACTTTATTTACTATGCTTCAAATATTAATGTTTTTAAATTAAATAAATTGTTTGATATATCGAACTAAAATAAACACAATAATCATATTGACATACATTTATACTATCTTTAATTCTTATAATATTGACATACATTTCAATCAAAATTTTAAAAATGATGGCCATCTTCCCCGATATTCATTTTTATAAATACAAAATTTTTTGAGACGGATAGAGAAATTGACAAATTTATTAATACTTTATTTACTATGCTTCAAATGTTATTTTAAAGAAAAATTATATAAATTGTTTGATATATCGAACGAATATAAATACAATAACCATATTACCCCATCTCACCTATTAAATAGAAACCAAAACCCACATTCATCACAATCCCCCATATATATATATATATATATATATATATATATATATATATATATATATATATATATAATTCAACACCATTCCACTTCATCATCCTATATCCCACCACTTTAATTTTATTTTATATTCTTTAATTTTATGATTAGTAAAATTATTATTATTATTATTATTATTATTATTATTATTATTATTATTATTATTATTATTATTATTATTATCATTTATAATTAAAAATAATACTTCACACTTATTTAATTTTTAGTAAAAATATATTGAAAAATAAAAGACGAAAATTAACAAAGGATGATTTAGAAATTAATATTTAAAGAAGTGGGTTGTTTTTCTCTGTCCAAATCAAATGACAGAAATCTCTATTGAAAGAGAAAAAAATTATGATTTTTGGTGTAAAAAAATTAATTTATTTTAAAATAATTGAGGGAAAGTAAATAAGATGAAAAAAAAATCGAAAATTCAGTCAGCCAATCAACAGGCGACACGTGTCAAATTTCTTTAAAAGAAATGAAACAAACCCCTGCATAAACCCACCATTATGGGCGCGTGCAGTACACGCGCAAGAGAAATATCGAAATTGCTCTTCAACATAAGGACGACACGTGTCCAATGTAATAAAAAAAATTTAATGCATTCACGCGTCTCTTTATGCCCGTGTAATTTACGGATCTCATAATTTTAACCAAAAAAAAAACAAAATAAATCATTTACTATCCACTTTATTTGGATAATTGTTAATAAAAGTAATTAATACTTAATTAACTATGCTTCAATTATATTTTTTAAATGAAATAAATAAATTGTTTATTTTTATAATTAGTAAAATAAATATTATTATTATTATCATTTATAATAAAAAAATACTTCACACTTAATTTTTTGACTAAAATCATATTGAAAAATAAAACAGAAAAATTAACAAAGAATAATTAGAAATTTATATTTAATTGAGGGTAAAGAAATAAGATGTAAAAAAAATCGAAAATTCTGTCAGTCAATCAACAGGCGACACGTGTCAAATTTGTTTCTTAAAAAAATAAACAAACCCACTGCGATATATACCCACCATTATCGGCGCGTGCAGTACACGCGCCAGAGGAATGTCGAAATTGCCCTTCAACAGACGGACGACACGTGTCCAATGTAAAAAAAAAAAACTTATGCATTCACTCGCCTCTTTATGCCCGTGTAATTTACGGCTCTCATAATTTTATGTAATAAAAAAAGAAAAAAAAAATCATTTTCTATCCACTTCATTTGGGTAATTGTTAATAAAAGTAATTAATACTAAATTTACTATGCTTCATGTTTTTTTAAATAAAAACATTAAATTGTTTGATGTATCGAACTAAAATAAACCAAAAACCATATTATCCCTTCCAATTTCTTATCCTATACCCCATCATTTTTATGTTATTTTATATTCTTTATTTTTATAATTACTAAAATTAATATTATTAACATTATCTTTTATAATAAAAAATTACTTCACACTTAAAATTTATTGACTAAAACCATATTGAAAAATGAAAAAGAAAAAGTAACAAAGGATAATTAGAAATTTATATATACAAAAATGGTTTTTTTTTCTGTGTCCAAATGAAATGAAAATAGTCTCTATTTAAAGAGAAAAAAAAATATACTCCCTCCGTCCCGCTAATATTAGCACACTTTCCTTTTTGGGCGTCCCGCTAATATTCGCACACTCCCAAAAAGGAAACTTTATATTAATAAAATATTCACCCAACCCCACTCATTCTCTCTCCTACATTATTTTAATACTCACAACACCATTATAATTTATTACACCCTCCACTCATTCTCTCTCCACTCATTCTTTTACACTACAATATTTTATTAAAATATCATATTCCTTAATTCTCGCAAAGCCGGTGTTTGTGCTAATACTAATGGGACGGAGGGAGTATGAATTTTGGTGTAAAAAAAAAATTTAATTTAATATATAATAATTGAGGTCAAAACACAACCCCACCCCACTTATTAAATAGAAAATCCTTTTTTTAAAAAAGAGGATTTTTTTTCTTTGTCCAAATCAAATGAAAAAAGTCTCTATTGAAAGAGAAAAAAAAATCATAAATTATGGTGAAAAAAAAAATAAAAAAAATTTAATTTAATATATAATAATTGAGGTTAAAGAAATGGGATAATTTTTTTTTTTCGAAATCCGCCCAGCGAATCAGGTGGTGACATGTGGCAAAACCAACAAAAAAAAAAAAAAAAGAAAACCGTCTCGCCCAAACGCAATGCTCCAAGGCGCGTGATCAACACGCGCCAGGTAAAAGACGTAAATACCCCTCCCCCTTTAGGCGACACATGTCCTTTGTCTTTAAAAAAAAAAAAAAAAATTCCACCCAATCGGCGAGTTTGCCACGTCGGAATTAGGCCTCCTTAATTGCAACTTTGCCACCGCGTGAATTGACGAAAATGCCCCTCAAACCCTCAAAATTTACCACTATCTTGTTATTATATATATATAGATTATCGTCATTTATCTAATTATTTAATTGCAAAAAAAATTAATTAAGTGTGAAATATTTTTTAATTATAAATAATAATAATAATTATTATTATTTTACTAATAATAAAAATAGAGAATATAAATAAAATAAAAGTGGTGGGTTATAGAATGATGAGTTGGAGGGAGTTGATATTTAATTTAATTCAATTATTGTAGGGTGGTTAAATGAAATTGGTAGTTGAAATATGAGGTGGATGAGATAAAGCGAGGTGGATGAGATAAAGTGGTTAAATGAAATGATTTGTTGAATGAAATCATTGCTCATAGTCTAACATCTTCCAATATATTTATTAAAGTGAATAACTTTTATTTTTAAATCTAGCAAAATATAACCAAATTTAACAAAAATTAACGAAAATGAATCGAAACTACACAAACCCATCACCTCCATCCCTCCCTCTTCGATTTAACTCTTCCTTCTTGAACTTCTTCCCTTCCTCCCTCCCAAATGGCCCACCCCAGACACCCACCTCCGTCCACTAGCTCCACAAATCATTAAATTTAGGGCAATTTTCAATTTAGTTAACTATGTTTGTATTACCTCTTTAATTTGATTTTCAACAATGAAAATTTGTCAATCTAATTCCTAAGTTTGCCATTTTGTTGCAAATTGAATCAAAAACTAACTTTGTGTCAAATTCTGGATGGAGAGCGTCATGTGACATGCACGTGACTTTTTTAAAGGCATATTAGTTAGTTCACGAGGTGTTCCATCTTGATCTTCATTAATAACGATCTTTCACCACCACTACAACAACCATGGTGGTCCTTCACCACCACCACCACCACCATCACCGTAACCCTCCAAAATTAAACCCACATCCACATTTAAAATCGAGGCTTTGACCAATAAGTCCCTTAGATAAATGAAAAAGATCAATAAAATCACACATTTTCAAAACATACCAATAAGTCCCTGAAATTTTGCTGGACCAAAATATCCCTCGGCATATTCACACGCGCCAAAGAACGCACATCACAGCACTTTCTCTCTCTCTCTCTCTTTACGTTTTTCTTCTTCTACTTTCTTTCTCTCTCCTTTTCTCTCTCTTCCTTTTTTTTCTCTTAAATTTTTGAAATGCAATATCTCAAAATCTAAAAGTCGAAAAAATTATCCGAAATCATTGTTTTAATCGCATCGCCAAGACGAATCAAACAAGTTTACTCATCATATATTTCAAATTTATAAATAAAATAAAATTATTTTTCAACAACTGTGAAATAGACCTCACTGTTGTTCTATAAAAGAATGACATAAAAACAGTGAAATCTATCACACAGTTATGCACAATATCTGAGAAAGTGACCTCAACAATCATAACTGAGAAATTGACCTCACAGTTGTGCAAAAACAATCATCAACAACTGATAAATAACGGGTAAACCATTTCACATTCATAAATAACTGTGAAACTGACCTCACAGTTTTAGAAGTGTGAAAAACATTTCACAGTTATTCACATCTCAACCGACAACTGTGAAATAGACCTCATTGTTGTGCACAAACAATCATAATAACTGAGAAATTGACCTCACAGTTGTGCACAAACAATCAACAACTGATAAATAACGGGTAAACCAAACATACTAAGTAGCAAATTAACTGTGAAACTGACCTCACAGTTTTAGAAGTGTGAAAAACATTTCACACTTATTCACATCACAACCAACAACTGTGAAATAGACCTCACAGTTGTTCTATGAAAGAATGACATAAAAACAATGAAATTGACCTCACAGTTATGCACAATAACTGAGAAAGTGACCTCACAATCATAACTGAGAAATTGACCTCACAGTTGTGCACAAACAATCATAATTGTGCACAAACAATCATGAATAACAGATAAATAACGGGTAAAACACACATACTAAGTAGCAAAATAACTGTGAAATTGACCTCGGCATCTCCTTTTCTAGTAGCATACACCCATTCATAGTCACATTACAAGCTGACATCCACAAAGACCTCATTGATTCATACTTTTCCAACCCTGAAAGCAATGCTATATTCCCAAATGGACAATCTCTTATCTCAAGTTTCCTCAGCTTTGAACAACCTCCCAAAGACACACCGCATTCCCAGTCACTATTTCCCAAAGAAAAGCCACCGAAAGTGTCTCAAGATTCTTGGCATATTTGCCTATATATTCAAATGTCTTGTCGGTTAAGAGACCCGACACCGCAAGTCTCCTCGGAGCTTAGTGCAAGTTTTCACTACTGCCCCAAAAGCATCGTCCAGAGGTTCTCCTGTTAGATAATCAGGCTGGCCTGGATTCATTACACACAGACGGAAGTGCGTGAAGTCAGTGCAGTTTTGAACTGTGGTTGCAACGGCGACATTAGTCATCTGGCGGCAAAAGTAGAGCACGTAGTGAAGTTTTGGGCATCCACGAGAAACAGCAATAAGTCATTGGCCTTTCTCTGACCACCCTTATTTTCAGAACAATATCCAACAAGGCCCACTAGTTGTAGGCACTTAAATAAATTAGAATGCAGAATCTGATAAAAATGTCAACATTCAAAATAAAAACTTCCCTTCTTGATCTATCAAGGTTAAATTCACAACAGTGTAACTTGGCTTAACATCTTTTCTAGGAATGGATTTCCAAGGTAAATGAACAAGAACATCATCTGTTCTTAATCAAACTAAACTACAACCACCTTAATTAATCAATTTAAACCCAATTTGATTTTATAGTATTACTCATTTGGTAGATGAGTGGTTTGCAATAGAAATCAACAACCAACCTTCTTAAATAGAACCAGGATATTTGGCAGATTATAACATTCATACCAGTTATGATTGTTGAGCAACTAACATTCAAGCAAACTTGTGCTCCTGACTGTTACTGCACTAGCAGTGTTGTTAATTAAGAAACAAAACCATTTTTCGATCTCCGGAGGCTCTAGTTAATCCAGAAAAACAAAAATCGAAAGAAACTTAGTAAATTTTATCCAGAAAGAGAAAAATTACAGTATTCCAAATTATCACCAATTCACCAACAAAATTGAAAATCAGTAGCATTTCTATACTCCATCAACCAAACGAGAAATCAATTGAGGAAACAATCAATATATAGAATTTCCGGCTCAAAACTCACCTGTGTTGAAATCGACGGTGATTCGTCGGTGAAACACTACCGGCAAGTTCACGGACATTTTTGACGGTGAAGAACGATATTTGCTTGCCAATCAATTTCAAAAACCCTAAATTCTTCAACGGCGCAATTTTAATCGCACCATGGAACTCGCCGGTGGAAGTCGCCGCCGTATTGCGGATAGAGAGAGAAACAGATTGCGGATAGAGAGAGAAACGAATTGCGAACATGATGAGTGAGCAGGGGCAGTTTTGGCAATTTAAATTATTATAAATAGGGTGAGGGACTCTACGGTCGTTTTGATTTCACTCTTGGATCCCAAGGTAAAATTCAAAATGTAATGTTTTTATTGATAAATTCCCCCCTATTTGAAGGCCTTATTGTTAAAAATCCCTTTAAAATCTAACGACAAGCAAACCTACTTATTTGATATAATCCCCAAACAATTGACCCTTTTTTGATATAATCCCTAAACCATAAACCCACCCTCCCCAATTCATTCTCCATTTCTCCACCTCCTAGTCTCACTCGGCAAAAGTCCCCATGTCGTCGCCACCTTCTTCTTAGGTGAACACTTCAAGAAAGCCGATCACATAAGACATTCCCAACCCATTCACTGATCGACGCCCTCCAATCACCACCCATCCGGGTCTTTTCCTTCTCTATGCCTCTCCCTTCTTCCAAACCAAGCTTTTTCTTATCCTCCCAAACCCAAATTTAGCCTCTCTCCACTGCAATCACTCACCAATCCAGCACCCTACTCCTTCGGTCCCTCGAATCAGCCCTCCGTCAGTCTCTCTAAACTTTATATCTAGTTATGTGATGTGTGTGTGTTTTAATCTATTACATAGTTTTTGGGTTTTTTCTGCTTTGTGTTTTTTTTTCTTTGTGTACAAGCATGTGTTGTGTGTGTATACTGTTGTAGATTTTTTTATTTTTGTGACTATATTGTGTTAATTTGTTAAAAATTATGAAGGTATTGTGTTAAAGGGTTGTGCAAAGATTGTATTACCCTTACAAATTTCAATTTACCCTTCTAAAATGATAAATTTATCCCTAAAGAATGACATGTACATGGCACATGCAAAATCTAACACAAAATTAGTTTTAATATCAATTTTCAATAAAGAGGCAAACTTAGTAATTGAATTGGTAAATTTTCAATGTTGGGAAACACATTGCAAAAGTTATACAAAAATAGGTAACCAAATTGCAAATCGCCCTTAAATTTAAACCCAAAAAGATCCTCGATTTTCAAGAACCTTAATAAATCAAAAAAATATTTTGTTTATCTCCAAACAATCCACAAGTTAAATTTCCTATAATATTTTTTTTCAAAATTTCTTTTTCAAGATCGTCATATAACCACCTAGGTTAAATGAATGCACAACAATTCTAAGGTGTAAAAAAATCAACAAATTTGAATATAGCCAAATGCTGGTAGAGAGAGAGAGAGAAGAGGGGTAGGTTGGGAGTGAATATGGTGGTTGCTCAAGCATGTAGGCGGAATATGGTGATTGTTAAACAAAATCTTACATACGCACAAAATAGAAAGAAATTAAATAATATTTATTGATACAAATTACAATAAAAATATAAACAAAGAGAAAAAATCGTATGTTCATCCTCTTGATTTGCTTGAGTCCGAGCCGTGTGTGACACACTGTTCTTGAGACTAATTTGCCCCGTCACTAAGAGTACTCGAGACTTTCATGGACGTTAGTCTCCCATGATAGAACAGATGAACCGGATACTACTCTGCACTTGAGTCTTTCGGCGAATCTCACTATAATTGGACAAAATCACCATACCATTGTATACTATTATAGTAATCCAAAGAAATAAGAAGTGCGAATTGCAAAGAGAAAAATGGAGCATTGATGGAAAAAAGAATGTATGTCTTTTGTTGTGTGTTTTCAACACTTATATGTCGAACTCTCCCATAAATACCCAATTAATCTTTGTATTAATAGGGATTTCATTAACTTGTATTCAAGAGGTTTAATTAGATACTTTGTAACCCAAAATTCCAAGGTAATGATACCTATTAATCCCCCAATTAATCTAGGAATCATGAGACATCAATAGTGGGGTTAAAGTCTAAAAGTTACACTTTCAACCCTCAAATTTTGAGATATCATATCTTTATAATCCAATCTCAAATTGGAAATCTATATATACCATTTCAATGTTCACACGAAGTGGAACATGAATCCAGAATAATCTTTATCAAACGACAAATGATTCATTTAAGGAAAATACACAATTTCCTTCGCACATAACATATTTTTCCAACAATCCCCCACATGATGGAAATTGATGACGAGTTTGGTGATAGAGTCTGGCAGACAAAAACCTATATGATAGGTGTGGGAATGCCCATTGAACCTTCACTCGTACAAGCATATTTACTCTACTCGCAAGTCGATAGACGTGATGTCTTTAAATCGTTATGTTTTTTGTGAAGCCGATAATATTCTTGACACAACTATCGTCCTAACATAGTTCAATTCCCATATCTATTTTCATTCATGGACCTAAACATACGCATGGTTTTGTAAGAGGGTATAAGAATAGAGCCTCACACAATTCTTCTCGAAGCGGCCTCACTTCTCTCTCACATAGGTGATTTTTTAAAGGTAACCCGTATTATCCCGCTCGAATTTTCGACGCGTAAGAATTGGTGGGTGTCAAACCGCCAAAATAATTTCTCCTACTTTTAAATTTGAGTATAATGGTGAGTAGGGATCGTATCCATAGGTAACCGAAATAATTTATTTGAGAGATTAAAACTTTGAATAAAACTAAAATTGGGGGATTTTGATTTGATTAAACTAATTACTAAAATGAACAACTAATTAAACAAGAAAATCCTAAAAATAAGAACAAGAAATTTAAAAACTAAACTTAAAAAAATCGTAAGAAATTAGAAGAACTACAAGAACCATTTTGATTTAAGGGTGGAGACATACAATCTTGTTATTGGTCATTGACTAACACAATATAATCTTGCAATTCAAGCATTCAATTGAAAACTTATCTGGATAGCCAAGACAAGTTAGGTGTTCCCTAATTTAGTTGACCAAGCCTAGCACCCGATCAACCTTAACGCTAATGAATTGTGCACACTAGGGTTCCATATCAATCAACGATATCATAAAATTTCATGGGACCAATTGAATATAATATTAATAATTGAGATAGCTACAATTATCAAGAGTAAGATTGTTGGTTCACTTAGGCCAAATGGGTTATGATATCACAACAACACTTAACCTATTGATATATGATAGCATTAGAAAATCACTAATTAAATGAGCTGTCAATTCAAATAAACAAAAGATTTTCATAAAATTCAAAGTAAACTTTCAATTACTTGAATAAAAACAAGAACAATTAAGCATTAAGACTCATAATAACAAAATTGAACTTACAACCCTTAAATCGGAACATAACTTAGACTTCCACTGAATTGATAGTCTCTATAGAAAATCCCTCCTCCAT
This sequence comes from Adenophora triphylla var. japonica, assembly GCA_022495995.1. Taxonomy (NCBI): domain Eukaryota; kingdom Viridiplantae; phylum Streptophyta; class Magnoliopsida; order Asterales; family Campanulaceae; genus Adenophora; species Adenophora triphylla. The sequence continues at coordinate 277,096 of JAFEMH010000236.1, read as the reverse complement.
TGCAGATGGAGGAGTACTTACAAATGAGAATAGCGAGAAGTGGGAGTAGAGAAGAGAGAGTTCTTGCTTTGTTGATTACACATGATTTATAAGGGATGTCTCCCTTACATTTGAGAAAATAAAAGCTTGTTCTTTCCTTTTCCAAACTCCTCACACTAAATGACTTCTTTAATAAAGAAACTGATCACTTTCTCAAGACTTCTAGTCTTCAAATCTGAACATTTTACGAGTTCAATCCCATCTCTTTGCCTTCCTATAATCCAAATTGTAGCATCTTCAATTTTCAGCCTGAAATTCCATCTTTTAGCCCACATTTTATCCAAGTTTATCTATCATTTCTCCTATACAAAAAGACAAATAACTTGGATTGAATAATTATGCTACAAAATTTAAATTAGGGGAAATATGATAAAATATTGATAAAATTAGACATATCAAGAATCATTAAAAATCATAGGCTTATCGTTGTCCTTACGGAATGTCACTAATAGGAATGGACTTAGGGTTGGTTCCTCAAATTGACACTACAAGTCTTTTAATAGTTAGGTGGTCCCATTGAATCCATTTATTGGGATCTCCAATCATCTATATTGAGTTTTACGATGTGTTTAAATTTTAAGAGGCTTAAGTCCCATTACCCTCGTTGAGCTTTCAACTAACTCTCTATTTAACCATTGGTTAACGGATCCGTTTATCGTTTGACTTCATATAGTCAAAATTAGTTTATAGTAGCTGTCTAATGGTATTAAGTCTTCGACATACAAGTCTATACTTACCATTACACATTAAGATGTATCTTTTTAATCATATATTGACTTTAGCAATATAACATCTTGATAACACAAGTTTTATCCATATGATAATTGTTATCTCGAATTCATTTTAATTCTAGCTATTCTATCTTAATCCTTTCAAAATTTATCAAGAATATCCACCTAATGACTTGTTTAATGACAATTCCATTAGTTTTCCTTAAATTTTGAATTCACGAATCAAATTTACTGGAATTTTTTTGAGTTCAACATATCGTTTATGGATTTAATCTAAAAAATGACATAGTCACTCTTGTTACAAAATTTGATGTCATTATCTTTATATTTGTCTCAAGTTGAATAATGACTTTACAAACTAGCACATTTACTTCTAGGTTCCATTTCTTGAACTATTTCAATACTTTGATCTATTTTATCCAAAGTATCATTTATTCATTTTCAAGAATTTAACATCAATACTTGATTTTCATTGATTTTATTTTCCTTTGATTTTATATAAATATATATATATATATATATATATATATATATATATATATATATATATATATATATAAATATATAAATATATATATATATATATATATATATATGATGCTGCAAGGAACGTGTTGATCAGCCTACGTCAAGCAATTAGGTTTGATCTCCTGGCTTCGTTTGACCTGAAACCAATGAACACATGACTTGCCAGGGTGGTCTCCAGCTAAGACCCTCCGACGTGAGAGTAAGTATCACGTGTATAGCTTATAAACTGTATTGAGATCAGTTGAACAACAAATAAGACATTACCTTTCAACGGTGTATGTTGTGAAGTATTTATAGCCTCTGATAAGAGTTGGAATTGCACTGGGATCGCGTAGAATCCCTAAAATCATGGAGAGAGTCGTGGACGTAAATGACTCCGAAATTAGACGATTATGGAAAGTCTTTGGTCGACGTACGTTTCTGTAGGTCGAGGTCGCCTGAGTAGGTCAAGGTCGACCTGACTTCGTATTATAGCCAGATAGAAATTGTATAAGAAGATGATCGTATGTCGGACAAAGCTAGGTCGGGATCAATGATGGTCGGACAATGAGCTAGGTCGACTAATCTTTGCTATGGGGCCATGTGCCAGCCTCCTTGATGACGCTGTTGTAATAACGCCTGAATATTTAGGCTTCGTACGTTGGGCCTAGCCCGTCACTTTTATTCCGTTCAGTGGCCCCCAACTTTCTGGGTTAACTTTGTCAACCAGGAAGTTAAAAGAAAATTGATGAAGTCTTAGGTAGATCGTCGCTAGATGTTCGAACTGCTGGATGGTCGACCGAAATGACATGGCTTGATCTTGACCATTGACTGTTTTGACGGTCAGATCCGCTGAAGCGCCATAATGATTAGAGGAAATGGTGCTTAGATAACTGCCTCGGAAATGGCACTGGCATTTATGGGAACATCGGACCGTTATGCCCCCCACCCTTTCCAATTTAGGTAAGGATTATGATAAGGTATAAAAGGAAAATCCTTTTCCTTTTCCAATTTTTACAAACCCCCAACTTTCGAACATATATATCAAGAACAACAGCAAGACAATTTCTGATTTTCTGGTGCAATCAAGCTTTTGTTTCACTCTAGATTCCCTTCGTCCTCAAACTGATTAAGGTACCCTTCAATTCCTCGGCTTTTAGGCTTATTTTTGAGATTTTCTATTGATTCTACCATGGCTAGGACCTTTGGCTGAGAGGGGGTGTTAGGTATGGGTATTGCTCCCAAAACCTTCAGGTTTATAAGCGACTAGAAGGCCCTCGGAAGGAGATGAGTAGGGATGAGTGTATTACCATCTTGAAAGCAAGGGTCTGTGATGTGGTATTGTCGAGGTTCCAGGTAGGGAAAGCATATGAGATTTGGAAGTGGACGACCAAAGCGTTGTCCGCTTTCGTCTCTTTAATAAATTGATAGATCACTTCATCATGTTTTATATTAGGACTAACAAACCACCATTCCCTAAAGATAGGTTAGAATTCCCAGGGGAATCTAGGTCGCCCATAGATAGTGATGATCAAACTCCATCTAGTTCTGATTCCCCTGTTTCTTCTTCTTTTATAGATATGTCGACTCAAAGTTCATCGAGCTCTGCCTCTGGTAATATCGTGGATGCATTCTGCTGGAAGGTTGTTCTAGGTCGGAATGAAAAATATTATGTTGCCCCCAAACTGACCATTGGAAGGAAGAACTTGAAATTGAGGATCAACATCCTCTATGACGTCTGTGAGATTAACAGAGAGGAGTTTAGGTTGACCCACTTTACAGAGAAACAGATGAAGATCCAAATATGGGCACACGGGGCTCATAGCTCGGCCAGAGTAGCTTTTTTCTATGGTCAGTTCGAGGCCGGGCTACGCCTTCCCCTCGACCCCTTCCTTTGTGAGTTTATGGAATGTATAGCAACAGTACCCATGCATCTAGGAGCCAATACATGTAGGGTATTAGTCTGTTTTGCGATGGTCTGTAGATTCCTTGGGTTCGAGCCTTGTGTTCACGTTTTTAGAAAATTCTTTAAGGTTGCAGTGGACAAGATGTCGCTAGGAATTAGCACTCCGACCAAACGTAACGCCCCCAAACTGTTCATGAATTTGCCTGATAAGGTGTCTGGGTGGAACTCCCATTTGATATTGGTAGAAAGTAAGGGTGGATGGTAATTTCCTCTGCCTAATGCCACCTTACAACCCATGAAGGAAGAGGACTATTAGGTCCCTGATTGGAGTAAGGAGCTGACCCGTAGGTTGACATTGGTAGCTAGTAGGGGACCCATTAGCTGGGATATACTGGGGTCGAATAAAAATAACTTTATCTAGGCTGGAATGATGTTAGGTGGTGAGGGAGAAGTAGCCCCACTAGCACTGATAGTTAGGAGCCTGAGGTATCCAGATTGGGTGATCCATAAGAGGGGTAGGTTTGAGGTTCAGTGCCATTTCTGTAAGGGTACCCCCGACCACTGCAAATCTCAAGATCACTTTGGTGGTAAATTGTTTACCTGCTCGTTTTCTTTCTAGCTCGTCATTTTTATGATCGTTACTTTCCTTTGCTAACTATTCTTTCTTTATGCTCGTGCAGTTATCACCGACGATAGAAAGAAGAGCAAGAAAGCCTACGGCGCTGCCAATGCCCGGGCTAGTAGAGAGAAAGAGGCTGAGGCTAGGAACAAGCTGCTGCCGAAGGAAGGCATGGGGATGGTCCCCCTCAAAGATTCTGGGTCGATGGACCCTATGGAGGGTGATGCCCCTCAAATTCAGGTTGCTGGGGTAGAAAGTGATGAGGTCGACACTTCGACCAAGCTAAGCTCGGACTCTGGGCCAGCACTTGAGCACATTGGGGTGGCCCCTCAACAGACTGATGATGTCGACTTAGTCGACCTGGAAGATGAAGAAGATGACGTCCTTCCCCTTTCCATGCTGAGGAAAAGATCGAGGTTCGATCAAGGACCTGAGGGAGCTGATACTCACAAGGAGTCAAGCTCTGACCAACCCTCACTCCGAACCCCTCCAATTTCTAGTACGTAGTTCGTGCGGGCCTAAGTGGCCAGACTTAGTGAGGTCCCTCCCCTCACTGGGATTGATAGCTTGAGCCGCCAGTATCCCGAGCTAGGATTTGGCCAGGTTATCGTGAGGCAGGCTGTAGATCCCAATCTGCTGGCTCGTCTTACTGAGAAGGGGCTCACCCCTGAAGAATATGTAGAGAGGTCCATCCTTCTTCATAGAGAGGTAATTCTTCTCTTCTTTTTACCCTTTATTTGATCACCTAATTTCTTGGTTTCCTTTAATTTTGATCACTTGTCGAACTGACCCTTATATTTTGTGTTTGTGTAGTTCTCACTATTAACGAGCAGGCTAAGAGTAGCTGGAGGGCTGCTATAGAGCAAGAGATGATCGCCACTGCTCAGTACGCTCGAAAATCCAATGAGGTTACTGAGCTGAGAGAAAACCAAGTGGATTCCGACTTCGCCTATGACTCTCTGAAGCTTGTCCATGATGATATAGTAAAGGCTAGAGATGAGGCATTGTTCACCTCGGGGTTGCCAGGGAGGAGTTGAACATGTTGAGGGAAGAGACCATTGCTGCTTCTCTAGAGAAAGAGAAGTTGAGGATTGAGCTGGAGACGATAACCAAAATGTTCCAAGATCGCAACAATCTTCTGACCAAAATGAGCGATGACCATAGGGAAGTTCGAGCAAAGTGGGAAGAAGAGTCCCAGGCCAGGGTGAAGGCCATTGTGGAAGTTGCTGAGGAGGCTGACGAAAAGGTTGCGATGGAGGCCTTCAAGCATAGCAACGAGCTCTTTGACATCATAACAAGTCGAGCTAAGACTTTTTATGATGTCGGGCGTCGACATATGGCCTGCCATATCATTGTAGATCCCTCTGTCGACCTATCACTTGAACAGTTGGCCAAGTGGGCGTCAGAGGATCAATACGATATGCCAGCCCGCAGTAGTCATCCCAAAGTGCCCAAAAACGCCAACAACTTGGCCGCCATAACTCAACAAGATGAAGAAGATGAAGCCGAGCCTTGGGTCGCTCCTCCAGTTGAGCAAGTCAACTTTGATACCATATTGCAGGAACTGATGGAGGATGATGCTGAGGTAGAGGTCACCCAGGACCAAATCTTTACCGAAGCTGAATAGGTTGAGCAACAGCAACAGCAGTAAGAGCAAGGTCAGGATCAAGCTGGGCATCAAGATAACTGATTTTTCCTTTTTTGATTCATTTATGTAATTGAACAAGTTCCAAATCAATCTTTTCATTTATTTTTGTAAACAATGTCTTGGCCCAATTTGGGAGGCATTTAACTCGTAATCTTATGTGCATAAGTTCTAGCCCGGTTTGGGGGGACTTGCTTATTAATCTGGTTGACTTTGTGAATCTTCTTGTATCGATCCATCTACTTGCCTTGTATGTCAAACTAGATTAAATAGGAGATCGACCAAAGTCTTGATTAGAGCAGTTGACTAATTAACGAAGCTGACCAAGGTTTCAGTTGAGCTTGTTTGAGAACGAGATAGACTTAAGTCTTCAGTCGGACCTGCTTAAGAACGAGGTCGACTTAGGACGTTAGTCGAATCTGTTAAGGAACGAGATTGACATGTCTTCAGTCGGACCTGTTTGAGAACGAGGTCGACTTAGGACGTCAGTCGAATCTGTTAAGGAACGAGATTGACATAAGTCTTCAGTCGGACCTGTTTGAGAAAGAGGTCGACTTAGGACATCATTCAAATCTGTGAAGGAACGAGATTGCTATAAGTCTTCAGTCGGACCTGTTTGAGAACGAGGTCAAATTAGGACGTCAGTCGAATTTGTGAAGGAACGAGATTGATATAAGTCTTCAGTCGGACCTGTTTGAGAATGAGGTCGACTTAGGACGTCAGTCGAATCTGTTAAGGAACGAGATTGACATAAGTCTTCAGTCGAACCTGTTTGAGAATGAGGTCGACTTAGGATGTCAGTCGAATCTGTTAAGGAACGAGATTGACATAAGTCTTCAGTCGGGCCTGTTTGAGAATGAGGTTGACTTAGAACGTCAGTCGAATCTGTTTATAATGTCGGGATCGACTATGAGTCGGATCTGAGTTGAATCAAGCATAAGAGTAACACTTATAGATAGAACATTCCATTTTATTGAAGAAGTTACACAGAAAGTTTGCTCCAAAAGTAGTATCTAATTAGGAGCCTCCTCGACAATCATATTTGATAACTTGACTGCAACTTCCTCACTGGTGGCCCCCGAGTTATGTTTGATCGAGAGGTTTAGGTCTTTCATGATTGCTTGATCAACCATATATGTATCTGCTTTGACCATAGTGTCTTAATCAACCCAAGTTCAACCTTGGCTGCCTTGGCTCAGGGATATCATTAGCTGCTCGCTCGCCTTCGGTAGGTCGAGATACTTTCACAAATCTATCCAGCCTTCCATTATCAACCCACTTCTGGATGATCCATTTCAGACTCATGCATTCCTCAGTAGTGTGCCCAGTATCCTTATGGAACTCGCAGTACCTATAGCTGTCCCTCTTGAATCAGTTTTGGGCATTTATCGGAGCAGGTGGCCCTAGGTCGACTGTGTTCATTATTTCAGTCTGACTCACAGTTAGAGGGGTAAAACTTTCAGGGACTCTTTTTGTCGTCTCGTTTTGTTTTTTCCCTTGTTATTGTTGTCCTTGTGCTTGGCCAGACCCTCTTTAGCCGATTCACCAGCCTCAGAATGCTTTGATCTCTTGTCTCTCTTCCTTTCTTTCCTCTCTTCCGCTACGGACACATCGTAGGCCCTTTCAAACAATTCCTGCCTCGTGGTCGCTCTTCTAACTTGGAGCTCGTAGGCCAAATAAGGAGAGGACACCCCATTTCTGAAGCAGTTTATAAATTCCCTGGCTGTTAGGTCCTCCTCTATTTGGTCGACCATCTCCTTAAACCTTGTGTAATAATTCATGGAGCTTTCATTTTTACCTTGAGTCAGGTTGTTCAAGTCGGTGACCGTCTTTTTACGGGCCCCAGTCGTAGAGAATCTATCTAGAAACTTCTTCCTCATATACTCCCATGAGGTGATGCAGCCCGCCGTTAGACTACGGAACCAAGTCAGTGTTTCACCTATGAAGGTGCTGGTTAGTGCCTTGCACATCACGTCAACCTCAGAGGAGACCAAACACATGGTGGCCTCAAAATATTGTATGTGGTTCAAGGCGTTGGTTGTGCCCGAATATTTGTCTAATGAAGGAAACTTGAAACCCACGGGAGGCCTTAGTTTAAGCAAATCTCTGGATAAGGGTCGAAGAGTATTATAGTTTCGTTCGCCATTTCCTTCATCTTCCTTTCTGTCTGCTTCTATTTTTTCCAGCCTCCTTTTCAAGTTTAGAAGTTCCTTTTCATCTTGGCCATTCCTTTGATAGGAGACGTTGTTGGATCTTTGCCTTTCATCTTGGTGAAGCTCCCTTCTAGAGTGGGCCCTGTGCCTTTCACTCCTGGGTGGAGTTGCTTCTTTTCCTCTCCTTTCTCTATGGGACTGCGACCTTACCGATCTTACTAGCGACCTTCGCCTATTCCTTTCGTCTTCTTGCTGTCTCCTCGAGGCTGACTCGGCCTCTTGTTCTCTTCGTTGGTCAAGCATATCTCTTAGGTCGACACTGGGATCAATGGAGATATGAGAGGCACTACCAGAAACAGGTCATTTAGCGACGGAAAAAACAGCGACGGACAGATTCCGTCGCTATTTAGCGACGGAATATAGTATTTAGCGTCGGAATTATTTTGGCGTCAAATTTAGCGACGGAATTTAATTCCGCCGCTAAATTCCGCCGCTAAAAAGAATATTCCTCGAATATTCGTTTATTTCCGCCGCTAATTTGGCGGTTGATTTACCGACGGAAAATTCCGCCGCTAAATCTTTAACAGCGACGGAATTATTCCGCCGGTGAAATTAAATGGTTTTTTTTTTTTTTTAATAAACACCGACGGAATATTTCCGCCGCTGATAATTTAATAATTTTTTATTTATCAGCGACGGAAATATTCCGTCGGTGTTTAATAAAAAAAAAAAAATTCAAAATTTCCAGGAGAAAGACCGCTGCCCACAATGCAAGGGCGAAATGGTTGTACAGGAGAAGAAGGTCTTGGAAGTGGTTGTGGAGAAGGGTATGCAAAATGGACAGAAAATTACATTCCTGTGAGAAGCCGATGAAGCTCCCGACACTCTTATCGGCGCTCATTTAAAATTTCAAAATTTCCGAACGAACAACAAGCAGATAATCCAATTCAAACTTTCAAACCAAATTAATCAGACACCTAGCCTCTAAATCCCTCACTCCCATCCTCTCTCTCTCTATCTCTCTCCAGCAATTGAATTTGAAAAAAACAAATATCGAGCCGCTCTTACCCTGGTGCTATTTCATCTTTAATTTCAGGTAATTCCACATTTCAATTCTCTCCCTTCCTGTCTGGGTCCGAATCTGGGTTCGACTTATGAGACAATAATCTCCAGAGTGTTGTCTAATAGTTGGTTAGTTTCCTAATTTTGGACTAATCTTGTTTTTGTTTTATTTTGGATAAAAATTTTAAAATTGTATGCAATTTACCAATTTGGGAATAGCTACAAGAACCCTTGCATTCTTATATCCCCTAACCCCTAACCCCTAAACCCTAAACCATAAACCCTAAACCCTAAACCCTAAACCCTAACCCCTAAACCCTAACCCCTAAACCCTAAACCCTAAACCCTAAACCCTAAACCCTATACCCTATACACCCTATACCCTGACACTCTTACTGGAGACATAGTCTTTGTACTACAATAGAAAGAGCACCCAAAGTTCAAGCGAAAGGGTGATGACATATTTGTTGAGCACGCGTTGACCCTTACTGAGGCATTATGTGGCTTCCAATTTATCTTGACTCATCTAGATAACAGTGCGGCTCCTCATCAAATCCCAACCTGGAGAAGTTGTTAAGCGGCATCAATTCAAGGCAATAAATGACGAAGGGATGCCAATGTACCAAAGACCATTCATGAGGGGCAAATTATACATCCATTTCTCGGTCGACTTCCCAGATTCCTTGACTTCCGAGCAATGCAAGGCCCTAGAGGGTGTGCTGCCTCCTAAGCCTTCATCGCGGAAGACAGATATGGAGCTTGATGAGTGCGAGGAGACAACCCTTCACGATGTCAACATTGAAGCTTACGATGTAGATGATGACATGCACGGTGGTGGGGGCCAGAGAGTGCAGTGTGCTCAGCAGTAATGATGTGGGTCTTTATTTTCTGGATATCTTAATTAGTTATGACTTATGAGACAATAATCTCCAGAGTGTTGTCTAAACCCTAAACCCTAAACCCTAAACCCTAAACCCTAAACCCTAAGGGCATAGTGGTATAGGTATGTGGTATAGTGGTATGTGGTATAGGGTATAGGGTATAGGCATGGGCAGTATATAGGGTATAGGCATAGGGTATAGGCATAGTGGTATAGGGCATAGGGCATGGGGCATAGTGGCATGTGGTATGGGTATAGGGGTATAGGGTATAGGGTATAGGGTATAGGGTATAGGGTATAGGGTATAGGGTATAGGGTGGCATGTAGGCATAGTGGTATAGGGTATAGAGGCATAGGGTATAGGCATGTGGTATAGGCATAGGGCATAGGGCATAGGGCATAGGGCATAGGGTATGTGGCATAGGGCATAGGGCATAGGGCATGTGGCATGTGGCATAGGGCATGTGGTATAGGCATAGGGTATAGGATATAGTGGTATAGGCATAGGCCATGTAGGGTATAGGCATAGGGCATGGGTATAGGGTATAGGGGCATAGGTATAGGGTATAGGGTATAGTGGTATAGGGCATAGGGTATAGGGTATGTGGTATAGGGTATGTGGTATAGGGTATAGTGGTATAGGTATGTGGTATAGGGTATAGGGTATAGGGTATAGGGTATAGGGTATAGGGTATAGGGCATAGGGTATAGGGCATAGGGCATAGGGCATAGGGCATAGGGCATAGGGCATATGGCATAGGGCATAGGGTATAGGGCATTGGTTCGATTGCCATAGACAATTTCTTCCGGAGGACCACCCATTCAGGACCCAGAAGAATGCGTTTAAAAAGAACAAGATTGACCATGATGAGGCCCCGATTCGTTTAAGTGGTGACACGGTCTATGAGGAGGTATCTAGATTGCCCGATCCTCGGTGGGGGAAAAAGTTTTCGAAGACCAAAATACAAGGGTTTGGGACTACCCATAACTGGATCAAGAGGAGTATATTTTGGGAGCTGCCATACTGGAAAACAAATCTCATTCGACATAACCTTGACGTGATGCACATTGAGAAGAATGTATTCGATAATGTTTTTAACACGTTGATGGATTTCAAGAGAACAACTAAAGACAACGAAAAAGCTCGAAAGGACCTTAAGGAAATATGTAGGCGGCCGGCCTTAGACTTGGTATACGACGTCAATGGTAAAACCAAGCTTAGACCGATGGCTCAATACGTGCTTACAAAGGAAAAGAGGCTCCTCCTCCCGAAATGGCTCAAGGAGTTAAGGCTTCCAGATGGTTACGCGTCTAACATTGGTAATCGTGTCAATGTAGAGGAGGGGAAAGTGCGGTGGTTTGAAGAGTCACGATTGCCACGTTTTGGCCGGATAGGCTACTTCCGATTGCTCTCGGGGTCTCTTGCCCGACAATATCTCGGGTGGCGTTAACAGAGTTAAGTGAGTTTTTCCGAGCGTTAACATCGACCACACCTGCGGTGCTGATCACATGAAAAAGCTTGAGGAGAGCATCGGAGTGACTTTGTGCAAACTTGAGAAGATATTTCCTCCTGCATTTTTTGATTCTATGGAGCATGTACCGGTCCACTTGGCATACGAAGCCAGAGTCGGTGGTCCAAGCTCAATACGATGGATGTATCCATTTGAGAGGTAATTGAATTTATTCTATTTCTAAATAATTTGAGCGTTAACAATATACCTTCTTTAACATTATTTATGTTTTAATCTACGAATGACTTTTAGGTATCTAGGCCAATTGAAAAGGAAGATGAGCAATAGGGCCATGGTCGAGGCCTCAATTTCGTAGGTCCGTTATCATAGATGAGATTGTTGCCTTTGTCGGAACATATTTTCCTCCCGATGTTGATACGAGATTGACTAGGGTTGGCCGCAATTACGATGGTGGTTTTCCGTCTAAGGGAAACATCTCCGTATTTTCATCCCCCGGTCGGTTCCTCGGCAAACGGGTTGGTACGCGTACGTTAACCGCTAAAGAGTTTGCCGCGGTCGAAACGTATGTTCTTCTTAACTCGCGACGAGGTTGGGGAATATATCAAGTAAGTCATTGATGTTATGTTTACGCCTCGTCGATTAAATTATGCATGTTTAATTACCCGCATATGAAATGCCTTGTTTAACCCTATTGCGTAATGTTTGAAGATTTAGCTCAGGATTTATCTCCGTAACTCATCGCAACTAGGACAGAAAGAGAATTTCCAAATCGGCTAAGGAAATATGTAAATATTTCGTTTCATTCAAATTTATTCTATACACTTCTTTAAACATTCAATCTTAAAATTGTATTAAATTGGTTACAATATTGTCTTATAGATACCGAACATCCGGTGATGCCAAAGTCGCGAGGTTAAGACATTTAGCATCATCTCCGTACTTGAACGTTCATTTATACAACGGTTATTTCGTGAATGGCTATGTGTTTCATACCAAAGCTTACGGGGGCTCTAAATTGACGTGGAATAGCGGTGTGAAGCTTATAGGGAATGATTATTATGGCGTCCCGAAAGAAGTAGTCGAGGTGGAGTATTTGGGTAGAAACAAAGTGTTGTCTTGTTCAATTGTGATTGGCGGGATGTCGTGCGAGGTGTTAAGAAGCACGCCATATTTGACCTCGTCGATGTAAAGGACTCGTCCAGACATAATGGCGACGACGTCTTCATCTTAGCATCTCAAGCACAACAGTATACATGACTCCCTACCCTCGTCCGCGACCCGACGGATTGTGGGCTCAAGCTTGGATGACCAAGGCTAGGAGCATGATTGACAACCTACCCTCGTCGACAACTACGTAGTCGTCATTAGAAGCACCCTATCAAGAGGATGAAATGCCAAGGCCACCTAACGTTTCATCGCCTAATCATCCATTAGATGATGTCACTCATATTCCTCAAAATGTTGATGAACCCGAGGAGGATATCTTACCAAAGTGAATTTGCCAACTCCCCGCCTCGTTCGTGTCATCTCGCGCACATTGATATTGATGAATCAGAGGAAGAGGAAGAGGAAGAGGAAGAGGAAGAGGAAGAGGAAGAGGAAGAGGAACCAGAGTTTGATTCATCGTAGTCCGAAGACGAAGATGAAGAACTCGAGTTTTGTAGTAATTCGTAGTCCAGTGATGATGATGGGGACGAAGATTAATAATAGTTTAAAGTTTAAAATTGTATTGTGAATGCTTTAGATTATTAGAACTTTAAAGTTTTATATGTATTGTGAATGCTTTAGATTATTAGAACTTTAAAGTTTCATATGTATTGTGAATGCTTTAGATTATTTTTAATATCCGTCGTTTTATATATATTGTGAATGCTTTAGATTATTAGAACTTTAAAGTTTTATATGTATTGTGAATGCTTTATATTATTAATAGTTTAAAGTTTTATATGTATTGTGAATGCTTTAGATTATTAGAACTTTAAAGTTTTAGATGTATTGTGAATATATTGTTTCCTATTGTTAAAGTTGTATATTTTAATATTTTTACCGTAGTACGTATGAGTTCTAGTAGAAAGGGGGTAAGAGGACCAAGCCCATTTACACTTTGATTATCGGGACGCAACCGTCCCGATCCGGTAGCGATGGTGTTGACCCCTCACTCGCAGTACTAGCTCCACCTCCGGGGCCGGTACTCGCACTCACCGTAGATTCCGAGGGGAGGATATATGTCCGGATCTCAAGACTTTATGACCAAGAAGTAACTCTTCATTAATTTGATATAAGTTGGTTCCTTTTTGCTTTATATATAATTCATTATTTAAGTTAAAATGTTATTGTATAAATATACTTGGCAGGTGGGTAGGTGGATACCCCACCACCGGCACTAAGATCGGGCACATACCGGCGGTCTCGAAAATGACCGATTTTTGGCCCAATCGGAAAAAATTGCCACAGAGGCGTAAGGAGGATGCGTGGGATGAGTTTAGTGGTATTGTGTTAATGGTTTTTATTTAAAACTTAAATGTTAGTTTGTTATTAAAATGTTATAATTAATAATGATTATACTCTTTTAGTTTTGTAATGTTATCATTATATGTTGTAGGCTAAATATTATCGGGATCCGGACATCGCCGAGGCGACGGCTAGATATGTTTTCTTTGAGCAGTGTGCTCACAAGCCGTTTAAGGATTTTATTTGTAAATACTTTTATCTATCCTTAATTAGTTTAATTAACAATGATTATACTCTTTTAATTTTATAATGTCATCATTATATGTTTACAAGATATTCATATTTTTTATAGGTACCACGAAGAGAAATTATTATACCGCTCGGCTCGCAAGGGACAAAGAAGCTCTTGTGTCCTACTTTTATGACCGTTGAGGTGTTTGCTCAATTTTGCGAATATTGGGAGCCGCTCGCGGCGAAGGTCAGATCCGAACAGCCAAGGCCAATAGAGCAGTGCTCCTGGGTCGGCGGCGTTGCATACCGGGGACGCTCACGGCCGCCGAGCATCACGACCGCATGGTATGTATGTTAATTTAAATGTAGTAGTGTATGGATGCTTTTAAATAGGTTTATGTACGTATGTTAGCCGGGAGCCAATGTTGATGCTATGAAATCCATAGTTTTAGTGTAAATGTAGTGTATGCATGCTTTTAAATCCGCTTTAAATGTTGCATTTATATATACAATTTCAAAGTAATAATCTCGCTTATTTTATTTATAGGAAAGGGAGTATGGTCCGAATATCACTTTTGTGGATGTTTACGCTAGCACCCATATTCGGAATTCTACAAATACGCCCGATCAACCTCCGCAATGGGTCGACGATCGATCCGCTACGCCTTTGTAAGTAAACTACCATTAAATGACTTGATTTTGAATATGTAAATTTATTTATGTACCTTACATTGTGTATATGATTATAATTGTTTGTTTTATTTTTCAGCCGCATATCAAGCCGCCGTTGTTCCCGATGGAACGCCTCCCGCGAGCCCGTCCCCTTCGCGCTCGATGTTTGGGTGAGGTCACCTCGTGGACATCCAAGGAGAGGAGCCCGAGTGTTAGGGATGGGGATTACGGGCGGCAATGCCCGTCGACGCCGACCGGCCGTCGGAGAAATGTTGACCACCCCATGTTTCATGATCCGAGGGTCGACACTCGGGAGGCCGCGTTGGAGGAGGAGAGACGCGAGCGGGCAAAGCTTGCGGATGCTTTGCGCTTCGTACGCAGATGCAGTGAGGAGAACGATCGACGCCATGCGCAGACTCGTAGACAATTGGCGCCGTTGATGGCTCGTCTCGGCCCGACTCCCAGTGATAATTCCCCGTCCCCCGAGGTTGATTGCGGACTTTTTTTAGACATTGTTGTATTAATTTATACTTGTTTGTAAATATTTGAGACATTTGGTACCCGCGGAGCCCCTCCCCGCCTCTCCCCTCCCCGCGCTCCACCCCTCTCCCCTCCCCCGCTCCACCCCTCTCCCCCCTCTCCCCCTTCCCCCCTTCCCCCTCTCCCCCTATCCCCCCTATCCCCCTCCCCCTCTCCCCTCCCGAATTGGTACTATGGTATTTAGTTTTTATTTGGTACGCCGGTATTTGAATTTTAGTTTTTATAGTTTTAGTTTTAGAAATTGAAATGTTATATCGTGTACAAAAAATTTTGGTTTTTTGATATTTTAAAATATTTTTTTAATTTATTTCAGAATCGCCGACGGAATTTTCCGTCGCCGAAATTAATGCCGAAAGAAAAATTAATTAAATAAATTAATTTCGCCGGCGGAAATTTCCGTCGCCGTAATAAAAATTAATTTAATTAAATTAATTTCAAATGACGGAATTTCCGACGCTATAATCATTTAATTTTTATTTAATTTTTGATTTCGGCGGAAAATTCCGTCGTCGTAATAAAATTTAAATTAAAATTAAATAATTTCAATGACGGTATTTTCCGCCGCCGAAATAATTTAATTTCAATTTAAATTTTATTACAAATGACGGAAATTTCCGTCGCCGAAATTAATTTAATTAAATTAATTTTTATTACAAATGACGGAAATTTCCGCCGCTGAAATGAATATTTAATTAAATTAAATTAATATAGCGGCGGATATTTCCGTCGCTGTAACCATTAATTCACCGGCGGAATTAAATTCCGTCGGTAAAAGAAAAAAATAGCGGCGGAAATTGACCCGCCGGAGCACTGCGACGGGCTGGTAGCGGCGGACCACCGACGGAATTTTTCCGTCGCTGATTATTTTTAGCGACGGAATTTTAATTTTAGCGACGGAAATTTCCGTCGCTAAACGACCTTTTTCTGGTAGTGAGGGAGGAGGCATCTTGATCCTCGGCTATTCAGCAGATGGCCTGGGACCTCCATTCTGTCTAGCACCTCCATTAGCTCGTCTATGGGAGGTTATGAAAGGAGCAGGTCAATGTGATCTTCTATAACCTTTAGGAGATTTCGGCATGTCGAGCAACTCCTCGTGAAGCTCTAACAAACTTTGCAGCAATCTAGCCCGCTCCATCAGTATATCCTTCCGACTGGGGTGAGTAGTTAAGGGACCTATATTGTCGCCTGCAACTGTTCGAACTACTTGGATTTGCTTTGGCTGCGGACCTTCTTCTTGCTCGTGCATATGTATTTTTAGCCTTCTATTATCCTAGAATCCCGTACCATTGGCGAAGGTATTAGAGCAGGTGACTCTCCTAGGGGGATTGCCTGGTGGAGGAGGAGGAAGATTCGCAGTCCTGTTCCCAGCGCCTGCCTTGGTATTCCTTACCATTCTACAGAGCATTGGATCACTGGAGGTTGAAGCGGTGCATCCGTCAGTAGCCATGTTTTGGTTTGATTAGAGCTTCAAGGTCAAATAAGCTTCATTCCCGGCAATGGAACCAAACTGATGCTGCAGGGAACGTGTTGATCAGCCTACGTCCAGCAATTAGGTTTGACCTCCTGGCTTCGTTTGACTTGAAACTAATGAACACATGACTAGCCGGGGTGGTCTCTGACTAAGACCCTCCGACGTGAGAGTAAGTATCTAATGTGGCGGATTTCACTATATGTAATTCCCTAATTTTCTAGACATTTTATCATTATTTTGATGTAATTTAGATTAGTTTGATGTAATTTTGAGTAAACTATGAATTGGTGAGTTTGTGAGAAATCTTTGTAATTGTGAGACATATTTTGAGTGATTTTGTGTTACTCCTGCAAAATTTTATTAATGTGGAGGATAAAGTTACTATTATCAGAAGTGCAGGGATCAAACTGCAATTCAGCTAAGTTCAGTGACCAGAAGGAGATCTTGGAAAGTTGAAGGAGCAAATTGGAAAAGGAAATTGAAGAAATTTAATTTGGCCAAGGCATGGATTTAGAAGGGGGACTTTTGGAAACTGAATATGGAGTCAGTTTAGGCAACCAAGGGGACCAATGGATTGACCGCGTGGACCAAGGCATGAATTAATTGAGAAGTGAATTTTGGAAATTAAATATTCAGTAAGTTTCCAAAACCAAGGACGTTGAGGATCACGTGGACCGAGGCTGGAAGGGAGCGAGTTGACCGAGGGAATTAAAGGGTTAACTGGCGTTGGATGGAAGGAGTATTTTTATTATTATTATTAAATTTCTTTTCTCTTTTTCTTTTTAGTTTTCCTTTTTAGTTTTAGGTTTAGTATTGTTGGTTGGAACAAGTAAAAATACTTGCTTCAACTTCAGTTTTAGGGTTCGACTTTTGATTATTATTTTTCCTAGAGAGATTTCACAATTTTCATGGAGAACTAAATCCCTTGCTTCGGATTTGAATCTTGAACCGTTTGTTTAATTCAATTGAGGTATTGATTTCTTTATTCCTTAATCCCTATTCATAGTTTTACTTGTTTTAATTGATAAATCGTTTCTAGGGTTTTGAGATTTGATCACCCTTTTTTCCCTTGTAATTGATTTAATGCTAGTTTAATCTTAAGTCTGTGTCAGATTAGGATTTTTCACAAGTAGCATCTTTGAGATTTATGCATGTGTCATGGTAAATTAAAAAGGAGGTAAAACTAGGTTTTGTTCTATTTGCAAAAGAATAGTGAAATTCTTGATCTTAATTTCTTAAAGCTTTATCAATCAATATTGTGAATCTAGACTGTGTCAGTTAGGTTTAGGTATTGATTAGGGGAATAGGTGAGTGTGTCACTGCTTATAACCATTAATAAGAAAGAAATAGGGATTGAAATATATCCCGGATCAAGTGAATAGGGAGGAAGGGAAAGAAATTATACCGATGATATTGGATTGATAAACGGGGACGGAAACAAATCTGAAGTGCTTTCCGTTAATTGTTTTACAACTTAGTTTTAATTTCCGTTTTAGAAATTTAAGTGAAATCAAACAAACCCCGAATCTTGTCAAGTGACAATTGTGCAACCGAATAACCGTTCTTCAGTGGATCGACCCTGGACTTGTCCTAGCTGCAGTTTTGTAGCCGAGTCTTGTCTTGGTAATTAATTTGTAGGCGTGCGACTTTAGCCTTATCAAATTTTGGCGCCGTTACCGGTGAACGGTTTTATTTGTTTGCACTCTTATTCTATTTCTTAATCTATTTCTTTTTTCTTTTTCTTGTTTCCTGTTAATTGTGCTTTATTATTATTGTTGTCTTGTGGTGTGGAACATTTTATGGTCTATACTCGTTCTGCTAATCAAGTTGTTAGTCCTTTTGTTCCAGAAATTGAAAGATATTTCAGGTACAGGAGAAATTTGCAGCGGAGCAGGATGAATAATAACAACGGTGGGAACGATGATGGTCCGGAGGTTGTGAACAATGGGGGTAATGGAAGAGGCAATAACAATCCCCCACCTCGGACATTGAATCAAAGGATTGCTCCGAACTGGAATGAGCAACCGCAAGCAGTGTTATTTCCTGATTTACCGGCTGGGGTTACTTTTGAGTTGAAGCAGGGATTGTTGAACCAGTTGCCCCATTTTAATGGGATACCAGGGGAGAATCCGAATCAACACATTGCCCAGTTTGTGTAGATTTGCAAGAGCATGAGGCCGGCTGCATTGCCTCTTGAGCAGTTATTACTAGGGCTGGCAAATGGTACTCTTCCGTACCAACCAATCCATATACCAACCGTACCAATTGTAATCGGTACAGTGAAATCGGTATACCGAATTTTCGGTACGGTAGTACCGTACCAATTAGTGAAAATGGTTGGTACGTGGTATATAGAAGTGAAATCGGTTGGTATACCGAAATACCAACTTATTTTTTTGAAAAAAAATATAAATATATATTATTATATACATATAAAAAAAATTAAAAAAAATCTAACCCTAAAAGCCTTTCTTTCTTCTCGATAAAGCATACGTTTTAAAAAAATGGTTTATTATACTAACCATGCCTATTGGCTTAGGAGACAACAAGTTGAGGTTTGTATTTTGATGTCATGTAGTGGCAAGATATTCCGGTTTGTTTGATATCATTTTCTTCATATTATTTTGGTACAAGATATCATTTTCTTCATATGAATGTTTCTAAAGTTGTTGTAAAGTGGGTGCACTGCTCAACCATGTACTCATTTACATACTGCATGATGTCTATTGCAAAGAAAAACTTATACTGGTTGCGTATAAAACCATGGATGAAGGGTTACTGTTTTTCATTACATCAATGAACTGAATGCATGTAATAAATAGTGCAAGTATTTGTGATTCTCACCACTAATTTTTTTCATTAGTCCAGATGCTTAAAAGGTTATTTCAGGAAGTTAAGAGATCGCCAAAAATGGAGTAAACTTTTTGAGACGTATTTTTTGTGTTTTGAGACATATTTTTTTGTTATAATATGTTGTTCAAAACAATATAAATGCATTTTTTTTTGTCTTTATTTACATTTGGTATATGTCTAATAACAACCGTACCAACCGAATACCAACCGTACCATAAACTTGGTATACCGACTTTTATGGTTGGTACTGGTACAGATTTTCTTATACCAAATCATACTTGGTTGGTACATGGTATAAGCAAAATAAAGTCGGTATACCAACCGAACCACCCCTAGTTATTACTGAGGGCGTTTTCCTTCACTCTTAAGGATAACGCGAATACGTGGTACTATCACCTGCCACCCAACAGCATTACCTCTTGGCAGGAGTTGAAGGAGGTATTCCTTGATGAGTTCTTCCCTCCAGATCAAATCAATGTCATGAAGAGGGATATCAACAACATGAAGCAGCGGTCCGATGAATCATTATATGACTATCACAACCGGTTCTACAAGCTCTGCAGAAGCTGTCCGTATCATGGCTTTGATGATGAGCAGCTTATTGTTTACTTCTATGGGGGATTGACTGTGCAGGAAAAATGGTGGGTGGATTCTGCTTGTGGAGGTAGCATTCTGAACAAAACTACCAGGGATGCAGAGCAGTTGATAGAGGAATTGGCCAAGATCACAAGGACACATGGGAGGAGGTCTAGCATTAGACAAGTCAGTGCTGCGGGATCGAGTGATGTTACAAGCAAGTGGGAGACCGAGTTGGCAGATGTTAAGAGTCTACTGAAGACATTAGTTTTGGGTCAACAACCTCATCCCTGCGGTATATGTAATGATGTGACTCATCCGACCGATTCTTGTCCTACTCTTCAGACGGATGAGGTGGTAGATGTCAATGTAATAGGGTTCAATCAGTAGGGTCAGAGGCAGCCTGTGAATGTGTGCCCAAATTTAGTATTTTGTTGGATTCACCCGAGTTTGAAAACATCCGGTTTAATTTGAAAAACGGAGTCGCCACGCCATTTTGATTTCCTAAAAACTTTGAAAAATAGGTTTTTTATGGGTTCGGAGGTTAAGTTACCCCTTGGGAAGAATGGATCGTCGTTCACCCAAGGTGCCTTGCCGTAGCAAGTCTCCCTAGATTCCGTTTATCGTGCTTGCTTGCGTGCTTTCTTGTGTGCATGTGTTTGAAAAGAGGGGGGAATGTCCCAAGTTGTCTCCCGGACGTACAAACCATTTATTGGTTGTCGCTCGGGATTTTCTGGATTTTATGTATTCGGGATTTTGATCCCGTCCTCATCTTGGACTTGTGATCATCGCTTTTTTTTTAACCTCGGGACTTGCATGATCGAGAGAAAAACTCTCTTTTATAGTCAAAAATGAGGTTCTTTAGGAAAGGAGTGACCTTAGCCCATCAATCCTACACCTTAAGACGATTGAGCTTATATGGATGCTTCATGCTCGTCTTAAGTGATAATCGGAGATGTAGGTTCAAGGTTTTATCCCTTTCTACAGAGATTGTGGCACCTTTAATGGAAGAAACGATGTAAAGATAGGATCTTTACACCGGTCCGTTCCAAGGTTGCTAATGGGGACATGGGGGAATGCATGTAAAAATGACATTTTTAGTGAAAAGATGACATTTTTGGGTTGCAAAGGATGCATTTGATTTTCAAAGGATGCATTTTAATTAAAAGACATAATTTTTATGCAAATGATGCATTTTTATGGTTATAAATAGTATTTAATATGCAAAGGATGCTAATTTGATGATAAAAGGATGATCTTTGATGAAAAGGATGCATGAAAATGAGTTTTAGGGTGCAAAGGATGCATTTTCATGGTAAAGACATGATTTTTATGTGCAAATGATGCATTTTGAATGTAAAATGGGGGCTTTTAGGTGCAAAGGATGCACCTTTAACATAAAGATTACATTTTTATGAGCAAAGGATGCTAAAGATCATATTTTTATGAGCAAATGATGCCTATTTCATGCAAAGGATGCAAAAGGGGGAAGGGGGATATGATAAAGATAGGATCTTTAATGATAAATGCCAAGTCCCAAGCAAGATAATGACAATATATGAATGCAATGAGCAATTAAATCATATAGACAAGCATTATGCAAGGTAAGAGAGTGAGAGGTTACCAATGGTGGTGGCCTCTTTTTCTTGGGGTTTTGCCTAGCGGTAGGACCAACTTTTGGAGGCTTCAAGGAGGAGGGGGTGGCTTCTTGGCACCTTCAACTTCCTGATCTTCGTGGAGTATTTAGAGAGTGTTTTTATGCTGGTATTGCTCTGATTGTGTTGTTGTTAAATGGGTAGAGGAGGGCTCTATTTATAGGCAGTCTGGATAAGGCTAATGAAGCCGTGCGGCTAGAGGTCCTTGGCTAATGCAGCCGTGCGGCATTATCCTGTGTGACTCAGCATGTTTCTAGAATCATGCAAGGTGGCAATTCTAGAAGGTTTTTTGAATTAAGAAAAACGTGTTTCTTAATTACCAAGCATTCCCTTCAGCCCTTAGATGTTTTGGAACAGTTCCGGAATAATTCCGAAACTCTAGGAAAGTCCGGGGAATTACCGGGAAACTTTACCGGAAGGCATGAGCCAGATTTGGGTACTTAGAAGCCCCTCGGCAACGTCACTTGCGGGGCAAGGTGGGGTTGTCGATAGAAAAGGATCCAATCGGCGAATGCCGAGACGGATTAGGTGACCAAAGTGGTCGAGTGGTGAACCTCCGGGAAGGCTACCTACGTATCCCGAAGGAATCAAGCCAGACCGTAGTTCGAACATATCCGCAGGGGAATAGTGGAGAGAAGCTGGTCTCTTGCCGGGGAAAATTAGAAGAGAAAGTGACCTAAGAGGTCAAGCAATTGATCCTGCTGGGGATATGCTAGAGGTGACCGAAAGTGGTCGGATATCTGGACCTCTATAAGGGGCTATTTCACCACTGAGGAGTGATGAATGACAAAGAAGTGACCAATGTGGTCTGATGGCTGGACCTTTATGAAAGGCTGCCTCACCACTGAGGAGCGATGATGGAAAAAGGGTGACCACTGCGGTCGGATGGCTGGACCTTTATGAAAGGCTACCTACATATCCCAGAGGAATCAAGCCTTGGTCATAGTTCAAGCATCACTAGATAGGTTAGGAACGATGTCTAGGATCCTTGAAGTTTTGACAATTAATGGAGGTTGTCACCTGATTGGATACTTGAGCGTACTTCTCTATTCGTGATAGAGGTAGCTAAAGTTTGGAGAACTTGAGCGTACTTCACTATCTGTGAGATAGAGGTAGCTAAAGTTTGGAGAACTTGAGCGTACTTCACTATCTGTGAGATAGAGGTAGCTAAAGTTTGGAGAACTTGAGCGTACTTCACTATCTGTGAGATAGAGGTAGCTGAAATTTGGAGAACTTGAGCGTACTTCACTTTCTGTGAGATAGAGGTAGCTAAAGTTTGGAGAACTTGAGCGTACTTCTTTATTCGTGATAGAGGTAGCTAAAGTTAGGGAACTTGAGCGTACTTCTCAACCTGTGATAGAGGTAGCTTATGTTTGGAGAACTTGAGCGTACTTCACTATCTGTGAGATAGAGGTAGCAAAAGTTTAGAGTTCTGACAATTCGGAGGTTGTCACCTAGCGTCATTCCGTTATAACGGAAGTAGCGGAGGCGACTGGGGAAGAAAGTCTATTTGCATAAGGAGATAAGGGATATCTTCTAAAAACGACGTTATCCTAGTTAAAGGATAACAGGAATTATATGCCCAAGTGGAAAGTCCAGGGGCAAAGAGGTAATTTCTGCTTAGAGCGAAAGAAGCCGCCCGGCATGAGAGGGAGGCAAAAGAAGCCGTACGGCTAGAAGCCTACTTTTTCCAGATTATTTAAAACAGAATTTGAATGGGGACTGGGCATTGTCAGCGCCTGCATCGCCGAGGAAGAGAGAGAGGAGGGAGAGAATTTTTCCAAAATCCTTCAATTCCCTTTGCCTCTACTGATTAGGAATTGATCCGGAGGGGAATCCAATGCCAAGGCAAGCGAGGAGGAACATCTTCGAGGCCGCTCGGAGGAGGAGGAAGGAGCTTGTCCGTACGGAGAGGAAGTATGACTTCCTTACACCTCCATCGGAGCTTTACCCGGGTAGGAGGGAGCACAAATCCACGAATCCTCAATCGGTTGGGGTAAGCATTCTTAATTTGCTCAATTCCGTCGATTTTGATTGGATTTTGATTGGTTCTAGGGCTTGACTCGAGTTTTAGGAATTTCTCAAATTTTCCTAGGATTTTTGATGATGATTTTGGAATCTTCATGATTAACCTATGAGGCTAAGAAGATGAAAGAACATGCATGTGAAATTTATTTGACAAGAATAATGAGAATGACCCACTTTTTTTTTCGAAAATAAAAGTAAGAAGGATAATTGTCTAAGAGGTGACGGAGTTCTTGCATGTGCTAGAACTAGGTCATAGATGAGAAAACGGGATTTTGGACGATGAAAAGGATTCATGCATGCCATTTTTTGAGAAAAAATTAATGCTTTTGTGCAAATAATTTTGAAAATTGTGATTTTGTGCTTAGGAGAGCAATGTGCTTGACACGATGTGTTTCAAGTGAAGAAAGACACGTTTTTCATGCAAAGGATGCTAGAAAATTTTTATTGGATGCTTTTCTTTTTGAAAACATGTGCACTTTTGAATATATGCATGTTTTTTGAAAAAGACTGACACATTTCTTTTGCTGTGCTTGTCTACAGGAGAACAAGTCTAAGGGGCCTTTCGAGATTGCAGTCAGGCTATGGCAGAGGATGCCTGATTTTGAGAAGAATGGGGCGAACCCTAAGTAGCTGGTGAGGGCTACAGGCCTGGATATGTTTATTGAGGCTATTGGCAGAGGTATTCACATTACCTCGAAGAGGAAGGGCTTGGTCCAGGCCCTCTCGGAGTTCTGGTGGGACACCACCCACAGCTTTCACCTTAGCTGGGGGGAGCTGACGGTGACTCCGGCCGATTTCACCGCTATCACCGGGCTTACAAGCTCACCGGAGGCCTCATGACTGGAGGAACCATATTACGGCCGAGGAGTCCAGGGCTTTGGTCGTGTTTGAGCTTATTCCCAAGGGGCTCGGAATGGAGACGAGGAACGTCGAGGTGGCAGTCCAGAACTGCATGCGGGATTTTGCTGCTAGTGAGGTGACTGCCCACCAGCTTGCTAGAGCCTTTGTGTGGTTGATGCTATCAGTCACCATCTTTGCCAATTCTGGGACTCTGGCTATGACTTGCCTCCTCGACTCTCTGGAGGATGTTGATGGGATTGGGACGGTCTCATGGGGTGAGGCCGGATTGGCGGAGCTATACTTCTCCCTGGATCTGTACAGCCGGAATAAGGCTGCCTCCATGGATTGTTTCTCCCTTGCTCTTTAGGTAGTCTCACTTTTCTCTCTTTTTTTTTTTACTTTTTTGTCTTTGAGACTTTTATGAGATAAAATGACCTTTTTGATGTTTTAAACATGCAGGTCTGGTTTTGTGAGGTGATCAGGTTCTTTCCGTGGAACCAACAGAGCGATGCTACCATCTTTCCCGCTATGGTCCGCTGGAGGGGAGATGCGAGAGATAAGTTCACCGGGAAGACCCGGATCACCTTTGATTACAAGATGGTGAGGCCAGTTATCAACAGGGATGGGCACGATGGAGTGGATTTTTATCCTTGGGGGAGGTACCCAGAGATTCTGCTAGAAGAGGCCGTGGAGGTGACGAGGCAGAGGCGATGGTTGACCGGGCTGACATGCGATGTCATCTATCTGGGGGATCGATTTTCTAGGCAGCATGGCCATGTCCCTCCACTGGATGCCATTACCCCTCATGATCCTCCAAAGACGGATGCTACTTTCTGGATTGGCGCGTGGATGAGATAGAGAGATATCAGGCAGGCGTGGCCGCCGAGGAGTATTTTGATCTGGATACCCCATATGCTGTGTTTGTGGAGCTGCGACTGAGGACGCCACAGAAGCTAGTGAAGCTAGCTGTCACTCAGGGATATGGGGAGGACGAGCCTTCTGATCCGCCGATCCCTCCTGCTCAGCTTTCTTATGTGGTGAACGGGGTACCGAGGAGGTTTAGGATACCTGTCCCCGATACTAGGGAGCCCCAGTATACTCTACCGCCGGACAGAACTGTAAGTACACTTTTAGGGTCTTTTCCCTTTTCTTTCAGATTCCTTTGCTTTTTTGCAATTCTGAGATTTTCCTGAGATTATTTTTTTTTTTTTTTTCGGAGTTCGGCTCGGACTTATGACAGCTTGGTCAGGCAGAATAGGGGCTGGAAGGACGTGTGCCGGTCCCTTCTGAGGAAGCTGGCCTGCGCTTCAAAGGCGGCAGCGAATGTACAGGAGCCCGTGCGCAAAAGAAGGCACGTCGGGAGCACGTCATCCACCTCTTCAGCCTCAGAGTACTCTTCTAGTGCCATTCCTCGGGGGCAAGGACCCAATGCTGGCATCCTGGAGCAGTTGGTTGAGTACGAGCACGAGAATGTCCACCTTTCTGATGTGAGTGACACAGAGGACTTGATGAGGGAGGCTAGCGTCTATGAGCTGAGTAGTGATGAAGAAGGATCGGAGGCCTAGGAGGTCTCTAGAGTTGATTTAGGAAGAAAAACAAACAATGAACAAGTTTTATGCACATTTTGTTTATTTTTTGCTTTATTTGGGCGCCGATGGGGCGAAAACAATGTACTACTGTTTTATTTACTTTTCTATTTTATGCTTTATTAATTTGCATATTACTTGAGCCTCGGGGCAGTTTTTCGCTTAGAATTGGGGCTGAAACAGGGCCAAAATGATATATAATGATATGTAACTGCATGGATGGTCTTTGGACATGTTTTTGTACAGGTTTTGGTTGGAAAAGTGGGGTGAAAAACTCCCTTTGGGCAGCAACTTGGTTGCTGCAGATTTCTTTCTCACATCAGGCAAATGAAGCCGTGCGGTCTGGTCTCTGGGGCAAATGAGGCCGTGCGGCTCACAGTTCTGTCTGGACTGGTTATTTTTAGAATAAAACCAAGGCTTGGCCATTTCATTTCATTTTCAACCTAGACTTGTCCCAACTGTTCCCAGAGCACATATTGGACCTAAAGACACCATCTTTGATCATTTTGCAATGGAGAAGCCCGTTAGATTGCAAAGGGGGAAAAGAGACCGCTTTCTATCCGATCTTCAATCTTGGGTGAGATATAACTTTCAATCTCACAAGGGACTGTTTGATTCTACCTTCAAGATCAAATCTTTATGGCATTTGAGGGATCTCCCGCCCGATTGGGACCTTTTGAGAGCAGCAGCAAGGTTTTGGGACGTCCGGAGACACGTTTACTGCTTTTCTTACAATGAGATTGTCCCAACCTATGAAGACTTCCGAGCCTTGATTGGGGGTCCAAAAATTGAGGCTATATCGATTCCTCTGATCGAAGATGTGCCGGTGGCGGCAAAGTTGGCATCTTTTTTGCAGATTTCTCTGGGAGAGGCTGAGGGGATGATGATAGCTCCGAACAGGATTGACCTTTCTGATATCCCGGGCAGGTTCGGGTCTCCGGATATGGCTACGACCATGGTGGCTATGGATGCCTTTATCCTCTGCATATTCTCGGCTCTGTTCACTGCTGAGTCTGTGGGGATCTGCCATGGCGGTCTCTTGGACATGGTCAGAGATTGCAGGGCTGGGAAGGACATTGTCTCTGGTAGGGGGCTTCACTTTCAATACTAAGTCACCCTCCTTGATGTCCCTGGCCTTGACCTTTTTGTCGAATGCTCTGGCCATTCGCCTCTGGTAGGCTCGGGTGTGTTCCATGGCCTTTAGCCTTCTTTCGTCGAGCAGGGCCAACTCATCATGCCGGCTACGTAGCCATTCTACTTCGTTGACACTGTTTTCTAGGAGGACCCTTAATGACGGGATTTCCAACTCCACTGGTAACACTGCTTCCATCCCGTAGGTTAGGGCGAAAGGAGTTTCTCCTGTAGCTGTTCTGACAGATGTCCTGTAGCCCCAGAGTGCTAGGTGCAGCTTTTCGGGCGCTCACGACCACGGGTGGCCATTTTCCTGGATGATTCGTTCGAGCGTCTTATTAGCAAACCTTCCACGGCTCCGTTAGTCCGAGGTCCGTATGGGGATGACTTGTGGCGAGTGACTCGACTCGACAAGCAACCTATCGCAGCCTCCTTCAAAGTGCGACCCATTATCGGAAATGATCTCATTGGGCACCCCATATCTACACATTATGTTTTCCTTGATAAACTGGGCCACCTTCTTGGAAGTGAGGACCTTATAGGACTTGGCCTCTACCCACTGGGTGAAGTAGTCGACACTACTAACACAAATTCATGCCCATTGCTTCCGCAGGGGCTATCTTCCCTATCACGTCAATACCCCAAGTTGCAAACGGCCAAGGAGTCGTCATGCAAGATGTGTCATGAGGCGGAGATGGTTGAGGTTGGCAAACCGTTGGCATTTGTCGCACGCTCGGACATGCCGAACACACCGTCTCCATGGAAATCCAAGAGTAACCCATTCTCGAGGATCACTTGCATCGTGGCTCTAGCATTCATATGAGGACCGCAGGGACCATTGTGGACTTCGCCATCAACTCTTTGGCCCTTTCTTGAGTGATGCATAAGAGGAGTGGTCCTTGGTACCGCTTCTTGTACAGTTACCTCCTAGAATGACATAATGGGAGGCCAACCTTTTCGTGGCTTGCAAGCTCTTGGCTTTGACACCTTCTTTTGGTCTACCTTCTTTGTCTCTCGAAAGCCGATTCTCCATCTTTGAGGAACCGGTAAATTTGATTATACCAGGGTTCCTTGATAGGCTCAGTCCCAAGTCTACTTCACAACAAGGCCGGGGCTTCTCTTCTACCCACTCAAGAAGGGTTTTATGGCTTTTCCCTGTGGGATCTCTACCAACAGGCTAGAGTAGCTAGGGCATCCGCGAATCCTGTTCTTTTCCCTTGCAAGTAGTGGAAAGTTACTTCTCCGAACCGTCCAGTCCAACTCCTCCATATGGGCATGATACCGCTGAAGATTAGTGGTCCACGCCTTCCATTTGTTGGAGACCTGGTTGATGATCGTGGCCGAGTCTCCATAAACTTCGAGCTCCTTGACATTCCTCTCTAGGGCGCTTCTAAACCAAAGAATGCAAAGCCAGACTGAAACATTGTTCGTGGTAGTGGAAGTTCAACTTAAGGGCTATGGGAGTGTGCTCATCTTTCGGATCGACCAAGCAGCATCCCTACGTCATTTCCTCTTTTGTTAGTACTTTCACAAAGAAAAGCCGCCATCGATTTTCAGTGCTCGACCGCGAAGATCCCTTCATCTCGGGAATTGGGGTTCGTGCCCGCGGTCCTCATTATCGGGGAAGTTTGCCGATGGTCTCGACAATGCTTGACCTCGATGGCCTTTCTCGGTCACGTAGTTGATGTCGTACTCGCTAAGAAGAAGGACCACTTTGCTAGATGCATCGAAATCGAAGGTTTATCAAAGATGTACTTGATGGGGTCCATTTTTGAGACCAAATTCACAGTGGTCGGGCTTGCATATAATGCTTCAACTTGCCGACTACCTGCACTCGCCCCGCACAAGTCTTTTCACATGCGGAGTAATTGAGCTCACTTCCCGTAGCATCCGGCCGACAAAGTAAATGGCATTTTCTACCCGAGAGTCTTTCTTCTCCCGAGCAAGCATAGCCCCAACCGCCGTATCGTTGACAAATGAGATAGAGCGTAAGAGGTTTCGTCTATGTGGGGGCATAGTACCGGAGGATCTACTAAGTATGCCTTGATCCGGTCAAAGGCATCCCGGCATTCTTCGGTCCACTCGTATCTACATTCTTCTTCATGAGCTTGAAGATGGGCTCGCACATAGTGGTCAACCGGTTGACGAAATGGCCGATGTACCGCAGCTTTGCCCATAAAGATTTTGACTTGTCCTGGGTTTGAGGTGGCCTCATGTCCATAATGGCTTTGATCTTTCTGGGGTCGACTTCGATACCTCGCTCCGTGACCATATACCCAAGCACTTTTCCCCTTGTCACTCCGAAGGTGCATTTAGCAGTGGTTTAGTCTCATGGAATGTTGTCTCACCTCTCAAAGAACTTTCGCAGTCAACAAAGTGCCGCCCATCCTCGCCTTTGGAGTGGATTATCATGTCGTCGACGTAGACCTCAATCTCCTTGTGGATCATGTCATGAAAAAGCGCGGTCGCCGCCCTTTCGATAAGTAGCCCCGTGTTCTTGAGCCCAAATGGCATTACCGTATAGCAAGAAGTTCCCACGGTGTGGTGAAGGCCGTCTTTTCTTGGTCTCCTTCGGCCATCTTGATCTCGGTTGTAGCCTCGCAAAGCCGTCAACGAAGGATTTGACTTCGTAGTTGGGCAGTGGAGTCCACCAGGATGTCTATGTTTGGTGGGGTAATCGTCTTTGGGCCGGCCTTGTTTAGATCCCTGAAATCTACACACAGCGCACCTTCCTATTGGCTTTGGTTACGGTCACAATATTGGACAACCATGTCGGATATTCGATGACTCGATGAATCCTACCCGCAGTAGCTTCTCAATTTCTTCTTTGACCCGTAGAGACCACTCGGCTTGATTTTCCTCGCTTTTGCTTTACCGGCTTAGCATCTCGGTGCTAGAGGGATTCTGTGCTCCACTATTGAACCGTCTAGCCCCGGCATATCCTTGTACGACCACGCAAAGACGTCCATGTATTCTCTCGAGCAGATTAACCACCGTCCCGTTCAACCCCGGAAGAAGCTTCCAATCCGTGTCTCTTTAGGTTCCTCGACAAGCACCCAAGTTAACACTTGTCAAAACCTCCTCGGCCTTGGGCCCGGTTTTCCTCTTTTTCTCGTAACTCCGCTTAAAGATTTCTTTAATGTATTGTTCGTTTAGTGTGTTTGCATCTTGTTCAAATGATTCATTATTAACTCGTTGTTAAGTTTTGAGTTAATTTATCATTTGTTAAGTTGGCAATAAGGGGATAATCGTAAAGATCCGTCATTTCATTCAAAGCAAGAGGAAAGATGACATCGATTACATATTCATAATCCTCAGTGCGTGAGGCCTTCGGATGACTCGTAGGACCGGAATTCAAAGATTCCCGACTCAACCGTATGGACAACAGTGGTGTTTGACACGACTGGCCGAGAAGGACGTGGTACCAATCCAAGCTCCATGATCATTTGCCAGTCATTGGCTATCGGTCCAGAGAATGTCTCCCAATTCTTCAACGGCATCTCTCGTCTTAGTCACCAAAGTGCGAGGATCAAAAGGATCTTCACCACCATCTCCAATTACGGCAACTACCTCATCATCCGAGCCGAAGTCGATCAAATCTGGGATCCGTGCTTCTTCATCAAACAATTTCGCAAGCCCCACTCACTATCTTCACTACCGGCAGCCTTCTATCTCGTCGATCTTCTAAGAGCTAATTCGAAGGTGGAGAGGTCCATTACCCCTGATGCCGACTCTTTGACACTGTCTCGAATTTTCTTTGAAGACATACTCGCTTCCGAACGGTAGTGGTAGCCCCAGAATGTCCGCAAGTCAAGGAACATCCTTCGAACAGATTTGCCGGTTTTCCCCTAACTTTCTCAAGGTTTTCCAAGGGTTTTCTTCAAGGAGATTTGGTGATCGCTCTCACTATATTGTGTCCCGCCCTTTGTGAAGTAATGGGTCAGGGATAAACTGTAGGGATAGAGCTGGACCCCTTTAGCTTTTCTGCCATCCCGAGAGTTCGGTTTGTATCCCAAGCCATATCTGGTAGTCTGTTCCTTTACATCAATGATGGTATTGCGATCCTCGCAGTTTTTTGCCCAATCCAAGCCCCTAAGATAACCCATTTTTCTCATCATTCTCATGGCCGGAGGAATTTTATCGGAGGTAGTAGTGAGGTCAGTGCAACACACTTGTGCTTTGGAAGAAGCTACAGAGAATCCGGTCAAGGCAAACCCTTCATCATCATGCTTAATTTCCAATATCGGGATATCTCCAGTGCTGGTTCCTTCCACCGTGACACTGTCTCCGTAAATGGTGGTGATAGTACCATCGCTTGACTAAAATTTGATGCATTGATGCAGAGTAGAGGCTACCCCGTTTATCTGGTGGATCCAAGGTCGTCCCAGCAGAGCGGTAAATGAGATCGGAATGTCAATCACTTGGAAGTCAACATCCATGACCTTTTTCCCGAACCACAACTTGAGAGTAGCAATCCCCAAAACTGATCGTGCAGTGGAGTCGTAGGCCTTAATAGTCTGACTAGAAGGCTTCAAATCCGTTGGCTTCAAATCTAATAAGTCCATCATTTTTGCTGGCATGACGTTTATTGCGGACCCTCCATCAACTAATACCCGTGGCAACCGACGTTCTTCCAACTGGACTGTGATGTAAAGGGGTTCGTTATGACTAGCCCCATACTTTGGCAGGTCCAAGTCGGTGAAGGTAATGATGTTTCCGTAGTGGATACTTCCAATCATCTGGACGACCTCATCTGGGGTGACATCTATGGGCACCATAGTCTTGGCCAAACTTTCTTCTAGCTTCAGCTTATGAGGGTATGAAGAGGTTAACAAGGACCACAAGGAGATATTGGCTCGAGTACACTTCAACCGAGTCCGCACTGGATCCTCCTTGTCGAGTCCGGCTTTTCTCGCTTCGGCTTATAGGGTCTCTTGTCCGTTTTCTGCTCGTAGACGGCATTTCTTTTATCACCCTTAGCCGTTCAATACTCATTTGTCCAGATCGAGTCATCACATAGACATTAGATTTCTCTCGGATCATCATTCCTACCGGAGGATTCTGTCGCTCTTTCAAAGTGAGAGGCGGGCTCTTGCCGGCGTATGGCCAACTCTCGCCGATTAATCTAATTAACCGCACTATTGGAGGCATAGGCGACTTCCCGAATCCGATTCCGTGTTACCGGCTTTCGACTTTTTCGAGTTCCGACTCCTTAATTGGCTCAACTGGCCGGTTTCAACTTCACCTTCCTCATTTAAAGCCTTCACAGCCTCGTTCAAGCTTTTCAAGGTCGCATGCAACAGAATTATCACCTTCGTAGTTTGGAGTCTCGGTGAATGGCTTCCTCATCCGGACCTAGCAACTTTTTCAACAGAGTGGGATCACATTCCTCATCACCTGCCAAGCATGTCCCTCCTTTCTCTAGGGGTTAGTTTTCTCGACGGCATCTTTGACATTGGCCAAGCATTTTCTCGAAGTGGGAAATTCCATCATCGAGAAGGATTTCTGCGGGGTCAAACCTCATGGCGGGTTCCTCGTTCTTACCGTCGGGAAGGTTTTCCGGGCTTTTCGGCTTCCGGGCTAACCACTCCTCTACTATTCCTTTCCGGCACTTCGACCGTGTCTTCCTTGGTATCACTACAAGAACTCTCGTGAGAACTCTCATCTTGACTCGATGACCAATGAGGGCAAAAGCAGGTCGGGATACTTGACGCCATATAAGAGGTATCTTGGATTCTTCCTCCGACTTGGGAATTACCAAGAAAACATCGTCCGTCATCATAGGATATAAAGGGGACCAGGGTCGCTTCAAACCTTAGGACTCTTTCCAGGGCATCCATACACTCTTCTTCAAACAAGGTCTCAGGGGTGATTCTCAAAGACCGCAATGGAGTCTACTCTTCCCGACGGGGTTTAGCTTCAACGACGCTTACATGTTCTAGATCGGCGGGCGGAGCCCACTTCCCTCTTTCGCCTAAAGCTTCAATCAAGTTCCTCCATTCACCGACCAAGTTTTTGTAAGGGGTATTGAATTCTAGGATGTAGAATTCATACGCTGCCTCATCCTTTTCCTCTTCCGAACCTTCACACAAAGCTACGTATACACTTTGAAGTGATTCCATCTCCTACTCTGTGTCCGTGGTTTTCTACTTCATCTTGCCTTCCGTGTTTTACTTCGGCCGACTCCAAGTTCATTCTTTCTACCGAACCGTCGTCATCACCGTAAATCCACCCGTTCCTCGTTCTCATTTCCGATCGACTCTTCACCGCCGTGCCGGGGAGATAGGCAAATTCACGTGCGTTGACAAAGTTAGAAAGGTCCGGGCCGGTACCGGAATTCCAACGTAGGGACATTTGGCTGTGCCGAGGGGAAGGAAAGAGTCCCATGGGGTAATGCAGAGGCCGCATTACGGAATAGCCGTAGCGTTTGTTCTCTCGTTGGTAGGGAACAAAGCCGGGTCTTATCTCGCGGGGAGAGGGTGTCGGGACCCTGATGGCTTGGGACATTGGGGAGGACTGAAAAGGGACAGCTTTGGTAAAGGATTATATGTGACTGGAGGAGGGCATTGGTCATAGGCTAGCTCTTCTTCCCTAGTCATCTCGGTTACCCAAACCAAGCATCGTTCTCCGTCAAATCGGCCATTCTCGACTCTCGGATCGACAAAACCGAGGATTCTGCGAACCGTTCGAGAATTCTCGCGCTAACAAGTCGCCGACCTGTTATCACCCACTTCTTTCTCACCGCGGAAAGGGAT
Source organism: Adenophora triphylla var. japonica (assembly GCA_022495995.1). Lineage (NCBI taxonomy): Eukaryota > Viridiplantae > Streptophyta > Magnoliopsida > Asterales > Campanulaceae > Adenophora > Adenophora triphylla. Next base: position 243,293 of record JAFEMH010000236.1, on the reverse strand, counting down.
AGGAGAGGTTTAGACTCGGGGTAGGTGTTTAGTCAAGGCTCGTGCAATATGCAAATTAAGAATCTTTCGCTTTACTTAAAACAGTGTCTTTAATTAATTTCTATTTGGTTGGAAAAGGGGTTCTGCCCTTCTTTTTCACAACTACTCTAGATCCTGGATCAGTGGGTTCCGTCACTACGTCTATAAGCCCCTCGTATTCCACCTGTATTTCGACCTCCCAGGGTGGACGCCCCGGGCGAGGGTCCTATAGGGCACGCGGATCCTACCGACCGAGAGAAAAGAATTCTCCTAACGGGTCTAGCGGGTCATAGGAACTTTTAACGCACGAGTGATGCGAATTATAGTCAAGGCAATACCAGGAAAGTTTCGTCTTTCAGCCTTAACAAAATTTCGGCAGAATTTCGCTTGCGCGAATGATGTTTTGACTTTTCGGTAATGTCCGAGAAGATAATAGGCATGGGTCGGGCGGTAAAAGCCGGATGACACAGTGTCACATTGAACTTCGTTGCATACGCCGTGCGCGAGTCAAAATCGAAGTCAATGCCAGGTTAAGATCTTGCCAATTTTTCCTTGTCAGAATTTTGGCAGAGCTTCGCTTGAGCGAAAGATCTTTTGGATTTTCTTGGCAAGGACTCGGTCTCGACTCTTACGTATTCCGTGCGGGTCAAGGTCAAAGTCAATGTCGGAGTCAAGATTCTACCGATTTTTTCCTTGTCGGAATTTCGGCGGAGTTTCGCTTGAGCAAAAGATCTTGACTTCCGTTATGAACTAAGGCTTGACCTTTACGGGGATATGCAACTGGGCTATATGACACGGACTAGACCAAAAACCAACCAAAAGTCACGGTTTTTTGAAACGTGTGACACGGACTGTTCGTGCGCGCCCGGGAGCATCGTAAGGCTGTCCGTGACTGCAGCTGATAAACCACCCCGGGTTTAAAGGGACGTGCGTGCAAAGTGTACAGGATATATAAGGTGCGCGTAGTGTGCGGCCTCCTAAAAATATTCCTTTTTGAGTTAAAACAGAGATTTTCATAAATGTGTTTTAAAGGAATGATTTTCGGGACGGGGAAAATGCAACAGATAAAGGCACATAAATTTTCTGGGAGCCCCGCCGCCTTGGAACTGAATAGCCCCAAGCTGCCAAGGCTGCCAGATTAACCTCAATTTTTCCTGGTGGAATTGCCACTGAGGTCGCCCGGTCAGAATCCAAGGAGGATTGAGCCGTACGACTGCATGGATCAATTTTCCAGGTTCCACTCCTTTGCTATTTCAGGTTGTTTCCTGTTCAAAGTATGCACAAATCCCAAGATGCAAATGATGCAATGCAAGGCAAAGAAAGCAAGCAAGATAAACGGAATCCGCGATGGGAGTCTAACCCGCTCAAAGGGAAAAGCTTTCTTTTACTTTTTTTTCGAAAAGTGATACCGGTACGTGGGGTTGTTAAACCACCGTTTATCCCAAGCCCCGGGTTAGGGAGCGATACAAGAAGGTTAGTGGTTTCCACCTATATACCAGGTATCGTTTATTTTAAAAATGAAAGCTTTTCTCCTTTGGGATCTTCCCCAATGAGTCGCCAAACCGTGAATGTGTGCCCGAACTTAGTTTTTTGTTGGATTCACGCGAGTTTGAAAACATCCGGTTTAATTTGAAAACGGAGTCGCCACGCCATTTTGATTTCCTCAAAACTTTGAAAATAGGTTTTTATGGGTTCGGAGGTTAAGTTACCCCTTGGGAAGAACGGATCGTCGTTCACCCAAGGTGCCTTGCCGTAGCAAGTCTCCCTAGATTTCGTTTATCGTGCTTGCTTGCGTGCTTTCTTGTGTGCATGTGTTTGAAAAGAGGGGGGGAATGTCCCAAGTTGTCTTCCGGACGTACAAACCATTTATTGGTTGTCGCTCGGGATTTTCTGGATTTTATGTATTCGGGATTTTGATCCCGTCCTCATCTTGGACTTGTGATCATCGCTTTTTTTTTTTAACCTCGGGACTTGCATGATCGAGAGAAAAACTCTCTTTTATAGTTCAAAATGAGGTTCTTTAGGAAAGGAGTGACATTAGCCCATCAATCCTACACCTTAAGACAATTGAGCTTATATGGATTCTTCATGCTCGTTTTAAGTGATAATCGGAGATGTAGGTTCAAGGTTTTATCCCTTTCTAAAGAGATTGTGGCACCTTTAATGGAAGATACGATGTAAAGATAGGATCTTTACACCGGTCCGTTCCAAGGTTGCTAATGGGGACATGGGGGAATACATGTAAAAATGACATTTTTAGTGAAAAGATGACATTTTTGGGTTGCAAAGGATGCATTTGATTTGCAAAGGATGCATTTTAATTAAAAGACATAATTTTTATGCAAAGGATGCATTTTTATGGTGGAAAATAGTATTTAATATGCAAAGGATGCTAATTTGATGATAAAAGGATGATCTTTGATACAAAGGATGCATGAAAATGAGTTTTAGGGTGCAAAGGATGCATTTTCATGGTAAAGACATGATTTTTATGTGCAAAGGATGCATTTTGAATGTAAAATGGGGGCTTTTAGGTGCAAAGGATGCACCTTTAACATAAAGATTACATTTTTATGAGCAAAGGATGCTAAAGATCATATTTTTATGAGCAAATGATGCCTATTTCATGCAAAGGATGCAAAAGGGGGAAGGGGGATATGATAAAGATAGGATCTTTAATGATAAATGCCAAGTCCCAAGCAAGATAATGACAATATATGAATGCAATGAGCAATTAAATCATATAGACAAGCATTATGCAAGGTAAGAGAGTGAGAGGTTACCAATGGTGGTGGCCTCTTCTTCTTGGGGTTTTGCCTAGCGGTAGGACCAACTTTTGGAGGCTTCAAGGAGGAGGGGGGTGGCTTCTTGGCACCTTCAACTTCCTGATCTTCGTGGAGTATTTAGAGAGTGTTTTTATGCTGGTATTGCTCTGATTGTGTTGTTGTTAAATGGGTAGAGGAGGGCTCTATTTATAGGCAGTCTGGATAAGGCTAATGAAGCCGTGCGGCTAGAGGTCCTTGGCTAATGCAGCCGTGCGGCATTATCCTGTGTGACTCAGCATGTTTCTAGAATCATGCAAGGTGGCAATTCTAGAAGGTTTTTTTGAATTAAGAAAAACGTGTTTCTTAATTACCAAGCATTCCCTTCAGCCCTTAGATGTTTTGGAACAGTTCCGGAATAATTCCGGAACTCTAGGAAAGTCCGGGGAATTATCGGGAAACTTTACCGGAAGGCATGAGCCAGATTTGGGTACTTACACATCCGCAGTTCAATTACAACGCTGCGAATAATGTTCATCTGAACCTTAGGTATAGTCCACCACAGGGACAACAGGGTTTCAGGCAGTCGTTCAATAATCAACAGGGGTTTCAGCAGGGTCAGCAGTTTCAGGGAAATCAATACAATCAGTACAGAGCACCTGTTGGACAGCAGCAGCAGCAGCAGGGAATGTCTACAGAGGACATGGTCCGGTCACTAGCGCAGAGCATGTCTACCATGAATGGAAACTTCCAGCAGGAGACTAAATCGAGCATCAGCAATTTAGAGAAGCATGTGAGTCAGCTGGCAGATGCAGTTGGGAGAATGGAGGCTAAAGATTCGGGGAAGTTACCATCTAGAACTGAACCGAATCCGAAGTCTAATGTCAGTGCAATGACTTTGCACAATGGGAAAAAGCTAGAGGAAGTGGTTGTCGAAGAGGAGCCCGAGTTAGTAGTTGAGAGAGTTACACCTGAGGCCAAGACTCCTGAAAAGGAGAAGAGTACTGCACCTGTATTTCCTGTATATGAGCCAGTTCCTCCATTTCTGTATGCTCTAAGGGAGGACAGAAAGCCGGAGCCTGATAAGGCTATCTTTGACACATTCAAAAGACTTGAGGTAAACATTCCGTTTCTTGATCTTCTGCAGTCGGTTTCAAGGTATGCGAAGTTCTTGAAAGAGTTATGCACTATGAAGAGGAATCAGAAGGAGCGGAGCAAGAAAAAGGTAAAGATTAGTGAGCATGTGTCTGCAGTCTATCAGAAGAGGATGCCGAAAAAGTGTAGTGATCCGGGTATGTTCGTGATTCCGGTGTCGCTAGGGGATAATTCAGAGCATATGGCTATGCTTGACTTGGGGGCCTCAATCAATGTCATGCCCTATGCGTTGTTTGAGAACCTAAAGTTGGGACCTTTACAGGATACTCGGGTGATTATACAGCTTGCCGATAGATCAAATGCGTACCCTAAGGGGTTGATTGAGGATGTTCTAGTTCGGGTTGGGAAGCTCATTTTTCCTGCAGATTTTTATGTCTTGGAGATGGATACGGATCCTAAGGCTCCCATTCTGTTAGGGAGGCCTTTCATGTCGACTGCTCGTACCAAGTTGGATGTCACTAATGGGTCATTGACTATGGAGTTTGATGGGAAACAAATGGAGTTCAATATCTTTGATGCCATGAAGTACCCTAAGGATGTGCACTCGGTGAACTTCATTGATGTAGTTGAGCCCATAGCTCAAGAGGTGTTTGATGTGTGCGGAGGAGATGATGACATGAATTCGGTATTGGAGAATGCTTTGAAGTATGTCGGGTTAGAGTTTGATATTTCCGATGAGATGAAGGAGGCGGTGATGAGCCTTTCTGAGGATGCCATGTATGTCTCACCACCGAGTTATGGTCATTTACAGTTGGAGGTGCCACCGGAGAAACCATTGCTATCGGTGGAGAAGGCACCTGTTCTTGAATTGAAGCCCCTTCCCGAGAATTTGAAATATGCTTTCTTGGGTGAAGGGAAGACACTTCCTGTGGTGATCTCTAGTGTTCTGACGGAGGAGCAAGAGAAGAAATTAGTTGATGTGATCCGGGAGTAGAAAGAAGCGATTGGGTGGACTATTGCCGACATCAAGGGCATAAGTCCTTCTTTATGTACTCACCGGATTTTGCTAGAGGAGGGTGCTAAGCCGATAAGGCAACCGCAGAGGAGGTTGAACCCACCCATGATGGAGGTGGTGAAGAAGGAAGTCTTGAAGTTGCTGCAGATGGGGATCATATATGCCATATCAGATAGTGAGTGGGTGAGTCCTACTCAATGTGTAGCCAATCGGGGTGGAATCACCGTCGTCATCAACCACAAGGGCGAGTTGGTGCCAACCCGGGAGCAAACGGGATGGGGTGTCTGCATTGATCTTCGTCGGATGAATGAGGTAACTAGAAAAGACCACTTCCCCCTTCCATTTATTGATCAGATGTTAGAAAGGCTTGCCGGAAGGTCATATTATTGTTTTCTCGATGGGTATTCCGGGTATTTTCAAATACCAATTGCACCGGAAGACCAAGAGAAAACCACTTTCACTTGCCCCTTCGGCACCTTTGCCTATCGAAGGATGCCCTTTGGTTTATGCAATGCACTTGCGACGTTTCAAAGGTGTATGATGAGCATCTTCTCCGACTTTGTAGAGAAGTTTATGGAGGTTTTCATGGATGACTTCACCGTCCATGGAGACTCCTTTGACCAATGCCTTGCTCACCTTGCTTTGGTGTTAGACCGATGTGTTGAAACAAACTTGGTGTTGAATTTTGAAAAATGTCACTTCATGGTTGAGCAAGGCATTGTGTTAGGACATGTGGTTTCGAAAAAGGGTATTGAAGTGGACAAAGCAAAAATTGATGTTATTTCCACACTTCCTTACCCTACAAATGTGCATGAAGTACGGTCGTTCCTTGGTCATGCTGGGTTCTACCGTCCCTTCATAAAAGATTTTTCAAAAATTGCATCGCCTCTATGCACCTTGTTGCAAAAAGAGGTGGATTTTAAATTTGATGATAATTGCAAGAAAGCGTTTGATGAGTTGAAGGGTAGGTTGACATCTACTCATATTATTCAAGCCCCCAATTGGTCTCTGCCTTTTGAGATCATATGTGATGCGAGTGATTATGCCGTGGGGGCAGTGTTGGGTCAAAAAGTGGATCATGCCTCTCATGTGATTTATTATGCGTCTATGACTTTGAATGAGGCACAAAGAAATTACTCCACTACAGAAAAAGAGATGTTAGCGGTGGTCTTTGCATTAGAGAAGTTTAGGTCCTATTTGCTTGGGACCAAAATCATTGTGTACACCGATCATGCTGCTCTTAGGTATTTGATGTCTAAGTAAGAGGCGAAACTGAGACTCATTCGGTGGATCCTCTTGTTAAGTGAGTTTGACATAGAAGTCAAGGATAAGAAAGGGGCCGAAAACGTTGTGGCCGATCACTTGAGTCGTTTGGTGAGAGAGGATGACAACCCTTATAAGCAAGCCCCTATTAGGGGCGATTTTCCTGATGAGGCTTTGTGGGCGGCGAAAGAGGTATTCCCTTGGTATGCGGATTTGGTGAACTTTTTAGTCTCTAATAAAATTCCCCAAGTATTTTCTAAATCAAAGAGAGACAAAATCCGCAGTGAGGCTAAATATTACGTGTGGGATGAACCAAACTTGTGGAAGCATTGCGCTGACCAAGTCATTCGTAGATGTGTCCCGGAAAATGAGATGGCCTCTATCCTAAAGTTCTGTCATGAGTATGCATATGGTGGTCACTTTGGTGCCAAAAATACCGCTAGGAAAGTATTAGACAGTGGCTTCTTTTGGCCAAAGTTATTTATGGATGCCACTGCCTTTTGTAAGTCCTGTGACCGGTGTCAACGTGTTGGAAATGTAGGACGCCGCAATGAGATGCCATAAAACATCATAATTAATTGCGAAGTTTTTGATGTATGGGGAATTGACTTTATGGGTCCGTTCCCTATTTCTTTTGGTTTTGTGTACATCTTACTTGCAGTGGACTACGTATCCAAGTAGGTCGAAGCGATCCCTACGCGCACCGATGATTCTAAAGTGGTGGTGAGTTTCCTCAAGAGTAATGTTGTGTCTAGATTTGGGATGCCTAGGGCCTTGATTAGTGATAGGGGAACTCATTTTTGCAATAGATGGTGGAGGCCTTGGTTAAAAAGTATAACATCACTCATAAGGTCTCTACCGCCTATCATCCCCAAACAAATGGCCAAGCCGAGGTGTCCAATAGGGAAATCAAATCAATCCTCGAAAAGACCGTAAACCCGAATAGGAAAGACTGGAGTCTTAGGCTAGAGGATGTTTTATGGGCCTACAGAACGGCTTACAAGACACCAATTGGTATGCCCCCATACCGATTAGTGTTTGGGAAGCCATGTCACTTGCCCGTGGAACTAGAGCACAAAGCCTTTTGGGCAATTAAAAAGTTCAACATGAACTTAGATGGGTCCGGTGAGGAGAGGAAATTACAATTGAATGAACTTGATGAAATCCGGAGAGAGGCCTATGAAAATAATTTGTCTTATAAGGAACGAGCAAAAGCGTGGCACGATAAAATGATATTAAGGAGGGACTTCAAGGTTGGTCAAAAAGCCCTCCTATTTGACTCCCGCTTGCGCTTGTTTCCCGGTAAATTAAGGTCCCAGTGGACCGGTCCCTATTTGGTGAGGGAGGTATTCCCACATGGTGCGGTTGTGATCGCTAGTCTTTCCGGAGACCAAGAGTTTAAGGTAAATGGGCAAAGGTTGAAGCCCTATTTTGATGGGAGTGATGTTACTGTGGAGGATGTAGAGATGATGGATCTCTACGATCCTAATTATGATTGAGCCATATGCTATGCCGGGGGCATTAAACCCGGCATTTGGTCTAGCTAAAGACGGTAAAGAAGGGCGGCTTACCGGGAGGCAACCCGGGATTTTCATTGTTCATTTCGTTGTTATTTTTTTGTTATTTTACATTTTTATTTTTGTTTAGAATTGGTGCTACTAAAGGTATTTTTGTGTGTGGTGTTGTGCAGGAAAAGCATGGAGAAGGGAGCAACCCGTCCTGTGGCCAATTTCTGTTTTGAAAAAAAAAAAAAAAAAAAAAACCACACAAGTTACTGAAATTTGGGAGCGTCGGCTCCAAAAATGAGGGAGCGCCTGCTCCCAATTATGCAAAAATGAAGAAGAGTCTCTGGAAGGTGGGAGCGTCAGCTCCCAAAAAGGGGAGCGCCTGCTCCAAAAATTGCACAAACGCAGCCCCAGTTTCTGGCCAAGGGGAGCATCCGCTCCCAAATGTCAGTGACCCTATTCCGGTTTGGACTTGGAAACAAAAGGCGTAATATTTTGTAACCTCTTCATAAAACCCACCGTATTCTCCCTCTTTCTCTCTCTAATATTCCGACTCCCTTCATCCCCTCTCTCTAAAAATCCGGCCAAAACCCTCAAAATTTCTCCCCCATACCCACAAAATCAAATTCCCCACCCCTAATCTTTACCCAAAACCTGATTCCAAGGCTTAAACCTCCATTAATTCCGGCATTGGTGATGAAATTTGAAGCTTTCAAAGGTTAGATTTTTTTGGGTTGAAAGCTGTCTTTTTGGGGTGAATTTTGAAGGAAGAAGTAGTGGGGAAGGTAGTGACGTCCAAGGGCTGCTTTTTGAGTTCATCCCCTCCAACTCCGGCAACTTTTCGGCGGAACTCCGGCAACAATCCGGCGACTCTGTTTCGGTAATTTTTATTTGTTTTTGAGCTATTTCTCTGGTATATCATGGGTAAACGGGGTAGATATAAAAATGTTCTCCCTCCCCCGGTTGTGGAAGAACCCCAACTTGATCAACATAGATTCGTTTCTGAAAAAGCGGATAAATTCTTTAATGATCATCGGGGTAATGCATTCAACATAGAACGGGAATTCGATTGGGCAAGTTGTAATTTAAAGGAGATTTTTACTTTTTATAAATGGAAGATGCTTGCGTCGAACCCGAGCACGTGGGGATTGAATAGAATTGTTCAGGAGTTTTATGCCAATGTGTGTGCTAGAGGTGATACACCCAATTCTTATGTGCGTGGGTTGGAGGTACCGTATACTAGCACTGTGATCAATAGATATTACAGTATGCCCGCTAATGTGTCGGAGGAAGATTGTGCGTATCAAACGTTGGTAAGGGAGTTGAAGACAAAGGAGGATATCTTGTGCCACCTCCCAGCATTCTCGGTCACACTTGGGGTGGACATTGACCCTACATGGTACAAAAAGGGAAACATAATGAAGACAAGGGATCTGAGTGAGGAGTTAGCCATTTTGCACCAATTTATCTGTGAGCAGATTATGCCCTCATCACATTATGGGGATGTTAGCTGGAGGAGGGCGACATTGATGCATGTTGTGGTTTCGAGAAAGAGAATAAACACCGACTTGATTATCAGACATGAGATCATCAGATTGGCCAACAATATGGGGAGGTCAAACTATAACTTTCCGATTCTTATCACGGAGTTGGCGGAGATGGCAGGGCTAAATATACGAGGGGAAATCCGTAATCTGAAGCCGGGGTCGAAATTGATAAGTTCACGCTCACCAGCTTCAATCGAGCGAGGATTGGACCACAGATAGACCATGGAGTTGATGATGAAGGTGAGGTGGAGATGCACGATATGGACCCTACAGAGGCTGCTTATTATTTGGCTGGGCAGGTAGAGATGATTGAGGAGAATGTGAGAGGGCTGAGGATGGAGGTTGTGCAGTTGCAGACTAGAGTGGAAGCAGAATTTGTGACCAACCACGTGTGGAGAGAAAGAATTGAAGGGAAGCTGGACAACGAGATTGGGCAAGCTCAGGCATTCAGGGAGGAGCAGATGCGGATGATGCACTTGATGATGTAGAGACTACCCCCTCCGCCACATTACTCTCCCCATGGCCAGTATTCCCCCTACCACCATGACTCGCAGCAGATGGAGTGGCAGCAACAGCAGCCCGGGGGTGAGAGTTCGAGCCAGCCAGATCCATGGGACCATCATTTTGGTCCGCCCCATCAGTGAGATGGTTGAGGTATTACCTTCCCCTTCCTTATTTCATTTGGTTTGTAGTAATGCATATGGGACTATGCATGGTTGAGTGAGGGGGTGGGGTACCTGTATGTTGTTTGTATGTAGTTGCCTTCTTCTTTAACTTAAAAAAAATAATAGAGAGTGGCTAAGTGAAAATCCGAGAGGGCACTTAGGCAAAAGGAGAGGGTGTGTTGAAAAGAAAGAAAAAATAAAAAAAAATGAGAGGCTAGGTGAAAACCCAAAAGGGCACCTAGGCAAAAGGTGAGGAAGTGAAACATTGCATATCCTTTACATCACCGGAGTTGGAGGCATAAGGGAGGATTGGAGCGTAGGGTAGGATTGATCATTATAGGCGTAGGAGGTTTGGTTTAGAGGAGTTAGGATAGAAAATTCTCGTCTTCTCTTTTTGGTGATATAAGGGGTGTTGGTGTATTTCACAAGGTAAGTCTTTGCTTGGGCATTGACTTTATTTTTGAGGGAGTAGTAGTGTGAGAATAGCGTGGGGGAAGCGTAGGACATTGTATTTCCCCCTAGCTTTTTGATGTGTGGGCCTTAGCTTGGATGTCCCGTTTTGCATCTTTGGAGTTGGGATCGAGCTAAGGCCATTGGTACCATTGTATTTTTGGAGTGATAAGGAGCGGAGTCTCATTCTCCGAGTACATTGATTGAGTGGTTTGAGTTTGTTGACTTTTGATGTGGAGGTTTAGAGGAGATTAGGGATCATTTTCCTCCCATGCTATGCTGATTAGACCGGTGCTTAGAGGGGGGGTTAGGATATTACCCAGGGACGAGTAATGGTCTAAGAGTGGGGGAATTTGATGTGGCGGATTTCACTATATGTAATTTCCTAATTTTCTAGACATTTTATCATTATTTTGATGTAATTTAGATTAGTTTGATGTAATTTTGAGTAAACTATGAATTGGTGAGTTTGTGAGAAATCTTTGTAATTGTGAGACATATTTTGAGTGATTTTGTGTTACTCCTGCAAAAGTTTATTAATGTGGAGGATAAAGTTACTATTATCAGAAGTGCAGGGATCAAACTGCAATTCAGCTAAGTTCAGTGACCAGAAGGAGATCTTGGAAAGTTGAAGGAGCAAATTGGAAAAGGAAATTGAAGAAAGTTAATTTGGCCAAGGCATGAATTTAGAAGGGGGACTTTTGGAAACTGAATATGGAGTCAGTTTAGGCAACCAAGGGGACCAATGGATTAACCGCATGGACCAAGGCATGAATTAATTGAGAAGTGAATTTTGGAAATTAAATATTCAGTAAGTTTCCAAAACTAAGGACGTTGAGGATCACGTGGACCGAGGCTGGAAGGGAGTGAGTTGACCGAGGGAATTAAACGGTTGACTGGCGTTGGATGGAAGGAGTATTTTTATTATTATTATTAAATTTCTTTTCTCTTTTTATTTTTAGTTTTCCTTTTTAGTTTTAGGTTTAGTATTATTGGTTGGAACACGTATAAATACTTGTTTCAACTTCAGTTTTAGGGTTCGACTTTTGATTATTATTTTTCCTAGAGAGATTTCACAATTTTCATGGAGAACTAAATCCCTTGCTTCAGATTTGAATCTTGAACCGTTTGTTTAATTCAATTGAGGTATTGATTTCTTTATTCCTTAATCCCTATTCATAGTTTTACTTGTTTTAATTGATAAATCGTTTCTAGGGTTTTGAGGTTTGATCACCCTCTTTTCCCTTGTAATTGATTTAATGCTAGTTTAATCTTAAGTCTGTGTCAGATTAGGATTTTTCACAAGTAGCATCTTTGAGATTTATGCATGTGTCATGGTAAATTAAAAAGGAGGTAAAACTAGGTTTTGTTCTATTTGCAAAAGAATAGTGAAATTCTTGATCTTAATTTCTTAAAGCTTTATCAATCAATATTGTGAATCTAGACTGTGTCAGTTAGGTATAGGTATTGATTAGGGGAATAGGTGAGTGTGTCACTGCTTATAACCATTAAAAAGAAAGAAATAGGGATTGAAATATATCCCGGATCAAGTGAATCGGGAGGAAGGGAAAGAAATTTTACCGATGATATTGGATTGATAAACGGGGACGGAAACAAATCTGAAGTGCTTTCCGTTAATTGTTTTACAACTTAGTTTTAATTTCCGTTTTAGAAATTTAAGTGAAATCAAACAAACCCCCAACTTGTCAAGTGACAATTGTGCAACCGAATAACCGTTCTTCAGTGGATCTACCCTGGACTTGTCCTAGCTGCAGTTTTGTAGCCGAGTCTTGTCTTGGTAATTAATTTTTAGGCGTGCGACTTTAGCCTTATCAGTGTCACGTGTATAGCTTATAAAATGTATTGAGATCAATTGAATAGCAAATAAGACATTACCTTTCAACGGTTGTAAGTACCCCAATCTGGATCACCTTCTTCCGAGCACATGGGAAACACCTCAGACTCACAAACGCAGTCTCGAAGACCTCTAACACTCAAAACCCTCAAAAACCCCCAACCAAACCAAGGAAGGAACCTTTCTGGGATAAAAAGGGACAAAAGAACCTTTTGGGAATTATTCAGAAATCAGAAAAGCACAAATGGTCCGTACGGACCTCTTTGCTGCAATGATTACTAAATCCCCTTAAAGTCCAATATATTCCCTCAAATCCCAGAGAACATCATTACTGGAATGCATGGTTGGTCCGTACGGACCTTATTGCATGCATAGTTGGTCCGTACGGACCTCTTTGCAACCAGACATAATGATTTCAAAATCTTCTTAATTTCCACAGATTCCCGCAAATCGAGGAAAACCAAAATTTTGGATTACCTAAGAGGTCCGTACGGACTTCTTTGCAGGTTTTCCTACACTATAAATAGAGGGCTCCCCCTCCCTCATTTCACACATCTCCCTCTTCTCTCCTCTCCCCCCAGCCTTCAGGCATCCCTCTAAGACCCTTCGGGGCACTCCCGGCCCCTTTCGGATCCTTCCGAGGCCTTCTGAGCCCCCTCGCGGTGCTCCGAAGCCTCTCCGAGCGCTCCTGCGACGCTCCCGCTCTGCCTCGAGGCACTCTCGAGGTACTCTGAGGCCCCTCGTGGTACTCCGAGGCCTTGCCTGGTCTTTCCCAAGGCATCCCGGCTCTTTCCGAGTCAAACCGGCGATCCCGACGCACGCCGAACCTCTGCCCGAATCCAACCAACGATTCCAACGCACGCCGAAACTCTGCCCGAGTGTTCCCTGCGATCCCAACGCACGCCGAACCTCTGCCCGAATGCAACCTACAATCCCGACGCACGCCGAAACTCTGTCCGCAGATAATCGGCTCCTCCCGAAGCAATCCCGGTCCATACCGGAACACTATTCCATCCTCAAACACTATTCCCCAGCGGAAGACAGACATGAACCAACATTGGTAAGGCTTCCTTCATACACTATTTCAATACATTTCAATAAGCAGTGTACAATGTAGACATCCGATACAGCATGCATTTTTAAAAAGCACATACACACACACACACAACAGTTAAAGAATATTAGGGGTATCCGAAAGACTCGTTTTTACGAGGCGACTCAGGTGAGCTCTAAGATTCTAATATTCTCTTCACGAGGAGTCATCTGACCTCCGAACTCAAAATCTCATCACACAAAAACAGTTTATTTTTAAACCGATGCCCTTTTTCAATGTTTTGGGCTTAATAAAAACGGCGTGGCGACTCTACAAAGCGAAAACACGGAGAGACATCTCCCAACTACCGCAAAACGGAATAAGCCAGATGCCGGGGCGCGAACGCGCTGCCTATCGAATCCGAGCCATTTCCGAAACGCGACGAACAATGCGAGATGCCGGGGCCCCCCCACGCACGAGCCGGATCCCGGGTAATCTCAGTTGGCGACTCTGCTGGGGACATTTTGTTTTAAAAACTTTTAAACAAAACAAAAGATTTTTAAAACAATGATGAGGGTCAAACTTTCATTTTACCCCTTTTTTTAACTGTTGTGTGTGTGTGTGCATGTGCTTTACTTTTTATTTACAAAAAAAAATAAAAATACAAAAAAAAATGCATCAATATACATATGTGCATACATTTAAAATTCTTCGAAAAACTTCTGTTTTACTCAGAAAAATAATTTTAGAGACCGCACACTACGCACACTGCTGCCTCGATTACACCGCACGCTACGCACACTGCTGCCTTGGATACACTGCACACTACAACCCTCAACCCGGAGTGGTCTCAGTTGCAGTCCGTTTGGTCTTCCTAGGCCTCTTGGACGCGCACGGGATCATTCCAAACATCCCATCCTAGCCAAGCAACAACCCTGCACGTTTGAGTCTTGAGTCACACTCTGTCCAGACTCGGTTGATTTTTACCCAGTCCGTGTCATATAGCCTGGATACATATCCCATGCCGGCCATTTTCTGAGTTGAAGCTCGGAATTCAAGATCCCTTGCGCAATCAAAGCGATGAAAGGTCATGCTAAAATCTTAACCCGATCTTGATTTTCCGGAGCTACACCCAGACGATGTTCCGTCCCGGATATACATCCATGCTCACATGACACCATGTCATCAAGCCTTTAATACGTCAGCCATGACGATATGACCCAGCCAACGCCTAACGTCACAGATCCCTTGCGCAAGCAAGGTAAAGAGAGGTCATGCCGAACTCTTGACCCGATCTTGACTCAATGGCCGGCTCGGCTCACTATTCACATGGCTAACGCATTAAAATGAACATGACAGGCTCGGTCCTTAGGTTCGATTTTTCTTTTAGGCCGGTGGAAACCGCTTGCCCTATAGGACCCTCGCCCGGGCCGTCCACCCCGGGATGTCTAAATACTGTGTGCAAAACGAGGGGCTTATAGCCGCAAAGATGGTCTCCATCGACCCAGGATCTAGCATAGTTGCGAAAAGAAGAGCAATCTTTTCCAACCTACCTAGGACTACGAGAAAACACGTTTTAAGAAAATTAAAACAACAAAAAAAAAAAAAACAAATGAACGGAAACCGCATGTCACGTGAGTTTTCCCCCTTTATCCAAAAGGCCTTCCCGTGTCTAAACCTTGCCCGTCACCCCCTCCAGCGAACCGAGAGTTTGAGAATACCCGGGAGCCGCCTTTTCAATATCGAGGTCACAAGGTTCGACAGCCCTTCCAGTTCAACGGTCCGCACCGTCCGCTACTCCCCCATGACGGGATCGATAGATAACATTGAGGGAAACGAAACCCCGCCACTAAGGAACCTCCAGACAATGGAGGAGGTGCTGCGAGCCTTCGAAACCATCAAGAAGCGCCAAGAAGAGCAAAGAAGCTCGGATCGTAGACACCCCGCGTCTTCGAGGAACCGCTGCAGCTCCCCAACTCGATGGAACCTTCTGTTCTCATAGAAGACGAAGAAATACCGGCTCCCCGGTTTCTCAAAGCTATCGAAGGTCCCGCCTCCGCCAAGCTACGAGATCCCAAAGCAACGCAAAGCGCCTTCGCTCAAAGCTCCTCAGCGTCGGGCCAAGCAGCCCGACATGCCCGCCTCAAGACGCCGCTTTCCCGGCTCTGCACATCAAGCTCAGTACCAACAACACACATACGTGCCTGCTCAGGCAGATCCCAATGCATCTCGGTATCCCCCATGATTCAATCCTCTGCCTCTATACGAGCCTCGCAGCCATAACCAAAAGTCCCCATGCTTACCCGGGACGGGCATCCCAAGCGGATATCCCAACATCTCAAGCCTGCCACCCACTAGCCTGCCACTTGGGGCTAATGAAACATTTCCCCAATTCCCAAACACAACCCTTAGCGGACCTGGCAATCAAGCCCCTAACTTCAGCACTCCAGGGTATGTGTTGGTATACACTCAACTACCTCCCCAAGACTCCAGAATGGCAATCCCATCAGCCAATCCACCTCCATCTTCGGTTTCTATCCCCGAAAACGGCAACTCGCCTCAACCTGCCGATCCCCACATGGCTTGGCTGATCGAGCAAATGAAGGACATGAAAGGCAAGCTAGCCAGTTCTCGAAAGGACTCCCTCCTACCCACTGATCCAAGCAAGGTGGTCCCGCTCCCTCCGAAATTCAGGATGACGGAAATGGAAAAGTTTGACGGGACAAAATGCCCAAAAACCCACATCGACACCTATGTCTTGGGTATGAGAGCCAAAGGGGCAACCCCTCAACAGATGGCGGACCACTTTCAGCATTCTCTCAAATCCACAGCGCTAAGGTGGTTCCTCAATGTAAAGGCAGAAA
The DNA here is from genome assembly GCA_022495995.1 of Adenophora triphylla var. japonica. NCBI lineage: Eukaryota > Viridiplantae > Streptophyta > Magnoliopsida > Asterales > Campanulaceae > Adenophora > Adenophora triphylla. The sequence continues at coordinate 227,221 of JAFEMH010000236.1, read as the reverse complement.
ACCGCTCCACGTGGGACCAAATTAGCGAGATCTTCCTAGAGAAGTACCGTGCCAATCTTGAGTGGGAGACAAACCGCCACGATCTGCAAGCCACCGAACAAAAGGATGACGAACCAGTAGGCGAGTTCTACAAAAGATGGAACTAGAAGCTTAGTGAGATAATGGATCCACTTTCCAAAGAAGAGCAGATGGACATCTTCCATTCTTGCCTCAAGCCATCCCTGAGGACCTTGATCATCCATCACTTCTATCCGGATCTCCGTGCCATGGTCAACGCCGGAACTAAGTTTGAGAAGACTCTGAACCTTCAAAAGACAACAGCAGCCCCTGCTTCGTCTTACCGCTATCGGACAAACTCCGTCAACTTCAAAGACTCGTCCCGAACAAAGGAAAAGAAGCAAATGAACGGTACACTACATCCGTAACGGAGCTCAAGTAAACCGCGATCAAGCGCTCCCCAAGGAATAACAATCCCCTCGCTTCCCACAGATCCAACATTTTGACAATCTCGAAATGCCCCTGGGCCAAGTATTTGAAGCTTTGGTGAAGCGAAATCTTCTCAAGCCTCTCGAGAATTTCCAACCAAAGACTCCCAAGCCCAACATGGATATGAGCAAGCACTGCGCCTTCCACAACTACCCTGGCCACACCACCGACAATTGCTTTGTGCTAAAGCAGGTGGTCCAGGGGCTAATCGAAGAAGGAAAGTTGGAACGCCCTCGTGGCCCCAATACCATCAGAAATCAATTCCCCCGAAACGGCAGTGTAAACTCGATAGCCTTTGACGAAACTCCAAGCGAGTGCAGACCCCCTGCAATTTCTGAAACTGTCAGCATGCTGTCTCGCTATGACTGGGAATGTGAAACCAGAGTCAAAAGGTCTCGTGACCGGGAATCCAGACAAGAAATCCCATGAGGAGACTGAGTCAAATGGGAGCACATGAAGCGGTCTAGCCTTCACAGACGATGACTTTCCGATATGTGAGAATCGACACAATGAAGCCCTTCTCATCCTCATAAAAATAGAGATGTTTTTCCTCCCGAACGTCTTGATTGATAACGGCTCCGCAGTCAACATCATCGCTTTGAGCACACTGAAATGACTCCGTATCGACCGCTCCCTGATAAGGCCTTCACCCCGGGTAATCCGAGCCTACGACTCCACTCCACGACCAATCGTAGGAGTCATCAATCTGAGGATCCAATTCGATGCACAACTAGAGTCGGTAGAGTTCCAAGTCGTGGAAATCAAACCAACCTTCTCTGCCTTGCTGGGACGACCTTGGATACATCAGATGAAAGCAGTATCATCTACTCTTCACCAATGCGTGAAATTCATCAATGCCAATGGAGTGCTCGAGGTGATTCGCGGAAGCAGTACAATGGCAAGCGCTTGGCCGACAAGCTACGACCCAGAAGAAGGTCCCGACATGACCGAATACTCTTCTCCAAATGAGTCTCCAATCCTGTCCCGCTACGAAGTGGATCCCTACATCCACACTCTAAGCCGTGACGATCTAGAAATCGTAGAGCTCATGGGTCAAGACGACAACTCTGACATATGCGACTGCGAAGAATGCTTAAGAGAGGATCAAGAGATGGACGCCCAGATGGAGATTGACCGAGGAGTAGACCCTTACTTCGCCGAAATACCCTCTTGCAAACTGGCTCATCACCGATCCACTGGTACAGGACAACCCTCTGGCCGACACTCTCGGATCTCACGGGGACAGCCATCACATCATAGTCCAATTCAATATACCGGTGTCAGACCTAGATGAATAGTGGCGCAACCTCCTCTAAGGCCTAATCAGGGAAGGAGAGATATCATGCCCTCTCGAATCAGACATTGTAAATATCGTCCAAGCAAAGATCCCAGATAAAGAGGCGGATTCTATGAAAATGATCAACATCAGCAAGAATCAACTCCGGATCAGCGAATGCTTCGCCCTCTTAGAAGTAGCCCTCGGCGACTTCTATCATCAAGGACCCCCAAGGACTGGTAATAACACTAATGGAGGGACATCATCAGGGGAGCAACCAAAAACCTCCGCGATCTGGTTTGAAGTCGAACCACATGCAAGCTATTTTTCGGGATTCGTGCCAACTGAAGGTTGGCCACCAGAGCCATCGCCACTCCCTCTAGAGCTACAGCCTGCCAAGACTAATGAAGCCTGGTCCAAACCCTCGTTGCCTATAGTCTAGCTTCGAGTCATGTTGTCTGTGAATTCATGTCTTTCGAGTCATCTGATGGCTCTACGCTGGAAGATCGTGAGTCCATAATCAACAATGTACAGTCTTTGTGCTTTCAATAAAAGGTCCGACCTTTCTAGAGTATCCTTTCATTGCATCTTTAACAAATGATGAGCTAACTAATCAAAACAGTTAATAACAACTCATCTACAAAAAGAAGCAAACACATTAATTGATTAAATGCATCAAGCAAACATTTAAGCATGTTATCAAACGAGAGAAAAACCGGGCCCAAGCTGCCGAGGGGGTTTTAATCACAGCGATTTGCGAGACTGCTGAAGAGCCAAAGAGACGCAAGTCCGAAGCCATTTCCAGCACAACCGGATCTTCCAATACCTCAAAAATGGGGAAACCGCCTGCATGAACGAGGAAGGTCAACGCAGGGAAGGGGTCAAAGCCAAGAGCATCATGGCCCTAAACCGCCTCGCCTCTCACTTTGTCATCCTTGGGGACATGCTGTACAAGAAATGCTACCAAGGACCACTCCTACGCTGCATCAGCCAGGAAGAAGCAAACAAGCTCATGAACGAAGTCCACAATGGGGCTTGCGGTCCCCACATGAACGCCAGAGCTCTGATGCAAATCATTCTCAGGATGGGCTACTACTGGATCTCCATGGAGGCAGACTGCATCCACTTTGTTCGAAGCTGCGACAAGTGCCAACGGTTCTCCAACCTCAACCATCTACCTCCTCACGATCTCTACTGCATGACTACGCCCTGGCCCTTCGCCACTTGGGGAATTGACGTCATCGGGAAAATCGCTCCACCGGGCAGCAACGGTCACGAGTTCATCTTAGTAGCCATCGACTACTTCACCAAATGGGTCGAAGCCAAGTCTTACAAGGTACTCACCTCCAAGAAAGTCGCGCATTTCCTCAAGGAAAACATCATCTGCCAATACGGCATCCCGAACGAGGTCATATCAGACAACGGCTCACAGTTCAAAGGGGAATGCGACAGACTGCTGGCCGAATTCAAGATCACATGCCACAAGTCTTCTCCCTACCGGCCTCAAACCAATGGCGCCGTAGAAGCAGCAAACAAGACTCTCGAACAGATCATCCGAAAAATGACCACCCGAGGACAATATTGGCCCGAGAAGCTGCACCTTGCACTTTGGGGCTACCGAACATCCGTCAGAACAGCCACGGGAGAAACTCCATTCGCCCTAACATACGGGATGGAAGCAGTCCTCCCCATTGAATTGGAAATTCCCTCACTTTGAGTGCTGCTGGAAAATGACATCAACGAAGTCGAATGGCTCCGAAGCCGACACGACGAATTAGCTCTGCTAGACGAGCGACAACTAAAAGCCATGGAACACGTCCGAGCCTACCAAAGCAGGATGGCTAGAGCTTTCGACAAGAAAGTCAAGTCCCGATACATCAGGGAAGGCGATCTGGTACTCAAAGAAAAGCCTCCCACTCGAACCAACCCACTGGGAAAATGGGAACCAACATGGATCGGCCCTTTCGTGGTTCAAAATATCTTCTCCGGAGGTGCCATGAAGCTGACAGACCTAGACGGCAATCCCTTCGTGAATCCAGTCAACGAAAGCAAACTTCGCAGATACTTCGCCTAAAGAAGAACAAATTGTGCATCTCTTGGCACTCCATGTAGTGTCGAACTACGCAGACCCGAGCCCTCTAGTCCGGGGGAACGTAGGCAACCTTAATTGGTTCGATCTAAAAACACACAAAAAAGTCAAAAGTTTGAATGTCAATCAAGACCTCCATCAAGCTGCACACTTTCCAAGAGCATGCCCCCACCATCACCTTGACCAAGTCAAAACAACGGCGGCAACATCAAAGGACATCAAAAGGTCACTCAGCATCAAACGACTGACCCATGTATGCCGCTTCAAGCGGGGCTTGTCTTCGCCCTCACGCGCTTCAAAAAAAAGAGCTCGAGCAAGGGCTCACAAAAAAATAAAAAAAAAAGCTCAAACAGAAGCTGCAAAAATGAGGTCAAGAGCCCGACGCCAACAAGAGGCAAGGAAGCTACGGAAAAGACCGTCAAAACGACTTGTCAAGGGATCATCCAACCTCCCATCCAAACACAAAAGCCCAAGCAAAAAAGGATTGCCGTCAAGGCCCATGCTGCTTCAGTCCGCAAATACAACAGAAAGGTCCAAAGCTGGACGCCGCCAAGGTTCACAAAAGAAATAAAAAGCGAATAAGAGATCTTGCGTCTCGACAAAGCTTTAAAAGTAAATCACAAATCACTAACGGTTACAACATTTCTTGATGAGTTCAAGCACGGTCTACTCTCAAGTTCACAACATGCTAAAAGATAGCTTAATACATTTAACAAATAATGTGTTTACAATGCAATGAATGGATACCTAGGAGGTCATTCCGCGCCATCTGTGCTTGTCCCCTCGCCATTCTTCCATTTCTTCCCTCGTCCCCGGCGAGTCTTCTTCCGCTCCACGCGAGCCAGCTCTGTGTCTCTCAGTCCGAGATTAGGGGTCCTCCTCGTAGAGTCAAACAATCCAGCAGCTCTCAGGGCTTCATTCGCCCGTGCTTCGGCTCGGATCTCCTCCCTGCGAGTCTGCAAAAGAGGACCTCTCTCCGTCACTCGGTCAACTCTGGTCTCGTAGTCAAACAAAGCGTCTCCCGTGACATCCTGAGGGTCAGACCAGGCTTCGGCAATCCTAAGGCAATAGCTACTACGGCAACCGGGTCCCAGAATCGCTCCACGCCTGTTCCCCAAAGCCACTTGGGATTGCCCAACACGCTGCTCGTACCAGGCCAGGTACTGGGTTGTCAATATGACACTCTCCCGACGTCTAAGGAGCACCACAGGAGGGAAAGCGGAATACTTCCATACCCTCAGAAAATACAGAAGAGCACCTGGAGCGGCCATACAAAGAGGAGCTACCTCCGCAGTCGCAAGGTCATCCCAGCCCAACAAAGGCTCCTGCTTCATTCCAAACTGCCGGGAAACAAGCGACGGAATATAGAAGGAGGACCAAGACAAACCTGGAACTCTGACAACATAGGACCCTTCCTGAAAGGCCCTCCTAGTCTCAATCCCCAAGTGCGGAACCCACCAACGGATCTGATGCGTACCAAGCCGTGCCATCCATCTCTCCCAGGCGGACTGATCCATATCCAACGCAAGAGGTCGCTGAGCAAATGACCATGGGCTAAACGACGTCGGAGCCTCGGGCATGGCCTGAAGTCTCTCTCGCAGCCACAAGGTGAGTAAAGCGGGGCTTCCCCCTCTCATGAACCGATCCCCAGTCGCCAGACGGTCGATACCATGAAGAGTCTCCCCTAGCACCAACGGGACAATATCCTCTCCAGCTCTGCAGTGCCCAACCACATCTAGCAAAGCACCATCACAAACCCCAAGGGAGCTGACCATGAAAAGCGTTGCTATCACGCACAAGGCAAATGCATCCCATGAGACATCACTCTCATCATCAATCATGAACCGCTCTGGCAGCGCAGAAATGTCAATATGACCCGAATCAAGGATCTTGCCCTGCACTTCTCCCAACGAAGTCCGAAGAAAGCCCGCAAGTTTCACGCTCACAGCAGCACCACCAATCAAAGGAAGCGAGATGGCCTCCACCTCCGGTCCTCCAATCAAAGCCCAAAAATCCTCAAAGGTGGGCACTACCTCATTGTAGGAGAAGCAATACACATGCCTCCTAACATCCCAGAACATCGCGGCAGCCCGCAACAACTCCCAATCAGGAACCAACTCCTTAAGGGACCAAACCGAGCAAAGTCGAAACCTTACCTCGAAAGCCCGCCTCTGATGCCTCATACGGCGTCGCATCCACATTTTCAGCCGCTCAAGGAAGTGTGCTTGCCGCTCCTGCGAAAGCCTTGGCAAAATTCGTGGAACGTACGAAGAATCCATGGCAAAAATGGAGGTTCCTAGAGAAAATGGGGAAGAAAGCTCGAAAATGGCTGCAAATGGGGAGTGGGGAAGTCCAGAAATCCGGAAAGCATTTATCCCTTCCCAAAAGCAAAGGTTATCCATTCGGACCTCTTTGCACCCCATGTTGGTCCGTACGGACCTTGTTGCAACCAGGTCCCACTTTTTCAGCAAACAGCACAACAACCACTGTTCCCAGCAGGACCTTGCTCCAAACTGCCCAAACTCTGGCCAAAGCCATTTCCGGCAAGCATACACTACCCACAAACGCACTCCCAGCTCACGTGGCATGCACAAATAATAAACTAGCAACAATTCCTAGGACAATTCCCGGGAATCACAGAGACGACATTACATCTCAGAATAAAATGCTTTGCGATACAAATGCGAATGTTTTATTACAGGTACAATGTCTGTTGCTAAACAAAAAAAAAAGAAGATATGGAAAGAGGGAAAGCAAATGAACCCTAATCTGACTCTTCAGCATCATCATCATCACCAACATCCTCAAGAGAGAAGTCGGGCACCCCGGCAAACCCGCCAGCCACATCCTCGTCGTCAAAATACTGATCCCCCTCCTGGGGTAGGTACTCAAGACACTCGGAGGGATCAAACCCGACAAAAGAGGTCGAAATAGGCGGGCTCGACGAACTCTCCCCGGTGCCTCTGCGATGGCGGAAGCGGTGAAAGACCGGCGGCCTCGGACTCCGAAGACGTCCCGGCATCCATGCTATGCCGCCCCGCGAAGGTCCCTCCTAGCTTTGTGGCTGCACGGCTCGGCTCTCGGTGGAGGAACGTCCACAGAATGCCTCGAAGGCATCGACTCGTACGCCAGCACATGCCGCGAAGACCGGCAAGACATCTTCTCCGCCATCTTCTTCACGAAGGACCGCATCGCCACATAACGGCGGGTCAGCGTATCATAGGATCTCCCAGAGACCTGCACAAACAAACAGCAAAAGAAAAGCTCAGCCAACGAAATACAGGCATACAAAAGAGAAAAATACAAAAAAGATGCCTAGACAGAAAAGAGTAAGCACACTCACCGGCATATCAGGATCAACCCTGTAAGCAGCAGGAGCCTGCTCGGGGACGAGTACCGACACCCTCCGCCTCAAGGAATCCCTGCGAACATATCTAAAATCCGGCCCAGGCACCGGAACCTCTGAGGGACCTGGCGGGCCAGCCTCCCTCTCCCTCGCCAACACCTGTGGCGTCCTCAACTTCCTCCTCACGAAGGTCCCATACTCCTCTCCAAACAAGACAAACTCATCGGCACTCACGCCGCCCAGATACCTCTCAAACTCCAGCACGTCCATATCCCGGGAATCCATCATCCCAAAAGGCGGGTCCCTCGGAGCCAGGGGGAGCATACCCGGGCCATGCTGCCAAAAGACCCTCTCTCCCAAGTACATGACGTCACAGGTCAGGCCCCGCAGCATCTTCCGCTGCGCCGTCACCGCGGGAGCACCCTCAAACTCATCAGCCTCATACCGAGCCCAGGGGTACAAAGCAAACGCCTCCGGGCTATCTCTCCCCAGATGCTCCTGCACCTCCCCGTAGGTAATGGTGAGCTTCCCCCTACTGGTCCTCCTCCTCCTCGCCGGACGGGCCCAGCCCAACATAGCAGGATAGGCCGCTATGGCCCCATCATCTCGATCCCACGGGAAGCACCGAAAGATCTCGTAGAACCACACCTGCGACAAAAGCAGAAAAGGCTCAGTGCAAGAGAAAACGGAGAAATGATAAGTTGCTAAATCAAAAACAGCAATAAACTCATACCTCCAAAGCAAAATCAAAGCAGGCCAAAGAACTGGCCACGCCCCGGCTAAACCGGTCCAAGGAGAAGTAAAGCTCAGCCAGGCCCGCCTCGCCCCAAGCTATATCGCAGACTCTCTCCAAATCAATCAAGATCTCTAGCAGAGCAAAAGGAGACATAGTCGCGTGGTTCGAGAACAGAGTCTCGAAAAGGGCAAACCACAGAAAGGAGCATGCCAACTGATCCGCCGTCACCAGGTCGGTACCACGGTAATAGGCCCCAATACTGGCCGTAATCCTCATCTCCACATCGCTGTACAGCATGCCTAGGCCCCTACGAGGAAGAAGCGCAAAGCCCAGCAGCTCAGCCAGTACATCCTCGGCTATCCTATCCCTCCACCGCACTGGCCCTCCTTTGAAGGAAAGCCCGGTGATAGCAGCAAAATCGATGGGCGTCACCGTCACCTCGCCCCAGCTCAGATGGAAGGTGTGGGTGGTATCCCACCAATACTCAGATAAACCCAGGAAGATACTCTTGTTCTTCCTCGTATCAGAGATCCCGGCCAAGTTCTCCACGAACACGCCCAAGCCGAAAGCATACACCAACCTCTTAGGGCTCGGCCTGCCCCCCATAGAGATGTCCGGCAACTGCTGCCACAGCTCCACTACAGCCTCGAGCGATCCCCGAGTCTTCATCTTTTTGTTTTTCCCAGCCAAAAGCCCCTCATCCTGCAGGTAAACACAGCAAAGGTACGTCAGTCACAGTACTAAATACCAAGGCATAAAAAAAAGGGGTCCATCACAAAACACGGCACACATTGCACATATTTTCACATGTAACCCGTCACCAAACACGACACACATTACACATAATTTTCACATGCAACCCGTCACAAAACACGGCATGCATTGCACATAATTTTCCCCATGCAGTCCGTCACGAAACATGGCACACACTGTACAAATTCACTCAACAGAGGTATTAAGCCCTACACGACACATTCTCAAAAAGACCCGTCACAAAACACGGCACATATTGCTCATAAACTCCCCACAAAAGTCCGTCACCAAAAACACGACACACACTGCATTATACATTTTTCAAAAGAAAAGTCCGTCCCTACACGACACATACTTTCAGACAAAACCCGTCACAAAACACGGCACATGTCACATTTTTCGCAAAACTTGTCCCTACATGGCAATTTTTCTCACAATGTACACACGAAAATAGCATAAGGTACAAAACGCCAAAGCATGCATTTTCAAAGAGAGGCACTTTATTTTTACAAATAAGAGCTAATCTACACATTTTTGCACAAAATTCACATACCCACAATTTTTACATGCTCAATTTCAACAATTCATCACGAATTTCACAAAAAGCATGGCAAATAACAAAAGCCCCAAATATGCGAAAAACTACAACCTAGTTCTAGCATTCAACAATTCAAGCAAGGAATCAAGGCTAAATTGATTTCTTACCTCCCCGGTGTTCCTAACCTGCCGATTATGCACCTCCGAATTTGGATACAACACATCCGGGTTCTTCGAAGAAGGCACGAAGGAGATGCAATTTCTTTGAAGCTCCATCCTTTGTTCGATCACCTCTTGGCTCCGTTGACGACGTCCCCTCCTTGATCCTTCCGCCATCGCAAGCAATTCAAGCTAAGAAAATGGAGAAATTTGGACAACAATGGAGTTTTTCTCCTTCTCTCTCTCTCTCTGGTGCAACCCATGGCCAAATTACTTCTTTGCCCTTATAATCTTTGCCCCTGGCTGTCCAAAGGCCTATTTCGACAGATTCAACGCAGTTTGGTCCTTAACCCATCAAAACAAGCACTGGCCATCAAAGTAAGCCCGAGCTCCTTCCCCAGCAAGTCAAAAAGGGAATTCTTGCAAACCCGTACAAGACCGCATATCCCCAGCACCGGTCATCATCGTAAGCCCAGATTTTGCCCACTAAACGGTGAAACAAGCGCCAGCACCTCCAAGGCACAAAACGCCTCCAAAATGCTCAATGGCAACGCAAGCACTGGCCATCAAAGTAAGCCCGAAGTCACCTTCTCAGCAGGAAAAGCCCCTACAAGGCCACGATGATCCCCAACAGATGAACACCGGCAGTCGTCGTAAGTTCAACCTTCTCCCCAGCGGACAAAGCACGAGGCATCTACACCTCTCGCAATCAAAGCACAAGGCAGCCACGCCTCCACAACCGCAGCCAGAAGACGAATCAAGTCCTCAAGTATGACACACCCACAATCACAAGACGAATCAAGTCCTCACGCATGATGCAACCACGGTCAGAAGATGAATCAAGTCCTCATGCATGACACAACCGCAGTCAGAAGACGAATCAAGTCTTCATACATGACATATCCCCAGCCCGGAAGGCTTTAAACCACTCGGTCCGGAAGACCGTATAAATCTCCCACATCACTATCTCCAGCCCGGAAGGCTTTAAACCACTCGGTCCGGAAGACCGTATAAACCTCCCACATCACTATCTCCAGCCCAGAAGGCTTTAAACCACTCGGTCCGGAAGACCGTATAAACCTCCCACATCACTATCTCCGGCCCGGAAGGCCTTAAACCACCCGATTCGGAAAATCGTAATATTTCCATCTTAGGACGCCACCACGTCCTTACAGTCAACCTCGGCGGTCACACCACAAACCATCTTCTCGTAAGATTACCTATCTTCTCGTAAGATTACCCATCTTCTAGTAAGATTGCACACCCAGGACGCCACCACATCCTTACCACCGACCTATGCGGTCACACAGGATGCCACCACGTCCTTATCACCGACCTATGCGGTCACACAGGATGCCACCACGTCCTTACCATTGACCTATGCGGTCACCCCGGGACGCCACCACGTCCTTACCACTGACCTATGCGGTCACCCCGGGACGCCACCACGTCCTTACCACTGACCTATGCGGTCACCCCAGGACGCCACCACGTCCTCACAGTCGACCTCGGCGGTCACACGACACCCAGGGCACCACCACGCCTGTATACACTCACAATTTCATGACCTCTGAACTATGACCAGGCTTGATTCCCGCCAAGGATACGTAGGAATCCTATCACAGGGTCCAGCCATCGACCTATGCGGTCACCCAGGACGCCACCACGTCCTTACCATCGGCCTATGCGGTCACCCAGGACGCCATCACGTGCTTACTTTTGGCCTATGCGGTCACCCAGGATGCCGCCACGTCCTTACCATTGACCTATGCGGTCACCCAAGACGCCACCACGTCCTTACCACCGACCTATGCGGTCACCCACAGGATACCATCACATCCACACATAGAGTTTCAGTAAGAGGACATCTCCCATCCTCGTGCACAACAACACTCACCCCACACACGAACTACGAGTAGGCTTGATTCCCGCTAGGGATACGTAGGAATCCTATCACAGGGTCCAGCCAACTGACCTAACCGGTCACACACACCCAGGACACCGCCATGTCCTCACACATCGACCTACACGGTCACTTCCTCTCCCAGCACGCGATCCAGATTAGGACCCTTATCTTACCGATGACCCCACTTCTTCCGTAAGTAACGTCGTCGAGGGGCTTCTGTAAGTACCCTAATCTGGATCACCTTCTTTCGAGCACATGGGAAACACCGCAGACTCACAAACGCAGTCTCAAAGACCTCTGACACTCAAAACCCTCAAAAACCCCCAACCAAACCAAGGAAGGAACCTTTCTGGGATAAAAGGGACAAAAGGTCCTTTTGGGAATTATTCAGAAATCAGAAAAGCACAAATGGTCCGTACGGACCTCTTTGCTGCAATAATTACTGAATCCCCTTAAAGTCCAATATATTCCCTCAAATCCCGGAGAACATCATTACTGGAATGCATGGTTGGTCCGTACGGACCTTATTGCATGCATAGTTGGTCCGTACGGACCTCTTTGCAACCAGACATAATGATTTCAAAATCTTCTTAATTTCCACAAATTCCCGTAAATCGAGGAAAACCAAAATTTTGGATTACCTAAGAGGTTCGTACGGACCTCTTTGCAGGTTTTCCTACACTATAAATAGAGGGCTCCCCCTCCCTCATTTCACACATCTCCCTCTTCTCTCCTCCTCCCCAGCCTTCAGGCATCCCTCTAAGACCCTTCGGGGCACTCTCGGCCCCTTTCGGATCCTTCCGAGGCCTTCCGAGCCCCCTCGCAGTGCTCCGAAGCCTCTTCGAGCGCTCCCGCGACGCTCCCACACTGCCTCGAGGCACTCTCGAGGTACTCTGAGGCCCCTCGTGGTACTCCGAGGCCTTTCCTGGTCTTTCCCAAGGCGTCACGACTCTTTCCGAGTCAAACCGGCGATCCCGACGCACGCCGAACCTCTGCCCGAATCCAACCAACGATTCCAACGCACGCCGAAACTCTGCCCGAGTGATCCCTGCGATCCCAACGCACGCCGAACCTCTACCCGAACGCAACCTACAATCCCGACGCACGCCGAAACTCTGTCCACAGATAACCGGCTCCTCCCGAAGCAATCCCGGTCCATATCGGAACACTATTCCATCCTCAAACACTATTCCCCAGCGGAAGACAGACACGAACCAACATTGGTAAGGCTTCCTTCCTACACTATTTCAATACATTTCAATAAGCAGTGTACAATGTAGACATCTGATACAACATGCATTTTTAAAAAGCACATACACACACACACACAACAGTTAAAGAATATTAGGGGTATCCGAAAGACTCGTTTTTACGAGGCGACTCGGGTGAGCTCTAAGATTCTAATATTCTCTTCCCGAGGAGTCATCTGACCTCCGAACTCAAAATCTCATCACACAAAAATAGTTTATTTTTAAACTGATGCCCTTTTTCATTGTTTTGGGCTTAATAAAAATGGCGTGGCGACTCTACAAAATGAAAAAACGGCGAGACATCTCCCAACTACCACAAAATGGAATAAGCCAGATGCCGGGGCGCGAACACGCTGCCTATCGGATCCGGGCCATTTCCGAAACGCGACGAACAATGCGAGATGCCGGGGGCCCCCCGCGCGCGAGCCGGATCCCGGGTAATCTCAACGGTGTATGTTGTGATGTATTTATAGCCTCTGATAAGAGCTGGAATTGCACTGGATCGCGTAGAATCCCTAAAATCATGGAGAGAGTCATGGACGTATATGACTCCAAAATTGTAGGAGACGGTTATGGAAAGTCTTTGGTCGACGTACGTCTCTGTAGGTCGAGGTCGCTTGAGTAAGTCAAGGTCGACCTGACTTCGTATTATAGCCGGATAGAAATTGTATAAGGAGATGATCGTATGTCGGACAAAGCTAGGTCGGGACCAATGATGGTCGAACAATGAGCTAGGTCGACTGATCTTTGCTATTGGGCCATAGGCCTTATAATAATTGGGTCGACCTGCTTGATAACGCTGCTGTAATAACGCCTGAATAATTGGGCTTCGTACGTTGGGCCTATCCCATCACTTTTATTCCGTTCAATATATATATATATATATATATATATATATATATATATATATATATATATATATATATATATATATATATATATATATATATTCAACCTTATTGAATTATATATAACAACCCAATATACATAATTGTTATGAACATAACTCTTGAAACATAATCCACCATTTAGTAACCAATTTCAATTTCTTTGATAATCGGACTTTCTACATTTCGAAGCACCCCCGCATTTACAAGTGTACGTAGGCCTACATTTTTATACTTCATATGGGCATTTCATTGTTTCTTGGGAAAACCTTTTCAAAATGTAATTATTTTCCAAAGTATACTCATCCCCACATTTTCGGGGTAGCCTTTAACTTAGCAATAAAGCCATCATTTCGTTCATCAACATCGTTTGATTGTGGTGTACACGGTATACATTTTTTTAATGTAACAAACCCTCAGGTTGTGTCATGTAAATTTTCTCTTGTAAATCTCCATTTAGAAAATTTATTTTTACATCCTTTTAATATACTACAAGATTCCGCAAAAAAAAAAATCGCAAGTACAATTTTTATTCTCGTAATGAGAGAATAAGTATAAAAGTAATCAAGGTATTCATTTTGCTTGTAACCATTAACTACAAGTCTAGCCGTTTACTCATTGATTATTCCATCGGCATTCAATTTGCTTTTTTGAAATTTCACTTATATCCTAGTGTTTTACTACCCGGAGGTACTTCCACTAGTTACAAAGTGTGATTTTCTAATATGAAATTAATCTCAATTTTAATAACAGTTTTCCACAAATTTTATTCCGAAGCGCTCAATAGATTTATAACTTTGTGATTCAATTTTTAGCATTGAAATTACCCGATCCGTGGCCGGACTGGCATCTCGCGTTGTCGGAGGTGTCGCTGTTTTTTGTAGAGTCGCCATGCCGTTTTGATTATGCCCAAAACATTAAAAAAAGACTCTTTTGTTTGGTTTTGTTGTGTGATGAGATTTTGAGTTCAGAGGTCAGGTTACGTCTCGGAAAGAGATAGTTGAGCTCACCCGAGTCACCTCGTATACACGAGTCTTTCGATACCCTTCTTTCTTTAAATGTTGTGTGTGTGTGTGTGTGCTCTTTTAAAAATGCATTTTGAAAGTAATGTCTACATTGTAGACGATGTATTTAAAAGAAATATTAAAATATTAAAAACAATTGAATGAGATTTGGAAGGAGGCCTTACCAATGTTGGTTCATGTCTATCTTCCGCGGGGGAATGTGTTTGACTTGAGATGTAGGGGGTCGATAGGGACTGACCGGGATGGACCGGTGTGTCTGCCCGCAGAGCTTTGGGATGTTTCGGGATGGACAGATGTGTGCCGGCGGAGTTTCGGGATGCCTCAGGGTGGACCGACAGGGCTTTGGGATGCTTTGAAATGCCTCGGGATATGCCTCGGGATGGCTCGGGAGGTACCGGCATGGCTTCGGGATGCTTCGAGATGCCTCGAGATGGATCGGCAGGGCTTCGGGATGGACCAGCAGGGCTTCAAGATGCTTCGGGAGCGCCTCGAGATGGCTCGGGAGCACCTCGAGATGCTTCGAAATGGACCGATGTGTGTCGGCATAGCTTCGAGATGCTTCGGGAGTGCCTCGAGATGGCTCGAGATGGATCGGCAGGACTTCGGGACGGACCGGGATGGACTGGGATTGCCTCAGGAGGGCTTCGGAGCACCTCGAGAAGGCTCAAATGGCCTTGAGAAGGAACGAAAGGGACCGGGATTGCCTCGGGAAGGCTGAGAGGGGAGCCAGAAGGCTCGGGGAGTGGGGAGAGAGGAGAGAAGGGAGGTGTGAAGAAAATGAGAGAGGGAGCCCCCTATTTATAGGCTCCAAAAATCTGCAATATGGTCCGTATGGACTCTTCTGTTATTGCTGAGTTTTTGGTTTTCCTGGATTTCAGGGAATATTGTGGACTTTTGGGAGATTTGGGGGATTTTTTACCTGTTGAGCAAAGTGGTACGTATGGACCAATCTTGCATTACAAATTGGTTCATATGGATATCATTGCAAGCTAGTTCTCGTTGAGAGTTTTCCAACCATATATGACATGTCTCAATAGGAGTCCGTATGAAGGAGTTATGACCTCCGGAAGTTTGCCCTTGGTTTTTTCATTATGCTCGGATGGAGAGCGGTCCGGATTAGGGTACTTATAGAAGTCCCTCGTCGACGTCACTTACGAAGGAAGTGGGGTCATCGATAAAAATAAGAATCCCGATCTGGACTTCTCGTCGGGAGGGAAGAGATAATTGACCAGGTTGGTCGAACGGCTAGACCCTTTGATATGATTCCTACGTATCCCTGAGTGGGAATCAAGCCAATTGTAGTTTGTGTGTGAGATGACCGCTTGGATCGGATGCCTGAGGACGTGGTGGTGTCCTAAGGTGACCGCTTGGGTCGGATGGATGTGGACGTGGTGGTGTCCTGAGTGAGATTTATGTGGACGTGGTGGTGTCCTGTGGTGGAAGTAGTGAGGACGTGGTGGTGTCCTGAGAGGATATTTGTGTGGACATGGTGGTGTCCAGAGAGGAGATTTGTGTGGACGTGGTGGTATTCTGAGAGGAAGTAGTGAGGTTTGTGTGAACGTGGTGGTGTCCTGAGAGGAAGTAGTGAGATTTGTGTGGATGTGGTGGTGTCCTGAGTGAGATTTGTGTAGACGTGGTGGTGTCCTGAGAGGAAGTAGTGAGATTTGTGTGGACGTGGTGGTTTCCTGAGATGAAGTAGTGAGATTTGTGTGGACGTGGTGGTGTCCTGAGTGAGATTTGAGTGGATATGGTGGTGTCCTGAGTGAGATTTGTGTGGACGTGGTGGTTTCCTGAGTGAGATTTGTGTGGATGATAGGCTAAATTCGCACGCCTACAAATTAACCAAAGACTTGGCCACAATAATGTAGCTAGAGCAAGTCCAGGATCGAACACGAAGAACGGTTATAAGTTTGCACAATTGTCACTTGACAAGATTGGGGGTCTAAGATTGATTTTGATTACTTCCTAAGACGGAAATAAAAACTAGATTGTAAACAAATAAAGAAAAGCACTTTGGATTAATTAATATCCCCGTCTATCGTTCAAATATCATCGATCAACTCTTTTCAATTTTATCCTATTCACTCGATCACGAGATGTATTTCAATCTCTATCTCTTTCTTTGATATTAGTTAATAGCAGTGACACACTCACTAATAACCCTAATCAATATTCAAACCTAACTGACACAGTCTAGATTTAAAATATCAATTGATTACCGATTTAAGAGATTAAGATTGAGAACACTTTATAATATTATTTCAATTAGATAATTGTCTATTTTCTCCTACTTCATAATCCACCATGACACATGAATGGACTATAAAGATGCTACTTGTGAAACCCTAAATTGACACAATCTTAGGGGATTCTAGCAATAAATCAATAACAAAGATTTAACAATCGGCCTAATTGCAAAACCCTAGAAATCAATTTACGCAATCAAGAACAGAAGAAAATATAAATAGGATAAAAGATATGAAAAGAAGTTAACCTCAATTGAATTCCAGAACGGTTCCAATAATCAAATCCAAAGTAAAAGAAATTAGTTCTCCATGGAAAATAATAAATCTCTCAAAGTAAAATAAAAGTTGGAACCCTAAATATTTTCTAAAAGGAAGTATCTATCCTCCACCCTAAAAACCTAAATCTACAAGGAAAAGAAAAAGGAAGAAATAAAAAAAGGTTTTAAAAAAAGTAAACAGTAACGACGGCGGAAGTACGACTCGTGGCAAAAATTACATTCGTGCTGATAACAAGTACGACTCGTGCTTACAAGCACAAGTCGTGTTTTTCTTGGTCTAATTTCCTTTGATTCGATTCGCAGTTGTACTTTGGTCACTGTACTTTACTCTTTTGAACTTTGGTCACTCAAGTTTCTAGATTTGCAATTTAGTCCTTCATGTTTCCAGATTTGCAGTTTGGCCCCTGAACTTTATAATTCCAGTTTACTCCCCAGTTTTCCATAATTGCAGTTTGATCCCTAGATTTCTCAGATTTATGTAAAACAGTCTTAAGCTTCACGATCTTGACTTTGACTCCTCAAGAGTATTACATCCGGATATGAAATAAAACAACTAAAATACCCTCGAATTACAATAACTCTCAACAACATCTCACTTTAGCATATTATCCCAAAATTACATCAAATCTAAACTAAATACATCAAAATAAGAATAATATGTCTAGAAAAATAGGGAATTACATATAACATAATCCACCACATCAGTGGACGTGGTGGTGTCCTGAGAGGAGTAGTGAGATTGTTTGAAGGTGTCTATACCTAAGTTGAGGCTTAGTTCAGGAGTATGAACCTAAGTTGAGGTTTAGTTTAGGAGTATGAACCTAAATTGAGACTTAGTTCAGGAGTATGAACCTAAATTGAGACTTAGTTCATGATTATGACCTAAGTTGAGGTTTAGTTCAGGAGTATGAACCTAAATTGAGACTTAGTTCAGGAGTATGACCTAAGTTGAGGTTTAGTTCAGGAGTATGAACCTAAATTGAGACTTAGTTTAGGAGTATGACCTAAGTTGAAACTATTCTAAGGCATTTGGACCTAGGTTGAGACTATTCTAAGGCGTCTGGACCTAAGTTGGGTTTGATGGTGTATTTTGTGAGTCATGAAGGAACTTCGTTTGTGGGAATTTTTAGAAAGGAATCATGCCGTGCTGGGATTCTTCTTTTATGTAGTGTTTATTACATCTATGTCTTGTATTTGAAATTTATTGACATACCTTTGCTGTGTTTACCTGCAGGAGGAGGCGCCTTTGTGAGGAGGAAGTTAAGGACGTGTGGTGCCTCTGATCGAGATAATGAGGATGTGGGGTGCCTCTGACCGAGTTGTTGAAATATTCGAGGACGTGGGGCACCTCTGACCGAGTTGTTGAAATGTTTAAGGACGTGGGGCGCCTCTGATCGAGTTGTTGAAATATTGAGGACGTAGGGCGCGGGGGCCTCTGACCGAGTTGTTGAAATGTTGAGGATGTGGGGTGCCTCTGACTGAGTTGTTGAAATGTTGAGGACGTGGGGCGCCTTTGACCGAGTTGTTGAAATGTTTAGGATGTGGGGTGCCTCTGACCGAGTTGTTGAAATGTTGAGGACGCCGCAGGTGCTGGCCAAGGAGAGGATGGATGCGGGAGTCTTTACCAGGTGGTTCTGCCGATGACTCAGAGTAGGACTCTTTTTTTCTTTTCTGTGTATGTTAGTGAGAAGAGCAACAAAATATTTGTATTTATATGCATAATGTATTCACATGTAATGAACTCTTTATTTGAACTTTATTGGTGATAACTTAGGAGTTTTTTCTACTCCCTTTTTATTGTGTTTTGTGCATGTCGTATGAGCTTGAAATGTTTGTGGTATATGGAGGCTGAGGCAGCTTTGGCAGGTTTTTTGAGCAGTCGGGGGCTGAAACAGCTTTGACTGTTTCATGAGCGCCGAAGGGAGTGATGTCTCCTAGGACTTATCTGGTTTGTGTGTGATAGCCAATCTTTTCATGGTTATCTCCCTCGGGATGTGTCACAGAGCTTTGTTGGATGTAGTAGGCCATTGTAGAGCCGGTGAGGACATCGTTCCCTTAGTTTTGGGGGAGACTTTCCACGGTATAGATCGCTTGGCGATGGGGGACTGGTTCATGCATGGGGGAAGCCCCTGCTTTGGTCACTTTGTGGTTGCGAGAGAGGCTTTAAGCAATGCATGTGCTTCTGACATCTTTTAGTCCGTGGACATTTACTCAGCGACCTCTTATCTTGGATATGGATCAGTCCACTTGGGAGAGGTGGATGGCTCGACTTGGCATCCATCAGATCCGTTGGTGGGTTCCCCATTGGGGAATTGAGACTAGGAGGTCCTTTCAGGAAGGTTCCTATGTTGTCAGGGTTCCGGGGTTGTCTCAGTATTCTTTCTACATCCTGTTGCTTGTTTCTCGACAGTTTTGGAATGAGGCAGGAGCCTTTGCTGGGCTGGAATAACATGGCTACAACCTTAGGAGTGCAGAAGCTTGGGTCAACCCTCGAGATATCACGGGAGATGCTTTATTTGACTACGGGACTCTAGTTGACAAATTGGCGGGGAGAGGTTCCCTTTTATAGACTCGTAGGGAGGAGATCCGAGCCGAGGCACGGGCGAACGATACTCTGAGAGCGGCTGGATTGCTTGACATGACTGGAAGGACTCCTGATCTGTGAAGGAGGGAGACAGATGTAGTTCACGGGGAACAAAAGTAGAAGAGTCGGGAACGAGGGAAGAAAGGGAAGAATAGCGAATGGATAAGCACGAGTGGCACAGAATGACCTTGTGAAAGTCTAAGTATCCATTCATTGTTATTTGCAGACACATTAACTGTTAAATGTTTTAAGTTGTCTTTTAGCATGTTGTGAGTTTGAGAGTAGACCGTGCTTGAACTCATTAAGAGGTGTTTTAACTTGTAGTGATTTGTGATTTGCTTTTAAAGCTTTGTCGAGACGTAAAATCTCTTGCTTTCTTTTGCCTGGGCCTTGATGGCATCCAACTTTTGGAATTTCGTGTATTCCTTAGACCAAACCAATGAAGGCTGCCTATGTTCCCCTTGAGGGGCTCAGGTCTCCATAGTTCGACCCTCTTTTTGTGAGAGAAGGGGGAGATAAAAAAGGGGGAGAATGGTGCAACCCTGATTTTGCCTAGATTGCCCTATTAGGGTTTTCAATCTAGCTGGTATGTTCTTCAACACCTTTGTATATATATATATATATATATATATATATATATATATATATATATATATATATATATATATATATATATATATATATATATATATATATATATATATATATATATATATATATATATATATATATATTTTTTTAATCAATCAGTCAACCAAAGATGTGAGAGAAATGACTTGTAATGTACACTCGCAAGGGCGTATATATTATTTCTTGAAAAGGTGGGAACTGGTCCCTTTTTGTGTGAATGCCTTATTTGATGTAGGCACAAAATAACATGCTTTTGGGTTTGACTCTTTTGAGAGAGTATGAGCACTGAAAAGCTTGTAAAAGTGTATGGAAGCCCTTGCTAACAGAAAATCAGTGTTTAGCTCTATTTTTCCTATTTTGTAAAGAAAGAAGACTTGTCGAGACATCTGAAAACTTGATTTGTTCACAATGATCACATGTTTGCTTAAAACCCTTTGTTGATGTTCGGGTTATTCAACAATTAAACCTGATATGCTTGATTAATCACGAGGAGAAAGTCAACCGGTATCAAGGATCGAGTTGGATCAGGTGTGAGAGAAGGTTTGTGTATAAGAGAGGTCATTGGTGAGACCGGGTTTGTGGATTTGTATGTGTTTATGATCGGACTATTTATGGTTGCCTACGTTCCCCTTAAGACAAGGAGCTCAGGTCGACGTAGTTCGGGGCCGAACCGTGTTTGGCTTTGGGGCAAGGGCATGCATATTGTGCGGCCTTTGGCGAAAAGGCTCAGACGGAAGGTTGGATGATGAGGCACGTGCCTTGAGGTGATTCATTGACGAGTCGTATTTGATGGAAACTTCAATGATTCCATTGCTTATTGATCATTGCTCTTACGGGATGAGAAAGAATTTGAATATAGCTTAATGACTTATGAGGCTTTTGCCTTTGCCTTCCTCCATTGAGCTTCGACTAGCGATCTTTGGGTCCTTGGCTCTTTTTTTTTCTTTTTTTTGAAGCCCCAGCTTGAACTTGCTTGATGCACATGAGGGGGTAGGAAAAGCCCCTAGCTTGTTGTTGACATGAGAGAAATCATTTAGTGATGTAGCTGTCGTCGTTGACTTGGTCAAGGTGATGGTAGGGATATGATTTTGGAAAGTGTATGGCTTGATGGAGGTCTTTATGTGGGGTATGGTAGGGTGTATGGGGAGCTATCGATTGACTTTCTCACACCAATTAATCAAAGCATTAATCATTTGGGGGAATTATTTGTTGAGCAAAGCAAGTGATCATATAGAACAAAACATTTCATTAAATGTAATGTGGAGTGAAAAATAATGTCTCAAGTCTAGCAAGAAAAGAAAGAAAACTTGCGTATGGAAAATTGAAGACTTAATTACAATGTCTGAGGAAGACTTGATTGAATGAGAAAAGTACTAGAACCTACAAGGTTTGACTGTATGATTTTTTTGTGTTTTTTAGAGTGTAGAGGGGGGGAGAAGAAGACTCGATATTATTTAGGCAAAGTATCGACAAAGAATTCTCCGATTTGCGTCTCTGTAGGCTCTTCAAGAGCTCCCAAATTCACTTTGGTCAAAACCTTCTAGGCAGCTTGGGCCCGGTTTTCCTCTCGTTTGACAGCATGCTTAAAGATTTGTTTAAGGTATTGTTCTTTTAATGTGTTTGCGTATTTATCAAGTGAATCATTTATTAACTGTTTTTGATTAGTTAATTTATCATTTATTAAAGTGGCAATGAGGGGATACTCAGAAAGATCGAGTTTTTATTCAAAGCATAAAGGAATACAGTGCCCGCTACAAACGCAAAATCTTTAGGCGTAAGGCCGTCAGATGACTCGAGAGACTCAAACTTAAATACAACAGACTCGGGGTCCTTTTCGAAGCTAGACTATAGGAGATGAGGGTTTAGACCAAGCTTCAAAATTATTTCCTCCTTGCTAGCTGTGGGTCCGGATAGGGTTCTTCATTGGCATTTTGATGGGCTTGAGAGAGTACAGAGGACTCATCCATATCGAATACTACCATGTTCACCCTATTATTCCCGGTGAATGGATTTCCAACTATGTTGGGACAGCGGGGGCGTTCCAATTTTCCTTCTTCAATTAGCCCTTGGACCACTTGTTTAGTATGACGCAATTGTCGGTGGTGTGGCCGGGGTAGTTGTGAAAAGCACACCGCTTGCTCATATCCATGTTCGGGTTAGGATTCCTCGGGTGATAATTTTTGAGGGGCTTGAGCATGTTCTGCTTCACCAACGCCTCGAACACTTGGCTTAGAGACATTCTGAGGTTGTCGAAGTGCTGAAAACACTGCTGTCGGGGAGGATTGTTATTTCTCAGGGGCGCTTGATCGCGGCTTCCTTGGACTCCGTTCTGGATGTAGTGGACTACTCCAGCGGGCTCTTTTCCTTCATTTGGAACAGGCGTCAGATTTGACGGGACTGCCTGGTAGTGGTAGGAAGAAGCAAGGGTGGCCGCTGTATTTTGTAGGCTCAACGTCTTTTTGAACATGGTCTCGGCATTGACCATGGCGCGAAGATCGGGATAGAAGTGGTGGCTAATCAAGGCCATCAAAGATGGTTTGAGGCAGGAATGGAAGATATCCATTTGCTCTTCCTTGGAAAGCGGATCCATTATCTCGCTTAGTTTCCAATTCCATCTTTTGTAAAACTCTCCCACAGGCTCGTCATCCTTCTGCTCGGTGGCTTGCAGATCGTGGCGGTTGGTTTCCCACTCGAAGTTGGCACGGTACTTCTCTAGGAAGATCTCGCTGATTTGATCCCAAGTGGAGAATTTTCCGCTTTTACGTTGAGGAACCACCTCAGTGCCATGGATTTGAGGGAGTGTTGGAAGTGATCTACCATTTGTTGAGGGGTGGCCCCTTTGGCTCTCATACCTAAAATGTAGGTATCGATGTGAGTCTTTTGGCATTCCATCCCATTGGACATCTCCATTTCCGGCATTCTGAACTTCGGGGGGAGAGGAACCACCTTGCTCGGGTCTGTGGGCATAAGGGAGTCCTTCCGAGAGTTGGCCAATTTCCCTTGCATATCCTTCATTTGTTCGACCAACCAAGCCATATGAGGGTCAGTAGGCAGAGGCAGGCTGCCATTTTCTGGGATGGAAACCGAAGACGAAGGTGGATTGGATGTGGGATTTCCATCTGGGAATCTTGGGGAGGTAGTTGAGTGTATACCAACCCGTATCCTTGATTGTTGAAATTGGAGCCAAGGGCGTGATTGCCCAGACCACCATGGGTTATGTTTGGGAGTTGGGGGAATGTTTCATTAGCCCCAAGTGGCAGTCCGGCGGGTGGCAGATTTGAGATGTCCGGGTATTCGCTTGGTATGTCTGTTCCTGGCAGGCATTGGGATTTCAAATTGTGGCTGCGAGGCTCGTATAGAGGCAACATATTGAATCCCGGGGGATATCGAGAGACACTTGGATCTGGGGGAGAGGGCCCATAGGTGTGCGGGTGATATTGAGTTTGCGGGGCAGAGCCGAGAAATTGATTGTGCAGGGGTTGGCAGGTCGGAACTGTTTGACTAAAGCTCGAGTGGAGATTTGAGCGGGAGCTGCTTTGCATTGTCGGGTTCCCATAGCTTTAGGGAGGAGGGACCTGCTGATAGCTTTGGGCAGCCGGGGGAGCAGGCATGTCTTCGTCTTCTATGAGAACGAAGGTTCCATCGGGTTGGGGAACGGTGACAGCTCCGTGATGACGCATGGTTTCTACGATCTAGGCTTGCTGCTCTTCTTGGCGCTTCTTAAGGGTTTCGAAGGCTTGCAGCACCTCCTCCATTTTCTGGAGACTTCTCAGGGGCGGAGTTCCGTTTCCCTCACTGTTATTTGTCGACCCTGCCATGGGAGAATAACAGACTGTTGGTATCGCTGAACCGGAAGGGCTGTCGGACCTTGTGACTTCGATACTGAAAAGACGGCACCCGGGTACTCTCAACCACTCTCGGTTCGCTGGAGGGGGTGAAGGGTAAGGTTTAGACTCGGGAAGACCTTTTTTGGATAAAGGGGGAAAGCTCATGCGACATGCAGTTTCCTCTTTTATGTTTTTTTTTGTTAATTTACTTAAAATGTGTTTTCTCAGAATCCTAAATTGGTTGGAAAATATTGCTCTTCTTTTTCGCGACTATTCTAGATCCTGGGTAAGTGGAAACCATCACTGCGGCTATAAGCCCCTCGTTTGGCACCTGTATTTCGACTTCTCAGGGTGGACAGCCCCGGGCGAGGGTCCTATAGGGCAAACAGTTTCCACCAGCCAAAAGAAAAATGAACCTAAGGACCGAGCCTGTCATGTTCGTTTTAATGCGTCTGCCATATGAATAGTGAACGTAGCCAGTACCTAAGTCAAGATCGGGTCAAGAGTTTCGCGTGACCTTTCTTTACCTTGCTTGCGCAAGGGATCTATGACGTTAGGTTTTAGCTAGGTCATATTGTCATGGATGACGCATTAAAGGCTTGATGAAATGGTGTCATGTGGGCATGGACGTATATCCGGTACGGATCATTGTCTGGGTGTAGCTTTGGAAATCAAGATCGGGTCTAGATTTTAGCATGACCTTTCATCGTCTTGCTTGCACAAGAGATCTTGATTTCTGGGCTTTGACTCAGATAATGGCCGTCATGGGATATGTATCCAGGCTTTATGACAAGGACTGGGTCAAAAACCAATCGAGTCTGGACAGAGTGTGACTCAATAGTGCATGGTTGACACTGGCTAGGATGGGATGTTTGGAATGCTCCCGTGCGCGCTCGAGAGGCATAGGAACACCAATCGAACTGCATCTGAGACCATCCCGAGTTTGCGGTTGTAGTGTGCAGTGTACAGGATAAGAGTGCGCGTAGTGTGCGGTTACTAAAATTCTTTTCTGAATAAAACAAAAAGTTTTGCAAAATTAATTTTAAATGTATATACACAGATGTATTATGATGCATTTTTTGTATTTTTTTTGAATAAGCAAAAAAAGTAAAGCACATGCACACACACAACAGTTAAAAAAGGGTAAAATGAAAGTTTGACCCTCATCATTGTTTTAAAAAAAATATTTTATTTTAAAAGTTTTTAAAACAAAACGTTCCCAGCGGAGTCGCCAACTGAAATTACCCGATCCATGGCCGGACTGGCATCTCGTGCTGTCGGAGGTGTCGCTGTTTTTTGTAGAGTCGCCACGCCGTTTTGATTATGCCCAAAATATTGAAAAAGGCTGTTTTATTTTGTTTTGTTTTGTTTTGTTGTGTGATGAGATTTTGAGTTCGAAGGTCAGGTTACGCCTCGGGAAGAGATAGTTGAGCTCACCCGAGTAGCCTCGTATACACGAGTCTTTCGATACCCTTATTTCTTTAAATGTTGTGTGTATGTGTGTGTGCTTTTAAAAATGCATTTTGAAAGCAATGTCTACATTGTAGACGATGTATTTAAAAGAAATATTTAAATATTGAAATTAATTGAATGAGATTTGGAAGAAGGCCTTACCAATGTTGGTTCGTGTCTATCTTTCGCGAGGGAATTTGTTTGACATGAGATGTCAGGGGTCGATCGGGATGGATCGGGATTGCCTCGAGATGGACTGGTGTGTGTGCCGGCAGAGCTTTGGGATGTTTCGAGATGAACCAGTGTGTCCCGGCAGAGCTTCGGGATGTTTTGGGATGCCTCGGGGTGGACCGATAGGGCTTCGAGATGCTTCAGAATGCCTCGGGATATGGCTCGAGATGGACCGGCAAAGCTTTGGGATGCTTTGGGATGCGTCGGGATGGATCGGCAGGGCTTCGGGATACTTCGGGAGTGCCTCTGGATGGCTCGGGAGCGCCTCAGGATGCTTCAGAATGGACCGGTATGTGCCGGCAGAGCTTCGGGATGCTTCGAGAGTGCCTCGAGATTGCTCGGGATGGACCGGTGTGTACCGACAGAGCTTTGGGATGCTTCGGGAGTGCCTCAGAAGGCTTCGAGAAGGACCAAAAGGGACCGGGATTGTCTCGGGAAGGCTGAGAGGGGAACCTGAAGGCTGGGGGAAGAGAGGAGAGAAGGAAGGTGTGAAGAAAATGAGAGGGGGATCCCTCTATTTATAGGCTCCAAAAAACTGCAATATGGTCCGTACGGACTCTTCTGTTATTACTGGTTTTTTGGTTTTCCTGGATTTCAGAGAATATTGTAGACTTTTGGGAGATTTGGGGGATTTTTTGCGTGTTGAGCAAAGTGGTCCGTACGGACCAATCTTGCATTGCAAAATGGTATGTACGGACATCATTGCAAGCTAGTTCTCGTCGAGAGTTTTCCAACCATATATGGCACGTCTCAATCATAGTCCGTATGAGGGAGTCATGACCTCCGTAAGTTTGCCCTTGGTTTTTTCCATATGCTCGGATGGATAGCGGTCCGGATTGGGGTACTTACAAGCATGTAGGTTAGAAAATATGGGTTATAAAATTTTCTTATCCTACCTTCACTATGTTGAGGTCCCACCTCTTATTCATCATTTCCGTATGAGGAATTTCTTCCTTTTATATTGAATCATTTATCCATTTAAATAAGTTTGCCTCATCTTTTAATTTATACGAAATCATATTTTTAAAGAAAGAAGTGTTTCATAATTCCATTATAATACTTTTGTTTATACATTGAATCTTAGATTTATAAACAAGAATTTTGTACTCACTACTATTGTAATCATACCCAACAGATATACAATCATTAGTCTTTAGTCTAACTTATACACAAACTACAATTAGTTGTATTTTATCACTATCTATTTATTAAGTCAATTTTCAACTTTTTCTCTAAAAAGATAAAATTCAACATTTTACTTTTCAGCAAGCAACAGTAAAGGTAAAAACTTACATTTTACTATCATTTGTGTGAATAATATTCACATCTCGATTATCAATATGCATTGATTATAAATTCAAATAAATATTTGATAAGTCTTGTTTGTATCTATTTTGACCATATAAAAAGATTCATTCTCATTATTAATCACTTGAACACCCTTCTGTTTCATTTATTGAAACATCATTAATATCATTTTTGATGAAATCACTGTTGTCTCCTAAGACACGAGGTATATGTTTAACTATTTCAAACAACATTCACTAACTATGTCTTTGCCTTACGTATGTTCCACCTCATTAGCTTTCGTCACTGAAAGAATTAGACAACTTATTCTCTGATTCTCCAATTCTCTATTATCTTTTATGTTTCATTTTCACCCAACTTTGTAGGATCTTTAATAAGAAACCTCTCTTAGTTAAAGTTGGTCAAGTAGAACATCTTTTGTTGCCATTACTTAAAGTTGAAGCCAACAAAATTTTCTAACTTCTCACTATGGTGATCCGGAATACTTGTAACAACCAAATACCGTTAGAGATTTGTCTCTACACAAAGAGTCTTTCCCAAACATTAAATTTAATTTTCAACAAATATAAATTTGTTGTTGTAAATATAACTATCTAACTTAATTAGAGAATTCACTACAAAAATAAATTGATAATTCAATAGGAGAATTATCACGATTTAATTCTTATAACCACCCATATTTATAAACATATAAATTCTTTAATGTAATTATAGTTGGAGGTTAATTATTCCAAAATCGAAAGGTCTCATATGTCATCATAAACAACAATAGGATTTAACAACTTTATTCAAGAATTCCTATTGTTTTTATCGTTGTAACATTAGTAACATATTTCCCTTATAGGTTTTAACAACTTCTTCAAAGAAGCCCAATAATTTTAGTTCCTGTGACATTTGTCAATGTTCACAACAATAGAATTCAACAACTTCTTTCAAGAAGCTTTATTGTATTTATATTTGTGATTTTTGTCACTATTGACAATAATCGAATTTAACAACTCCTTTCAAAAAGCCCTATCATATTTGTCAATACATTATTGATAAAATCTAACGTTAAAAACTAAATCTTTCAACGTTTATCTTCTCAACTTAGTTTCAACGAACTAGTCAATTTTTCTAATTATAATTCTTGTGAACCATAAAAATGTTAAAGACTAAATCTTTAACGTTCATTTTCTCAATTTAGTTTATACGAACTTTTCAATTTTTCTTACTCTGATTCTCATGAAACATAAGACATATATCACCCATTTTATAAACAATAGAAGTGGCGTCGCCATAACTATTTTACACAATTGTCACAACATTCTTGATGTTCATCAATTAGTTCATTATATGTTCACAATTAATATTTTTTCCATCATAAATTGTTTTGTTCCTGAAATTTTATCTCCATATTTACATAATATATTTTGATCTCCACCGTCCAGATTGATCTTATATGAGTCTAGAACTTTTTCATCAAATTTGAGCTTGATTCAGCGGTTAACGAATCAAAAACTGCAATTTTACCATAGCTGGTAATTGCAAAAACGTCCTGGAATTTTCTTCCATCCGTCTGTTCCATCCTTTTTCATTTCTTTACATAGTTTCTCCCATGGCCACCTGAAATTACCCGATCTGGGAAAGTTTTGCTTCAGGGATTGGACAGATGAATTTCTTTCGAAAAGACAGAGTCGCCACGCCATTTTGATTATGCCCAATACATTGAAAAAAGGCTTTTTTGTTGTGAAATGAGATTTTGAGTTCGGAGGTCAGGTTACGCCTCGGGAAGAGAATTTTGAGCTCACCCAAAATGACTCATATACATGAGTCTTTCTAAACCTTTCTTTGAAAGTTATGTGCGTGTGTTTGTGGGTTTTTAAGAAATAAAATGCATTTGAAAATAAATAATGTCTACATTGTAAACGATGGATTTGGCGTGTTAACAAAGAGGTCCGTGCGGACCTATCAAGCAACAAAGAGGTCCGCACGGTTCAAGCTGTAATCTGACAAATTTTTGACTTTTTTGTTATTCCTGCAGGGCCCTTCCTATGTATTTTTATGCTTGATCAGTCCTTTTGTGGTTTGCTTGATCAGTTTAGTCCCTTTGGAAGTTTTCGGGACTTCGGGATCACGGGGAAGTGTACCTTTGGTGTTTTCCATATGCTCCGATGGAGAGCTGTCCGAATTGGGGTACTTACAGAAGCCCCTCGGCGACGTCACTTATGAAGAAAGTAGGGTCGTCGATAAAAATAAAAATCCCGATCTGGATCGCTTGTCGGGAGAGAGAAAATGACCATGTCGGTCGGATGGCTGGACCCTTTGGTAGGATTCCTACTGCTGGGTATGCATACTTTAACCCTCCTAGCTTTAGCTTAGATTTGATTGATACCATAATCTCATTTATTTTTTAAGGACTTTAGGCCCATATGTAATGAAGCTTAGACTTCAATTTTTTAGCTGAGTCCATTTTATAGAATAGGTTAAATTAGGCTTGAAGACTGGCACAAGACTCATTGGACATGAGGTTTCAGTTCAAGAAGTTTCAGACCGCATTAGCAAACCGCTCCAAGCAAATTGCTCTGTGGAATTCTTTGTCTGAAACCGCATCTTGAAGAACCAGTGCAAACCGCATTTAGTGAACCGCACTTGCAAACTGCATTGCAGTTCCAATCTTGAAACCGCTCCAGGGAACCACCTCTAGTGAAACCGCACTTACTCAACCGCATGCATACCAGACCGCATCCAATGATTGAAGACTTGAAGTGAACCACATATGACTATTGGAATCCACGTCAGTAATGACAAAATTCAACCACCAAATCTTGTCACGTGATTCAATATCAGAGAAGATCCGCAAGGATCTTTAAAAGGTGACATGTGTCCTTCATACCTTATTTGCAGCTAGAGACTGATCATCTTTATCTGCAACTGCTGTACCAAAGGAAAAAAGTGGATTTATGGACCAATAAGATTGCACCAGTACAGTTCTTGCAAACGGCTGTGTCCAACGGCTAGTTTTGATCCCACATGGATATAACAATCACAAGGGGGTATCCCAATCTGAGCAGCATCAACAGCTGAAAAAGCGGTTCCAAAACCCAATCACAGTAACAACAACAACTGGGGACTATGACACAAAGTCATATCCAAATGTGCAACTAGACTTCCCTTGAGCTAGTCCACAACAACCCAAACCATGGCCAATGGATGGGGGAAACAATGGGAAACCAGTGTATGGATCATAATGAACTCGGCTCGGGTGCCATTATAATCCCATACCACTGCCCGAACAACCAAGTACCAGCTGGACTTTAAATATAAGCACAATAATAATTACTTGCTTAATAAACAATCAATGTATGATTCCAAAGTAGAGAACCATACCAATATAGCATATCAAAATGATAGCAACATGATAATAAATATCAACCACAAGTAGCACTAAGGCTAAACCATCCTTGAACCAACTCAAATCAACTTAGGATTCCAAAGTAGGGAACCCTAATCAAGCACATCATAAAGATGTCAAACCATTATCAAAAGTGCAACACATATTGTCTAAACCTTTATAATAACATTCAAGGATGTAACAACAATCATAAACCATATATATGAACTCAAGTAAGGCCATAATATATAACCAACAAGCCCTACATGATCAATATGCAACAATACATACTCTCTATAAAGATTCAAGTTCAATTTACCAAGTTTGATTCACTTTGATTAAGTTGCCAATCAAGGCTGTCAACTCTTTTCCGAACAATATTTAAGCCCCTTCCAAAATCCCATTTTGACCAAGTAAGATACCATTGTATTGTTAAAGTGCTCTACTTTAATCTTAGTTAAAGAGGGTTCATTTATATTCTTGGTAGATTAGGTTTCTAGTCCTTGGAAAATGCTTCAGATATTGCAGGGCAGGACACGACTCGTGCCCCAAGGCACGACTCGTGCCCCTTTAACACCCACCAGAATCAGTCGTCCCCCATAGGCACGACATAGATCAATCCTCAAGGGACGACTCGTGCCATAGAGCACGAGTCGTGCCCTCAGTCCAGAAACCAGAATTCAGCTGCCAAACATCAGTAACCAAATCCCAAGTGACAAACCAATTTACTCTATTTTTAGAGACATAAAATGAGTACTAAACATGTCCCAAACTGAACTTAAACCATCCCATACTCAATTTCACCCAAATACAACAATTTATACCTCAAGTATTCATACTATTCTAATAACACCATATTCACATTTATACTTCAATCACTTTTCTTTAACATCAATACCATACCAAAACATCACTATACCACATCCCAAACTAATTTAACCATTTCAAACCCAAGTAAAATGTACCAACCCACATACAACATTTCCATATTTACCCCAAGACCATTTTAAATCCATTATTAATTCATTTCAACTCATTCTAACCCCAAGTAAAGTATACCCAAAGTGACATATAACAATTATAACATTTATAATTCAACCATTTCAACCTCAACCAAATCAATATATCCTTACTTCATTATATTCTTCCAAAAACTATTCCAATCCATTCTAAAACCAAATAAAATTTACTCCAAACCAACATGCAATAATATATTTCTTGATATTAACTTCAAATAATCAAATGAGCATACAAAGAAGGAAAAATATAATAACTTACCAAAAATAATTCAAAAATAAGTAATTCTTTTTCCGGATAGATACGTCCCCCTCGGCGTCACGAACAATAATACGCAAACAGATCGGAGAACGGAAGAACGGTTGATTTGATATGAATTTTGGAAGAAAAGAGTTAATGTTTTATTTCCTTGAAACTTAGAAAAAAGGAAGAGCTGAAGGTTTCTTAAAATGAGGCTTTCCATGGAATTTAAGTGATAAACATTAACAACTTACACTTAACCTCCTCCAAGGATTAAACCATTACAACTAAAAACCTTAAGATTACACTATTACACTAAAGCACCTCCAACTTTTCCAACTCAATTATTTAAATTACAATTATTAAAATTCCACTACACACTTTCCAATTGATTCCACTTAGACAATAATTTATTAGATTTAATTTATTTACATCCTAGTATCATATAAGTTGCCAAGTATCAAATTAAACATATACTTTAAAATGCATTATAAATTCACTACACCATTTCCTATTTATTTCATTTAGGCATTAAATAATTTAAAATTAAGTTGTTAACATTTTTAAAATTCCAATTCAATTATTAAAATATTAAACTAGTACATAAAGATCACAATTAAAATACGAAACAATAAATAATATAAATCTCACGCCATATACACGTGCTCAACACGTGATTAAACTAGTGCCTAGAGTTCGGGTCGTTACAATCACTCCTCCTTAAAGAAAATTCGTCCCGAATTTTAAATTTACTTACCGAGAAGACCAAACAACCACAAATGTTTCCACTCCAATTCTTCCCGAAGTTCCCAAGTCGATTCTTCAACATCATAAATCCTCCATACGACCCTAACAAGTGGAATGATCTTATTCCTCAACACTTTAACTACCGGTACATTCCCAATTCCTGCCATAACCACCGAGTATCCGCATAAAACACTTAACGTTCCTCACTCAAACCACAACTACCCCTAGGTCCCGTAGTCACTCTAGACTATCTGAACCTAAGGCTCTGATACCAACTGACGCGCCCCGAACAGGGAACCTACTTGGCCCCACGTCCGGGACATGCTCGGAAGACGTCATAACTCCTTTAAAACTTTCAAAATGTCCTTTCTTAAATTTTGAATATACAAAACCTGCTTCAGCTTAAAACTTTTCTATACTAATTGAAAATAACCATCTCAAGCTTAAATCCACACACCACATTTACAAACCATTTACAAACTTCCACATTTACAAACCATTTAAAAACTTAGGGAACATAGTTCCAAACTTACTCTCCTCACTTATCTTATTTACAATCACTAGCATTACTTAATTTAAAGGCATCAATTCTAAATTTTGGTTATGCTACCCCATTGGTAATACATTTACATAATGCAACCGATACACTATACTTTCCCCAAGTTACGTACCCAACTCGACGTCCTCCTCGTGCTCAACGTAGCACAATCTTTGGCTAAACCTGGTCTAAGAATGCAATAAAAGGACGGGGTGAGATAAATCTCAACAAGTTATTATATATGCAACAATATGATATGTAATCACAACAGGAAAGCATATAACATCAACTCCTCATATATATCACATTCTTATCCACACAAAGAAAGATATATATATAAACACATAAGTGTAATACTGTAACACTGAGAAGGATACTGAGCCAAGGTTTGATCCCAGATGGATATAACATCACAAGGGGATATCCCAATTTGAGCAGCATCAACAGCTGAAGAAGCGATTCCGGAACCCAATCACAGTAACAACAACAACCGGGGACTATGACACAAAGTCATATCCAAATGTGCAACTAGACTTCCCTTGAGCTAGTCCACAATAACCCAAACCATGACCAATGGATGGGGGAAACCATGGGAAACAAGTGTATGGATCATAATGAACTCTGCTCAGGAGCCATTATAATCCCATACCACTGCCCAAACAACCAAGTACCAGCTGGACTTTAAATATAAGCACATTAATAATTACTTGCTTAATAAATAATCAATGTATGATTCCAAAGTAGGGAACCATACCAATATAGCATATCAAAATGATAGCAACATGATAATAAATATCAACCATAAGTAGCACTAAGGCTAAACCATCCTTGAACTAACTCAAATCAATTTAGGATTCCAAAGTAGGGAACCCTAATCAAGCACATCATAAAGAAGTCAAACCATTATCTAAAGTGCAACACATATTGTCTACACCTTTATAATAACATTTAAGGATGTAACAACAATCATAAACCATGTATATGAACTCAAGTAAGACCATAATATATAACCAACAAGCCCTACATGATCAATATGCAACAATACATACCCTCTATAAAGATCCAAGTTCAATTTACCAAGTTTGATTCATTTTGGTTAAGTTGCCAATCAAGGCTGTCAACTCTTTTCCAAACAATATTTAAGCCCCTTCCAAAATCCCATTTTGACCAAGTAAGATACCATTGTATAGTTAAAGTGCTCTACTTTAATCTTATTTAAAGAGGGTTCATTTATATTCTAGGTAGATTAGGTTTCTAGGCCTTGGAAAATGCTTCAGATATTGCAGGGCAGGGCACGACTCGTGCCCTAGGGCACGACTCATGCCCCTTTAACACCCACCAGAATCAGTCGTCCCCCATAGAAACGACTTAGACCAATCCTCAAGGGACGACTCGTGCCACAGAGCACGAGTCGTGCCCTCAGTCTAGAAACCAAAATTTAGCTGCCAAACATCACTAAGCAAATCCCAAGTGACAAACCAATTTACTCTATTTTTAGAGACATAAAATGAGTACTAAACATGTTCCAAACTGAAATTAAACCATCCCATACTCAATTTCACCCAAATACAACAATTTATACCTCAAGTATTCATACTATTCTAATAACACCATATTCACATTTATACTTCAATCATTTTTCTTAAACATCAATACCATACCAAAACTTCACTATACCACATCCCAAACTAATTTAACCATTTCAAACCCAAGTAAAATGTACCAACCCACATGCAACATTTCCATATTTATCCCAAGACCATTTTAAATCAATTATTAATTCATTTCAACTCATTCTAACCCCAAGTAAAATATACCCAAAGTGACATATAACAATTATAACATTTATAATTCAACCATTTCAACCTCAACCAAATCAATATATCCTCACTTCATTATAATCTTCCAAAACCTATTCCAATCCATTCTAAAACCAAATAAAATTTACCCCAAACCAACATGCAATAATATATTTCTTGATATTAACTTCAAATAATCAAATGAGCATACAAAGAAGGGAAAATATAATAACTTACCAAAAATAATTTGAAAATAAGTAATTCTTTTTCTGGATAGATACACTCCCCTCGGCGTCACAAACAATAATACGCAAACAGATCGGAGAACGGAAGAACGGTTGAATTTTGGAAGAAAAGAGTTAATGTTTTATTTCCATGGAACTTAGAAAAAAGGAAGAGCTGAAGGTTTCTTAAAATAAGGCTTTCCATGGAATTTAAGAGATAAACATTAACAACTTACACTTAACCTCCTCCAAGGATTAAACCATTACAACCAAAAACCTTACGATTGCACTATTACACTAAAGCACCTCCAACTTTTCCAACTCAATTATTTAAATTACAATTATTAAAATTCCACTACACACTTTCCAATTGATTCCACTTAGACAATAATTTATTAGAATTAATTTATTTACATCCTAGTATCATATAAGTTGCCAAGTATCAAATTAAACATATAATTTAAAATGCATTATAAATTCACTACACCATTTCCTATTTATTTCATTTAGGCATTAAATAATTTAAAATTAAGTTGTTAACATTTTTAAAATGCCAATTAAATTATTAAAATATTAAACTAATGCATAAAGATCACAATTAAAATACGAAACAATAAATAATATAAATCTCACGCCATATACACGTGTTCAACACGTGATTAAACTAGTGCCTAGAGTTCGGGTCGTTACAAGTTCTTTGGTGCTTGGGTATAAATACCCCTAATCTTCAACACTTGAAGATGGCTTGAGAAATTGATTTGCTGTGAGTTCATAAGAAGTTGAAGCTCTGCCCAGAAAATATTCAGCCCTTTGAATCTTCATCTTCTTCCTTCAAGAAATATTTCTCAGCCCAGAAATCAAGCCTTATACACCATCAAGAATCATTGTGCTCTA
This sequence comes from Adenophora triphylla var. japonica, assembly GCA_022495995.1. Lineage (NCBI taxonomy): Eukaryota > Viridiplantae > Streptophyta > Magnoliopsida > Asterales > Campanulaceae > Adenophora > Adenophora triphylla. The sequence continues at coordinate 191,383 of JAFEMH010000236.1, read as the reverse complement.
CATTCCTTAGATTTAAAGAGCCTTGATCTTATATACACACACACACCTCACTTGTTTAATCACATAGATTATTCATTTGAGATACACCAGTTATAGTCTAGGATTTGATCTTCATAGAATAGATTTTACATCTGAGTTTGAATACTTTGTATTCTTGTAATCTCTCTCATACTCAATATAAAATCCCTCTCTTAGAAAATCCAAGACTAACAATCTTGGTAGTAGATGTAGATCATTTACGATTGAACCACTCCAAATATTATTTTCTTCATTTCTGCATTTTTATTTACTGTGCTTGCTAATTATTTATCTTTATCTCTGTTTGATCTTATATACAATTATCCATTATTGTGAATTGTGTTCGCAGTTAACTTTGTCAAACCTCTTTTTTCAGTTTTATAACTGCACTGAAAATCACTTATCAAAACCGCACCTCTAAACCACTTTGTAACCTCAAATATTCTGTTGTGCATTTTGCAACTCTACTTGCAGTTTCTAATACACTGCAAGCGGTTTTGTAAGCAAGAGGTTGAGTTTTCAAAAGAGGGCAAAAAATTTGTAACAGCTATCCACCCCCCTCTAGCTGTTTTTCACCCTTGTTGCCACCTTTGGGACCAACAAGTGCTATCAGAGAAAACAAATTTATAAAACCACTATTTTTCAAGCTTAACAGCTTGTGTGCCGATTCGTTATGGCAAATTCTAAAACCATGACAACGGTTAACTATTCACATTCTCATGTTGGACGAAGACCACTTTGGCATCTGGAAGGTCCGAATGTTGATAATTTGGAAACCATTGATGAGATGCTGGTGGAGTGCGTGACAAATGACCCGTTCGTTCCCATGAAGGCCAACACCAATCCAACCACCAGTGCAGAAACTCCAGAAGTCCCAAAGCCAAAATCTGAGTGGTCTGATGAAGAAAAGAGATTAGGTGCTTTGGATAGCAAAGCAAGGCACATCATTTCTGGAACCTTGCCCATTTCAACCCTTCAAAAGGTGATGTATTCCAAAACCGCAAAGCAGATGTGGGATGCCATTGAGAGCTACCTCGAAGGTGACTATCTCTGAAAGGAAAATAAAAGATATACTGTTGAAAGAGCCTACAACAACTTTAACAGAAAATCCAACGAAACCTTGTGCCAAACTTACGATTGCTTTGTTGAGGTAGTTAACTCTTGTAGATCTCTTGGCAAAACTTTAACTGATAAAGAAGTCAATATGACTTTTCTAGCTGCTTTAGGTTCGAGATGGGTCAATAAAGCCACATCTCTAGAGGATTATAATGTTTTGAATACTTGGACGTTAAGTAACTTGTATGAAAACCTTAGAATCTATGAGCTTAAATTAGATCATATTGAAGAGGTTGAAGGGAAAACCAAATCACTTTCCAAGTCCGTAGTGGAACATGAGGAGAAACCAACCACATCTAACTAAACCACTGATTCTTCCATATCAACCGCATCACTCATCGAAATGGATGATGATGATTTTGCATGTTCGTGAAAAGATTTCAAAAATTTAGAAAATCTTCAAAACCTTTCACAAAAACATTTTCAAAAGGCAAACCTCCAGCAACTTTTTCCAAGGCTGCTGATACAAAGAAAGAGGGTGATCTAGTTTGCTACAACTGTAGAAAACCTGTTCACTTTGCATCTGAGTGTCCACAGCCTAGATTCGAGTATATGAAAAAGAAAACCTCTCCTGCGAAATTTTCTCGTCGCAAGGGAATGGTTGCTGAAGAGGAAGAGAACTCAAAGGAGTTAGCTACTTGGATTGAAACAGATTCTGATGAGGGAAGTGATGATGAAACTGAAGAGGTTAATCTCTGCTTAGTTGCAGATGCTTCCGATGATTTAGATACTGAGTCAGTCGAGTCGCTGGATATGGATGATGAAGTAGTTCCCCCAAAGATTTCCAAATTTAAATTGGACGATGATGTGAAACTTACTCCTAGTGTAAAAATTGGGAATCGTTCTTACTCACATCCTATTTTTCCTTCTAAAGATGCCACACCTTTGAAAATAATTCCAAAGAAGAAAATTTTAAAAAGGTAGTGGAAGAATTTTCTCCCATGGAACATGAAAGGATGTTCAAGGAAGCTGAAATGATGATCCAAAAATTTAATAATGTTAAGAAAGCTTTAGCTTTAGCTCATGATGAAATTAATCAGTTTAAGACGGAGAAATAGTAATGAGGTCTGAAATTTCTAATCTTAAAGACCAAGTTAAAACTGCATCTCCTCTTACTGAACAAAACTGCATCCTAGAAACTAAGGTTACTTCACTTCAACTTAGGAACGATGATCTGGTTGCTCAAAACAACGATCTCCAGAAGATTATTGATGAGTGGACCAAATCACGTGTCACCTTGGATCAAATTTTAGAATCCCAAATGACCAGTGGAATTAAAGAAGGTCTAGGATTTCAAACAGGTGAAAAGGAGAAGTGTGCATCATGTTGTGAAAAGGATGAGGAAATTTCTAAACTAACTAAAGAAATTCCTAAGGAAATACATGCTGATTCTAAGGGTAAAGGACAGGAACAAAAGGCTCCACTTAACTTCCATTATGTCTACCCAAAGAAACAGTTTGGGAAAAACTCTCAGATGAAAAAGAAAGAATCTGTGGTTGAAACCGCAGAGGAAGTTTCTTATGTGGCTGACCGCACCTCTACTTCAACCGCTCCTGGTGATGTAGCTGGTGCAGCCAACCACAAGGCTGACCGACTTCTTCTTCGACCGCACCTCCTACATTCAAAAGCAAGGGGAGCGTTCCTAGAAAAACTGCCATCTAACCAAAAGCAACTACCTTTGTTAAGGCTCAAACCGCAGTTCCCAAACCGCATGATAATCCTAAGAAAAGTAAGGAGTTAGTAAAACCTCATGTTGCTCTTAGCTTTCATAAGCGTTCTGTGTGTGATGGTTTAGGTTACAAGGCTGCAGAATGCCTTTTGAGGTTCACCCCCAATGCCAGGATAAGTAATCCTCCTTCTGTCAAACAGGTGTGGGTCGTCAAAAGGTGCTAACCTCAGGACCCAAAGAATAAAAGGGGACCTCATTTTAAATGTTTATCTTTCAGGTCCTCTTCTTAATGGCTGGTCACTCCAAGGATAATGAATGGTATCTTGACAGTGGCTGCTCAAGACATATGACTGGAGATAAATCATTACTCGAAGATGTCATTGAAGCAAGTGGTCCGTCTCTAACCTTGGGTGACAACAACAAAGGCAAGACTATTTGGTATGGTATCATAAGGAGAGGAAACCTAACCATTGAGAAGTTTCTCTAGTTGAAGGACTCAAGCACAACCTCCTTTCAATTTCTCAATTCTGTGACAAAGGAATGCATTGCAACTTCATTTCCTCAAATTGCTTTATCAAAGATAGCATTTCCAGAGTCACCCTACTCACAGGGATTCGTAAGAGTAATATTTACATTATCGATTTAAATTCTGCATGTAGTATTACTAATCTCTGTTTTGTAGCTAGCAAAAATAGTTAGCTATGGCACAAGCGGTTGAGCCACTTGAACTTCAAGTATCTAGCAAATATTGGAAGGGAAAACCTCGTTCGTGGTTTACCCAAAGTGGCTGACCACCATCCAGAGAAATGCAGTGCATGTCAACTTGGTAAATAAACCGCATCATCTTTCACCAGTAAGACCGCGCCCTCAACTGCAAGATGTTTACAACTGTTTCACATTGATTTATTTGGACCCGTCACCACTGCCAGTATTGGAGGAAATATATATACTTTAGTGGTGGTGGATGATTATTCAAGATATACGTGGGTTGGGATGATGATCACCAAGGGTGATTGCTATGAAATTCTAACCTCACTCTTTAGACGGCTCCAAACCCAAAAAGAAGACGACAACGTTAGTGTGAGATCAGATAATGGAACGAAATTAAAAAACAACGGTGTTGCTCAGTATTGTGATGACCATGGGATTGATCATAATTTTTCTACCGCTGGTGTTCCACAACAAAATGGGGTTGTGGAAAGAAAGAACAGGACATTGATTGAGGCTGGAAAGGCTATGATTTCTTAAGCGAAGCTACCTCAATATTTTTGGGCTGAAGCAATCAATACAACATGTTTCACTCAGAACCGCTCCCTCATCAACAAGACCTACAATAAAACTCCATATGAGCTATGGAGAGGAAGAACCCCCAACATTGCTTTCTTCAAGATCTTCGGCTGCAAATGTTTTATCCTCTACAACAGAAGAGAAAATAGAGGTAAATTTGGTGCCAAGGCCGATGAAGGTATTTTTGTTAGGTATGCAAAACATTCTAAAGCTTTTCGTGTTTTCAATAAAAACTAGTTTAAAAATAGTAGAGTCTGTCCATTCAACTTATTGAACCTCTTCATCAACATACATTCCATGACTTCGCTGAAGGATCTAACGATGTTCCTATTAAAGATCTTCAGCAAATCTCAGTTCAACCAGATTTACCCCCCGAGGCTAGAGAAGTCAGCAATCACCCCCTCACAAATGTGATTGGTGATCTGTTTTTCAGTGTTCAAACAAGGAGATCGAACTATCATGAGCATACTTCTCTGTTATCTCAAATTGAACCCAAGAAGATTGATGAAGCACTCCAATATTCCAGTTGGGTCGTTGCTATGCAAAAAGAGATCAACCAGTTTAAAAGATGCAAGGTTCGGACATTAGTGCCTAGACCTCATGATCAAGGAGTGATAGGAACAAAGTGGGTGTGTAGGAATAAGATGGATGAGAATGGAAGCATCACTAGGAACAAAGCAAGGTTGGTTGCACAAGGATATAGGCAAGAAGAAGGAATTGATTATAATGAAACCTTTGCTCCAGTTGCAAAACTAAAAGCAATCAGAATCTTCTTAGCCTACGCCTCTTTCAAGCGTTTCAAGTTATATCAAATGGATGTGAAGAGTGCTTTCCTCAATGGTGAACTTCAAGAGACCGTGTATGTTGCTCAACCGCTTGGATTTGAAGACTTCAAATTTCCAAATCATGTCTACAAACTCCAGAAAGCTTTGTATGGACTCAAACAAGCTCCAAGGGCATGGTATGAGACTCTATCTAAATTTTTACTAGAAAAAGGCTTTAAACGCGGTAAAATCAATACAACTCTTTTTATTGCTAAATATAATAATCATTCATTACTTGTTCAAATTTATGTTGATGATATTATTTTTGGTTCTACTAATGAGTTACTTTGTAAGCGTTTTGAGAAGCTAATGAAAATCAAGTTTGAGATGAGCATGATGGGAGAATTAACATTCTTCCTCGGGCTTCAAATCAAACAATGCGAAGAAGGAATCTTTCTCAGCCAAGCCAAATACATCAAGGAGTTGATAAAGAAGTTTGGACTAGAAAATGCCAAAGCATACGATACTCCAATGGCCACCGACAATAAGCTAGATAAGGATCTAAAAGGTAAGAAGGCTGATCAAACTTTATATCGAGGTATGATTGGCTCATTACTTTATTTAACTGCTAGTAGGCCAGACATCATGTTTAGTGTTTGTATATGTGCTCGCTATCAAGCAGATCCTAGAGAAGCACATTTAAGTGCAGTCAAGAGTATAATCCGCTATATCTCTGGAACTACTAACCTTGGACAATGGTATTCCAAAGATTCGAATTTCGATCTTGTAGGTTATTCAGATGCAGATTATGCAGCTTGCACTATTGACATAAAAAGCACTAGTGGGACTTGTCATTTCCTTGAGAATAGACTAGTTGCTTGGGCCAGGAAGAATCAAGCCTCAGTTTCAGTGTCAATCACAGAGGCTGAATATATTGCTGCTGGAAGTTGTTGCTGTCAAATCCTTTTGATGAAGCAACAGTTGGTGGACTATGGAATTGATGAAGGAAATTGCCCAATCATGTGTGACAACACATCAACAATTTCAGTCTCCAACAACCCTGTCATGCACTCAAAAACCAAGCATATTGATATCAAGTAACATTTCCTAAAAGACCATGTGGAAAAGGGGGATATCCATCTAGAGTATGTGGGGAAAGACAACCACATTGCTGATATCCTCACCAAAGTTCTGGACTTCAAGAGGTTTTCTTTCCTTAGAGGAGAAATGGGTATGCTTGAACTTAAATAATTCCATACTTTTTATTACTAACTTGTGTGTTAAATATGTGAATTTTAGGTTGAAATTCCTGTTGAGGTTTCAAACCTCTAATCTGTTGAAACCACGAGACCAAAACCGCATGCAGTCAACCGCTTGTAGCCAAACCGCCAATTTCAAACCGCTTGCTGCATCCTGACCGCATGTATCTCAACCGCGTTTCAACTTAGCATATTTTTCAATATTTTTATCCTTATTAAAAAAAAACTGTTCATTTTCATTTTTTGACTGCCACGTGGACCCAGGTAAGTTTTCCTTATTTATTTTTTTGGTCCTTATTTTGGCATAAGGGTATTTTTGCAAATGTTTTCCCATGTTATTTAAAAATTTAAATGCATTTAATGCAAAGGGAATATTAGCATTAAAAACCCTCATGTCAGCCATCATAGGGTACAGTACAGAAGGTGAAAGGGTGCAACAAAATGGAACCATCATCATGTCAGTTCACTTAACCCTAGGCACCACCTATATATACTTGTTTGGTGAAACTGCTAACCTTTTTCACTGTCACTCTCTGCAATTGTACTATTTCTTCTCATCCACTTTCTCTCTCTACAAACTCTCTAAAACCCTTCATTTTTAAAACTTTAAAAACAAAAATGACTTCCAAAAGGCAAAGAGAATCTGCTGTGGCTAGAGCCTCTAAGAAATCTATCAACGACATGGTACCAATATCTAACCCTAATCTCTTTAATTTCAGTAAATATGTCATTGTTGAACAGAAACTGTTCGTATTCTTTAAAAAACCTTTTGGTTGATTTTGTTCTTGTTTCTTGCTCATTTTGAGTAATGATTGTTGGGTTTTGCTCGCCTGAGTGTTTAGATTCTATCTATGTTGTTGATTTAATGATCCATCTATGTTTAGGTCACTCATTTTATGATTTCCAGTTTTGGTTCTTCGAAAACCCTTTACTGTGTTCTTCATGATTTCTAGTGATTATGGATAAAAGTTGTTATTTTGATGTTATATTGTTGATATAGAACTTGTTAGGATCATTTTGATATGCTATTTATCCATTTTGGATAAGTTTTTGATTATCTCTGTTCTTCTTGTTCATACTGTTCTTCGTGTTCTTCATGAAGTTCATATGCTTTTCTGAAAAGTTCTTATATTTTGGATCCAATGATTTTCCATCATGTTTTCATACTTAGTAAATTTTTGAAAACTTTGAATTTTATTTTGGATCTTGAACCGCATCTATCTCAACCGCATGTTGGAACCGCTTGTTCAAACCTTTTGTAACTGCATGCTGCCTGTGTTTGAAACCGCATGTTTACAACTGCTTATCTTATCAGTTTCAAATCGCATGTTCTTTTGAAATCAAACCGCATGTTGGAAACCGCCTTTATAAATCTTTTGAAATCACATGCTTTTCATTCCTTTTGTTTTCTTGAGATCTTACTTTGTATATAGGTTGGAAACCAAGACCTTCCCCAATAGGCACTTCTTGGAAGTGTGGGATAATTTTGGATTACAATGCCACGTACTGGTTATTTTATTCTCAAATCTTTATGATTCTTTCTTTTTCTTTGTATTCATAGTTCACTTGGGGTTTGAAGTATTTCACTTCTCGAACCGCACCATTGCTGAACCGCATGGGTGCTCAAACCGCTTGTGAACTGTGAATCCATAAATGGATCTAACTTTAATGTGTTACCTTGTAGGATCCTAACACCTTCTTACCAGGATGGGAAGTTAATGAAATAGAATTGAGACATGATGCTCTTGGTAGGGAATTGCTAAAAAAGATGAAGGCTTCTGGAATCCTCCCTTTGTTCACCAAAAAGCAGATCTTCACAATTCCATCCTTTGTGGACCAATTATACTCAAATGCCATTCTTGGGCATAGAGTCATGGAAAATGGAGCCAAGATCTCTTGCTTCACTGCTTCTATTGAAGGCCTGGATGTCACCATTGACTACCTTGACATCAAGAGTACTTTTGGATTTAGAGTTCCAAGTGCCCCTGAAGAAGTTGATCAAGACCTTCAAGATTCTGTTGCTGCCTCAACTGCTGGTGTTTCAACTTTGGTGGGTCAGTACAAGAAGATCCCTAGGAAGGCTTTTGGTGAGCTGATGAGCCACCTGTGCTACCTGGTGGGCAAATCTATATGTGGAAAGACTGGCAATCACAACAACTTTACATCCCAACAATGGATGTATTGTTCTGCCATCTACAGCAACCTCCGTCTATATTGGCCCAAAATTCTTTTCAGAGAACTCTCTCACAGTGTATCTACCTACCAGTCCAAGGAAAAGGGAGTTAAGCAAAGATGGAGACCCTTTTACAGAATCCTGACCGCTCTCCTTCTCAACTATGACCACCTTGAAGTCCTCAAAAAAGCCAATCCAAAACTGATGGTGGAATGGGGATCTGAAGAGACTTTGGGATTGCAAGTTTATCACAATTTCAGATATGCAAATGGAGATGCTCAATACAAGGACTCTATGATGATGATACTTTTCCCAAGAAGGAAGAATATGTGGCTATGAATCCTGAAACCGCAACTCAAGTGGTCAGGAAAGCAGTTAAGAGAAGTAGAAAGCCAAGAGGTCAAGCTGAGCCGCCTGCAAAGCGAACCAAGACCGCTCCTGCTACCAAACCACCTGCTGCTGGGGAAGCTGGTCCAAGTCAGCAAAAGCAGAAGAAGACAATGAACCTTGTGGATGAAGAGGATGAAGAAAATGAAGACCCAACTATTCCAGATTTGGTTGCTCATGCCAGGAAAGCTAAGGATGCTACTGAGAATTTATCTTCTGAGGATTTGATGCTTTACTACAGAGAAAAGCTTAATAAGCTGGAGAGAGAGCAGGAAGCAAGAAGAAATGAAAAAAGGCAAGTCAACCACACTCCCTCCTCAACTGCCTCCAGCCCCTCAACCGTAACCTCCTCCCCAATCTCAGCCAGCACCTAAATCGCTTCCAACTCAACCGCAATCCCCAGTCCATACACCAAGCCATACACCTATCCAATCCCCTATCCAATCACCTATCTTATCCGAATCCATAACTCCTTCTCCTCCTCCTCAAACTGATGCTCCTATTCAGGGGGAGAAACCAAGGAAGAGGAAGAAGATGCCTGCCAAGAAATCCTTTAAGAAAGGTAAACATGTTAAACCTTCACCTCCTCCTTCTCCCTCACCTCCTCCTAAACCTCTTTCACCCTTATCCTCCAAATCCAAATCTATATCCAACTCTCCTTCACATTATGATTCTGCACATTCCATTCACTCCAACCAAACCCCCCCCACATTCAACTGCCTTCCAACCTGGATTCCAAAACCCTCGAGAGGCCCTGCTATTTCCACTTCTACCCTCTTAGAACCTTCTCCCTCCCCCCCATTCAAACCATGCCCAAACACTACCTCCCTCAAAAACCCCTTCTCCTTCCAAATCTCCTACTCCTCCTACCTCACCCCTTCAACAAAAAACCCCTCCAATTTCTATTCACACTACTCAATCAAATTCTCCCTCCAAATCCCCTCCTCAAAACATCCCTCCTCAAACCCAAACCACACCTACTCCCCTACCAAACCAAACCACTCCTGACCAATCGCTTCCTAACCCTTTCATTCACCCTCTACCCCAAACCACACCTGGATATACTCCAACCCAACCACCTCCTCTTTTTCAAACCGCACCCTCCACTTCAATCGCCCCTCCAACAGATTACTCCCAAATCCTTTCCACTCTTAACCTTATCCAAGGCCAACTCTTAATCAATCAAGGCCACATTATCAAGCTAACCGCTTCTAATGCCTCCCTTGAAGCCTCTAACTCCTCCCTTACTGATTCCAATCGCACCCTTCTAGCCAAGGTTGATGCTCTAACCCTTGAAATGGTCATTCTTAAATCCGATTTGCTTAATGCCATTAAGGGAGAGAGATCACCTGCACCTGCATCCACTTCTTTAGATTAAACCCCTGCCATCATCAAATCCACTGCTGAGAATTGCTTCAATGCATTCCATAAATACTTGGAAGATGGTATGCTCAAATCCATGGGAGATAAAGCCTCTATTGCTGAGCTAAACAAGATCCTCACTGAGCTTGGAGTAAGCATTTGCAAAGCAATTGAGAAGGATCTTGGAGATCTAAAAGAAGAATTCCTTGGCATCCTTAACTCCAGACCGCAACAAGAATCCAACCTCATACCTGTTCTTAATTCCATGCAAACCAATCTTCTTGAAGAAATGGATATGCTTAAGGGGGAGCTGGGCTAAAAAAGAATATCATTGAAGATAGCCTCAAAGCAAAAATCAATGCTTTAAAATATGAGGTCAATGACCGCCTGGAAAACCTCAAGGAAGGTTTCAATTTCAAACTCACTTCCAAAATTGAAGAGTTGAAAACTTCCTTGAAGGTGACAGTAAATCTTGAGCCAATGGAGGAAGCCATCTCAAATCAAATCGCAACAGTTCAGGGGGAGATTCATATCCTTTTCAATTCACTCAATTCCTCTTTCCTTCTACAAATAGATGAGCTTAAGGAAAATCTTGTGGCTAACACTAGAGCGGTGCTACCAATTAATTCCACTTTTGCCCATTCAGTGAATGCTTTAAAAGCTGTGGAAACCACTCTTGCCAGAACCGCTGAAGAAGTTAGAAGGCTAAGGAAAGCTATGGCAACAGATCAATCTGCCTATGATGGACCGTATGTAGCTGAGCATGAAGTAAATCAACCACGTCATCAACCTCCTCAGCAACCGCATCATCATTGAACCGCTTCATCTGTAATTTCCTTTTGTTGAATTCCTTTTGCTTTTTAGACCGCATTTATATTCTTTTGGTCTATCTTTTTGCTTTGTAATTATGTAATTTGCTTTCATATCTTGTACTTGTAAACACATAAGGTATTAATGAAAATTGCATCATGGTTCCAAAACCTTGTTCATATCAAACTGCTTGTTTGTAGAACAATGAAACCGCAATGGTTTAAAACCTCATTCAAATATTTTTCAACTTAAAATCATATTTTTGAAATGAAGTTTAAACATTCAGTTTAAACTGCACTTTAAACTTAAACTCATACTTTCTATGTGCACTGAATGCATTTCTATACTTTCAATAGTATATAAATCTATAACTTAAGCTAGTGTGTGCATTAACTTGGGACATGACTTACCATGTTAATTCTTATGGACATGTTTTTACCAAAGTATAATGTTTGCTTTTGTTATAGTAGGTAATGGAATCAATCAAATAGGGGGAGATTGTTGGATATGCATACTTTAACCCTCCTAGCTTTAGCTTAGATTTGATTGATACCATAACCTCATCTCTATTTTAAGGACTTTAGGCCCATATGTAATGAAGCTTAGACTTTAATTTTTTAGCCGAGTCCATTTTATAGAATAGGTTAAATTAGGCTTGAAGACTGGCACAAGACTCATTGGACGTGAGGTTTCAGTTCAAGAAGTTTCAGACCGCTTCATCAAAGCCGCATTAGCAAACCGCTCCAAGCAAATTGCTCACTGGAATTATTTGTCTGAAACCGCATCTTGAAGTACCAGTGCAAACCGCATTTAGTGAACCGCACTTGCAAACTGCATTGCAGTTCCAATCTTGAACCGCTCCATGGAACTTCCTCTGGTGAAACCGCACTTACTCAACTGCATGCACACCAGACCGCATCCAATGATTGAAGACTTGAAGTGAACCACATATGACTGTTGGAATCCACTGTTGGAATCCAAGTCAGCAATGACAAAAGTCAACCACCAAATCTTGTCACATGATTAAATTTTAGAGAAGATATGCAAGGATCTTGAAAAGGTGGCAGATGTCCTTCATAACTTATTTATAGCTGGAGAATGATCAGCTTTATCTGCAACTGCTGTACCAAAGGACAAAAATGGATTTGTGGACCAATCAAATTGCACCAGTACAGTCCTTACAAACGGCTGTGTCTAATGGCTAGTTCCATAGTGCTTGGGTATAAATACCCCTAATCTTCAACACTTGAAGATGGCTTGAGAAATTGATTTGCTGTGAGTTCATAAGAAGTTGAAGCTCTGCCCAAAAAATATTCAGCCCTTTGAATCTTCATCTTCTTCCTTCAAGAAATATTTCCCAGCCCAGAAATCAAGCCTTATACACCATCAAGAATCATTGTGCTCTACATCCCTTAGATTTAAAGAGCCTTGATCTTGTATACACACACACCCCTCACTTGTTTAATCATATAGATTATTCATTTGAGATACACCGATTATAGTCTAGGATTTGATCTTCATAGAATAGATTTAGATCTGAGTTTGAATACTTTGTATCTTTATAATCTCTCTCATACTCAATATAAAATCTAACTCTTAGAAAATCCAAGACTAACCATCTTGGTAGTGGATGTATATCATTTACGATTGAACCACTCCAAATATTGTTTTCTTCATTTTTGCATTTTTATTTACTGTGCTTGCTAATTATTTATCTTTATCTCTGTTTGATCTTATATACAGTTATCCATTATTGTGAATTGTGTTTGCAGTTAACTTTGTCGAACCTCTCTTTTCAGTTTTATAACCGCACTGAAATTCGCTTATCAAAACCGCACCTCTAAATCGCTTTGTAACCTCAAATATTCCGTTGTGCATTTTGCAACTCTACTTGCAGTTTCTAATACACTGCAAGCAGTTTTGTAAGCAAGAGGTTGAGTTTTCAAAAGAGGGCAAAAAATTTGTAACAGCTATTTACCCCCCTCTAGCTGTTTTTAACCCTTGTTGCCACCTTTTGGACCAACACCTACGTATCCCAAGTGGGAATCAAGCTTGATCCTAATTCGAGTGTGAGGGAAATTTTAAGGGGCCTCGACCTATGGGGAACTATTTATAGGCATTCGTCCTGAGTTGAGACTATTCTGAGGCGTCTCGACCTGAGTTGGAGGCATTTGTACCTCAATTTGAGATGGAGGCGTTTGTACCTCGGATTGAAATGGAGGCATTTGTACCTCGATTAAGACTATTGTGAGGCATCTCGGCGTAAGATTGATAGAGGCATTTGTACCTCAGTTTGAGATGGAGACATTTCTACCTCGATTGAGACTATTTTGAGGCATCTCGGCCTAAGATTGATAGAGGCATTTGTACCTCGGTTTGAGATGGAGGCATTTGTACCTCGAGTTGAGACTATTCTGAGGCATCTCGCCCAGAGTTGATGGAGGCATTTATACCTTGGTTTGAGATGGAGGCATTTGTACCTCGAGTTGAGACTATTCTGAGGCATCACGGTCTGAGATTGACGGAGGCATTTTTACCTCGATTTGAGATGGAGGCATTTGTACATCTAGTTGAGACTATTCTGAGGCATCTCGGCCTGAGATTGATGGAGGCGTATGTGCCTCGGTTTGAGATGGAGGCATTTGTACCTTGAGTTGAGACTATTCTGAGGTGTCTCGGCCTGAGTTGATGGAGGCGTTTATACCTCGATTTGAGATGGAGGCATTTGTACCTCGAGTTGAGACTATTCTGAGGTGTCTCGGCCTGAGATTGATGGAGGCGTTTGTACCTCGGTTTGAGATGGAGGCGTTTGTACCTCGAGTTGAGACTATTCTGAGGCGTCTCGGCCTAAGTTATCGAGACTTGATGGTCTCGGGAGTGTTCGCAATTCCTTGGTTAGAAACGTTGTCGCGTAGCTGGGGAGAAGTTCGGGCTTACAATTACTTTCGAGGAAAAGGTTCGTTGTACGGGCTTACAATGACTGCCGAAAAAGATGTTGTTGTACGGGCTTACAATGACTGCCGTTTGATTTTTGTCCGCTGGAAAAAGGTGTCCGGGCTTACAATGATAGCCGAAAGTATTTTGCCACTTAGTTGGGGTGAGATCCGGGCTTACGATGGCGGCCGGGGATATGTATTTAGGCTTACGTATGACGACCGAGAAAAGATTGCCTCTTAGTTGGGGTGAGATTTGGGCTTTCGATGGCTGTCGGGGATATGTATTCGGGCTTACGTATGACGGCTGAGAAAAGATTTGGGCTTACGTATGTTGGTCGAGATGAGATTCGGGCTTACGTATGACGGCCGAGAAAATATTCGGGCATACGTATAACGGCCGAGAAAAGATTCAGGCTTACGTATGACAGTCGAAGTTACTTTGGGGACCAAAGTGCATGAAGTTGCAAAAAGGGGCTTTTGGACAACCAAGGGTAAAGATTGTAGGGGTAAAAAAGTCAAATGGCCTGGGCTGCAAAGAGGTCCGCACGGACCCAGATGCAAACCTGGTTTTTCTAATAACAACTCCAGGTCGAACAATTTGTCATTCCACCCAAATTTTCCAGCTTCTGCCGCCGAGAGAGAAGGAGAAAACATAAATTGCCATTGTTTTTGGCTAATTTTCAACTGAGAGATCCTTCCAATTAGCTAGATTTTCACCATGGCTGAGGGATATAGGCGATACCATCCTCAAAGAGGCCAAGAAGCCATGGAGAGGAGGATGGATTTGCAAAGGAATTCCTCCATTTTTAAACCTTCTACGATCAATCCGGATGAGCTATACCCGGATGTGCATGCGCATAATTAGAAGGGGAAGGTAAAAATGGAGGTAAGAATCAAATTTTGTCCTTGATTTTGCTTTGATTGATGCATGTTAGAACTAGGGTTTTGTTCTTTCCATTTTGGGGTTTTTGTTGTTGCCACACTTATTTGTTAAATTGATGATGGATTATTGAAATTGTATGTGTATGGATCACGGATATGTAATTTTGTTGAAAATATGGAGTTTAACTTTTATTTGTGAAAAATAAAGTGTCTCCTTTGAAATGGGTTTTTTGCATGCTTGGATGACTTGTACCTTGATGGTGTTTTTGTATGTACTGTCGAGCATTGAATTTTTGTGGGAACGGATTTATGTGAAAACAGGTTTTGAAGTAGAACATGCCGTGTTGAGACGGTCTTTTCGAAATAAAATGCACCGTGTCGGAACGCACTTTTTGAAATGAAACTTGCCGTGTCGGAACGGACTTTTGAAATGAAACTTGCCTTGTCGAAATGGACTTTTGGAAAGGTGCCGTGTTTTGTGACGGTCTTTTGAAATGTGTGCCGTATTTTGTGACAGTCTTTTTGTGAAATAATGTGTGACATTATTTTTTATGTAGCGTTTATCACTTGCCAAATCTTGTATTGACATACCTTTGCTGTGTTTTCCTGTAGAAGTAGGCGCCTTTGTCGGGAAAGGCAAAAAGGATGAGGATGCGAGGATCTCTCGAGACCGTTGTAGAGGTCTGGAAGAGCATTCCGGACAACTCTTGGGAGAGGAGACCGAGTCCTCCGAGGCTGGTCATTGATTCTGGGTTGAACGCCTTTGTGGAGAACCTGGTAGGGATCATGACGACCAAGAAGAACAAGGATGTCTTCATAGCCTTGTCTAAGTATTGGTAGGACACCACTCATTCGTTCCACTTCGGTTGGGGGAGGTGACGGTGACTCCCACAGATTTCGCTGCTATCATCGGCCTTTCCTTTAAGGGGGAGTCGGTGAAATGGAGGGATCGGATGTCCGATGAGCGTCTGACCGAGCTGCTGGCATTTGAGCCTTCGCCTCGTAAGGGTTTAGGAATGGTGTACTCCGAGGTGGAGGCAAATATTGTGATTAACATTGGGAGGTACCTGAGGGATCCCAGGGGAGTAACAGCGGAGCAGCTGGCGCGCTCCTTTTTATGGTTTGCTCTTTCGTTGACACTGTTCCCGAACCATGCTACCACGGCTCTTTTTCCTCTACTTGAGTCCTTGGTGGATCTGGAGAGGGTGTGCGACATCGCCTTGGGAGAGGCAGGCTTTACTGAGCTCTATTTTGCCATGGACAAGTTTAGTAGGGGTGCGACTAGCTCTCTGGGATGCTTCGATTTTGCTTTGGAGGTATGATTTACTGCCTTTTGTAGCTTTATATTATCGTTGTTTTTCTTTTTCGTTTTATTTTCCTTTTGTCTGAGTTGTTGTTTATCTTTCCGTGGCAGGTGTAGTGTTATGAGAACTTCCAGTTCCAGGAGTGGGATCATCATGAGGATGTGTTGGTGGGGTATCCTGCTATGCTGTGCTGGGCCCGACCCTTGAGGAAGAGGAGTAGCCGGGGGAAGATCACGCTCAGCTACGACGATGTGAAGAGGCATCTGGAGAAGGATACCCCGGAGAGCTTTGAGCTGCACCCTTGGTCACGATATGACACGGAGGATCTGGAGGGTGCACCCCGGGTGATGAGGCAGAGGAAACTCTTGCGGGGCTTCACTTGCGATGTGATGTACTTGGGGGAGTGGGTCTTTTGGCAGCATGGCGATGGCGTTGCTCCTTGTGCTCCGAGGGATCCCCCATTTCATATGCTGAGCCCTTCCGAGATGGGCTATCTAGAGATCAAGAGGTATCGGGCCGGGTTGGACGCGGATGACTACGTCTTGGAGGGCGAGAAGTATGTGTCCTTCGTGAGGAGGAAGTTAAGGATGCCGCAGGTGCTGGCCAAGGAGAGGAGGGAAGGTTCGTTGCACCCTCGAGATGTTCTTGTGCCTAGGGCAGACTTTACTTACATTCGCAGGGATTTTACCCAGAGGCAGGTGTCTGTGTCCATCCCAGAGCAGGCTCCTTGTACTTATCGAGTTGATCCCGATGCTTTGGTGAGTGTTTATCATTTGTTTTAGCTTTTGAGTCATGCTTTTCTGCTTTATCTTTCTTGAGTGTTGTCTCTTTGTTATGCAGGTCTCAGGGCGGACCGTAGATTGATTACCCGGCAGTATCTGGGACTGAAGGCTTTCACGAAGAAGCTCATGAAGGGGATGTCCTGCGGGTCATCGAGGAGTGCGGCGGTTCATGAGCGTATGCCTTCGAGAAGATTTGTGGATACTCCCCACTCGGGTGCGGATACGGATCCAGAGTCTGTTCCCCAGCTTGACATACCGAGCCAGGGGAGGTTTAGCTATGACGTCAGAGCTTTTGCGGAGGGCCGAGGGGCATGATCATTCCCGCAGTACTTTCCTCAGTCTGGTGAGGGTTCGTCTTCTTTCCCTTTCTTCGATCTGTTTGCCGGTTTTGCTCCGGGAGACTATGCGGAGTATTCGGTCAAGGAGGGCGCCAAGTTCTCAAAGGATGATGAGGCAGCTGTTGGGGGTGCCGAGATGGGGGAGCCTTTGCCAGTTGGTGCTGATGATGACTCGGACTTGGACTCCCTTTTTTGTTTTGCCTTTCTCTTTTTTTGTACGACAGAATAGAGAACAAAACAATTTGATTTATGCACAATGCATTGTAATGAATCTTTTATTTGTACTTCGTTGGTATTAACCTAGAAGTTATTTCTATTTCTTTTTATTCTTTTTATGTTTCATGCAAGTCGCATGAGCTTGTTTATGGTGTATGGGGGGCTGGAACAACTTTGGCAGGTTTTCTGAGCAGTTCGGTAAGAAATCCCGCTGCGGGCAGCAACTGTTGTTTGCTACAGATTTTTTTTAAGAGCAAGGTGTTCCGTACGGATCCCTTAAGCATGCAAATAGGTACGTATGGATCGGACATGCTTTGCAGAGGGGGAATAAAGCTTGCAGTAGATCTAGCTTTTTGCTCATCTTCTCCATTTCAAAAACAAACAACCAGCAACTCGTTTTCTTTTGCATTTTGAAGATAAAAACTCCATTGGAGGTCATGAATTCGTCATTTGTTTCGAGGAATTTTCCAAAGCTTCCGAAGGAGAAGCATACGCGATTCCTCGAGAGGCTCAAGGCGTGGATGAGACATCATTTGAAGCACAACAAATGGGCCTTTGAGGTACAATTTCAAATCAAGTCCGTGTGGTCTCTCAAGGAGTTGGCTCCTGATTGGGAGTTATTGCGGGTGGCTGCGAGATTCTGGGACACGAGGAGGTATGTGTATAGCTTCTCTTACAACGAGGTTACGCCAACTTTTGAAGATTTCAGGGACTTGCTCGGGGGGCCGGAAGTGGAAGTCATCTCTCTTCCTTTGGTGTGGGGTGCGACCGTGAGCATGAGGCTCGCGTATTTTCTTCGAGTTTTGTTGGAGGAAGCACAAGGTATGATGCTTGATTCTGGGCATATTGATATTTTTGAACTGCCCGAAATATTTATGGGTGGTGACGAGAGTGATGTTTCGTGGAACACATTTGCTTTGTGCGTGATAGCCACACTTTTCATGGTCAGCTCCCTCGGATATGTGATAGCGCTTTGTTGGATGTGGTAGGCCATTGCCGAGCCGGTGAGGACATTATTCCCTTGGTTTTGGGGGAAACATTCCATGGCATAGATAGCTTGGCGATGGGGACCGATTCATGCGAGGGGGAAGTCCCACTTTGCTCACTTTGTGGTTGCGAGAGAGGCTTCAAGCTATGACAGTGCCTCCGATATCTTTCAGTCTGTGGACCTTTGCTCAGCGACCTCTGGTTTTGGAGACTGATCAATCTTAGTGGGAGAGGTGGATGGCCAAGCCTAGCACGCACCATATCCGTTGGTGGGTTTCTCATTGGAAGATTGAGACCAGGAGGGCCTTTCAGGAAGGTTCCTATGTTGTGATGGTTCCGAGGCTATCTCAGTTGTCTTTTTACATCCCGTTGCTCGTTTCTCGACAGTTTAGGATGAGGCATGAGCCTTTTCTGGGTTGGAATGACATTGCCACTATGGAGGTAGCTTCTTTCTCTATGACAGACCCAAATTCTTTCCTTTTCTTTCTGAGGATATGGAAGCATTCTGCTCTTCCTCCCATGGTACTCCTCATACGTCAGGAGGGTGTTGTTCTGACCAATAAATACTTGGATTGGTATGAGCAGCATCTAGGGCAGACTCAGATGATTCTGGGGAGCAGGCGTGAGGCCATTTTTGGGCAGACTCATAAGGAGGAGGTCCGAGCCGAGGCACGAGTGAATGATGCTCTGAGATCGACTGGATTGCTTGACACGACTGGGAGGACTCCTGATCTAGGAAGGAGGGAGATAGAGATAGTTCCTTTGGAATGAAAGAAGACTCACAGGGGGCGAGGGAAGAAAGGAAAGAATGACGAAGGGACAAGCGCGAGCGGCATGGAATGACCTTCTGAACTCTGAGTATCCATTCATTGTCATTACAGACACATTAATTACTATGTTTTATGTTACCTTAGGATGTTGTGGGTCGAGAGTAGACCGTGCTTGAACTCATCAAGAAGTGTTTTAACTGTAATGATTTGTGATTTACTTTTAAATCTTTATCGAGACGCAAAATCTATTGCTTGCTTCTTGTCTGAGCATTGATGGCGTAAATTTTTTGAATTTTGTGTATGTTTTAGACTGGACCAGTGATGGTTGCCTACGTTCCCCCCAGACTGAGGGGCTCAGGTCTCCGTAGTTCGACCTTCTTTTTGTGAAAGAAGGGGAGACAGAAAAGGGGGAGAATGGTGCAACACTGATTTTGCTTAGACTGCCCTTTTTGGGATTTTCAGTCTAGCAAGGTATGTTCTTTAACACCTTTGGATCATTTTTTTTCTTTTTTTTTGTAGAGTGTAGAGGGGGGAGAAGAAGGCTCGATTTTCTTTAGGCGAAATATCGGCAGAGCTTGCTTCCATTGACTGGGTTCATGAAAGGGTTCCCATCCAGATCTGTTAGCTTCATTGCGCCTCCGGAGAAGATTTTCTGAACCACGAACGGGCCGATCCAAGTTGGCTCCCATTTCCCAAGCGGGTTGATTTGGGTAGGCGGCTTTTCCTTGAGCACCAAATCGCCTTCTCTGATGTTTAGAGATTTGACCTTCTTGTCGAAGGCTCTAGCCATCCGTCCCTGATAGGCTCGAATGTGCTCCATGGCCTTTAGTCGGCGTTCATCCACTAGGGCCAATTCGTCGTGCCGGCTTCAGAGCCATTCCACTTCGTTGACTTCGTTTTCTAGCAACACTCGAAGTGACGGGATCTCTAATTTTATGGGCAATACTACTTCCATCCCACAAGTTATAGCGAATGGGGTTTCCCCTGTGGCAGTCCTAACTGACGTTCGGTAGCTCCAAAGTGCCAGATGTAGCTTTTCTGGCCAATCTCGTCCTCGTACCGTCATCTTTCTAATGATCCTTTCGAGGGTTTTGTTTGCTGCTTCCCCGGCGCCATTGGTTTGTGGCCTATAAGGGAAAGACTTATGGCTCGTGATCTTGAATCCGGCCAACAACCTGTCTGTAAGTGCTCCAATTTGAGCCGTTAGTATTTTCGTTAGAAAACTAACAAAAGCTTCCACAAACTCCACCAAACCCTAAATTTTCTAACTAGTTAAGGGTATTTTGGGGATTACTATTTGAGGATGGAAAAGTGAAGGAATCTCACAAAAGATGAATTTCCGGAACTGGAAGCTGCTGGAACTACAGCCAGTTTGCTTGTAGGGGAAAATTATTCCTCTTGTCCAAAGCCTGGAGCAGCATTTAATGAACAGTGCACGCCTTCGGAAGGATCCGCGCGGATGAGAATGTTCAATCCAGTTGCCTATAAATTGAACCCTTCTCTCTCAGTTTACAACAACATTTTTCACACACTGAAGATATACTTTGGCGAAAACAGAGAGAAAACAGTGGGAATTTGAGTATTGCCACCATTTTCTCTTGAGTATTTCCCAAATCTCACTCACTAAACATTCCCAAAACACTCTTAAACACACAAGCTCAAGCTTAAATCACCACTAAAGAGGAGGATTAGAGAGAAAACATAGAGGACTTAAGTGTTATCTACTTGTTTTCTCTTTGACCAACTCTATCAACAAACACTAAACACTCTTAAGCCTTGAATCCATTCAAACACAAATCCAAACACTAAATCTTGAACTCCTCAAGTCAAACCCCAAACTAAGGAAGATAGGGTATCACCATTGGTAAAACCCTCCTTCTTTAAACCCTAAAACTCTCTTTTAATTCCTTGTTCATCTTGTTCAATATACATCTTTACTTTACTTGTCTAGTTAATCTGGTTTTTCTTACTTTAATCTACTTCATGTCTAGTTTGACTTAAGTTTTGACCTAATATGGTCATTTTGGAGTTCATCTCCATGAATGACCATCTCAAATGGTCCACACTTTAAATTTCTAGTTAATTTTTCTCTTTAATTTCATCTTTACAAAATCCCCCTTCCCACTTGCAAAGGACATGTTTTAAACCCCATAAATCCCCCAAGGATGACTTGATATGATAACCACTTGACACAAAGTGGTGGAATCAAGTCTAGGGATGAAAATGGGGTGAACATAGATGCAAATCCCCCAAAAATCACATTTTCCTTCTTGAGAATGTTGCTGTCCAGTAGCATTTCTCTAAGACCTCTGTCCATTGTCTAATTTTTGGACACACAGAAACTTGAAATTTGGTGATAACTATAAAATACTTTTTATATCCAACATCCAGAGTATTCCAGAAATATTTTTACTTTATTTTTCCTCCAAGTACAAGTCCCTCTTTCAATTTATTTTCTAAAGGTCAATTTTCCAGTCTCTGGAAATCCAGATTTCATATCTGTGATTTCCAGAGGGTTTTTGCCCTTCAAATCAAGTCCAATTGAAAAAGTATTTTTACATTGACCATATTTAAGGTGTTTTGAACAACTTTAATTCTCTGACTTTCTCCAGATTATGACATTTTCAAGCTCTTAAATCCATTTCAAAATCGGATGTACACTGCCTTCTTCATTCTGGCAGATTTGGTCTTCAAACTCCAAGGGTCTTTTGAGTGCCAAAACTTGACTCTAAAATCATAAAACAAATCATGAAACATCTTCAATGTGTTAGAAAGAGCTTCCAATTTTTAGTTTCCAGCCCACACATCTTTTATCACATTCATTTTTGTCCCTCTTTCGAAGTGACGACATTTCAAGCAAATTCCTTCTAATTTAATCTTTTTTTTAAAAAAACACACACACACACACATACACATACAATTGATTTTAAATTAGGAAGACTCGTTTTACGAGGCATTCCGGGTGAACCCTAACGTTCTTTCCGGAGTGTAACGTGACCTCCGAACCCAAATCTCTAATCTCGGGCATTTT
Organism: Adenophora triphylla var. japonica; assembly: GCA_022495995.1. NCBI lineage: Eukaryota > Viridiplantae > Streptophyta > Magnoliopsida > Asterales > Campanulaceae > Adenophora > Adenophora triphylla. Next base: position 169,292 of record JAFEMH010000236.1, on the reverse strand, counting down.
TCAAAGTTTTGGCCCTTAAAATAAAAATGGCGTGGCGACTCCGTTTGATTTTTCAAACAAATCTCCAAAAAAAAATCCTGTCTCATCAAGGACCGTTCCTATACACTTTCCATCCTTCCAAGCTTGATTCTCGATATCAGTTGGTTTTCTCCTTGTGATTAATCAAAATATTTGTTCATATCAGATTTAGTGTTTTAATAACCCGAACATCAATAAAGGGTTTTAAGCAGCCTTGTGATCATCATGAATAAGGCAAGTTTTCAAGTGTCTCGACAAGTCTTCTCTCTCCATCATAGGGAAATAGAGCCAAACACTGTCTTTCTGTCGGCAGGGGTTTCCATACACTTTTCCACACCTTGTGATGCTTATACTCTCTCAAAAGAGTTAAACTCAAAAGCGAGAGTGTCATACACAAATTCGGGATACATTCCCACTTTTCAAAAGATGTGCCCCTGCACGTAAACATTTCCGAGTCTTGTCCAGTAACTAATTGACTAAGGTCTGAAAAGGATGGGTGCTTCCTCGGCCACATAATGACTCTGTCTGCAATAAGACTGCTCTGAAATTCTTCACGCTGGGGCTTTGCTAAGCGGTTCTCCCAGGTTCTCCGGTATCAGCACTTCAAGATGGGGGCTTCTATAGTCATCTTTTGGTCCACATTGGGTTCTTCACTACGAGATAGATTCGATCTTTATCAGATCGCTTTGCATTACCAATCAGATTGGGACTCTACTAATTATGTCGGAATCACAACGAGGTTATAAGATTGGGGGCTTCGCCAAGTCACTTCTTCAAAATCTATACTTTACCTACTCAGTTCTTCAAACCGAGGCTTTGCCAAAGAAGGGATCTTTCCTCACTTTAATAGGATCCGGGGGCTTTGTCAAGCTGGTCCTTTGGACCTGAATTTTATCAAGTCACAAGAAAGGTCTACTCACATCAACAACTAGATTTTCAGCTTCAAAACTTGGTACATAGCAGCTTCCCGTAGCATCGGAATGTAAGATCTGGGTTTCTCCCGGCATTAGCAATTTCATTCTCCGAACAAGGTTTCGGCCAAAGTCACAGCTCACCCAAATGAAAGAAGTTTCACTCATATCGACGTACTCTAGAGCCTGTCGGCATCAGCTTCAAATGACCAAGATTGAGAGGGAAAATTTCAACCAAGACCTGGGACCCGAATCCAATCACATCAAAATTGAGGTCCATGTGATACTGTTAACAAAACCTCATTAACAACCGTTGTTTAAATCGCGATCGAGGGCTCTTACCCCCCACTTGCTCAAAATCTGTTCCAAATACATCCCCTCTCATCACCATGCATCCCCACAAAAAAAATCTTCCCAGGGCTCATGTAGCATGCGCAAAACTTGAATCAATAAGAACAATCCTAAGTGATTGAAGATCATAAATCATAATTTCCTTGCAAAAAGCTTAGGCTAAGTGCATCTCCAAAAGCAAGTAAATGCATCATCTCGCGAACATATGCAGTGATACTCTCATAATCATTTTGGTCCTATGCATGCATCTCTCATCATGAATGTCATATATGCATCTTCCTCTCTACTAACAAATGCAGCAAATCGCAACCAAAGACCGCCCCGCGAACGACAATCCAGCTGCTCTTCATCACCATCAGCCGTAGCCTCAGTCCTTCCGGCAGCTACAGGTAAGCACAACACAGGTATGAAAGCATATCTTAGTCAACTACTTTCCTAAAGAACATTATCATCAAAACTCGGGTGACTCCCAAATACAGTCAAAACCTAGGATGACTCAAAAAAAAAAAAAAAAACAACAACAATCAAACCTCGGGTGACTCCCAAAAACAGTCAAACCATCGGGTGACTCCCCAAAGAAACAGTCAAACCTCGGGTGACTCTCAAAAACAGTCAAACCTCGGGTGACTCCCAAATACAGTCAAACCTGGGGTGACTCCCCTAAGAACAGTCAATCTTGGGTACAAAGCCCGTGGCCTTTCGTTATAGCCACTATGTACAGGCTTGATTCCCATTCGGATACATAGGTAGCCTACCATAGGTCCAACAACTTGACCAACACGATCACCCTTTTCCCCGATAGTTCTCGTAAGCCTGAATCTTCCCCAGCAAGAACACCTTCAAATAGTCTCCCTCCGGTACAAAACCTCGACTTAGGATCATACTCCTGAACTAAGCCCCCATTTAGGTTCATACTCCTGAACTGAATTCTCATTTAGGTTCATACTCCTGAACTAAGCCCCCATTTAGGTTCATACTCCTGAACTAAGCCCCCATTTAGGTTCATACTCCTGAACTGAATCCCAAACTTAGGTTCATACTCCTGAACTGAGTTCTCATTTAAGTTCATACTTCGAAACTAAACCTCAACTTAGGTTCATCCCCGACGAAAGTCAACGGAATTTCGTCCCTTCCCTCGTTTTCACCTCCGGCAGCAAACGTAAGACCGATCCCTTCAAATGAAGTCCACCAAAAGACTGTCTATCCCCTCAGAGTCCGTCCCCAACGAAAGGATACAAACATCGAAGATCACCTTTTGTCAAGGTTCGAGGCACCTAAAACGCCATCATTAAGGTTTGAGGGACCTAAAATGCCATCATCAAGGTTCAAGGCACCTAAAACCGCCATCATTAGGGTTTGAGGCACCTAAAATGCCATCATCAAGGTTCGAGGCACCTAAAACGCCATCATTAAGGTTTGAGGCACCTAAAATGCTATCACTTCGATTTTGACACACAACACGAGGAAAGCGATAAATCGCAATCATCCCCTAATTCGACGAACCTAAATCATCACCAGGGCGACTTCCCAAAAATAGTCAAATAGAGGGCGACTTCACAAAAAATAGTCAAATCATAAGGCGACTTCCCAAAAATAGTCAAATCAGAGGGCGACTTCCCAAAAAATAGTCAAATCTTAGGGCGACTTCCCAAAAATAGTCAAATCATAGGGCGACTTCCCAAAAATAGTCAAATCATAGGGCGACTTCCCAAAAATAGTCTAATCAAAGGGCGACTTCCCAAAAATAGTCAAATCAAAGGGCGAATTCCCAAAAATAGTCAAATCTTAGGGCGACTTCCCTAAAACAGTCACTCCAGGGTCAACCTCGAAAAGACCCGAACTACGAACGGCTTGATTCCTCTTAAGGATACGTAGGTAGCCTATCACCAGGTCCAGCCATCCGACCACTTTGGTCACCCCTTGTCAAATATGGAGCCTTACTCTTATCGACGACCCCGCTTCCTTCGAAAGCGCCGTCGCCGAGGGGCTACTGTAAGTGCTCCAATTTGAGCCATTAGTATTTTCGTTAGAAAACTAACAAAAGCTTCCACAAACTCCACCAAACCCTAACTTTTCTAACTAGTTAAGGGTATTTTGGGGATTACTATTTGAGGATGGACAAGTGAAGGAATCTCACAAAAGATGAATTTCCGAAACTGGAACCTGCTGGAACTACAGCCAGTTTGCTTGTAGGGGAAAATTATTCCTCTTGTCTAAAGCCTGGAGCAGCATTTAATGAACAGTGCACGCCTTCGGAAGGATCCGCGAGGATGAGAATGTTCAATCCAGCTGCCTATAAATTGAACCCTTCTCTCTCAGTTTACAACAATATTTTTCACACACCGAAGATATACTTTGGCGAAAACAGAGAGAAAACAGTGGGAATTTGAGTATTGCCACCATTTTCTCTTGAGTATTTCCCAAATCTCACTCACTAAACATTCCCAAAACACTCTTAAACACACAAGCTCAAGCTTAAATCACCACTAAAGAGGAGGATTAGAGTGAAAACATAGAGGACTTAAGTGTTATCTACTTGTTTTCTCTTTGACCAACTCTATCAACAAACACTAAACATTCTTAAGCCTTGAATCCATTCAAACACAAATCCAAACACTAAATCTTGATACTCCTCAAGTCAAACCCCAAACCAAGGAAGATAGGGTATCACCATTGGTAAAACCCTCCTTCTTTAAACCCTAAAACTCTCTTTTAATTCCTTGTTCATCTTGTTCAATATACATCTTTACTTTACTTGTCTAGTTAATCTTGTTTTTCTTACTTTAATCTACTTCATGTCTAGTTTGACTTAAGTTTTGACCTAATATGGTCATTTTGGAGTTCATCTCCATGAATGACCATCTCAAATGGTCCGCACTTTAAATTTCTAGTTAATTTTTATCTTTAATTTCATCTTTACAAAATCCCACTTCCCACTTGCAAATGACATGTTTTAAACCCCATAAATCCCCCAAGGATGACTTGATATGATAACCACTTGACACAAAGTGGTGGAATCAAGTCTAGGGATGAAAATGGGGTGAACATAGATGCAAATCCCCCAAAAATCACATTTTCCTTCTAGAGATTGTTGCTGTCCGGTAGCATTTCTCTAAGACCTCTGTCCATTGTCTAATTTTTGGACACACAGAAACTTGGAATTTGGTGATGACTATAAAATACTTTTTATATCCAACATCCAGAGGATTCCATAAATATTTTTACTTTATTTTTCCTCCAAGTACAAGTCCCTCTTTCAATTTATTTTCTAAAGGTCAATTTTCCAGTCTGTGGAAATTCAGATTTCATATCTGTGATTTCCAGAGGGTTTTTGCCCTTCGAATCAAGTCCAATTGAAAAAGTATTTTTACAGTGACCATATTTAAGGTATTTTGAACAACTTTAATTCTCTGACTTTCTCCAGATTATGATATTTTCAAGCTCTTAAATCCATTTCAAAATCGGATGTACACTGCCTTCTTCATTCTGGCCGATTTGGTCTTCAAACTCCAAGGGTCTTTTGAGTGCCAAAACTTGACTCTAAAATCATAAAAAAAATCATGAAACATATTCAATGTGTTAGAAAGAGCTTCCAATTTTTAGTTTCCAGCCCACACATCTTTTATCACATTCATTTTTGTCCCTCTTTCGAAGTGACGACATTTCAAGCAAATTCCTTCTAATTTAATCTTTTTTTTTTTAAAAAAAAACACACACACACACACACATCCACATACAAATGATTTTAAATTAGGAAGACTCATTTTACGAGGCATTCCGGGTGAACCCTAACGTTCTTTCCGGAATGTAACGTGACCTCCGAACCCAAATCTCTAATCTCGGGCATTTTTCAAAGTTTTGGCCCTTAAAATAAAAATGGCGTGGCGACTCCGTTTGATTTTTCAAACAAATCTCCAAAAAAAATCCGGTCTCATCAAGGACCGTTCCTATACACTTTCCATCCTTCCAAGCTTGATTCTCGATATCAGTTGGTTTTCTCCTTGTGATTAATCAAAATATTTGTTCATATCAGATTTAGTGTTTGAATAACTCGAACATCAATAAAGGGTTTTAAGCAGCCTTGTGATCATCATGAATAAGACAAGTTTTCAAGTGTCTCGACAAGTCTTCTCTCTCTCCATCATAGGGAAATAGAGCCAAACACAGTCTTTCTGTCGGCAGGGGTTTCCATACACTTTTCCACACCTTGTGATGCTTATACTCTCTCAAAAGAGTTAAACTCAAAAGCGAGAGTGTCATACACAAATTCGGGATACATTCCCACTTTTCAAAAGATGTGCCCCTGCACGTAAACATATCTGAGTCTTGTCCAGTAACTAATTGACTAAGGTCTGAAAAGGATGGGTGCCTCCTCGGCCACATAATGACTCTGTCTGCAATAAGACTGCTCTGAAATTCTTCACGCTGGGGCTTTGCTAAGCGGTTCTCCCAGGTTCTCCGGTATCAGCTCTTCAAGCTGGGGGCTTCTATAGTCATCTTTTGGTCCACATTGGGTTCTTCACTACGAGATAGATTCGATCTTTATCAGATCGCTTTGCATTACCAATCAGATTGGGACTCTACTAATTATGTCGGAATCACAACGAGGTTATAAGATTGGGGGCTTCGCCAAGTCACTTCTTCAAAATCTGGACTTTGCCTAATCAGTTCTTCAAACCGAGGCTTTGCCAAAGAAGGGATCTTTCCTCACTTTAATAGGATCCGGGGGCTTTGTCAAGCTGGTCCTTTGGACCTGAATTTTATCAAGTCACAAGAAAGGTCTAGTCACATCAACAACTAGATTTTCAGCTTCAGAACTTGGTACATAGCAGCTTCCCGTAGCATCGGAATGTAAGATCTGGGTTTCTCCCGGCATTAGCAATTTCATTCTCCGAACAAGGTTTCGGCCAAAGTCACAGCTCACCCAAATGAAAGAAGTTTCACTCATATCGACGTACTCTAGAGCTTGTCGGCATCAGCTTCAAATGACCAAGATTGAGAGGGAAAATATCAACCAAGACCTGGGACCCGAATCCAATCTCATCAAAATTGAGGTCCATGTGATACTGTTAACAAAACCTCATTAACAACCGCTGTTTAAATCGCGATCGAGGGCTCTTACCCCCCACTTGCTCAAAATCTGTTCCAAATACATCCCCTCTCATCACCATGCATCCCCACAAAAAAAATCTTCCCAGGGCTCATGTAGCATGCACAAAACTTGAATCAATAAGATTAATCCTAAGTGATTGAAGATCATAAATCATAATTTCCTTGCCAAAAGCTTAGGCTAAGTGCATCTCCAAAAGCAAGTAAATGCATCATCTCGCGAACATATGCAGTGATACTCTCATAATCATTTTGGTCCTATGCATGCATCTCTCATCATGAATGTCATATATGCATCTTCCTCTCTACTAACAAATGCAGCAAATCGCCAACAAAGACCGCCCCGCGAACGGCAATCCAGCAGCTCTTCATCACCATCAGCCGTAGCCTCAGTCCTTCCGGCAGCTACAGGTAAGCACAACACAGGTATGAAAGCATATCTTAGTCAACTACTTTCCTAAAGAACATTATCATCAAAACTCGGGTGACTCCCAAATACAGTCAAAACCTAGGATGACTTAAAAAAAAAAAAAAAAAAACAATCAAACCTTGGGTGACTCCCAAAAACAGTCAAACCATCGGGTGACTCCCCAAAGAAACAGTCAAACCTCGGGTGACTCTCAAAAACAGTCAAACCTCGGGTGACTCCCAAATACAGTCAAACCTGGGGTGACTCCCCTAAGAACAGTCAATCTTGGGTACAAAGCCCGTGGCCTCTCGTTATCGCCACTATGTACAGGCTTGATTCCCATTCGGATACATAGGTAGCCTACCATAGGTCCAGCCACTTGACCAACACGATCACCCTTTTCCCCGATAGTTCTCGTAAGCCTGAATCTTCCCCAGCAAGAACACCTTCAAATAGTCTCCCTCAGGTACAAAACCTCGACTTAGGATCATACTCCTGAACTAAGCCCCCATTTAGGTTTATACTCCTGAACTGAATTCTCATTTAGGTTCATACTCCTGAACTAAGCCCCCATTTAGGTTCATACTCCTGAACTAAGCCCCCATTTAGGTTCATACTCCTGAACTGAATCCCAAACTTAGGTTCATACTCCTGAACTGAGTTCTCATTTAAGTTCATACTTCGGAACTAAACCTCAACTTAGGTTCATCCCCGACGAAAGTCAACATAATTTCGTCCCTTCCCTCGTTTTCACCTCCGGCAGCAAACGTAAGACCGATCCCTTCAAATGAAGTCCACCAAAAGACTGTCTATCCCCTCAGAGTCCGTCCCCAACGAAAGGATACAAACATTGAAGATCACCTTTTGTCAAGGTTCGAGGCACCTAAAATGCCATCATTAAGGTTTGAGGCACCTAAAATGCCATCATCAAGGTTCAAGGCACCTAAAACCGCCATCATTAGGGTTTGAGGCACCTAAAATGCCACCATCAAGGTTCGAGGCACCTAAAACGCTATCATTAAGGTTTGAGGCACCTAAAACGCTATCACTTCAATTTTGACACACAACACGAGGAAAGCGATAAATCGCAATCATCCCCTAATTCGACGAACCTAAATCATCACCAGGGCGACTTCCCAAAAATAGTCAAATAGAGGGCGACTTCACAAAAAATAGTCAAATCATAAGGCGACTTCCCAAAAATAGTCAAATCAGAGGGCGACTTCCCAAAAAATAGTCAAATCTTAGGGCGACTTCCCAAAAATAATCAAATCATAGGGCGACTTCCAAAAAATAGTCAAATCATAGGGCGACTTCTCAAAAATAGCCAAATCAAAGGGCGACATCCTAAAAATAGTCAAATCAAAGGGCGACTTCCCAAAAATAGTCAAATCTTAGGGCGACTTCCCTAAAACAGTCACTCTAGGGTCAACCTCGAAAAGACCCGAACTACGACCGGCTTGATTCCTCTTAAGGATACGTAGGTAGCCTATCACCAGGTCCAGCCATCCGACCACTTTGGTCACCCCTTGTCAAATATGGAGCCTTACTCTTATCGACGACCCCGCTTCCTTCTAAAGCGCCATCGCCGAGGGGCTACTGTAAGTGCTCCAATTTGAGCCATTAGTATTTTCGTTAGAAAACTAACAAAAGCTTCCACAAACTCCACCAAACCCTAACTTTTCTAACTAGTTAAGGGTATTTTGGGGATTACTATTTGAGGATGGACAAGTGAAGGAATCTCACAAAAGATGAATTTCCGAAACTGGAAGCTGCTAGAACTACAGCCAGTTTGCTTGTAGGGGAAAATTATTCCTCTTGTCCAAAGCCTGGAGCAGCATTTAATGAACAATGCACGCCATCGGAAGGATACGCGCGGATGAGAATGTTCAATCCAGTTGCCTATAAATTGAACCCTTCTCTCTCAGTTTACAACAACATTTTTCACACACTGAAGATATACTTTGGCGAAAACAGAGAGAAAACAGTGGAAATTTGAGTATTGCCACCATTTTCTCTTGAGTATTTCCCAAATCTCACTCACTAAACATTCCCAAAACACTCTTAAACACACAAGCTCAAGCTTAAATCACCACTAAAGAGGAGGATTAGAGAGAAAACATAGAGGACTTAAGTGTTATCTACTTGTTTTCTCTTTGACCAACTCTATCAACAAACACTAAACACTCTTAAGCCTTGAATCCATTCAAACACAAATCCAAACACTAAATCTTGATACTCCTCAAGTCAAACCCCAAACCAAGGAAGATAGGGTATCACCATTGGTAAAACCCTCATTCTTTAAACCCTAAAACTCTCTTTTAATTCCTTGTTCATCTTGTTCAATATACATCTTTACTTTACTTGTCTAGTTAATCTTGTTTTTCTTACTTTAATCTACTTCATGTCTAGTTTGACTTAAGTTTTGACCTAATATGGTCATTTTGGAGTTCATCTCCATGAATGACCATCTCAAATGGTCCACACTTTAAATTTCTAGTTAATTTTTCTCTTTAATTTCATCTTTACAAAATCCCCCTTCCCACTTGCAAAGGACATGTTTTAAACCCCATAAATCCCCCAAGGATGACTTGATATGATAACCACTTGACACAAAGTGGTGGAATCAAGTCTAGGGATGAAAATGGGGTGAACATAGATGCAAATCCACCAAAAATCACATTTTCCTTCTTGAGAATATTGCTGTCCAGTAGCATTTCTATAAGACCTCTGTCCATTGTCTAATTTTTGGACACGTAGAAACTTGGAATTTGTTGATGACTATAAAATACTTTTTATATCCAGCATCCATAGGATTCCATAAATATTTTTACTTTATTTTTCCTCGAAGTAAAAGTCCCTCTTTCGATTTATTTTCTAAAGGTCAATTTTCCAGTCTCTGGAAATCCAGATTTCATATCTGTGATTTCCTGAGGGTTTTTGCCCTTCAAATCAAGTCCAATTGAAAAAGTAATTTTACAGTGACCATATTTAAGGTGTTTTGAACAACTTTAATTCTCTGACTTTCTCCAGATTATGACATTTTCAAGCTCTTAAATCCATTTCAAAATCGGATGTACACTGCCTTCTTCATTCTGGCAGATTTGGTCTTCAAACTCCAAGGGTCTTTTGAGTGCCAAAACTTGACTCTAAAATCATACAAAAAATCATGAAACATCTTCAATGTGTTAGAAAGAGCTTCCAATTTTTAATTTCCAGCCCACACATCTTTTATCACATTCATTTTTGTCCCTCTTTTGAAGTGACGACATTTCAAGCAAATTCCTTCTAATTTAATCTTTTTTTAAAAAAAACACACACACACACATACACATACAAATGATTTTAAATTAGGAAGACTCGTTTTACGAGGCATTCCGGGTGAACCCTAACGTTCTTCCCGGAGTGTAACGTGACCTCCGAACCCAAATCTCTAATCTCGGGCATTTTTAAAAGTTTTGGCCCTTAAAATAAAAATGGCGTGGCAACTCCGTTTGATTTTTCAAAAATGAAAATCGGGTACATCACACTGTCGCAGTCTCCCTCAAAGTGAGATCTATTGTCTGATATGACCTCATTCGGGATGCCATATCTGCATATGATGTTTTCTTTGACGAAGTGGGCTACTTTCTTGGAAGTCAAAACTTTGTAGGACTTGGCTTCAACCCATTTTGTGATCTTCCCAATGACGTCGATTCCCAAAGGGTCGAAAGGTCAGGGAGTGGTCATGCAATAGAGGTCATGAGGGGGAATGTGGTTAAGGTTGGAGAATCGCTGGCATTTGTCGCAGCGTCAGACAAAATGAATACAGTCTGCCTCCATGGAGATCCAGTAGTAACCTATTCAAAGGATAATTTGCATCAGGGCTCGAGCGTTCATGTGGGGACCGCAAGCCCCATTGTGGACTTTGTTCATGAGTTCAATTGCTTTTTCCTGGCTGATGCAGCGGAGGAGCGGCCCTTGGTGGCATTTCTTGTATAGCATATCTCCCAAAATGACAAAATGAGAGGCAAGGCGCTTTAGGGCTGCCATGCCTTTGGTTTTGACTCATTTGTATTTTCCTTCCTCATTCATGAAAGGGGCCTCTCCGATTTTGAGGTACTGGTAAATTTGGTTGTACCAGGGCCCATTGATCGGCTCGGGCTCTGCCTCGATTTCATAGCAGTAGGCTGGAATTTCCTTCTCTCCCACTTTGAATGGTTTTATTGACTTTCCTTTGGGGATCTCCACAAGTGAGGCCAGAGTGGCTAGAGCATCTGTGAACCGGTTCCGGTCACTAGATAATTAGTGAAAAGTGACCTCTCTGAATTGCACGATGAGGCCTTTCATACATGCATGGTACTTTTGCGAACCGGGGTCTATTGTCTTCCATTTATTGGAGACATGGTTAATGATCAAAGCTGAGTCCCCGTAGACTTCCAATTATTGGACGTTTCTCTCAAGGGCTGCCTCCAAACCGGCAGCGCATGCTTCATATTCAGCCACATTGTTGGTAACCTCAAAATTTAGCTTTATGGCGATTGGGGTGTGCTCGTCTTTTGGATCTACCAAGAGAATTCCAATTCCATTACCTCTCTTGTTGGCCGCTCCGTCGAAGAAGAGCTTCCATCGATTCTCGCCTTCAAGCGTGAAAATCCCTTCATCTGGGAATTGTGGTTCGGGGCCTTTGGCTTCATCACTTGGGAAGTCAGCCAATTGTTCAGCCATTACGCGCCCTTTGACTGACTTCTAGGTCACGTATTTGATGTCGAACTCTGCCAGGATGAAAGACCATTTAGATAGTCTCATTGAGAGCGAGGGTTTGTCGAAGAGATAATTGAACGGATCCATCTTGGAGACCAGATGTACTGTGTACGATTGCATGTAGTGTCGTAATTTTCCGACCACCCATACTAGAGCTGCGTAGGTCTTCTCTAAAGTTGAGTAGTTGAGATCTATGTCTTGGAATTTTTGACTCACGAAGTAGATGGCATTCTCGATTTTTGATTCATTCTTTTCTTGGCCCAACATGGCTCCAAGTGCAGTGTCGGTTACAGTTAGGTACAACAAGTGTTGCTTCTCCTTGTGGGGAGGACAGAGGATTGGAGGATTCACAAGGTATGCCTTTATTTTTTCGAAAGAGTCTTGGCATACTAGATTCCATTCGATGTTGGCATTCTTTTTTATTAGCCGGAAAATTGGCTCGCACATGGAAGTCAACAGATTTATGAAGCGGCTGAAGTACTGCAAGCGCCCCATGAAGCTTTTTACCTTCGTCTGGGTTTATGGCGGTCTCATCTCGATTATGACCTTGATATTTTGGGGATCGACCTCGATGCCTCGTTCTGTGACCATGTATCCCAATACTTTGCCCCGGGTTACCCCAAATGTGCATTTAGCAAGGTTCAACCTCATTAAATGCTTTCGAAGACGATCTAAGAACTTCCTCAAGTTGGTGAGATGTTGTCCGTCTGATCCTTTTGAGTGGATGATCATGTCGTCGATGTATACCTCGATTTCTTTGTGGATCATATCGTGAAAAAGCATTGTCGCTGCCCATTGGTAGGTAGCCCCAGCGTTCTTTAGTCCGAAAGGCATCACCGTGTAATAGTAAGTTCCCCATGGGATGGTGAAGGCGGTTTTCTCTTGATTTTCTTCGGCCATCTTAATCTGATTGTATCCGGCAAAACCATCCACGAAGGACTTTACTTCAAAATTGACCGTAGCATCGACCAACATGTCTATGTTTGGCAGCGGAAAATTGTCCTTTGGACTTGCTTTATTGAGATCCCAGAAATCCACGCAACAACGCACCTTCCCATTGGCCTTGGTGACCGTGACTATGTTGGTGCGCCAAGTCAGGTACTCGATCACCCTTATGAAGCCGACACGGAGTATTTTCTGGATCTCTTCCTTAACTTGTAAGGACCATTTCGGCTTGATCCTTCACAACTTTTGATTGACGGGCTTGGCCTCGGGATTCAAAGGAATCTGGTGTTCAACTATGGCGGGATCCAAACTAGGCATGTCTTGGTAAGACCAGGCGAACACGCCCACAACTTCTCTGAGCAGGGCGATCAGTGCTTCTTGCTCGGCTTTGACGAAGAATTCTCTGATCTGCGTCTCTTTAGGCTCTTCAGCAGTCCCCAAATTCACATTGGCCAAAACCTCCTCGATAGCTTGGGCCCGGTTTTTGACGAGTGTCGAATTGCGTCAAAAATAAATTCCAACTCAAACTACCTACAATTGATTTGTAGATAGGGTAAGTAGGGTCGAACCACCGAGACACGTATTTCAAAGTAGAAAATTATTGCTATGACAAATATTTAATAAAAAAAACGGGAGTTTTGTTGTTTTTAAAAACTAATACTTTCACTACCAGAAACAGGTCATTTAGCGACGGAAAAAACAGCGACGGACAGATTCCGTCGCTATTTAGCGACGGAATATAGTATTTAGCGTCGGAATTATTTTGGCGTCAAATTTAGCGACGGAATTTAATTCCGCCGCTAAATTCCGCCGCTAAAAAGAATATTCCTCGAATATTCGTTTATTTCCGCCGCTAATTTGGCGGTTGATTTACCGACGGAAAATTCCGCCGCTAAATCTTTAACAGCGACGGAATTATTCCGCCGGTGAAATTAAATGGTTTTTTTTTTTTTTTAATAAACACCGACGGAATATTTCCGCCGCTGATAATTTAATAATTTTTTATTTATCGGCGACGGAAATATTCCGTCGTGTTTAATAAAAAAAAATTCAAAATTTCCAGGAGAAAGACCTAAACCCTAAACCCTAAACCCTAAACCCTAACCCCTAAACCCTAACCCCTAAACCCTAAACCCTAAACCCTAAACCCTAAACCCTATACCCTATACACCCTATACCCTGACACTCTTACTGGAGACATAGTCTTTGTACTACAATAGAAAGAGCACCCAAAGTTCAAGCGAAAGGGTGATGACATATTTGTTGAGCACGCGTTGACCCTTACTGAGGCATTATGTGGCTTCCAATTTATCTTGACTCATCTAGATAACAGGCACTCCTCATCAAATCCCAACCTGGAGAAATATAGGCAAAGCATTAAGCATATTACCTTTTTTCCCAAGTCCACCCAAGCCAACGCGACAAAATCTCCGTCCAAGACACAGAGCTTGGTTGTTGTTGACTCATTTCCATCCATCAAACTCGATTCGCAGCAACCAAGTAGAGCCAAGTTTAATGTGAACTCGACTACTCACTCTTCAACTACATCAACAAATTTAAGGTTGGAATACAGAGATTGCCAAAGTTCTACTATGGTGATTTACTCTCTCTCTCTCTCTCTCTCTCTCTCTCTCTCACTAGGCCTATTGTTTTATACACAGGTAATGTAAATGAAACTCAGCTCAAATGAAATTCAAGTTAAATGAACTTGAAATTCACCTTCTTTCTTTCTCAATTATTGTTGCAAGGACTGGTAAAAAAAACAAAAAAAAACAAAACACTGGTAAACGAAAATGCTAGTACAATCAACCCTTAACTTGCGCCTTTGTAAGTTTGTGTACAAGAATCTTTTTTCCCTTTTGTCGAAAAATAAATAATACTCCCTCCGTCCCAATAATAGCTTCACCGCAGAAGACAATGTACCAAAGACCATTCATGAGGGGCAAATTATACATCCATTTCTCGGTCGACTTCCCAGATTCCTTGACTTCCGAGCAATGCAAGGCCCTAGAGGGTGTGCTGCCTCCTAAGCCTTCATCGCAGAAGACAGATATGGAGCTTGATGAGTGCGAGGAGACAACCCTTCACGATGTCAACATTGAAGCTTACGATGTAGATGATGACATGCACGGTGGTGGGGGCCAGAGAGTGCAGTGTGCTCAGCAGTAATGATGTGGGTCTTTATTTTCTGGATATCTTAATTAGTTATGACTTATGAGACAATAATCTCCAGAGTGTTGTCTAATAGTTGGTTAGTTCATAGTTTTGGACTAATCTTGTTTTTGTTTTATTTTGGATAAAAATTTTAAAATTGTATGCAATTTACCAATTTGGGAATAGCTACAAGAACCCTTGCAATTCTTATATCCTCTCCCCTAACTCCCTAAACCCTAAACCACTAAACCACTAAACCCTAAACCCCTAAACCACTAAACCCAAACCACTAAACCACTAACCCCCAAGCCACCCCAAACCTAAACCCTAAACCCACACAAACCCTAAACTCCTAAACCCTAAGCCACAAGCCACTAACCCCTAAACCACCAAAGCCCTAACCACTAAACCCTAAACCTAAACCCTAAACCTAACCCTAAACCCTAACCCCAACCCTAAACCCTCCCCAAACCCTAACCCTATAAACCACTAAACCTAAGCCACTAAACCTAAACCTGAACCCCCAACCCACAACCCCACAAGCCCCAACACCTAAACCACTAAACCCTAAACCTAAACCCCCTAAAGCCCTAAACCCTAACCCTAAACCTAAACCTAACCCCTAACCCCTAACCCCTAAACCTAACCCTAAACCCTAAACCTAAACCACAAACCACAAGCCACCACAAGCCACTAACACCCTAACCCCCTAAACCTAAACCACAACCACAACCCTAAGCCCCTAAACCACAACCCCTAACTAACCCCTAAATTCCTAAACCTAAACCCCTAAACCTAAACCCTAAGGGCATAGGGTATA
The DNA here is from genome assembly GCA_022495995.1 of Adenophora triphylla var. japonica. Lineage (NCBI taxonomy): Eukaryota > Viridiplantae > Streptophyta > Magnoliopsida > Asterales > Campanulaceae > Adenophora > Adenophora triphylla. The sequence goes on along the minus strand of JAFEMH010000236.1, from coordinate 153,832 downwards.
GGGTATAGGGTATAGGGCATAGGTATGGGCATAGGGCGTAGGGCATAGTGGTATAGGGCATAGGGTATGGGCAAGGCATGGGCGTAGGGCGTAGTGGCATAGGGCGTAGGGCATAGGGCATAGGGTATAGGGCATAGGGCATGGGTAGGGCGTAGGGGCATAGGGTATAGGGCATAGGCATGGGCATAGGCATAGGGCATAGGGCATAGGGTATAGGGAATAGGGCATAGGGTATAGGCATGTAGGCATGTATAGGGCATAGTGGCATAGGGCATAGGGCATAGGGCATAGGGCATAGGGCATAGGGCATAGGGTATAGGGCATAGTGGCATAGGGCATAGGCATAGGGCATAGTGGCATAGGGCATAGGGCATAGGGCATAGTGGCATAGGCATAGGGCATAGGGTATAGGGCATAGGCATGGGCATAAAGGCATGGGCATGTAGGGCATAGGGCATAGGGCATAGGGCATAGGCATGTGGCATAGGGCATAGGCATGTGGCATAGGGCATGTGGCATAGGGCATAAGGCATAGGCATGTATAGGCATAGGGCATGTGGCATAGGGCATAGGCATAGGGCATAGGGCATGTGGAATAGGCATGTGGCATGTGGTATAGGGTATAGGGCAATGTGTATAGTGGCATAGGGTATATGTGGTATAGGTACATGTGGCATAGGGTATGTGGCATAGGCATAGGGCATGTGGCATGTGGAATAGGCATAGGCATGTGGTATGTGGTATAGGCATAGGGCATGTGGCATAGGTATAGTGGTATAGGGCATGTGGCATAGGGCATAGGGCATAGGGCATAGTGGTATGTGCATGGCATGTAGGCATGGGGCATAGGGCATGTGGGCATGTGGCATGTGGCATAGGCATGTAAGGCATAGGGCATGTGGCATGTGGCATGTGGCATGTGGCATAGGGCATAGGGCATAGGGCATGTGGCATAAAGTATGTGGCATGTGGCATATTGGCATAAGGCATAGGGCATGTGGCATGTGGCATGTGGTATGTGGCATAGGCATGTGGCATAGGCATGTGGTATGTGGCATGTGGTATAGTGGCATAGGGCATATTGCATAAGGCATAGGGCATAGGGCATAGGGCATGTGGCATAGGCATGTGGCATAGTGGCATGTGGCATAGGGCATAGGCATGTGGCATAGGCATAAGGCATAAGGCATGTGGCATAGGGCATAGGGTATGTGGCATAGGGTATACATAGGTATGTGGTATGTGGTATGTATGTGGTATAGGGTATAGGCAGTAGGCATAGTGGGAAATTTCGTCGCTATTAATAATAATAATAATAATAATAATAATAATAATAATAATAATAATATTAATAATACACACACACAATAATAATTAATATTAATAATAATAATAATAATAATAATAATAATAATAATAATAATAATAATAATAATAATATTAATATTATTATTATTATTATTATTATTATTATTATTATTATTATTATTATTATTATTATTATTATTATTATTATTATTATTATGATTATTATTATTATTATTATTATTATTATTATTATTATTATTATTATTATTATTATTATTATTATTATTATTATTATTATTATTATTATTATTATTATTATTATTATTATTATTATTATTATTATTATTATTATTATTATTATTATTATTATTATTATTATTATTATTATTATTATTATTATTATTATTATTATTATTATTATTATTATTATTATTATTATTATTATTATTATTATTATTATTATTATTATTATTATTATTATTATTATTATTATTATTATTATTATTATTATTATTATTATTATTATTATTATTATTATTATTATTATTATTATTATTATTATTATTATTATTATTATTATTATTATTATTATTATTATTATTATTATTATTATTATTATTATTATTATTATTATTATTATTATTATTATTATTATTATTATTATTATTATTATTATTATTATTATTATTATTATTATTATTATTATTATTATTATTATTATTATTATTATTTTTATTATTATTATTATTATTATTATTATTATTATTATTATTATTATTATTATTATTATTATTATTATTATTATTATTATTATTATTATTATTATTATTATTATTATAGCGGCGGAAATTTCCGTGTGAATTTTAAAATCGGCGGCGGAAATTACCGTCGGTGGGAGTGACATGTCATCGATCCGGTGAGCGTACGTATCGTTTAGCGTCGGATTTAACAATGACGACGAATATTCCGCCGCTAAATATTAATTATAGCGTCGGAATTTAATTTCCGCCGCTATAATTAATATTTAGCGGCGAATATTATCATTGGGAAAATTATAAATACGAATTTTATCCCTCAGATATCAATTACGCCCCAAATTTCCCTCTCTCTTCCCGCTTTCTCTCTCTTCCCGCTATCTCCTGCGAAGAAGAAGAAGCTCATCCCTCAGATATCGGAGAAATGTTGACCAGCCCATGTTTCATGATCCGAGGGTCGACACTCTGGAGGCTGCGTTGGAGGAGGAGAGACGCGAGCGGGCAAAGCTTGCGGATGCTTTGGCGGTTCGGGACGCAGATGCGGGAGGAGAACGATCGACGCCATGCGAGACTCGAGAGACAATTGGCGCCGTTGATGGCTCGTCTCGGCCCGGACTCCCAGGATAATTCCCGGCGTCCCCGGGTTGATTGCGGACTTTTTAGACATTGTTGTATTAATTTATACTTGTTTGTAAACATTTGAGACATTTGGTACCCGCGGGAGCCCCTCCCCGCCTCTCCCCCCTTCCCCGCTCCACCCCTCTCCCCCCTCCCCCGCTCCACCCCTCTCCCCCTCTCCCCCTTCCCCCCCTTCCCCCTCTCCCCCTATCCCCCCTCCCCCCCCCTCTCCCCCTCCCGAATTGGTACGGTGGTATTTAGTTTTTATTTGGTACGCCGGTATTTGAATTTTAGTTTTTATAGTTTTAGTTTTAGAAATTGAAATGTTATATCGTGTACAAAAATTTTGGTTTTTTGATATTTTAAAATATTTTTTTAATTTATTTCAGAATCGGCGACGGAATTTTCCGTCGCCGAAATTATCTTGAAAGAAAAATTAATTAAATAAATTAATTTCAGCCGGCGGAAATTTCCGTCATTGTAATAAAAATTATTTTAATTAAATTAATTTCGACGGAATTTCCGACGCTATAATCATTTAATTTTTATTTAATTTTTGATTTCGGCGGAAAATTCCGTCGCCGTAATAAAATTTAAATTAAAAATTAAATAATTTCAATGACGGTATTTTCCGCCGCCGAAATAATTTAATTTTAATTTAAATTTTATTACAGCGACGGAATTTTCCGCCGCTGAAATTAATTTAATTAAATTAATTTTTATTACAGCGACGGAAATTTCCGCCGCTGAAATGAATATTTAATTAAATTAAATTAATATAGCGGCGGATATTTCCGTCGCTGTAACCATTAATTCACCGGCGGAATTAAATTCCGTCGGTAAAAGAAAAAAATAGCGGCGGAAATTGACCCGCCGAGCACCGCTGACGGCCGGGTAGCGTCGGACCACCGACGGGATTTTTCCGTCGCTGATTATTTTTAGCGACGGAATTTTAATTTTAGCGACGGAAATTTCCGTCGCTAAACGACCTTTTTCTGGTAGTGTTTTGAAGAAATGACTAAATTCTTTTTTATAGAAGAAAGTTTAAGAATAAAATGAAATGGAATTCTCGGGATTGGGTTCACAATTATGCTTAAATTTCAATATTCATCAATCACCGTATACTTGGGGTTCGTTCTTACGAAATTATGATTGGGACACTTAGGCGGGTGATTTGCAATCAAGTGTTTCTAACTAATCTATTCCCTTGGCCCGTTCATAGATTAATTGAAAACCCATTTAGAAAAGAAGAACATCAAGAACTACAATTCTTATGAATCTTTTGACGGGGATTCAACAAATTGTAATTATCAAGCAACGACTAATTACAATTGCGAATTTGGCGGTTCACAATTATAATTCAAAATCATTCAAAAACACATATGGCATGCAACATACATATTCTAAAATGCCATAAAAACTACTTAATAATCCCAAGTCTTATAATGAAAATGATAAAAATTAAAACTTAAAACATAAAATTGTTACCTCCAATCCCAAGAATTTAGATGCTTAACTATCCATGGAAAATAAGATGAACTCCAAAATAAAAATAAAAATAAGAAAATGAAAGAAGATGATAACTGAAAATAGTGTTACTTCCTTCACAAATACCCACGACACCACCTTTTTATTCTTAGGTTTTTTAGCAAAATGTGAACAGCTGCCTTAATATTCCTATGTGTGAAATATGAACAGTCCCCATTTAATCAACCTAAAAAGTCTCCATTTAATCAAGCCAACACTGGGCCCAAGCCCTTTCATCAATCCTTGGTCCAAACTGCCTTGAAACCTTCGGCCAGTCCACCTGCAATGTCTCGGCCAGCATTCTTCACTTGGGCCGGCCACTGTGTAGCCTGCAATCCTTGGTTTGGACCAACTAGAATTCGGTTCGTCCCATAATTGCAACGTCGTCTTTTTTTCGCATTTTGGACATTAACAAAATTTATGTTGCACTTTATCCTTGAACTTTCATATTTTCACTTTGCCCCGTACTTTATTTAACCATTTTTTTTTCTCTCAATTTTCCAAAATTTCCATAAGGTCATTGAACTTCCGAAAATCACAGTTTCGGCCCTCAAACTTCCAAAGTGAGCACAAAAATGTTTCTAATTTTCTCAATCTTCACTTGGACCCCTGAAAACTAGAAAACACTAAAAACACCCATTAAAACACACAAAACTCAAGAATTAAGCTAAGAATAAGTTTATAAAGTATTAAATGGATGAGTGTAAAACTCACTCATCAAATACCCCCAAACTTATACATTTGCTAGTCCTCGAGCAAACAATAAAATAAACTATAAACAATATAAAACTAACTCAACACAAAACTAAAAACAAATTACTCTACCAAATAATCAACTATGTCCCCACATTCTTGCATGTTCCACAATTGCACAAATCACAAGTTACCATCAACCGCAGGATAATACTTTCCACTATGCAAGTAGCCATATATTTTCCATTAATTGTAGTATCTTACTTAACTATTATAATTGCACCATAAATCTCTATATGCTCTATCATCTCTCTCTTTACTCTCAACCAAGATCCACTTTTATAAAGCTAAGTACACCAACCATCTTTTATTTTATTGACTTTATCTATCAAACAACAACACTTTTTAAACACAAAGCATGAATACTCCCATGAATTTTCACAATTTAACAACCACTTACACCCCCCCAAACTTGATTATTTAAGCACATTTTAAAATCTTCTACCGTTCAAGTAGGGAACACTGTAGCAGCGAACTCCATGCCCCTAATACCAGGTAGATATGCAACACTTTATACTCCTATTTGGCAAAGAAGCAACGTCGCAGCGAACGCCGTGCCCCGAGCTACTTTAGGAATATTTATTTAAAGGTTTGAGAGTTAGCCACTTCAGTATCGAGCTTGGTACGGACCATCACGGCGGTAAAGCTCTTCCTCCATAACGTTACTGCATACCCAGAAATCTGGTTAAGCTAGAATAATCCCTAACCAATTAATCTACACGTCTGGAGGTTTCACCGAGTATAGAACAAATTACCATTGCTCTCATTCCCCTTTCAATTTTTTTTTATTTTAAAATTTATACAAGATAACAAGGGGGTGTCACATCACATAATTCCATACACATCTAAGGAGTATCCATATTTTGATTCTCATGATATTGCTATTTAACAAACAAATTCAATAAATTAAAAGATGATGGTGTACTATAAACTTGATAAAAGAGACCAAAATTATCAACAAAGAGATTATTTACAAGACTAATTACGAGATTTATGACACACTATAATCTTTAAGCAATGTACCAAAATTAACCAAAAATATACCAAACTTGCATATACAAAATATCACACCACATTATCCCATTAGCGGTCACAAAAGATCACATGCAATTATGATGAACACCAAGAATGTTAACAAAATACTATACAAGAAAAGGACATAGCTAACTACTTTTTTTTCGATTTTTTCATTTTTTCCATTTTCCAAATTCATTTTTTTTAAAAAAAAAAAACTAAGTTAAAACTAACCTAAGAAACACAAACACAAAGCATAACCTAAGAAACACAAACACAAAGCATATACATTTCCCACCCCCAAACTTAAAACGCACATTGTCCCTAATGTGATTAAATAAAAAAAAAACAAATATAAAAAAAAAATTGAGATACTTACAAACTTAATATGCACATTGAACGAGTGTCCGAACGCTTCCGCTTTGAACCTCGAGTCACCTTCGATTTTGCCTTGGAAGAATTATTTTCTTGAGCAACATTCGACAACTCCTCCCCATTTTTAAACTAGCTCAAGTCCGTCCCATTTCCAAAATTAACAACAACAATTTTGTTTAAATGAAAGCTTGATGGGTTGAATCTGTGAAAAAGACTCGGTGAAGTGAGGGCCGGATTGGGTGGGTTTTGGCTGTTAATGGAGAGTTTACGCTGGAACCGCAAGATGTGGATTGCAGTGATGGAATGGAGGAGAAGAGGGTTGACGGCAATTTGGAATAGGTTTGCTGCTGGACTGAGGAAGGAGGGTGCAGCTGATTGTAGAGGGATTTTGGACGGAATTCTGAATCTTTGCTGGAGTTCAATCAACTGACATGGTGGCGATTAGGTTGGCGGGCGGCGCAGTGCTTGGGTTGCTAGCGGAGAAATTGGGTGCCAATTTGGAGAAGGTTTGTTGGAGCAGGTAGAAGGGACTTGGCCGGAATTTGGTTTTAATTTTGGCCGGTAATGGTGAAGGTGGGTACACAATTGATTGGAGAAGAAAAGGGATTTAGGCTGTTAATGGCAATGAAGAAGAGAACTGAGCGTGGGAGCGGCGGAAATGGTGGATGCAGGTTAGAGAAGAAGGAGGGTTTTGGATGGATTTGAGACGGGAAGAAGGGTTTTGGCCGGATTGTAACGGTAAGGGGGAAGGAAACTGGTAACAGAAAAGGAGATTAATAGGGAGCGGCTGAAATGGTGGAGGGGTTGCGGCTGAAATGGTGGAGAAGATAAACAGAGTAGGTCGTGGGGAATTAAAGGATTGAGGCAGTTTCAAATTTTTTTTTTTTTTATTTATTTTTTTTTTTTTACTAACTAACCTCTTATTAATGAAAAGTTTCCATTGACCCCTTCCCTTAATTTCCTAAACAACCCCTCTACTTTTGCACAATCTTGAATCATGGCTATGGATCAAACCATGGCCTCCCCATGGACAATGCTGAAAGCTTTCACCCCTTTGGCGTCCATGGCCATGGACAAAACCATGGCCTGCCCATGGTTTGCGCAGATCACTTTGCATCCTTTTACTATCAAAATAACTTCATGGCCATGATAATTTTCATGGGTAGGCCATGGAATGCTCAGATTCACTCCTCCTACACATCACAAACAAAACCAAGTAAAATAGCACTGTTCCATGAAAATAATTTTTTTTTTAATTGAAAACATTTAAATGAAAACAATGAAACCTAAGTGATGAAAACAAAAAACAATTATTTTTTTTTTAATTTTTATTAAAATAAAGGAACTACAAATTAAACTACTCACCTTGGGTTGCCTCCCAAGTAGCACTTTTGTTCAAGGTCGTATAGCTAGACCGATGCCAAGGTTATCTTAACCTTCACCTTCCTTCCTTTTGCCCACTTCACCGTCTCGCGGGTTTTCACATTCAGTTTTAGCCCCATAAATATTCCCTTTGATATATGATCATTTAGGGTCCAAGGGAATTTTTGACTTATAAATTTCTTGGGCTTCTTCTCTCGGGAGTCCTTTCCACTTTCTCCGTCTTCAAAGATGGGAGGGATCACCAAAATGATTGAGGATTCATCATCGGCATTTTCCATGAGTAGAGGTTGGTGTTCATTCATACATGGCTTATAGATCTTGGCGAGAATGACCATATCTTCTTGAAACTCATCGCCCCGCATCTCACCATAAAGAGCAAGCTCAATTTCATCAACTTGCTCATGCCATGATTTCTCTACAATTTCTCCCGTCTCTATACAACCCGAACTATCATACAATTGCACTTCACTAGAATTTTCATAGGAGGTTTCATAGACAAAATCCTCCATTTCATTTTCCAAAAGTGGTTCTTGTTGTAGTTCATTCTCAAGTTCTTCATCAGAGTCTTCATAGACAAATTTCCCCAATGAGTCCCCCAATAGTTGTTCTTTGGGTTGTGCATGGATTATGGTCGAATTTCGATTCCTCACTGCCTCTATCAATTTGTCCAATTCTTTCTCAAGTTTTTTCATTGAAGCTTCTTGGTTCCCCATTCTTTGGTCAATGGCCACCTGATTTTGTTGCGAGGCCACAATAAAATTTTGCAAAGTTTCCTCCACACTTGGCCTCACAGGCCCTTGTTGCTGCGGTTGTGGCATCGGTGGTTGGTATTGTTGCTGAAAATGACCTTGCCCTTGATTTCCTCCCCATGAAAAATTGGGATGATTCCTCCTACCCGAATTGTAAGAGTTGGAAAATGGATCATTTTGCACTCTTGGTTGGAAAGAATTCATTGCGTTGGCTTTCTTGAGAAATTCTGGAAATTGACCTCGCAATGGACACCCCATAATATCATGGGTATTTAAATTACAAATTAAGCAACTTTTACCCAAACTACTCTCTCCTTGACTTCGACCTTGTACTTGACCTTGATCCGTCATCATCCCATCTTGTGGATAATACTCAAAAGAATATGTCCTCGAAGGGCACTCATAAGAACCATGAGAGTATAATCCACAATTTCCACACAACTCATAGATGTCATAGTTATACATCCTTGAGTCCATTTGAATGATTAGTCGTCGGTCACCAAGTTAAAACAAAAATATATACAAAATAATATTTACAATAGCAAATAATTAAATCAACTTTCAAATAAACGCGTCCCCGGCAACGGCGCCAAATTTTGACGAGTGTCGAATTGCGTCAAAAATAAATTCCAACTCAAACTACCTACAATTGATTTGTAGATAGGGTAAGTAGGGTCGAACCACCGAGACACGTATTTCAAAGTAGAAAATTATTGCTATGACAAAGATTTAATAAAAAAAACGAGAGTTTTGTTGTTTTTAAAAACTAATACTTTTGAAGAAATGACTAAATTCTTTTTTATAGAAGAAAGTTTAAGAATAAAATGAAATGGAATTCTCGGGTTTGGGTTCACAATTATGCTTAAATTTCAATATTCATCAATCACCGTATACTTGGGGTTCGTTCTTACGAAATTATGATTGAGACACTTAGGCGGGTGATTTGCAATCAAGTGTTTCCAACTAATCTATTCCCTTGGCCCGTTCATAGATTAATTGAAAACCCATTTAGAAAAGAAGAACATCAAGAACTACAATTCTTATGAATCTTTTGGCGGGGATTCAACAAATTGTAATTATCAAGCAAAGACTAATTACAATTGCGAATTTGGCGGTTCACAATTATAATTCAAAATCATTCAAAAACACATATGGCATGCAACATACATATTCTAAAATTCCATAAAAACTACTTAATAATCCCAAGTCATACAATGAAAATGATGAAAATTAAAAATTAAAACATAAAATTGTTACCTCCAATCCCAAGAATTTAGATGCTTAACTATCCATGGAAAATAAGATGAACTCCAAAATAAAAATAAAAATATGAAAATGAAAGAAGATGATAACTGAAAATAGTGTTACTTCCTTCACAAATACCCATGGCACCACCTTTTTATTCCTAGGTTTTTTAGCAAAATGTGAACAGCTGCCTTAATATTCCTATTTGTGAAATATGAACAGTCCCCATTTAATCAACCTAAAAAGTCTCCATTTAATCAAGCCAACACTGGGCCCAAGCCCTTTCATCAATCCTTAGTCCAAACTGCCTTGAAACCTTTGGCCAGTCCACCTGCAATGTCTCGGCCAGCATTCTTCACTTGGGCCGGCCACTGTGCAGCCTGCAATCCTTGGTTTGGACCAACTAGAATTCGGTTCGTCCCATAATTGCAACGTCGTCTTTTTTTCGCATTTTGGACATTAACAAAATTTATGTTGCACTTTATCCTTGAACTTTCATATTTTCACTTTGTCCCGGACTTTATTTAACCATTTTTTTTTCTCTCAATTTTCCAAAATTGCCATAAGGTCATTGAACTTCCGAAAATCACAGTTTCGGCCCTCAAACTTCCAAAGTGAGCACAAAAATGTTTCTAATTTGCTCAATCTTCACTTGGACCCCTGAAAACTAGAAAACACTAAAAACACACATTAAAACACACAAAACCCAATGATTAAGCTAAGAATAAGTTCATAAAGTATTAAATGGATGAGTGTAAAACTCACTCATCAGTTTTCCTCTCTTTTGACAACATGCTTAAAGATTTATTTAATGTATTGTTCATTTAATGTGTCTGCGTCTTTATCAAGTGAATCATTATTAAATGTTCTTGATTTGTTAGTTAATTTATCTTTGTTAAAGTGGCAATGAGGGGATACTCAGAAAGGTCGAACTTTTCATTTAATGCAAAGGGGAATACAGTGTCTCCTATGAATTCATAATCTTCAGGCATAAGGCCGTCACATGACTTGAGAGACTGAAATTTAAATATAACAGACTCCAGACTTTTTTCGAAGCTAGACTCTAGGGAACGAGGGGCTAGACCAAGCATCTCAATCATCTCACCTTTGCTGGATGTGGGTCCAGAAAAGGTAACCCAGTTCTTCAGCGGCATTTTTGAAGGGCTTAAGAGGATGCGAGGATTTGCGCTACTGTCCCCGATCATGGCTACCATCGAGTTATCAGAAACAAAATCGATTAAGTCTGGCATTTTGGTCTCTTCGCTGAAAAGTTGATGTAGGGAAGGCTTGTCCCAGACATCTTCTTCGGAGTCTTCTTTTCTTGCTTTGGGCATTGTTAGCTCAAACACTGATTTGTCCCATTTATTTGTGGCAGGGGCGACGACAGAGAGTTTCTCAAACTCCTCCACCAAAGCAGGGGTTTCCCCGAACCAAAATTCATTGTGAATAGTGGTGGTGGTAGTGGGTCCTGGCAGGGTTGGTGCATTGAGGAATGCTCTCCTGACGGGGTTTGGCTCTAGGCCTCTGAACTTCTCAAGGTTTTGTTGGAGATTTTCCCATTTGTCCATTGTTGCAGACCAACCTTGTATTGCGTTGATGATCCCTTCCTTCTTTTCTATGTCCTCGTTCAAGTCACGGGTTTTCTTTGTAAAGTACCGGACCATGTCGAAGCTGTAGGGACGGAGATTGGAGGTTGTGTATGGGCCTCTTTTGTCAACAACCAGGAGCTTTCCACGTGCAGACTTTCTGTCCTCTTTAACATCATTAGGAGTAGGAACATATCCTAGGCCACGACGGGCGGTTTGTTCTTTGACTTCAATGATCTTATGGGTTCCTTGATGGCGTTTGCCCAAACCAAGACTCGGAACATAATTCCTGAGCTTCATCATTTTCTTGGGGGGGAGGAATCTGGTTCCAAGACAGAGGGAGGTCTATGCAGCATACTTGTGCTTTTGGGCTTTCAACTGTGAATCCTGTCAACATCATGCCCTCATCGTCATGATTAATTTCAAGGACCGAGATGCCATTTGTGTTTGTCCCTTCTGTGGTCATGCTGTCCCCATAAATTGTGGTGAGATTGCTTCCTTTAACGAATTTCATGCATTGGTGCAGAGTGGATGCCACCCCATTTATTTGGTGCAACCAAGGCCGGCCCAAGATGGCGGTAAAAGTGATTGGAATGTCAATAACCTGGAAGTCCGTTGGCATCATCTTCTTTTCGAACCAAAGATTCAGAGTGGCTACCCCCAAAATTGAGCGAGACGTTGAGTCGTAGGCTTTGATTGTCTGAACTGAAGGCTTCAAATCGGTTGGCTTGATCCCTAACAAGTCCATCATTTTGGCAGGGAGGACATTCATGGCTGATCCTCCATCCACCAAGACCCGAGGAAGACGACGCTCATTGACCTGAATGGTGATGTAGGGAGACTCGTTATGGTTATCCCCAAATTTTGGCAAATCAAGCTCGGTGAAGTTGATTATGTTGCCATAATGAACATTGCCGATCGTTTGTACCGCCTCGTCCGGGGTGACATTTATTGGAACCATGGTCCGAGCTATGATTTCTTCCAATTTAAGCTTGTGAGGATAGGAGGAAGTGAGCAGGGACCAGAGGAATATGTTGTCTTGAGTGCGCTTGAGTTGGGTCAAGATCGATTATTCTACCTTCGGGTCAAGCACTTCAATTTCTTTGGCGTAGGGGCTCTTCTCGGTTTGAGGCTCAGGCATTGCCGGCCTTTTATCTGTTCGTGGAGGATTTGTCGGGATTTGGCCGGAACGGGTCATCACTTTCACTTCCGGCTTCGCTCTTCCTTTGCTCGCTTCTCCTAATTCTGTCACGGGCGGACCCTGGTTAGCGTATGGCCATGCATCACACCTTAGTTCATTCACCGTCATCTTTTTTGTTGCGGGTTTGGCGGCTGCCTTAATGTCTTCCCAAGATAAAGGTTGGGGTATCAAGACATTTGGACCGTTGCTTGCTATGCGGAGCTCGTTCCAACTTATCATGGAGCAGAAATGGTTGCCATTTCGAGCCGACCCTTTCCAGAAGATAACATTGTTTTTTTCGCCCATCTTGCTTGGGTTACTTGATGAAAGTGCAGAGGATTCATCTACACATGAGGTTTCGCTGAATGCAACCATGTTCACCCTATCGTTTCTGGGGAATGGATTTCTGACTGTGTTGGGACCGCGGGGGTGTTCCAACTTTCCTTCTTCAATTAGCCCTTGGACCACTTGTTTTAGCACGAAGCAATTGTCGGTGGTGTGGTCGGGGTAGTTGTGAAAAGCACACCGTTTACTCATATCCATGTTAGGGTTAGGATTCCTTGGCTGATAATTCTCAAGGGGCTTGAGCATGTTCCGCTTCACTAATGCCTCGAACACTTGGCTTAGAGGCATTTCGAGGTTGTCAAAGTGTTGAAAACGATGTGGCCTGTGAGGATTGTTATTCCTTGGGGGTGCTTGGTCGCGGTTTCCTTAGACTCCATTCTGGATGTAGTGAACTGCCCCGGTGGCTTATCTTCCTTTGCTTGGGGCCCAGTGCCGGATTTGTGGGGCTGCCGGATAGCGATAGGAAGGCTGCGGAGGAGCGCGGCCGTAACTTATTTGTTTTTCGGTAGGCTCAAAGTCTTTTTGAACTTTGTCCCTACATTGACCATGACACGTAGGTCGGGATAGAAATGGAAACAAATCAAGGACCTCAGAGATGGTTTGAGGCAAGAGTGGAATATATCCATTTGCTCTTCCTTAGAAAGGGGATCGATTATCTCGCTCAATTTCCAGTTCCATCTTTTGTAGAATACCCCCACCGGCTCGTCATCCTTTTTCTTGGTAGCCTGAAGGTCGTGGCGATTTGTTTCCCTCTCAAGGTTGGCATGGTAATTTTCCAGAAAGATATTACTGATTTGTTCCTATGTGGAGCGGTTCTCTCCTTTTACGTTGAGGAACCATCTCAAGGTCGTAGACTTCAGGGAGTGCTGGAAGTGACCTGCCATTTGTTGAGGGGTGGCCCCTTTGGCTCTCATACCTAAGACATCGGAATCTATGTGAGTCTTTGGGCATTCTGTTCCATCAAACTTTTCCATCTTCGGCATTCTAAACTTTGGGGGGAGAGGAACCACCTTACTCGGATATGTGGGCATGAGCAAATCTTTTCAGGAGTCGACTATTTTCCCTTGCATCTCCTTTATCTGTTCGACCAACCAAGCCATATGAGGGTCACTAGGAGGAGGCAGGTTTCTGTTTTCTGGTATAGAAACCAAAGGTGGAGGTGGATTGGTTGACGGGATTGCCATTCGGGAATCTTGGGGAGGCAGTTGAGTATACACCAATCCGTATCCTGGATTACTGAAATTGGAGCCTGAATGTACGCTCGCCGGAATTTTTATGGAAAAAATTCATTTTGGGAGTCGCCACGCCATGTTTTAAGGTACACTTTGAAAAACCTTTGAAAGAGAAAAGGGTTCGGGGGTCAGGTTACGTGTTGGGAAGAACCGAGAGTTCACCCAACACGCCTCGTCCGTAGACGAGTCTTTCTATGTTCAACATTCAAAACACTCAAACGTGTGTGCAAAGTGTGTGTGACAAGATATGTGATAAAATGCATATCAATGCTTTATTTTATTGCTCAAAGGGAGGGATTACAACTTGTGAACCATTGACCATGGGAGGCCACATCCCACATTACAAAGAGGAGAAACAGATTACAATTGGAAAATGACTTCTACAGAATGACAAAGAGTGTCGCGTGATACAGGATCTGCTTTGCAGATTGTGTCGCGTGACATAAGCTATCATGTGCAGAAGCCTTACAACATTAAGCACAGGATTAACAGAGATCTACCCAATCACTTCAAATGAGTGTGGATATTGAAGATCCACACTCTATTTTGAGTGACAAGAGAATTGGACATACGAATCACAACTGAAATGACAGTCTCTGCATAGGGCTAGTTATGTCGCACTACACAGGACTGATTAGGTAAATTATGTCGAGTCACATGACGTGACCTTCTGCAGAGACTTTACAATTTGAAACCAGATTCAACAGAAAACCAAATAGATCCAAATATTACACCAAATTAATTCAGGAAACAACAAATCCACAATGAATTGACCAAGGGGGTGTGGATATGGGGAGATGCACACTCCCTTGGGAATCAAGCAACAATATAATTCAAAATCACATCATGAGCAACAATCAAATCAAACAAAACGACTTAAACAGAGAGATGTCGATTGGGACATGATAATTGAAGGCGGATGGAGCTAATTACCAAGTCCAAGGAAAAGAGATTGAACTGAATTGCTTAATGAACAAATGGATGAGAGATATGAGGGTGAGGGATTCGTTACCCTTGTAGATCCACAATCACTACACCAACTTGTAGATCCACAATCACTACACTAAGTTAGGTGTAGTGACCTTCTAATCAGCTGCAGAGATGTGAATTCGAGCACAGATGGAGTGTTAGCCTTGGATCTTCAATGGTATGAAGTATGTGTGAAGGTAGATGGGTGAGGTGTATGAGAGATGGAGGAATTGGAAGGGAATTGGTGTAGGTTTGTGTGGATGGAGGAGAGAGACGTGTTTCTGGAGGAATTTTGGCAGGGTGACCTTAGGAGGTGGAAGAGGGATCTAAAATGAGAGGAGGAGGGTCTTATTTATAGGCTGCAGATGATGGACTTATTGTGTAGTACGACGTCCTGCAACCACTTTCCATGGCTCGAGTTGTCGCGTGACACAACATGTCACTAACCATTTCTGGCGCCAAAACCTGGTTCTGGAACATTCCAGGTTAATACCCAAAAAGTCCAAAACTAGTTTATTCCTTGTAGGTCCTTTAGCATGACCAAAGTACTTAAAAGTACTTCCTTCGCAAGAAACTTATGAAATGTTTCCGAAAGTCTCGGAATGGATTGGGAATTTACCAAAACGCCCCCTAGTGCAATTTTATCATATTAAAATGCACCTAAAAAGGGTAGTGAATTGGATTGGCATACTTACAGAGCCCCTCGGCAACGTCACTTATGGAAGAAGTGAGGTTGTCGATAAAAGAAGACCCAATCCCAATGAGCGGCTGGGGTTATGGCGAATGGCTGGACGATGATTGGTGAGATCGGATGGCTGGACCTTTGGAGAAAGGATTCCTACGTATCCCTGGAGGGAATCAAGCCGGTCGTAGTTCAGACTATTCGTAGGTGTCTGACCCAAACGAGACTGTTAGGAGGCGTCTGAACCCGGTGGAAGACTGTTGGGAGGCGTCTGAACCCGATGGAAGACTTTTGGGAGGCGTCTGAACCTGGTGGAAGACTGTTGGGAGGCGTCTGAACTCGATGGAAGACTGTTGGGAGGCGTCTGAACCCGGTGGAAGACTGTTTGGAGGCGTCTGAACCCGGTGGAAGACTTTTGGGAGGCATCTAAACCCGGTGGAAGACTGTTTGGAGGCGTCTGAACCTGGTGGAAGACTGTTTGGAGGCATATGAACCCGGTGGAAGACTGTTTGGAGGCGTCTGAACCCGGTGGAAGACTGTTGGGAGGCGTCTGAATCTGATGGAAGACTGTTGGGAGGCGTCTGAACTCGATGGAAGACTGTTTGGATGCGTCTGAACCCGATGGAAGACTGTTTGGAGGCATCTGAACCCGGTGGATGACTGTTTTGAGGCTTCTAAACCCGTTGGAAGACTGTTTGGAGGCATCTGAACCGGATAGAAGACTGTCGAGAGGCATCTGAACCCGATGGAAGATTGTTTGGAGGCGTCTGAACCTGGTGGAAGACTGTTTGGAGGCGTCTGAACCCGATGGAAGACTGTTTGGAGGCGTCTGAACCCGGTGGAAGACTATTTGGAGGCGTCTGAACCCGGTTGTACGAGATGAACTGAAGGAAATGATTTTTTGAGAGTACCAGACATGATGATTTGAAAATTTGAAAGATATATGATTTCATACATGTGCTGTGCTTACCTGTAGATGCCGAAGGGACTGATGCTAAGGCTGATGATCGCGGGGGGTTGTAGCTGTCGGAGGGTCTTAAGCTACAACTGCTGATGTTTGTGGATGCCGGAAGGTCTTATACCACTGTTGTTGATGAATTTCTGGTTTGCCGTGCGAGGGACGGTCTTTGTTGATGGTTGGCTGACTTTGGAGTCATGGACTTTGCTTGATAGGACATGAATTTTGCTTGCTAGATTACCATGGAAAATGGATTTTACTGACGACTTGGCGACGGGGCCGATGATCTTGATGAACATTGCTGGGGAGACTGATAGATTTGGACTCTTTGTCTCAATTTTGATTGAGGGACAGTCCTCATGATTCGATGGTACTCAGTTTATTATTGTACCTGCGGGGGGAAATAACACTCCAAGCACTATATCTGACTATGCTACTCTGTTAGCAAGATTTAAACTATGTTAGTTTGTTTGCACGAGTCCATCTGCTCTAGGAATGGAATGATGATTGAATGAAGGAAATATGATGATTGTATTGAATGATCGGCTTTGCCGGATTTGTACATGAGATCGATGAAACTGTATAGGGTGAGTGTGTATAGTGATACATGTGGTGGAGTGGACCCTCTCCCATGAAGTGGGGAATGTATGAGTGGTGATTTGAGGAATGTATAGATGACAGGGTGTAGACTAGGCAAGTCGGGGCATATCCGAGAGTACAGATTGCAGCAGATTGATTCATTGCTGATAAGAACAATGCGTGTCGAGTGTCCGAGATGGCGAGCAGCAGCAGAAGTGCAGAGAATGCCCTGGTTTTGAAGATATGATTAGGCGGAGCCCCAGCTGATAATGCTAGGCAAACCCGGAGGGAATCTGGTAAGGAGAACCTGAGAGAAAAGCTTGACAAATCCCCAGTTTGATGAGATTCAATGCATCTTTATTGCAGACAGAGTCATCTTGTGGCTAAGGAGGCAACCATCTTTTCGGACCCTAGTCAATCAGTCATTGGACAAGACTCGGAAATGTTTACATGCAGGGGTACATCTTTTGAGAAGTGGAATGAATCCCGATTTTGTGACACACTCGCTTTTGGGTTTGACTCTTTTGGGAGAGTATATGCATCACAAGGTGTCGAAAAGTGTATGGAAGCCCCTGCTGACAGAAAGAATGTTTTTGGCTCTATCTTCCTAGAATGTAGAAAGAGAAGACTTGTCGAGACATTTGAAAACTTGTCTTATTCATGATGATCTCAAGGCTGCTTAAAACCCTTTATTAATGTTCGGGTTATTCAAACACTAATCCAGATATGAACAAATTTTTTAATTAATCACGAGGAGAAAATCCACTGATATTGAGAATCAAAGTTGGTGAGATGGAAAGAGGATTTGTGTATAGGGGCGGCCCTTGAGGAGACTGAATTTTCTGAGATTTGTTTGTGATTTCGACCGGACCAGTTATGGTTGCCTACGTTCCCCTCCTTACGAGGAGCTCAGGTTGCCGTAGTTCGAGCTTATCCCAATTGAAAGAGGATGGAAATTCGAGGATCTTTTGAGGATTGGAGAATTGAAGCACACGTCTCCTTGGAGTGTCAATGAAAGGCATGGATGCGAAGCCCCAGTGGGACATTCACGGGAATTATTTTGTGGAGAAGGAACGAAATATGCTCACATGAAATGTAGAATGAATGAATGAATTTGCATAATCTCTGATTGATGATCTTTTGAGCTGAGATGGATTTGGCTCCGATTTAAGCAAGCAATGAAGCATTAATCTGATTTAGATATTGAAGATATTTAGAATGAAACTGCTATCCGGTAGGAACTGTAGCTGGGTTTCAGGGCTTCGATCGACCATCGGGTGATTTAGGATATCATGACCTCTTAAGACAAGAGGTCGGCTGGGCTTTTTTGCTGACTGAACCTCAAAAGATGAGAGGTTGGCTTTCAGGGATGTGTTTGGGAAATCTATGGCGGGGAAAATTGATTGCCTCTAAGAATGAGAGGTCAAATTTTGACTTTGGCCAAAGGCAAGGGTAATGGAAATGGGAATATCTTCTAAAAGTGAGAAGATGGCTTGGGATTGGTTTCGGTAATGGGAATATCCTCTAAAATCGAGAGGATGTCTTGGAATTGATCAAGGTAGTTGGTGAGAGGAAGTTCGAGCTATTGAGAACTTTTGTGAACTTGCGGGAATTCGAGCTCCTTTTGAATATTGGAGAGCTTCTTGAGAAGTCGGGAACTTTTGCTGAATTGTGAGGATCTAAAGTCCTTCTTTTGAAAAGCCTCTTGAGATGTTGAGGATTCTTGCTGAACTATGAGGATTTAAAATCCTTCTTTTGATAACTTGGAGGGCCTCTTGAAGAGTTGAGGATTATCTTTATCCTTCCTTCATGGCTTGAGTATTTTATGCACCGCCAACTCTCGAAGCTAACTTCTTGGCATTGCTTGGACTTCTCTTAGCATGGAGCAAAGATGATGGCTAAACGGGGTTTCAAAACATGCCGATCTTGAAATGAAAGGGTATTATTTAGTTAGGGTGAGACAATGGCTTCCCTAGGGTGAAAGGCTTCAACCGCAATCCCTACCGGATGATCTAAACGAGATTAAGACTTCATTGCTTGCTTAAGCTTACTTGAGGAAGATTCATGCAAATTCATCGAGCAATGAGATGATGAGGGTGATGAAAAAGATGTGATCATATGAGATACGAGATGGGGAGTAGGTAAGCCCTACTTTGAGAAGGATGTCAGCTGATTTTCTCACTCCGATCAATTTAAACATTAATCATTTCAAAGCATTAGTAATTGAGCAGCACAAGTGATCATGTAGAATAAAACCATTTCAATTAAATGTAGCGTGGGTGTGCAAGTGATGTCTTGAGTCTAGCAAGGAAAGAAATAAGGACTTTTATTACTGAAAGATTTATAACATGAACATGACAGACTCAAACCACAAAAGGGACATTCACTAAAAATGAAAAAACAATCTAGACCCTAAGATGACTGATTGACCAAATTATCTTCAGCTTAGGATGGGAGGATCCGTTGGAATCAAGGGAAAAGACTGGTAACCACCTTGGGACGAGCTTTCTCAATCCTACCTTCATCAACAAGCCTTTGAATAAGCAACTTTAGAGGAACGCAATCGTTGGTGACGTGGTCGGGATACTGATGATAGTAGCAATACTTGCTACGATCCAAAACCAGATTGGGTTTGCTGGGGTGGTAATTGTCAAGTGGCTTGATCATTCCCCTTCGGACTAAACCATTGAAAGCTTCCTCAGTCGTTATCCCAAAATCATCGAATTTCCACTGTTTGCGAGGTGGAAACCAACCACGATTCTGGACACCATTTTCCTCATGGGAGCCCTTTTCAATCTTCCCTTCATCAATGAGTCCTTGGATCATCTTCCTGAGCATGAAGCAAGCGCCAGTAGTATGCCCGGGGTACTGGTGGCAGATTGGGTTTGCTTGTATCTAGGTTGGGCTTAGGATTAGGAGGGTTATAATTGACCAGCGGCTGAACCAATCCTCCGCTTACCAAAACTTTGAATCTATCCATAGGCATTCCCACGTCAACACAGTACTATTTTATTCTATTCATCAGAACCACCTTTGGAGATGACTCGGGTACTGGCGTCCCTTGCTGAATAGGATTCGTGGCAGGAATGAAGGACATTTGATTAACGGTTATGTATGGGGTTTGTCCTGAATGCTGATCTTGCGTAGACAACGGGCTGAAACCATAGGATGAACCCATTAATGATTGAGGAAAACTTCCTTGAAGCGGAGTTTGGTTAGTGGGGAACGGCAGCAATCCTTTCTGGTTGAACTGGTTATCCACATAATGCCATGATCCTTGGGAACCTTGCTGATACTGACACTGAGACCCAAACTGATTAGGAGATCTAAAAGCATTAGGGATTGGTTGTCCACCCTGCAACTGAGCTTGTCCAACTTGTGGTACTGGAGAAGGAATCTTACCTTGTGTAATTATATTCATCCCTTTCATCACATTTTCAGTCCCATAATCAGTGTTGTTAATACCAATTATCTCCTTGTAAGACCCATCTTCGTGACGAATGACTGTGATCCCTTGGACACGCATGGCTTCCACATACCTAGTGTGCGATTCTTCTTTTCTGGCCATAGCAGATTGAATGCGCAAATGAGCCTCGCGCTTGCGAACCAGAGCGGCTTCGAGAATAAACTTCATTTCTTCCATGGACAAATCGTTCGGCTTCAGCTGACCTGAAGCGGGGGAATTTCCAGACTGGCGGACGACATATCCTTTGTACCAGACATCTCAGATATCAGAACAGATGAGGGTTTCACAAGAACTGCAACTACTTCGGAGACACGAACCAAACGAACACTGGAAGCCGGAGCACGTACCCAACTTGTCGCAACTGCAGAGGTGGGTATGGATTGATAAGGTGGTGAAGGAAGAAACTTTGAGGAAGTACGGGAGAGGGAAGGAATAAAGGGAAGGACTCGTGCAAACAACTTATTTATGTTCAAGTATAAATCGGTATCTTTTAAATCCTAAATAAGGTTAGGAAAGGATAAACCTTTATTTGCGCAATCTATACCTCGGGGGAACCTAGAGACGCAACATTCAAACTACACCAAATGCTTTGCATTGAAATTAATAATAGGTAATAATACCTAAACAAGACCTAAACACAATGTGAGATGGACGAGTGATCCAAATTTCTGGGAAAATTTGGGCAGCATAACGGGTATTCTTGAAGAATTTCAAAGAAAAATCCGGCATGACCTCTCGTCGGCGCACGGTGACAATGCGGCATGATCCCTCGTTAGAACATGTCACGAGGGTGACATGTCCCCACGGGAAACCATGTTGCATTGGTAACATGCCCACAAGTGCAAGGTTTTGGGAAAGGTATGAAGGCCTATTATAAATTTCAAAACAACTCATGTTAGGGTAATTTTAAGAATGTTGTATACAAAAACCAACTATAGGTAAGCTTTAAAGTGTGGCGCCACCTATGATGTGCTAGGGGGATAGGTTTGATATTAGGCTCTCAAGCGTAGGCGAATTACATGGCCGTCCGTGATGCCGTCAATCACACCCGAGGGTTCTAAATCTATGTGATGTAGTGTGCGGATGACTATGTTCTTTTATTTATGAAAAAACAATTTTTTTTATTTTTATTTTCTTTTTATTTGGAAAGGAAAAAACAAACGAAAAAGAAACACACACACACACACAAATCAACAAGGGTACAACAATCAACTGCGCATTCCGATCCAAGGGACTGCCCTTAGCCAAGACCTGAGAAACTGTTTCAGTGACCAGTTATGTCGCGTGATACAGGACAGCATGGTCCAATCCTGTCGCACGACCTGACTAGTCACTGAACCAGAACCTGCAAATGGAAATCAGCCCCTGCCTCCTCATGGCAAGGAACAAAGCACAATACAAGAGCACAGAAATATAGCAGCATGAAGCACATAAAAGGAACACAAGTCTCACAATACAATAAAATGCATGTACCACACAAGGTCATCAATGATGCACACAAAATGAATACGTTAAATGTTTAAATGAATGAAAGCATGACCCTCTTTTGAAAACCAGTTTTAGTCCCCAGCAGAGTCGCCAATGAATGTACGCTCGCCGAAATTTTTATGGATAAAATTCATTTTGGGAGTCGCCACGCCATGTTTTAAGGTACACTTTGAAAAACCTTTGAAAGAGAAAAGGGTTCGGGGGTCAGGTTACGTGTTGGGATGAACCGAGATTTTACCCAACATGCCTCGTCCGTAGACGAGTCTTTCTATGTTCAACATTCAAAACACTCAAACGTGTGTGTGAAGTGTGTGTGACAAGATATGTAATAAAATGCATATCAATGCATTATTTTATTGCTCAAAGGGAGGGATTATAACTTGTGAACCATTTATCATGGGAGGCCACATCCCGCATTACAAAGAGGATAAACAGATTACAATTTGAAAATGACTTCTGCAGAGTGACAAAGAGTGTCGCGTGACACAGGATCTTCTTTGCAAATTGTGTCGCGTGACACAAGCTATCATGTGCAGAAGCCTTACAACATTAAGCACAGGATTAACAGAGATCTACCCAATCACTTCAAATTAGTGTGGATATTGAAGATCCACACTCTATTTTGAGTGACAAGAGAATTGGACATACGAATTACAACTAAAATGACAGTCTCTGCATAGGGCTAGTTATGTCGCACTACACAGGACTGATTAGGTAAATTGTGTAGCGTGACATGACGTGACCTTCTGCAGAGACTTTACAATTTGAAACCAGATTCAACTGAAAACCAAATAGATCCAAATATTACACCAAATTAATTCAGGAAACAACAAATCCACAATGAATTGACCAAGGGGGTATGGATATGGGGAGATCCACACTCCCTTGGGAATCAAGCAACAATATAATTCAAAATCACATCATGAGCAACAATCAAATCAAACAAAATGATTTAAATAGAGAGATGGAGATTGGGACATGATAATTGAAGGCGGATGGAGCCTAATTACCAAGTCCAAGGAAAATAGATTGAACTGAATTGATTAATAAACAAATGGATGAGAGATATGAGGGTGAGGGATTCGTTACCCTTGTAGATCCACAATCACTACACCAAGTTAGGTTTAGTGACCTTCTAATCAGCTGCAGAGATGTGAATTCGAGAACAGATGGAGTGTTGGCCTTGGATCTTCAATGGTATGAAGTATGTGTGAAGGTAGATGGGTAAGGTGTATGAGAGATGGAGGAATTGGAAGGGAATTGGTGTAGGTTTATGTGGAAGGAGGAGAGAGACGCGTTTCTGGAGGAATTTTGGTAGGGTGACCTTAGGAGGTGGAAGAGGGATCTAATATGAGAGGAGGGGGGTCTTATTTATAGGCTGCAGATGATGGACTTAATGTGTCGTACGACGTCCTGCAACCACTTTCCATGGATCGAGTTGTCGCGTGACACAACATGTCACTAACCATTTCTGGCGCCAAAAACCTGGTTCTGGAACATTCCAGGTTAATACCCAAAAGGTCCAAAACTGGTTTATTCCTTGTAGGTCCTTTTGCATGAGCAAAGTACTTAAAAGTACTTCCTTCGCAAGAAACTTATGAAATGTTTTCGAAAGTCTCGGAATGGACCGAGAATTTACCAAAACGCCCCCTAGTGCAATTTTATCATATTAAAATGCACAGAAAAAGGGTAGCGAATTGAATTGGCGTACTTACAGAGCCGAGGGTATGATTACTCGGACCATGTTGGATCGTGTTTGGGGGCTAATGGAATGTCGCATTAGCTCAGAGAGGCTGTCTGGCGAGTGACAAATTTGAAACTTCTGGGTATTCGCTTGGTATGTCCGTCCCTAGCAGGCATTTAGACTTCAAGTTGTAGCTTCGGGGCTCGTATGGAGGCAACAGATTGAATCCTGGAGGATATCGAGAGATATTGGGGTATGAGGAAGTGAGCTCATAGGTGTGCTGGTGATATTGAGTTGGATGAGCGCAGCAGGGAAACTGATTGTGAATTTGGAATTTCGGAGATGCTTGACGGGTGGATAAAAGAAGCTTTGAGCGGGAGCTGCTTTGCATCGCCGGGTTTTCATAGCTTTGTGGAGGAGGGACTTGTTGATAATTTTTTGAAGTCGGGGGAGCAGGCACATCTTCGTTTTCTATGAGGACGAAGGTTCCATCTGGCTGGGGGACCGCAACTATTCCACGATGTCGCATGGTATCCATAATCCAAGCATGTCGCTCTTCCTTGTGCTTCTTAAGGGTTTTGAAGGCCTGAAGCACGTCCTCCATTGTTTGGAGATTTCCCAGAGGCGGAGTCCCATTCCCTTCACTGTTATCTGTTGACCCTGCCACTGGGGAATAACGAACCGTTCTGACTGCTGAACCGGAAATGCTGTCGGACCTTGTGACCTCAATGCTGAAAAGATGGCACGCGGGGACTCTCAACCAATCTCAGTTAGCAAGAGGTGGTGAAAGGCAGGGTTTAGACTCGGGAGGTTTTTTTTTGGATGAAGGGGGAAAGCTCATGCGACATGCAGTTTCCTTTTTTTGTTTTTTTTTGTTGTTTCAATTTACTTGAAACATGTTTTCTTAAAATCCTAAATGGTTGAAAAAGATTGCTCTTCATTTTCACAACTATTTCTAGATCCTGGGTTAGTGGAAGTCATCACTACGTCTATAAGCCCCTCATTTTTCATTTGTATTTCGACCTCTCAGGGTGGACAACCTCGAGCGAGGGTCATATAGGGCAAGTGGTTTCCACCGACCAAAAAGAGAAACGAACCTAAGGACTGAGCCTGTCATGTATGTTTCAATGCTTTCGCCATGTGAATAGTGAACAAAGCCAATATCCCTAAGTCAAGATCAGATCAAAAATTTGGCATGACCTTTCTTTGAGTTGCTTTCGCGAGGGATCTTTGACTTTAGGTTTTGACTAGGTCATATTCTCATGGATGATGCATTAAAGGCTTAATGACATGATGTCACATTAGGGATTTGACGTATATCCCGTACAGGTCAGTGTCTGAGTTAACGCTATAAGTCAAAATCGGGTCAGAAAATAGCCGACATGGGATATATAGCTAGGATTTATGACACGGACTGGGTCAAAAACCAACCAAGTCTGGATAGAGTGTGACGCAAATAGTTCATGGTTGACACTGGAGAGGATGAGAAGTTTGGAATGATCCTGTGCGCGCAAAAAAATCATAGGAATACCAATCGAACTGCAACCGAGACCATCCCGAGTTTGAGGTTGTAGTGTGCAAGTGTACAAGACAAGAGTGCGCGTAGTGTGCGGTCACTAAAAATCCTTTTTTAAGTAAAACATGAGTTTTTTGCAGAATTAGTTTTAAAATGTATGTACACAGATGATGCATTTTTTTAATTTTTTTGACTAAGCAAGACAAAAAGTAAAATACACACATACACACACAACAGTCAAAGAAAGGGTAAAACGAAAGTTTCACCCTCATCATGTTTTAAAAATCTTTTTAGAAGATTTTAAAACAAGCTTATCCCCAGCGGTGTCGCCAGCTGAAATTACCCGATCTGGGAAAGTTTTGCTTCAGGGATTGGATTGATGAATTTCTTTTGAAAAGACAGAGTCACCACACCATTTTGATTATGCCCAAAACATTGAAAAAAGGGTTTTTTGTTGTGAAATGAGATTTTGTGTTCGGAGGTCAGGTTACACCTCGGGAAGAGAATTTTAAGCTCATCCGAAACACCTCATATACATGAGTTTTTCTACACCTTTCTTTGAAAATAATGTGTGTGTGTGTGTGTGTGTTTGTGTGTTTTTAAGAAATAAAATGAATTTGAAAATAAATAATGTCTACATTGTAAACGATGTATTTAAAACAATAATGTTTAAAGACTTGGAAATTAAAACAGTTGTTCGGAAGTAGAAACAGTTGTTCGGAAGTAGATCTCACCAATGTTGGTTGCTTTCTATCTTCCTCGGGGGAATGTGGTTGATTTGTAGTGGTTTAAAAAGGAGAGAAATTATGTTCTCACTCGGACAGAACCTTCCCTAGTTAACTCTCATTTTACACTCGCTAGACTCACGGATTTTGACCATTTTTTGAGTCGTTTTTGGGTGTTTGGAGTTTGGTGAGTGACTGTGGGTTGATTGAGGATGAATAGGGTTTATGAGACGTCGGAAGGTCGATCGGGATGGACCGGGATGGACCAGGATTGCCTCGGGATGGCTCGGGATGCCTCGAAATGGCTAGGAAAGGCTGTGGGATGAAATGGATGAATTGGAAGGATGTTTGTTGATATGAAATGAGCTGATGGAGGCCAGTATTTATAGGCCCAAATTCTGGACAAACAGGTTTGCACGGATCCATCTTGCTTGGCAAGGTGGTCCTTAATCCTTGCCTGGATTTCTGGATTTGGGGGATTTGGCGTGTTAACAAAGAGGTCCGTGCGGACCTATCAAGCAACAAAGAGGTCCGCACGGTTCAAGTTGTAATCTGACAGCTTTTAAACGTTTTGTCATTCCTGCAGGGTCCTTTCTATGTATTTTTATGCCTGATCAGTCCTTTTGTGGTTTGCTTGATCAGTTTGGTCCCTATGGAAGTTTTCGGGACTTCGGGATCATGGGGAAGTGTACCTTCGATGTTTTCCGTATGCTCAGATGGAGAGCGGTCCGGATTGGGGTACTTACACCACCACTCCATCGGATTTATCAAATTTGTAATTCTTTCTCAAATAGGTAAGTGGTCTTAAGATTTTTAGACAAAATTTTACATAATCACAAAAGAGAAAATAATTAAAATATATTTATAGATAGAAATTACAATAAAAACATAAATAAAGAGAAAAAAGTTGTATGTTCTGTTGTTATGGAGTATAAATCAACATGGAAAGAGAGGAGGAGAACGGGTCTAAATGACGGAGGAGTGCATGTCAATAGAGAAATGTTCAGGAGGATAAAAAGGAAGCAAACCAGCAAAATGGGTCTGACTCGGTCGTGTCAATCAATGATCACATTCATGCCACTTGAGGAATTTACTGACACGGTCGTGCACAATATAAAGCACGGTCATGCAAAGCCTTTTCCAAAACCAGATTTGGTTTCCTTATTCAGAACAAATTCTTTATTGCAGGACAAGGTTTAGCGCTTCTCCTACACATATATATAAACATAATTTCAGCCATAATTTGGGGTGCTTAACAGAGTGAGATAGGATACACAATAAAGAGCCACAAATAGTTCAAGGAGAGGGTAAGGGGGCCTAGGAGATGCCATTAAGGGCACTCTAACCCTAGCCATGACTGAGATGTGTTTTCTTGATAGAGGAGAGGAGATATATATGAGTGTGTTGTTCATGGAGAGTAGCCATGCTTAGATATTAGTGATTGCATGTTTTATTTCTTTCATATTACTACATTTTGATTATTCTCCCCATGTTAGGTATGCTAGTATGGGCTATACGGATATAAGATCCCCCAAATCCCCAACAACTGGCATCAGAGCTCCGATTGTAGGTCCGAGAAGTGCCTAGATTTGATTGAAACAAAGGCTGCAAAAAAATCAAGATGCAATTGTATAGATTCAAAAAATACTGATGCATAGATGCATGCGGAAGTAGATTCAGATGGTTCAGATTGTAGGAATCTATGGTAAGGAGGTTGCAGAAATTCAGTCAAAATCGTGGCACAGACTCAAGGTGTTCGCGGGAATGTGGGGCTGTCAAATTGGGTTGGAGAAAAATCGATAGGAGAAATTTTCTTAATGCGAATTTGGTGACAGAGCGAAATATATGAAAGAAGAGGAGATGGACATTGCGGTTGAATTTTATTAGGAGGAGAGCAGTCAGATATTTCAAGGGTGTTAGATTCGAATTCTCAAGGCGATTCTGAAATAGCAAATCGGTGAATAGTTGCTAGGAGAGAAGATATGAGGGTTAGGACACATAATAGATTGCTTTCCAATAGAAGGAAGAAGAGTGGTATAGGCCGATTGACCATGTGAGAAGAGGAGAACTTCTTGCAAAATGATGGAGGAGCGGTGGTAGAAGTTCTAGGAGAGAGGAGAAGGTGTTGTGCACTACCTATAACAACATCAAAAGTCTTCAGGAGGGATCCACATGTCAATTTGAAGGACCATTTGGTGGAAAAAGGAGAGCCATCAACAAACAACATGTTAGGGGGAGGATGACTACTCATAGCTGCGCAACAAGGAGAACATGTCACAGTACCTAACAGAGAGCGAAGAAAAACCATGAGCAGTCGATACAAGAGGCAAGAGGATACCTTGTTTCATGGAGACATATTGCGAGGAAAGTGGGATTAGGAGGAGAAGGCGAAGGTGGACTTGCAAGGAATCATAGGAGTGCTTGATTTAAGGAGAGGCAAGAGGAATCCGACACTGAGAGGTTGAAGTGTCACTTGTTTTCAAGTCGCCTTATTACTTGAGAGAAAGCTTGGGTGGGAGCTTAGTGCTCGGCGTTGTCAAGTGGTAAGTGGCTATTTTATAGTCATTTATAGTGTTTTATTTGCATCATTTTCCTTAAAATTTAGTTCAATTTAGCTTCTTTTATTTTGTATTTCGTATTTTATGCTTGGTTGGTATTTTTGTATGATTATATAGGGTTTAGGTGCATATTTTGAAGTACAAGGGGTATAAAGTAAAACTCATAAAAATAGAGGGATCATATTTGAAGATTACAAAAATCAGCCCAAGCCAGCTGATGCTCGGCCGAGCACTTCCTTGACTCGGCCGAGCAGAAGGGACCAAAATGAAGAGTTTTGCTGGAAGGCCTTGCTCGGTCGGGCACCATCCTTGACTCGTCCGAGCATCTACTTTCTCGGCCGAACACATTCTTTGACTCGGTCGAGCACCTGCTTATCAGCCTAAAGGGTGCCTTTCTGAAGAGATGCGACCCTCAGCCAAAATGCCTATATAAAGGGCCCTTGTAATCAGTAGAAATCATCCAGAAACAAATCAGAAATGATCCGGAGGGATCAGAAAATACCTAGAATCGATAGTAAAACACTCTAGCAATTTATTTATACACAATACTCAAAGATTCATCAATTGTTCTTAAGAGTTTTTGTAAGTCCTTGAAGATTGTGAAATACAATATGGAATATTTCTTTCCAGCCTTTGTCTCTTCTACAATTATAAGAATAAGTATCTCTTTCCTCATTTATATTTCTATGCTTATTTCTTATTCTTTTATGATAATTTCAATGGCTATGTGAGTAATCTTCCAAGTTCTTGGGGTTGGAAACTCAGAAATTATGTGCTCATCTTTATAATTCATGCTTCTTCTCCATGTCAAATCAATTCTCTTCATATTATTCTTAATGCGTACAATAGGGAGACGTCCTTGGTTGTATAATCATAGTTAATCAAGAGAAGAATCTTGATTAGCGGAATCCTATGAATTGAACTAGGCTTCATTAATCACAAGTGTAGTTTAATGACCTAGGGATGATCCTTTAGTGGAGAATACGTGAGAATAACTTAAACTTAATGGATTTTGACTTATACGGAACCCTCGAGAGGTAAGCCGGGTTGCCCGCATGACAGGCGGGAATACTTTAAACGGAACCTTCAAGAAATAGGCCGTGTTAGTTTTAAAATACATGTGTTAGGCCTTCACCCATAAGTAGTTAGCACAACTTAGCGTATCATCCTTGATTTATGTCATTTTCATCTTAAAACAATTTCTTCATATCATTCTTAAATGCCTACAAATATAAAGACGTTCGTATTTGTATGAACCCTAGTTAATTGAGAGAAGGACTTAGCAGTGAATCTCGGTTAGCGGAACCATATGAAGTAAACTAGGTTTCATTAATCATGAGAGTATTTTAATGGCCTAGGGATGTTCCTTGAATGGAAAGTACGTGGACTTTATAAACTAACGGATTTTTACTAATTTATGGGCCATCGAGAGATAGGGCATACTTAGTGAATAATACAAATTTGTTCGTGAGAAGTAGTATAGGCTCAATGTACCATCCTTGTTATTTTGATGAAAACTTTGATTTAAAAGCTTGATTACTTGATGAATATATGTTGTTAGAATCCCAATCCCGATAATACTTTTATTATAAGTTAGAGTAGTTTGTGTATGTTTCTAGTATTTTCATAAACTAAAACATATTTCTCCCAATCATTTTATTTATATATTTTTATAAAAAAAAGTATCATACAAAGTAAACCCTGTCTCTATGGGATCGACCCATACTTGCACTTGCTATACTATTATAACCCATGCAATTGCGGTATAAAAAGAACCGTTAGGTTCTGAAATGAACATCAAAATACAATGAGGAGGATCATTCTCCAGGTAGGAGTTTGACGGGTGTTATTATGGTTTATTGGTGCTAGTCACCAGGTGGGAGATTGTTGGGTTATGGAGTCTAAACCAACATGGAAACAGAGGAGGAGAAGGTGTCTAAATGACAGAGGAGTTTGAGTCAAGATAGGAATGTTCAAGGAGGAGAAAAAGGAAGCAAACCGACAAAAGGGGTCTGACACGATCGTGTCAGTTAATGAGCACGGTCGTGCCACTGGAGGATTTTACTGACACGACCGTGCACAATATAAAGCACGGTCATGCAAAGTCATTTCCAGCCCAGATTTGGTTTCCTTATTAAGAATGGAATCTTTCTTGTAGGACAATGTCTAGGGCTTCTCCTACACCTATATATAAACATAATTTCGGCCATAATTTGGGGTGCTTAACAAAGAGAGCTTGGATACTCAATTGAGAGCCACAAATAGTGTTAAATAGAGGGAAATGGGTCTAGGTGATGCCTTGATGGACACTCCTACAATCCTAGCCATGACTGAGATGTGTTCTCTTGATAGAGCAGGGGAGATATATGAGTGTGTTGTTTACGGAGAGTATACATGCTTAGATGTTAGTTATTGTATGTGCAACGTTGTAATAAATATCATATATTGATTATAGTGGTATCCTGACTTGGCATCACCCCCATATGTAGCCATGTGTTGGTAAACTAGGTTACCAAATCTATTAGGCCAATTGGCAGGAAAACAGGCTAGAGGGGGTGAATATCCTGATTAAACTTCTTTCTAAAACCTATCTAAAATATTCAAGTAACTTATCAAAAGCTAAACCGATGTTAACCAGTTACGAAGAGGATAAAATGTTACTGGTTTACTCACACAAATGATCGATTAAGTAAGATGAATTTCAGGTAAGTTAAAAGATCATACAAATTATATTCCAATGGAAATCACAAAACAAAGCAGTTAAGTATTCAAAGGGTTGTAACTAGTGATAGAGTTCAACCGGTTACAAGACAAGATGAAATGAGCAAACATAAATAAAAGGGACACAGTTGTTTGGAGAGGTTCACAGTGTTAAATAACTGCTACGACCTCTACCAAGTTTGTTCAAAACTGGATTTGTGAAAAGGTGCACTATTAATGTCACTAGACTATTACAAGTTGCAAGCTTTATGATTTAAAGCTGCCTAAAAGAAAGTGATCACTAATGGATCGTGATACAAGTTTGGCCAGGTGTTTTCAAGAGATATGTTCACAAATTGAACTGATTTCTCTTGGGTGTGTAATGTGATCAATCAATGTGTTCCAGACATAGTCTTGTTGGGGAACACTTACAAGAATTATTTAGTGTGCATAGTGTATGTCCTAAAAATGATCTAGTAAATATAAGGACTGATTGTCTTGAACTTCAATGCTTGAGCACTTGCAGTTCTTGAAAATCACACTCTCAAAGTGTTCAATGCACCAACCCTCTTCAATGCTCTAAGGAATGTATTTATACTGTTTTCAAATGGAGTTGTTGTCTTTGAAGGGGTTGAAAGGATGACTTGGTCTGACAATTATTAAATGAGAATATCTTCTACATTGAATTCTTGAGATTTGAAGCACTACCATATTTGAA
Source organism: Adenophora triphylla var. japonica (assembly GCA_022495995.1). Lineage (NCBI taxonomy): Eukaryota > Viridiplantae > Streptophyta > Magnoliopsida > Asterales > Campanulaceae > Adenophora > Adenophora triphylla. The sequence goes on along the minus strand of JAFEMH010000236.1, from coordinate 121,719 downwards.
TTTTCCACTGGGTAAAGAAGTTGTTGTGAGTACTGGTAACTTGAACATAACTTGAAGTAGTTACTGACAAGGCAGCAGCAAGGTCTTCATAACAACTACTCTACCAACTTTGGCTAAGTAGGTGAGAGTAATAAATGCTAAGTCAAACTGTTAAAGGAAGCTTGACTGATTGCAGCAAATGAGGAGTATAACCGATTGAGAGACTGGACCGGTTGAAGGGTTTGATCGGCTGAGGTTCATGACCGATTGAGGCAGTCAACATGTTGAGATTTTGACAGGTTGATCAAGTAGACCAATATCATTTTGGAAAAAACTCAAGGTGTTCAAGTCTTCAATTATTTTTTAGAAAATACAAGTATAAAAACACAGGCACTAGCACTAATGGGATCCTAAGGATACATAGAAAATTCTAATTAGTCTAGTTAAATTAGGGGTACTCAATAATGCCTTAATGATTGTGATTAAGCAATTCCTAAGATATGCATATATTTGACTAACAATCTACTCCTAATTGCTTAAGCCCAATCATTCTAGGTATATATCTATCTTAACTTAGTAAAAGAATGATCAGGAGTTTATCTTTTAATTTTGTCATTCTCTAAGTCAAGTTACAACTTGATATAACTTATGGAAAGCTATGCAATGAAAAAGAGATAGACTAAAGGAAATGGGGAAATGAAATAACCTGCAAATTGAATGAGTTAGTTGCAGTGTAGTTATTCATAAAAATATAAAGGAAATTCAAGAAAGAAAATATTAAACTTTAAAATGAACGAGGTTGAGGGAAAGAGATTCTCATTGATTGAAAAGCTGAAACCGGTTGATGAGCATGATAAGACATATATTTCATCATTTACATTCTATAAATCAGCACCAGCAGCAGGATCGGTTGAGGGGTCCTTGTCCTTTGAATAAGTTGTAGCCGATGCAATTGGTTCAGACTTTGATCTTTTGGCTTCCCTTTCTTCCTTCTTTTTCATTTCTTCTCTCTTCCTCTTCTTCTTCTCTGACTTTCCAGGATAACCACTTGCAAGCTTCATTAGAATCTCATTTTGGGCTTTGACCTTGACTAGCTCTATTTGTGAATCTTTGAGTTTAGCAGATAGGTCACGGATCTTCTAATTGGCTTTCTTCAGCTCTTCAGTGGCTTCAACAAGGTTTGACTGAACAGCTATGGCTTCATCACATAATTGCTTGTTGACATTTGTTGAGTTGGTCAATTCTTTAACAATATCAATTATGATGGCATCTTTTTAATTTAGCCTTTCAACAAAATTGCCTATAGCTTTGGCAAATCCAATCTCAACTCTAGTAATTCTTCTTCCTTCCTCCTCCTAATTGGACTTAGATAGCCCATCAATCAGTGCATCATTTAATTCTATAAAGTCATTCACAATGGTTGGCCTTTAGAGATCAGCATTTTCTAAGGCATCAAATGATGGTACTGCTTCTTCAGGTAGAGAGGGTGCATCGGTTAAGGGTAGATCGGTCAGGGGAACATCGGTTGAAGGAGAGGGATCGGTTGGAGAAGGAGCATCGTTTAGAGGGGCTTGATCGGTTGAGGGAGAAGGACCGGTTGGGGAGGCAATCATCTCAACAATCTCATAATCAGAAGAAACAGGCAATACTAAAGTAATAAACCCATTGTTTTATAGGGTTAACTCTATGGCACACTCAATCTCATTTGCCTCCTTAAAAGCCAAGGCAATCATATCAGCAGCCTGTGAAGCAAAAGGGATGGCCTGCTGCTTTAACCTTATCAGATGAGCCATCCTCAATAAGTTAATCAGTTGGGAGGCATATCTAATATTGATCTATGACTTCACACTCCCATCTTCTCTTCTAACAAACAGTTGAGGCACTTGAGGCATAAATCCCACAATTTTAGTCACCTCAAAACTCCAAGAAAAAATCTTTAACTCCAACACCTTGGTCATACACCCGTTGAGAGCCAAATAACAGATGAAGAGGTTGTCGGTCTGAAGGGAAGATTCAACCAGTCGAGGTAGCCATTGAACCACTTGACCAACAATCTTTATGGAGCTAGACCGACCTTGCTGAGAAGATATGAATGGCAATCGTTTAGCTGGGAAATCCAGGACAAGTTGCTACTCAGCCTTTCCTGGAATAAGCTTTGCATTTATAGGGAGAGCAGCTCTTTTCTTTAACCTTAAGATTTTAGGAGTTTGAAATTTTAGGCTGGTCTCACCTGATCCCTTGGTGTTGGTTTGGTGAGGAGGGGTATCAGCAGGAGGAGAACCTACTTTCATTGTCTCAACCACATTCATGAATGTTTGCAATCTGTCCTGTCTCCTTTTGCGTTGAAGCTCATCATCTATGGAAGGAGACATTGGGATCTGTTGAATACTACTATCACTATTCACCTTTTTATGAATATTAAATAACAACATCCCGTTTGATAACCGGGGAATTGAAGCTTTGGAAGTGTAGTAATCATTGGTGGACATCAAATCTTTCTGGTCCACAAAGAAATCAAAGTAAGCAGGGGGATGAGCAGCATCAAATGGGTCATACTCAAAAGGCTCAGGTGCCTTGAATTCTATGGCATCATCCTTTTCAAAGAAATTTGAAAGAGTAGGATCCTCCTACTCAAAATGGGAACAACCTCTTCAACAACAGATTTACCCTTTAGCTGGGCACTAGCTTGACTTACCAGAAGGCTTACTTGAATAGCAGCTTCAGTAGCCAACTTTTCTTCAGATGACCTTTGCAGCTCCAATTCACTTTCAAACAGGCTCTTGTCCATAACTTCTTGTAGCTCAATATCCTCAGCAATAGTAGGTTTTTCCTCCTCAACCGGTTCAGCAGATCCATTGGTTGAGGGCATCACAACCGGTTGAACAACCGGTGAGGCACCAGTCACAATCTTTTCTCCTCCTCCAAGACTTGTAACCGGTGATGTATCGGTTAAACCTCCTCCTAATCTCCTAACTAGTGCCATCGATTGAGGAGTGACAAAATCCATCCTTGGCTCAGCAGGGCCACTTGAACTTGAGCTGGAGCTAGAATGCTCACTGTCATCACCCACATCATCAAAATCTTCATCATTATCACCACCATCCTTGAACAGTTCTTCTATCTCTTCAATGGAAGTCTACTTATTTTTATTACAGTGAACCGAAGAGAAGAAGTCAGCAATATTTACATTCCCCATAGCCTCTAACTCTCTATTTACTTCCATCATATTCTCAATCAAGTCCATGACATTTTTAATCAACTGGTTTCTTCGTGGACCCATAGAGATTGGTTCAGAATCAAATAGAGGAAGTAGATCATCAGGATGTTCATATCTGCCTAACTGATAGGGGTCAAATTCTTTCATAGTGTCTTGGACTTCACAAAGCATGGCAAACTCAGCCCACACTTCATGAACCATCATGTCCTGACGCAACCGATCTTGGGCAAGGTAAATGGCATTCCACAGATTGGGAAGCAAGTCACAATACCGATTGTAGAGATTCAAGAGGTCCTTCTTGGAGATTCAAGCATTCCACACCAACTGGTACACCAACAACGGTTGACAAAATTGATGGCACTTCTCCAGCCTTGACATTCTCATCCAGAGACCAATTATCAAACAACTCATTTACTAACTCAGAGTAAATGTCTCCAGACCCTTCATGCAAGAGGAACGGCAGAACACCAGCACCAAAAAGGATAGCTTTCAGAAGCTTACCCTGCTCAGATTCGAAGAATGAAGATAGAATGTAACCTCCATATATGTCCTTTTTGGGGGTTAGTTTGGGAGCCATATATAAGAATCAAACAAAAAAACACAACATTTTTAGTTAGAACATTTTATTAGATACAAAAAAAATATTTATCACTTTGAAATTTTCTAAGTGTTCTAAGTGTTACCAGATAAATGTTGATGAGAGATGAAGAAAAGGTTGAAAGATTGAAGAACTTCGAAGAAATTTTGATGATATGAAGAATTGAGGCTTACCAGCGGTAAGAGAGAAAGCTTGAGAGAGTTTGAAAACCGTAAAAACATTGCTTTTGAATCCTTTATATAGGGAGAGAGAGGGAGGAGACAAAAGGTTTTTATTTGGAAGAGCAATATTTTGTTCAAAACGTTTTAACTGATGCTTAAAAATAGGGAATAATTAAATATGAACTTAATGCAAATATGAAGCTTAAAATTAGGAACGTGTGTGCAACAGTTTAAATTTTAAAAATAATAAACAAGATAACCTTTTGGAAAAGTAAGAATGATACAGAGATTACCTTTTTGATCAAAAATAAAATTTTGATCTACCTATGAAGGTTGATAAATAGCTCACTATTGTGTCAGACAAGCGGCTGAAACGAATTGAAAGGACAGCAGGGTGTCAAACGTGCCAGTTAAAACGGATTGGTCCGACCGCATTTTGATGTCAGTTAGGTGTTTGATTAACTGGTTGAACATGGAGTGACTGGTTGAGAGTAACCGCTTGAAGTCTTGACCGGTCAATGGGTGTGACCGGTTGAGATTATGATCGGTTAAGGGATATGACCAGTTGTGAGCTTGTTGCCATCGGTTAAAGTTGAGGAGCAGTGATAGGTTGAGGGTAAAAAGGTAATATCACTTTTTGATCAGTTGAGCTTAGCTTACACGAGTAGCAAAGTTAGCACAATTTATCCACGTATATCAATCATGCCTAGTTCACCTCTAAGGAATTCAAAACGTTTAGTATCTAAGGGATTTGTTAATATATAAGATAACTGATAATCAATATGAACTTTTAAAAGAACAACATTATCCTTTTCAATATGGTCCTTGAGGAAGTGGTATTTGATGTCTATGTGCTTTGTATTGGAAAGCATAACCGGATTATTGGATATCGAGATGGTTGAGGAGTTGTCAATATAGATAGGACAAACTTTTGTTGGAATTTCATAGTCCACCAGTTGTTGCTTCATCCAAAGGATTTGTGAGCAGCAACTTCCAGCAGTTATGTACTCATCCTCAGTTGTAGAATTGGAAATTGAAGCTTGCTTTATACAAGACCAGGAAACCAATCGGTGACCTAGAAATTGACAAAGTCCCACTAGTACTTTTCCTTGTGTCCCTACAAGCTGCAAAATCAGCATTTGAATAGCCAATTAGTGTAAAAGATAAATCTCTAGGGTACCATAAACCTAAGTGAGCAGTTTCCACAAGATATCTTATGATTCTTTTGACAGCTTGAATGTGAGATTCTCTAGAATCAGCTTGGTAAAGTGTCATATCTACTTTCTTACCAGACTCATCTTTATCAAGATGTACATTAGTAGCCATTGAAGCGCTTTAAGGATGAGCAAAGTCAAGACCAAATTTATTGATAAGATCATTTATATATTTGGCTTGATTAATGAAGATTTCTTCTTGAGTTTGTTTAACTTGAAGTCCAAGGAAGAAGGTTAATTCTCCCATCATGCTCATCTCGAACTTGCTTTGCATAAGTTTCTCAAATCTTTTGCACATGTTTTCGTTAGTAGACCCAAATATAATATCATCTACATATATTTGAACTAACAATGAGTGACCATTATGATTAGAAATGAATAAGGTTGTATCGATTTTACCTCTTTCGAATTTCTCACTAAGTAGGAATTTGGATAAAGTTTCATACCATGCTTTTGGTGCTTGCTTGAGGACGTACAGGATTTGTTTAATCTATAGACATGATTAGGTTTATTGGAGTTTTCAAACCTAGGAGGTTGATCAAAATATACAAGCTCTTAAAGTTCTCCATTGAGGAAGGCAATTTTCACATCCATTTGGTATAATTTAAACTGTTTGTAGGCAGTATAGTAAAGAAACAACCTAATGGCTTCTAATCTAGCAATAAGGGCAAAAGTCTCATCATAATCAATTCCTTCTTTTTGTCTGTACCCTTTTGCTACAAGTCTTGCTTTGTTCCTTGTTATTTTCCCAGACTCATTCAATTTGTTTCTAAAGACCCATTTTGTTTCTATCACTGTCTGATCATTTGGATGAGGCACTAATTCCCATACTTTGCATCTGTCGAACTGATTAAGTTATTATTGCATAGATTCTACCCAGCTGCGATCATTGAGTGCTTCTTCTGTCTTCTTTGGTTCTATGTTTGAGACCATAGCAGAGGAAAATAAACTGTGTTGATCTTCCATACTCCTCCTTTGGCCTCTAATAATTATGGGACCAAAAACATCACCAATCACATCTTCAATAGGGTGTCCTCTAACTGGTCTCACTTCCCTTGGAATGTCTTGCCTTACTGATTCTTGTCTTAAGGTTTCTAGTGGAGGAGTAGAGTCAGTTGAGGGAGGTGTGATCGGTCGAGGTGAGGATCGTTTAGGGGATGGTGAGTTGGACAGATGATCAAGATTAGATTGTGGTGAAGGAAATGGTATATTAATATTGGAAATTGGTTCAGGTTTAGGTGGTGTAATATGAACATTGGTAGAGGGACTAGTTGGTAAAGAATCAATTAAGGGATTTTGGGAGTTAGGTTCTCTTCTAACTGATTGAGGGAAAAATGAATCATCAACTAGGGCTCTATCGATTACACCACTTGATATGCCTGAATTCTGAGCTGGAGGATGATTTGCATTATTACTGGTATTTTGATTTGATTTAGAGTTGCTGGATTCACCTGTCTCAAAAACACCAGAATCATTAGTACTATTTGGAGTCTTGTCAGACTCTAACAAATCAAATTCATCAAATGTAACATGAACAGATTCAACAATTTTCAACAGATGTTTATTGAATATTATAAAAGCCTTACTGTGTTTGGTATAACCAACAATGATACCTTCATCGGCCTTTTCATCAAATTTACCTCGATATTCTTTACCGTTGTAAAGAACATAACATTTGCAGCCGAATATTTTGAAGAAACCGATATTGGGAATTCTTCCACGCCAAAGCTCGTAAGGAGTCTTGTTGTAAAACATGTTGACCAATGATCGATTATGAGTGAAGCATGCTGTGTTGATAGCTTCAGCCCAAAAGTACTTAGGTAGCCTCGCTTCAGATATCATAGTTTTGCCAGCCTCGATCAAGGTTTTGTTCTTTCTCTCAACAACACCATTTTGTTGTGGTGTTCCAGCAGCTGAGAAGTTATGATCAATTCCGTGATCATCACAGTAATGAGCAATGCCATTGTTCTTGAACTCCGTACCATTGTCGTATCTCATACTGATGATGTCACTTTGCTTTTCAGTTTGAAGTAAACGGAAAAGCTTGGTGGCAACTCCATAAGTGTCATCTTTGGAGCTGAAAGTTTCCACCCAATTATATCTTGAATAGTCATTTACAACAACTAAGGCATATCTGCTTCCCCCTAAATTGACAGTTGTTGTGGGGCCAAACATATTCATATGTAGCAATTGGAGGCACTTAGATGTGCATGCAGGGCTTGAATTGGAATGATGTTTTATGTTTCTTTCCTAGCTGGCATGCTCTGCACTTCCTTCCATGATAAGCAGACACTTGAGGTAAGCCAGTGACAAAATTTGCATTGGCTAGCTTGGATAGGTATTTGAAGTTCAAGTGACTGATTCTCTTGTGCCATAGCCATGAGTTCTCATTGATATTCTTAGCTACAAAATAAACATTAGTAACACTAGAAATAACATTTAAATTTATAGCATATATGTTACATTTTCTTTGTCAAGTGAGAAGGGTTTCTCTGGTAGCAATGTTTTTCACATAACAGTTAGAAGAATTAAATACACAATGCATATCTTTATCACTAAATTGTGATATGAAGAGAAGGTTATGTTTAAAAATATACACCAAAGATACCTTCTGTATAGTAACTATAACTCTTATGATAGATCCACGACCTACAATTTTACCCTTAGCATTGTCACTAAAGACAACTGGAGGACCTGATGCTTCTTCAATAATAGTAAGGAGATCTGTATGGCCAGTCATATGCCTTGAGCATCCACTGTCCAAGATCTAAATGTCCTTACTTGCATCGATTGAGGCCATAAATCATACCTGAAATAAAACATTAAGCTTATGGGCCCCCTTATTCTTTTGGGTCCAAAGAGTTAGTTCCTTTTGGTAAACCGTACATGGCCGCCACTTGAGCTTTGAGACTCAGTGGGTCCAGATAGGTGCTTCAAGAGGTAATCATAAGCCTTGTGACCAAAATCTGCACAATTTACACACTTGATTGAATGGGCTGTGAGGAGGTAGGTGAGTTGATATCCAATTTGATCACTGCTTTAGAAGGTTTTGAAGTTTGAGCATAAACAAATACTTTGGACACAAAAGTGTTGATGTTTCCTTTGTTGGTAGATTGCTGATGTTTGGAAATGCCTTTACCAGTTGAGGCAGCCTTACCAGTTAGGAGAGCTTTGCCAGTTGCCTAACTGGTTGCTATCCCTTGACCGATTACAACTGCTTTATTACCAGTTGAGGTTTCCAAAAATGCAGCATGACCAACAATGTGAATACCAGCTTTGCTGTCACCATTACTAAGTGGGATATAGGGTCCCAGCTTGGGATCAGCTACCTTATTCCACTTAGATTTGTTCTTGTCAACTTTCTTTACCTTGATCTGTCCCTTCACTTTTGGGTAAGTGAGAGGAATAGCACCAAAAGTACGAGTAGTACTCTTCTTTAGCAGGTTAGATGGACTATCATCAAACTTGTCCATCAAGTTCTCAGTAACAGAATTAATAAATGACTTGTCTTTGCTATCACTATTGTTGGAGTCAAATCCCAAACCAGATTGGTCATTATAAGACATTTGGTCTTGTAGGATTGTCTCAACAACAGCCTTTGATTTAGAGTAAGAATCAATAGTCTTAGTGAGAGAATTGTTTCTTGAAACTAAATCAGCAATTTAACTAATACATATGTTTAGTCTATCCTTGAGATCTTGATTTTATTTTCTCAATTGGTCTGACTCAGTCTTGTTTTCTTTCAAAAATTTTATCTCTAATTTAAGAGACTCATTTTCAGTTAAGATTCTTTTGAAATCAGCAGCCATTACTTTATGAACATCATTTAGTTTTTTCAAAATCCGAAAATAGTTCATTCATACCCTCTACCATATCAGACTTGGAAAGGTTGGGTATTATGTCAATGGTTGGCTGAAAGGTTAAGGATGATGGCTCAAAGATGGGATCAAAATTAGGTAAGGATGATGTCGGTTGAGATCTTATGTCGACTAAGGTCTTTTGGAATTGGATTGGTCGAGGTTCAAACACATGTTGGGTTTTGAATGCCATCGGCTAGGTCTGAGTTTGATAGGTCAATTACATTGGTTAAATCAATTGCTTGAGAGTAGGAAGGGTTTTTCTTTGACCATAGAGTACTACACCTATACTCTAGATTTTAAATTTGTGAGGATTCTCATCCCTATGTATAGGTTCATCATAATAAGACAAGGGAGATCTCATAGGTGTGGTAGTGTCATTGTATGTGCTTGACTGGTTAATGGAATTCCTATATATGGGTGACTGTAAAGGAGTGGGTCCAGCTTATGTTCCATCAAGAGCAACAAAACTAACATCAACATCTTCATATGAGTCATCTTTCTCATCCTCTGAATCAGTTTCAAACCAAACAGGCATAGCCTTTTATGTTCCTTCCTCGTCTACTAGGCTCTTAGATCTACGATTTTTCCTAAATGGTTTCTTGCTAAGAATTTCATACTTGGGTTGAGGACATTTAGAATCAAAGTTGTCAGGTTTTCTACAGTTGTAGCAAACAAACTCACCTTTGGCATTTTTGCCGTCGGTTGAGGTTTGGCCAGATCTTTGGAAATTTCTAGATCTTTGAAAGGATGAAGGTTTGGAGTGGAAGGATTTGTTGTTATGTTGTTGGGACTTTTTAAAGTCCTTGAACTTTCTATAGTTTCTGGCAAAGGCAGCAAATTCATCTTCCTAAGAAGGCTTATTGTAGTTGACATTGGTTTGGGTTGGTTGAGACTGAGAGGTTGAAGGGGAGTTGTTGGCAGATAGGTTATTGAACAAAGAAGAGCCTGGGAAGATCTCAGTTTGAGTTGGCAGAGAGAGATTTTTAAATTGTTTTTGAACTCCACCAAGCCTGTTGAGGTCATTCTCATATAGAAATAAAGTGGAAACAATATTATGAATGTGATCTTTATCTAAGTCTCTACATTCTTTTATAGTATCTACTTTAACATGCTATATATCTTCAAGAGAATCAAGGAAACGCATATTAAGATCTTTCATTGTATATATTCTACCTAAAGATGCACAAGAGTTGCTTACCTCACAAAATCGATCGTACGTTTCTCTGAGGGACTCACTTGGGTTCTTCTTGAAGGATTCGAACTCAGCTACACTTTTGTATAGATGAATGTCCTTTTCCACTTGATCTCCTTCAAAGTATCTTAGGATACTTTGACATACTTGTTGAGCAGTCTCATAATTGTGTACTTGTTTGTACAGCCTATCAACTAGACTAAAGGTCAGAATGTGCATGGCCTTTTTGTCGAGGGCTACTTATATCTTATCCTCTTCAGTCCATTCTTCACGAGTCTTTGGAACAATAGTTTCATAAACTTCAATTTCTTGTTCCGATGATCTATCGACATGATCCATGAGAGAAGTTTTGGGGGCTCTTGGCATTGTATTGACTTTGATATAAATGATAGGGCCATCTCTAACTACAGTAATTAATCTGTCATCAATTGAATTCATGTACCACATGATTCTGTTTTTCCATACTAGAAATTAATTTTCGTTTAACATGGGTATCGTTTCCATGTTCCATGTTTGCATGAGTTTTCCTGCCATTGGAATCGGCAATTCAAGCTATGAAGATTGGAAAAATATTTTTCAATCGGTTAAGTAAGATTAATTTCAAGTAAGTTAAAAGATCATGCAAATTATATTCCAATGGAAAGCACAAAACAAAGTAGTTAAGTATTCAAATGGTTGTAACCGGTGATAGAGTTCAACCAATTACAAGACAAGATAAAATGAGCAAACACAAACAAAAGGGACACAGTTGTTTGGAGAGGTTCAAAGTGTTAAATAACTGCTACGTCCTCTAACAAGTTTGGTAAAAACTTGAATTTGTGAAAAGGTGCACTATTAATATCACTAGTCTATTACAAGTTGAAAGCTTTATGATTTAAAGCCGCCTAAAAGAAAGTGATCACTAATGGATCGTGATACAAGTTTAAACAGGTGTTTTCAAGAGATGTGTTCACAAATTGAACTGATTTCTCTTGGATGTGTAGTGTGATTAATCAATGTAGTCTAGACATAGTATTGTTGGGGAACACTTACGAGAATTGATTGAGTGTGCACAGTTTTTGTCCTAATAAATGATCTAGTGAATATAAGGACTGTTTGTCTTGAATTTCAATGATTGAGCACTTGAAGTTCTTGATAATCACACTCTCAAAGTATTCAATGCATCAACCTTATTCAATACTTTAAGGAAGGTATTTATAGTTTTTTTAAATGGAGTTGTTGTCTTTGAAGGGGTTGAAAGGATAACTTGGTCTGGCAATCATTAAATGAGAATATCTTATGCATTGAATGCTTGAGATTTGAAGTACGACCATATTTGAATTTCAACTAGGTAAAAAAGTTGTTGTAAGTAATGGTAACTTGAACATTCCTTGAAGTAGTTACTGACAATGCGGCAGCAAGGTATTTTTATTAACTGCTCTACCAACTTTGGCTAAGCAGGTGAGAGCAATAAATGATAAGTCAAAATGATATAGGAAACTTGCTGAAGAAGCTTGACTGATTGCAGCAACTGAGGAGCATAACTAGTTGAGAGACTGTACTGGTTGAAGGGTTTGATCGGCTGAGGTTCATGACCGGTTGAGGCAGTCAACCGGTTGAGGTTTTGACAGGTTGATCAAGTAGACCAATATCATCTTGGAAAAAACTCAAGTTTTTCAAGTATTCAATTATTTTTGAGAAAATACAAGTATAAAAACACACACACTATCACTAATGTGATTCTAATGGTAAATAGAAAATTGATGCAGTATGATGTAACATTTGGTAATATTGCAAGGGTGTATCGGATCAAAGCCTAAATAATTTCAGGGCAAGGAATCGGCTGATTTGAATTACTTTATTTAGTTAGGTTATTTTAATTATGTTAGTATTCGTCTCGCATTATAATTACTGGCATTATTTATTTTAGTAGTATTATTTAGATGGTAGGATTTTGTTATTTTAGTAAAGTTCTTGGTCAACAAGTAATGAGCTTATTTAAGCTTTTTCATTGTAATAGTTTAGGCAGACTTTGATTATATGAAATAGAAAAAGAAAAGCTTGAAGCTTTCATAAATTGTTTCTTTTTCTATCGTTCGATCATTCTAATCTCTAGCCTCCGTCGGCATTATTTGACATCAATGGTTGAACGAGGACGCGTTGGTCGTGGTGGACGAGATGGTCGATGGAGCAGCCGTGCAGTGGAGCCCCAAGAAGATGACCATCATAGCTAACGAAGCCGTCGCAATATCGAGATAGATGAGATACGAAGACATATTCAAATACTCCAGAACCACATAGATCGTAGAGAAAAGCTTCTAGCGAAGATGGGTTCAGATCCGGTTGTTCCAGCCGAGGATATGGAGTATCGAGAGGGGATGGATTCCTTCGCCCAAGATCATGAACATCATGATAGGTATGCGGCTAACCCTTCTTGGGATGTCGATGTGAGGATCGAAATTCCGGAGAACGAAGGTAAGGCAAATCCTGATGATTTCTTTGATTCTTGTATGGATACTGTTGAGTTTAAAGAGGGGTTTGTTGTTGAATCTTCAAGACAAGAAAATCATGTTGATTGGTCAAACCCACCTAGGTTTGATGTGTACCATTGTGAAACTTGTGTATCTGTTCATGATAAGGATGAAAAAGAGAAATATATTTGTCTTTCAGGACCGCCAAAAGTTTTTATGCAGGGGCACGAAAAGCAAACAATGTCAGTTGCTGATGTTCTTGACCCATTGTCAAGCTTTACTGTACAGTCCTCTGAGTTCCCTGACTCCCCACTGATGTTTTCTTTCCCCTCATTGCTGCGACTAGGTCCTGTTCCAGTTACCAGTAAGATTGAGGGAGAAGAATTTGACCAACCAGCAGAGAGACAATTTGGGTTTGGTTTTTATGGCTATGAGTCCAATGGTTTGTCAAAGACTGTTGCTCAAGGTGGTAGTTTTCCTAGTCAGGCTTCAACTGTCAGAATCCATTTGGTGCAGCTTCTTCTGCTGGTGAATTATTTGCTTGTCCCACGGCTATTGTCAATGATGGTGGCCTGATTGCTGCTTCTGGTTATTACCAGAGCTGCTACCCGTTATGGTGCTCCTACGGCTACCTCTGGTGGTCCCTTTGCTCTTGCTACCACAAGTTATGATTCAGAGCAGCAACAACAGCCTCCTAGGGTTTTGGCGATGCAAGATCTGATGAAGTATTATCAGTTTCATCCTTATAAAGACCCCTTTGATGTTGATTATTCGATTTTTTCTACCTATTGGTTCTTCAAGAGATTGATTATGGAGAAGTTTCTCGCTAAGGGATGGACTGATTGGATGGATATTTTGACGAGTGATACGAAATATAAAGTTCGCCAACGAGTTAAGGAAAAATTTCTAATGCCGAATAGGCTAAAGATTAGAATGACCGAACGATAGAACAAGAAACAATTTACGAAAGCTTAAAGCTTTTCTTTTTCTATTTCATATAATCAAAGTCTGCATAAACTATTACAATGAAAAAGCTTAAATAAGCTCCTTACTTGTTGACCAAGAACTTTACTAAAATAATAAAATCCTACCATCTAAATAATACTACTAAAATATGTTGGAAAAATAGTGTGTTTTGAAGGAAATTAATGGATTAATTTCTAAAGGGTAATTTTGTCAAATTACTTAATTAATTATGTGTTTGTGAAATAAAATATTTAATTGTTCAAAATGATTTTTGGATGAATTAAATATAAATGTTCAAAGGATTTGGCCCACTTGTTGCTAATAAATTTTGATTTGTAAATCAAAAATGGATAATAAATTTTGATTTTGTAAATCAAAAATGGCTTTGAATTTTACTGAGGTGCTCGGCCGAGCACGTTGTTGACTCGGCCGAGCAGAGCATGACAAAAAGTCCAAAGTTTCTGGAAAACCATGCTTGGCCGAGGCATATGCCTTGCCCGGCCGAGCAGATCTGGGCAAAGCTTTGCTCGGTCGAGCAAGGTACATGACTCGGGCGAGCAGATCCTGTGCATTATTGACTGTTTGATTTTCAAACAGTAACAGCCGTGGAAATGGTAATAAAACTGAAATTTGAGATTAAATGGATTTAATCTTTTCAGTTTTACGGGTTTAATTTTGATGTTTAATTCCAAATTAAATCCTTGGATTCCTAAGGCTTTAAAAAGGACTTTTGACAAGGTTGAAAATATCCTTTGGAAAATTTGAGAAGAACACACAAAAAGAAAACCACTTGCAGCCAACTTCCTCCTCCATATCTTTTGCTGCATATTGTCATCTCTTTCTTTTGGCCTCCTTGCATAGTTAGAAGAAGAGGTGATATTGTCCAAGCATAGTTCAGCTTGCCGGGAACTTTAGGTGCAAAGTGCCCCCGGTCCGCACGTTCTATCCTGGGAGACAAGCGACCCAAGCACACTCGGTGAGGGGTCGAATATGTCTTAATGAGACAGTGGTTTCATTGGGCTCGTGCAAATTCTACAACTTATCCTTTGTATTTTCAGTTTTTGTTAATTGTATTTTATTTACATTTTCTGTAATTGTATCACCCTTGTAACAATCTTAAGACATACTCCTAATCGAGGGAGTCGATTACATATTTTAAAAAACAGAAAATACTAAGTTGTTGTGTTTCAGATGGCGACTAACAACAACACCGTGGAGACCAAAATTGGATCCCGAACTGGACCCCAAACTAGAAATGGAAGTGGCTCTACGATTGTGACTAATCCTCCAACTATCCATATCCCTACACCTCATGCGGAAAAACCCGAGAAGTTTGTTGGCCACGATTTTAAATGTTGGCAACAAAAGATGCATTTCTACCTCACTGCCTTGAATTTGACAAAATATCTGAAAGAGGATATGCCAAAGGTGAGTGAAGGAGAAACCGATGTTACAACCTTGGCTGTGGTTGAAATATGGAAGCATGGGGAATACTTGTGCAGAAATTATGTCCTTAATTCGCTTTCAGATTCTCTTTACAATGTGTTTAATGAGAAGAAATCTGCAAAGGAATTATGGGGTTCTTTGGAACACAAATATAAGATTGAGGATGCGGGAACAAAGAAGTTAATTGTTGCCCGATTCCTTGATTTTAAGATGGTGGACAGCAAAAGTGTGAAATCTCAAGTTGATGAGTTTCAAACTATTTTGCACGAGATTCATGCTGAAGGTATGGTGATAAGTGAAAGCTTCCAAGTGGCTGCAATCATTGAGAAATTGCCTCCATCTTGGAATGATTTCAAGAACTACCTTAAGCATAAGCGAAAAGAAATGGATGTGGAAGGAATAATCCTTCGTTTGAGTATTGAAGAGAACAATAGAGTCACTGAGAACAAGTTTGTTTCTAGCACAATAGAGTCACTGAGAACAAGTTTGTTTCTAGCGTGGCTAAGGCCAATGTGGTGAATCATGGTCAAAGCTCCAAAGGCAAAAGCTTTGGGAAGGGAAAAGGGAAGGTTGTGACAACTTCCAAGCGTTCCCACTTGGGACCAAAAGGTGGTGTTTCCAAGAAGAAGTTCTTAGGAACTTGTTACAATTGTGGCGGTGAAGGTTACAATTGTGGCGGTTTGGGTTTGAACCCACCAAATTCACCTCGCAGCTGTGATTTCCGAGGTGAATTTGGTGGGTTCAAACCCAAATCAATGGTGGATTGACACCGGTGCTACTAGACATGTATGCTCCAACAAAGACATGTTTAGTACTCTTGTTGAAAAGGATGGTGAGAAGCTATTCATGGGGAATTCAGCCACTTCCAAGATCAAAGGTGAAGGTAAAGTTGTAGCGTTGTGAGAAAGAAATTCTTATTCCTTTTTATTTTTTATGAGTCGCCACCTATATTATTTGATTGGAAACATAGAAAAACCATTTGAAAGAGATTTGAGTTCGGGGCTTAGGTTATGAAATGGGTAGGTTTAGAAGGCATCCATTTCACCCAATCCGGAGATCGGTCTTGCTAAAGAAAAGAGAGTTTTTTTTTAAAAAGAAGAAGCAAAAAATGAATCTAAATACTACAAATAAAGGTCCATTTGACGAGGTCAAACGGAATGTAGAATCGATTGCTTCGAGACCGTCTCCATGATTTGGAGAGGCTCTAGGCCGATCCTAGATTCTATGGACTTATACCACTCTAACAATCAATTAGAAGGAAGTTTAGGGATTACCTTGCGTGAGGTGATTTGGGCAGAGTTTCGACTCAAGTTTAGAGTCGACCCTTCACACGGACAGAGCTTCGCCTCGATCCTTGGTTTGGAGATTGATGCTTGTTTATCAACAAGGTTGACAAACAAACTATGAGGTGAGTTTTTAGGGTGATTTTGTAGGATTCTTTCAAGGAGAGAAACCAACAAGATGTGTGTGTTGTGAAAATTCTTCGACCTCTTGAACCTTGGAAGTCACCAAGTATTTATAGAGTTTGGATATGAAGAAGTGGAGAGTTAAAACCCTATCAGATGGTTCTAGACCTCCTTTCCCATTGGTTGGCCGGAGAGATAAAGTTTTATCTCGAAAAGAGGTTGAAATCGACGAGGGAAGCGCCGTGCACCAATGCCGAGAGGGGGATATCTCGCGCGAGACACGCCATCTCGCGGCGAGATATTTCTCCTGTGGACAGTTTTGTCCTTTCCTTGTTATCTCGTATGCAATTTAGTCCCAAACTAACGGTAGTTAGTCAAAACTTAACGAAACATGACGAAATGGTGGATTTCTACTTCTTGACTCAAAGCGAGACTTAGAGTGGTATAAGTATGTTAGATGTGTTCGTAATGGGGTGTCTACAGAGCCCCTCGGCGATGTGTCTTATGAAAGAAGAAGTGTCGTCGATAGAAAAGACATCATTACGAACATCGGGATGGTCGTGCCGCACGGCCGCTCTACGTATCTCTATCGGAGAATCGACCAAAACGTAGTTCGACTCCAAAACACGAAAAGAATTTGCTTTAGGTATTTTGAAAATTATTTGAAAATCGCGGAGATTTTATTTTCGAAAAGGTAAATTCATACCGAGGAATCAAATCAAGACCCAATTCGAGTAATATACTCGCCCGTCTCAAGATTCACCCGTCTCGGGCTCCGAACTGCGGGAATTATGTTAGAACACAAAGGCTTACCCGTCCGGCCCTCTCGAGTCCCGTCGGTTTTGTGACGATTCGCCTTTACGGGCTCCGAATCGGGCTTTTTGTTGTTGGGGATGACGATTCACTGTTTGGGCGTTGAATCGGGCTTTTGGTTCGACGATCCACCCGTCTCGGGCATTGGACCGGGCTTTTTTACGATGACGATCCACTGTTTGGGCGTTGGACCGGGCTTTTTCGATGACGATCCACCCGTTTGGACGTTGGGCCGGGCTTTTCGATGACGATCCACCTGTTTGGGCGTTGGACCGGGCTTTTGGTTTGACGATCCACCTGTCTGGGCGTTGGACCGGGCTTTTCCTGATGACGATCCACCTGTCTGGGCGTTGGACCGAGTTTTTTGATGACGATCCACCCGTCTCGGGCTCGAATCATGTGGATTGAGATGATCTCGTGGACCACTCGGATCTCGGGCGGCGAGTGCGCGTCCCGGCGATTGTGCGGGCATCACGTTTGGCTCGTTCCGTGACTTGCGGTGCCGGTTTTTCCACGTTTCCCTGCTAGTTTATCATTTCCAAGGGTAAATGTGTCAAAATTTTGAACTTTGACGTTGCGTAGACGCTTATTGTCGAGGACAATTTTGTCCTTTTCCAGAAGGTTTATCTCGCCGCGAGATATGATATACCGCGCGAGATATCTGTTGTCGGGGCATATAAACAGCAACTCTTGTTTATTTTGAAAACATCTTTTCCAAAATTCCCTCCCTAGCTCAAGCCAAGGTCGCTTTCTTTGCAATTTTTTCGTGGATTTGATTGGTGATTCTCCCCCTAATCCATTCTCAATCCCTCCTCCTTCCATAATCGATGGCTCAAGAACAAAGAAATCCTATCTTGGGGAGTTATTTACTAGGGAAGGATTATCCCCGCGATGATCTCACATTCGATAGGCACGCCCACATCTCTACCGCTGTCCGGGAGGGCTTGGTAAGAACTCTATCTTCACCTCTTGTTTCTTGTATTGCATTGAGTTTGAATTCCCTTTCCCTTGAATTCAAATTTCATCAATGGCCTTTTGTTCATGTTTGTGCTTAGAGCTAGGTTCCCTTGCATGCTTTAATTTTGTGCATTCCTTCGGATGCTTGTTGTTGCATTGTGTGCGTATGAGCCTCCTACACATCATGGATTGTAGGAGAGGTTGATTCGGATTATGATTGACATCCTTGGGCAAGCTTTTCTTGTACGCACACCAAGTGTTCGATGAAATGCCCCAATGAAAAATTTCTTCTATTTCATTGATTTCTTGATTTGGAATGATTTCTAATGTTGCCCTCTCTCGTTTTTCCTCTGTTTTGCGCCGTACAAGCCAATTAAGAACCGTCTGGGAGTCCGAAAATGGCTAAGGCGGTGTGGGACAAGATCAAGGATCTTGACGGCGTCCGAGCTAGGGTGGCCCAAACGGGTTTGTTGACTTTCATTGACAATCTCCAGGGAATAAGGCGGACTCCCCAAGTTCTCCAGGCTATTCGGGAGAGGTGGTGGGACACTACCTACACCGTTCACTTGCGCTTCGGGGAAGCGACTATGACTCCGACTGATTTTCTTGCTATCACGGGGTTAGAGTTCATTGGTGATCCCCTGCCGAAGTTTCCGAATTATAAGCCTGCGAGTCCACGGCGTGGAGCGCTTGATTGGTTTCCCTCTAACGAGGGTTAAGGGGTATCTTCGAGTTGACACCCCTCCGTCGGATTGAGGACTACTCGGAGAAGCCGAATGTGAATATTGATCGGTTGGTGAGGGTGCCCTCTCGGTATATCCTTTACGAGACTATTTTTGCGAACCATTCTTCTACGGCCCGTCTTTCTTTGTTACGCTTGTTGGTTGATCTCGGATGAAGTGAGCGGCTATGATTGGGGCTCATCGGGGCTAGCCTACCGCTACCATGCCATGGATGAGGCATGTAGGAATACCAAGGACTCTCTCGTCGGGTATTCTTATGCCCGGGAGGTATGCTCTTTGATTCTCGTTTCGTTTTACGTCCGTATGCTCTGTCCGTGTTTCCTCTTTTGAATTTGATCTGTTTTTCTTTGTGCGAGATATGGGGCTATCTTGTTCTTAAATTTGTACAAGTTTGAGTTGGAGAGCCGGGCCCCTTTGTTTCCGGATATTAGGAGGTGGAGCCACCCGAACCGGAACGTTGATGAGGAGGAGGACCAGGATTGGACCTTGACGGTGGCGGAGGCGCGGGCCATGCTGGACACCTTTGAGTACGAGAGGCTGGGCCTATATCCTTGGACCCCGTTGGAGCCGGGAGGTGCATCGCGCTTGGGATGCTACCGGGATGCAGAGGATCTTTGGCGTCTTTGGAGGGAGATACCATGTACCTTGGTGAGCGGGTCTTCCCACAGCATGGCCGGGGTAGACTAACATACAGGGTGCCGGCGGATCCGCCGAGGTCGATGTATCCCACCCACTCTATTCTAGAGGATGATTATGCAGGTCTTTTGGTGGGTGATACGGCGACGGCTTGCGTGATTCCTGGGCTTCTTATGCGGAGTTCTTGCCTCGGTTGATGGGTCCCCTCCTGGTGGGGGATAGGCGATCACATGCTCGTGGCTCCGCCTCTGCTTCTGCTTCAGGTTCTTCAGCCCCTAGCACTTCCTCTCAGGCTACCGGTTCTCTGCCTTTTGCCCCAGACTACGGCCCTTTGAGCTACACGTATATGATGGGGAGCATGCCAATGATGGGGCACATCCCGTCTCTGATCGATTCCCGAGGGTTACCGCCTCCCGCCGATGTCTCTTCGGTATGTTTCTGTTTGTACCGTGTTCGTGCATATAAGTGTATATGTCCGACTCCATCCGAGCATCTTCTTTTCTTTGATTTTCAGGTCACCATATCCGCGGCCTATTACAACCGTGGAGCGACCAAGATGGGTGGGTTGATGGCTTTGGTGTCGGACTGTCCAGAAATTTGTTCGCAGCTTCTTCGGCGGCCTCAACGGTGGCCTCGGCGATGACCCCTACTTGCGGAGCCAGAGAGGTCAAGGAGGGATGGTAGCCCCCCTGGTGGTGATGGCGGAGGTGTTGGCGGCTCGAGCGACTTGATGGCGTGATCCCCTCCCCTTTCTCTCTTTATTTGATGATTTGATGATGCGTACATATCGGCCGTGTGGGCCCAGGACAATTTTTTTTTTTTAAATTTTTGTTAGGAACAAGTAGGTAGCACAAAAACAATGGTTTTTTTTTTCTTAGCACCTAATCCTAGGTCTAATTAGTTTAATTAACTTTCTCGACTTTCCATGTTTTTTTTTTTTTTTCGGAAATGGGAATGGCCGATAGGCCGCAATTTGAGCCCGAGTATGGTGTTTTATTGCATGTTATGAATTGTACACGCGGGTTTTCGAGACTTGCTTCGCCAAGTCGGGGCTAGATTGTTTGTTTGAGTAGAAGCTGTTGTTGCTTTGCCGTAGGGATATCTCGCGCGAGATAAGGTGTCTCGCACGAGACACGCTACCCGAGCGAGAAATCTCTTCCTTTTTCGAACAGGATTTTGACAGTTTTCCCTATAAAATCACCACGTAGTCCGGCCGAGATAGCTCATTCTAGCTTTTTAAACTCTAGAGATATCTTGTTAGGGTGAAACTCTTGTCTTCTTTTTCAACCACGTGATCCATGGCTTCCAAGGAGATTGCCCCAGCGTCCATGATTGTCGATGATTTTTCTTTGTCCTCTGAAGTGATTGTCTCTTTCAAGCAAGCATCGAAGGGATTTTGTAAGGTCATTTCGCAACCGGTCTCGCAATAAGTTTATCGCGAGAATTCGGATTTAGAATTCTTTTCACTTTGAAGAACCTCCAGCCGGATTGGAAGTTATTGCGGGGTCTTTGCTCGATTTTGGGATCCCTCTATTCATCTTTTCAATTTTTCTTTGAATGAGATGGTGCCTACGCGTGGAGGAATTCGCCATTATCTTGGATATGCCTTTGGTGGCGAGATTGCTGTTCCTAAGTATCATAGGAATCATTCGGAGGCTTTGAACGAATTGTTAGGGATCCCCCTTGATACTTGCTATGAGTTGGTTCACCGCAAGTGGGTTGATTGCTCTTCTTTTTAAAGGGACGCTTCGGTGATTACGATGATGATGCTTTTCATGTCCATAAGCGGAACTTTACGGCTCTTTCTCTTTTCGGAGATGTTTTGTTTTACGTGCGGGGACGGCTTGGTCGATTCCCAGCGGTGGAAGTTGTTACGCGAGGCTAGGAAACGTTCTAGGAACATTATTCCGCTAATCTTGGGTGAGACCCTTCATGGTCTTGATGAGTGCATGGGGTGGCGTCATGACTCAAGGAGTCCCCTCCTGTTGACTATTTGGCTTAGGGAGCATCTCAAGTTGATAGGTCCCAGTTGGAATATTCTCCTTTTACATATCATACACGAAAGTTGTTAATCAAAGATCTTTCGGCGGATGAATGGGTGAGGCGATTGCGAAGACCGAAGCTGCCGATATTCTCTGGTGTCCACCTTATTGGAGGTTGAACAAGTATGTTGCCAATACCAAGGGTTTTGACGGGGTTGTTCTTAGGGTTTGCGAGATTCCTCCTTTTACTTTTCCAGCGGGTGCTCCGTCGGTTTGGTCGGCGGCGGGACACTTATCTTTTGAAGGAGCTTCTCGTGTAGTGTCTTATATTGGTGTAGAGTTTGCGCGAGTGCTAGCTCAAGCATGGGGTGTAGGAACTAATCGGGACCGTTGGTCGAACCTTCGGACTTTCAATGCAAGCATCTTCTGTCGACAAATATTTGGATTGGTTCCTCCATCTGGTCATCCTAGTGCGAGAGAAGATTGATGACTTGCGGCTTTCTTTGCTAAGAGATTCTTTTGTAGCCGGCGGTATCTTGCGAAGGAGCGAGGCTCGGTCGATCACCTAATGTGCGGCTGATCCTACTCGGGATTTTCTTGATGGGGATTGGTACGAGAGGCGAGGCAAGGGAATGCACGGAAAGACGCAAGCTTTGGACGGGCCTCATGTCTTCAAGAGTGTCGGAATCTGTCTTTGATCGTCTCGAGGATGTTACGCTTTGAGAGGCTCAAAGCGCAAGGAGGATCACGACGACGGTGGAGACCATGTCCGCCGGCCAACCAAGTTAATGAAAGGCTAGATCTTTAGGAGTACCAAGAGATTGCTTTGATAGATCAATTGTTTTTGCTTTATTAGTATTATTATTTTTTCAAGTTTGTTAGCTTAGCAAATTAGTCGTTGTGGTTAGGATTTCCCTATTATCATTAATGAAATGCATTGATTAATAAAAGGGACAACTTTGATTTATTTATTTGATTAGACCGAACCAGAAGGCTGCCTACGTTCCTCTTTTACGGCAATTAAACAAGAGGCTCGGGTCCAGCGTAGTTCATTTTTGAAAAGGACAAAATATGGCTCAGGGCCGTAGAGTAATCTCGCGCGAGATAAGGCCCCCCTTTTTTTTTTTTTTTTTTTTTTTTTTTTTATGCACACCCTTTCTTTTGCCTAGACCGCCCCTTCGGGTTTTCGATCTAGCGGGCTTCTTTTCTTGTGCTAGCTCTAATTTTTGCCTAGGTCGTCCTTTCCGGGATTTTCAACCTAGCGGCGATTTGTTTTAAGGAGGCCAAGTCACGCGAAGTACTTCTTGAGCTTGTCCATGTTGGCCGGCCGGTAGTTGATCTCCGTCTAAGTCTACAGTGAAGGGCTCCCCGAGAGAATATCTTCTTCACAATGTAGGGTCCTATCCACCTTGGTCCCCACTTGCCTAATGGGTTGAAAGGTCGGGACGATGCTCACGGAGCACCGGGTCGCCTACTCGATGTTCCTTGTCTTGACCTTTTTGTTGAAAGCTCTTGCCATTCTTCTTTGGTAAGCTTGAGTGTGTTATTTGCTTTCAACCTTCTTTCATCCAACGGGGCTAGCTCTTCGTATACGCTTTCTAGCCGATCGACTTCATTCACTTGGTTTTCTAGGAGAACCCTTAGTGATGGTATTTCCAATTCTATCGGTAAGACGGCCTCCATCCCGAATGTGAGGGCGTAGGGAGTTTCCCACATGTGTTCGGATGAAGTGCGGTACCCCATAGTGCGAATGGTAGCTTGTCGGGCAGTCTTTTCCGGTGGCTTGTCATTTTCGATGATAGTCTCGATTGTTTTGTTCGCGGCTTCAGCTGCTCCGTTTGTTTGAGGCCTATAAGGAGATGACTTGTGTCTCGTGATTTTGTACTCGGTCGGTAGGCGATCGGTTTCCTTCTCGAAGTGTGACCCATTATCGGATATCATCTCTTGTGGAACCCCATATCGGCGAGATGATGTTGTGCTTGA
Organism: Adenophora triphylla var. japonica; assembly: GCA_022495995.1. Taxonomy (NCBI): domain Eukaryota; kingdom Viridiplantae; phylum Streptophyta; class Magnoliopsida; order Asterales; family Campanulaceae; genus Adenophora; species Adenophora triphylla. The sequence goes on along the minus strand of JAFEMH010000236.1, from coordinate 98,116 downwards.
TGAATTACGCAGCCTTTACGGCATTCGAGAACTTTGTAGGAGGCGGCCTCGACCCATTTAGTGAAATAGTCGATGGCTACTAGGGCCAGCTTGAGTGTCCGTTGGCTCTGCAGGTGTGATCTTTCCAATCACGTCTATTCCCCATGTAGAGAACGGCCAAGGTGAAGTCATTGGGTGCAACGAGGAAGGCGGTGCATCTTTGAAGATTGGCGTGTATCGACACTTGTGGCACTTTTTGACCATTTTGGTACGATCGGCTTCCATGGTCGGCCAAAAGTACCCTTGTCGATGATCTTTTTGGCGAGCATGTTTCCGCTCATGTGGGTTCCACATATGCCTTGATGAACATGGTCCATTATTTCTTGGGCCTCTTCCTCGGTGGCGCAAGGAGGTTTCCTTGGGGATGTTTCTTGAATAAACGGCCGGCCGTGATGACGTAATTGGCGGCCAACCTCTTAAGGGCGATCTGAGTCTTGAGTCTGTCTCGGGTGGGATGGTTCCATCTAGGATGAAATGCCAAATGTCGTGGTACCATGGTTTCCCTTCGGAGTTTTCAACGGCGGCACCTTTGGATAACCATTTGTCTTTGCGATCGTGAAGATCTATAACGGCGCGGTATGCGGGAGTTGCACGCCGTGTTATCTTGAAGGGTTTAAGCTTGCTTTTCCTTTAGGGATTTCGACCAAAGAAGCAAGTGTGGCTAGTGCGTCCGCAAACCGATTTTTGTCTCGGGGAGATAGTGGAATGAAACATCTTGAAATTGATGCGCCAATTCTTGGAGGTGGGCCTTTGTATCTTTGAAGGGTTGGATCTTGGACCCTCCACTTCTTTAATGTCGATTGATGATCAATTGGGAATCCCGAATACCTCGAGTTCGGTCACGTTGCGTTCTAGGGCTGCCTCAAGCCCCGCTATGCAAGCCTCGTATTCTGCGGTATTGTTGGTGGCGTCAAAGTCAAGACGTCTTGCTAGAGGAGTGTAGATGTCGTTAGGGTCTACCAATAACATTCCGATGCCAAACCCTCTCTTGTTGGCTGCGCCATCGAAAAATAATTGCCACTTATTTTCTTCTATGCTTAGGATGTCCTCATCGGGGAATCGCGGGTCTTCCCCCTTCACTTCGTCGCAAGGAAATTCGGCCAGCGATCTGCGAATACACTCCCTCGACGGATTTACGAGTGACGTAAGTGATATCATACCGCGAGCATGAAGTACCATTTGGCTAGTCTCGAAGACAAATTTGATTTGTCTAGGATATATTTCGGTGGATCCATCTTTGCGATGAGACGGGTGGAAAGGCTTCCATATAGTGCTTTAACCTTTGTGATACCCGGACGAGAGCGGCGCATGACTTGTCGAGTGGAGAGTAGTTGATTTCTTGCCTTGGAATCTGCGGTGACAAAGTAGATGGCATTTTACGTGTGCGAGGTGTTTGTTCTTGAGCAAGCATAGCCCCTAATGCGTTGTACGTGATTGTGAGGTACAACTTCAAGGGCTTCTCCTTGTGTGGTGGAACCGGGATAGGTGGGGAAGTCAAGTAGTGCTTAACTTCCTCGAATGCTTCTTGACATTCTTCGGTCCATTCTTGAGGTGCGTTTTTCTTAAGTAGCTTAAAGATGGGGTCGCACATTGTAGTCGATTGATTAATGAATCGGCGATATATTGGAAGTCTGCCCATGAATCCCTTTACTTCTTTACGTGTCGGGGTGGAGGCATGTACGTGATGGCCTTTATCTTGGCGGGATACGCTTCTATGCCGCGTTACGTGACCATGTATCCCAAGACTTTCCCTTTGACTACTCCGAATGAGCATTTGGCGGGGTTGAGTCTCATTTTGTCTTTGTCTCGGTCGATTGAAGAATTTTACGAGATCTACGAAGTGTTGGCCATCTGTCCCTTTCGAGTGGATAATCATGTCGTCCACATACACCTCTATTTCTTTATGGATCATGTCGTGGAATAGTGTCGTGGCTTTGCTCTCGATAGAGTAGCCCCGGCGTTCTTGAGACCAAACGGCATGGCCAGGTGTAGCGAACGTCCCCAGGTGTGGTGAATCTTTGTCTTGTCTTGGTCCTCTTACGCCATGAGGATTTGGTTATACCACTGCGAACCCGTCGACGAATGAGCGGACCTCGTATCTTCTGTGGCATCGACCAACATGTCTATGTTTGGTAGCGGGAAGTCATCTTTAGGGGATGCCTTGTTCAAGTCTGAAATCAACACGGACTCGTATTTTCCCGTTCGACTTGGCTACTTGCCTTGTGTTTGCTAACCATTCCGGATATTCAATCACTTTGATGAACCCTACATTCAAGAGTTTCATGATTTCTTCTTTCACTTGCATTGACCATTCCGGCTTGATTACGCGTAGCTTACGCTTGGCGGCTTGGCGTTGGGTAGCAGTGGTATCTTGTGTTCTACAGGCGGCGGATTCAACCGGGCATATCTTTGTAGGACCAAGCGAATACGTCGACATATTCTACGAGGAGCTGGGTCAAGGTTTCTCTGTCTTCCCCCTTGAAGAAGGCTGCCGATCTTTGTTTCTCTGGGGTCTTGTTGTCCCAAGATTAGCTTGTTTGCATTTCTTCGTCGTCAACGGGGCCATTCTTTCCACAACGACCTACTTGCTTAGCTAATTCTTTTAAGATTTGTTCGTTATCTTGATCTATCTCATCGTATGATTCATTATTAACGTGTTCGTTATATTGATTATTATTAGTTAATTCATCATTTACGATGTTAGCAATCTCGGGGTACTCGGAAAGATCAAAGTTTTCATTAAGGAAGTAAGGGAATACATGTTCGGCCACCGCCTCGATTTCCTCTTGAGTGAGTTCATCGGAGGTGGAGCACGCTTCTAATGTAAAAGTTGTAGGGCCTATCTTCTGCGAGGGTGGGGAGTGCAACCAAGCTCTTTGATCATGAAGTCTTCATCAAGTGGTCCTCAGGTGACGTGCCGGTTTAGAATTGGCTTATCACATTTACGTATTAGTCTTGTGTAGTCGGTAGTTGGAGCGTCCCCCTTGGATATTGCATGAATCTGTTTGTCTTCTAACCGGCACGAGGTCTTGGAAGCTGTCGTAGCATGTCTTCTCCCAACACAAAGTCCCATTCGCTTGTCATTTACGCCTTCGTGCCCCACAAATCATTAGGGATCGGTGGGACGGATTACATTTCATACGGAGAAGCATCGCGATCCTTTGAAGATTTCAAAGCCCGGTTGGCGCTTTCCTTTATCATCGAGTCCATGGTTACGAAAAGATAAAGTAGGGAATATTTTCCCCTTCTCGAACAAAGTAGCCATTGAGTGTCCTCAGATATGGTTTGAGGTTGCAATCCTTGAACTTTGGGTCGTTGCGGTCTTTGTACGAGGTTCCTTCCCACTTGATTTGAGTGAAGCCCCACTCTTCTATGTCATCTTCATCGTGGATGGAGATGTCGTATCCTAGTCCATGCTTTGTGTGAGGCGGGGGACCGGTGGTGGTTCCGTTATTCCTTGTAAGTGCTTTCCAAGCCCCAATCCGAGGAAGTACCCTTTTGCTAGCATCATTCTCCGAGGACGGGAAGGCTTAGGAAAACCTAAGTGCCTTTGAGTAGTCGTTTTCGTTGCAAGTGTCTATGACGTTCACGGTGCTTTCTTTCTCGATCTCAAAACCCTGAACGGGAAATCGAAGTGCTATGTTGTACTTCGAGGATAGGACTAGCGGTGACCATCTCTCCGTGTATGGTGACTATAGTGTTGTTGTGTACGAACTTGACGCATTGGTGCAAGGAGGAGGGCACACCCACATGTCATGTAGCGAGGGCGACCAAGTAGCAAGTTGAAGGATGCCGGGATGTCGATGACTTGAAATTCGATGCTCATAGTGACTTGTCCCATTTCTACGGGTATTACAGCGATCCCGGAGCGGTTCTAGCGGTACAATCGTACCCCCTTACGGTATGCCGGATGGCTTGAGGTCTTTGTGGGTGAGGCCTAATGATGATAAGGCTTTCTTCGGGAGGACATTGATTGCGAGAACCATTGTCAACCAAAATGCGTGGCATTCGGTACCCATTCACCTTAGCGGTTATGTAAAGGGCCTCATGATGATTGTTCCCATAGGATGGGAGGTCCAAGTCGGTGAAAGTGATGACGTTGCCAAAGCGCACTTGGCGAATCATTTGAGTGAGCTCTTCGGGTGTCGCTTACGAGGAAATGGTCATTTGAGCCAATGCCTTTTTCAACATCTCACGGTGCTTGTGAGATGCTCCTATGAGTCCCAAACCGAGATATTTGCTTGTGTCTTTTTCAATTGAGTTAAGAGAGGGTCTTAGGCTCACTTGGCGATGAGGCTTTAGCTTGTTTTGGAGGATTTTCATCCCTTGGGTCTTTGTTGGTGATCACACGACCGGATCGTGTGAGTAGGTTATTTGTTTTAGACCCTTTTTCCTTTTGTTCTAAGATTTCCTCCCAAGACATCATATAACGAAAGAAGATTCATTAAATTCAAGAGGGCTCTCGTCCACAATTGTGGCTAGGCGAGTAGGGTCCTCGAAGCTACTTTCTATTTCTATTCAATTGACCTCATTGTTTGGCAAAGGATTAGTAACAACATTTGGCAACCCTATCTCTTTATCGTCAAACAAATCTTGGATGACGTCTTTCAAGTTGAAGCAAGAGTTGGTGTCGTGACCGGTGAAGTTGTGGTACTTGCAGAAGAGGTGATGAGCATGGTTGGCGGGGAGATCTTTCTTTGGAGGTCCGCCTTCTCTTGGTTTGATTTTCCCATTCTTGACAAGTACTTCGAAGAGTTCTTCTTGGGTGATCCCTTCAAGCTTGTCATAATGCCTATCTTTCTTCTTCTTTTGTGGTGGAGGTGCTGCAGTACTTACCGTTTCGGGATGATTGAAGACAATGGCATTGACGGATGCATCCTTGGGATTGGAGGAGGAAGAAGAGCTCTTGTTGTAGCGGAATCCAGTTTCTTTCTTGGCTTCCCTTTTACGTTTGATGAGGTCATCTAACCGTATGCCCGACTTGTGAAGTTCGGCGAAGCTAGGAAAGTAGTTGCCGGCTAGCTTGTCTTGATATTCCTCTCTAAGGCCTTTGTATGAGGATGTGAATTTGCTCGTCTAGGCTGGGCCTATCAACGATTTCGGTTAGCTTAGTTCTCCACCTTTTGACAAAATCTGTGAAGGACTCGTTCGGAAGTTGCTTGGTTTGCTCAAGATCCCTTCTAGTGGTGCGATAAGTGGAGTTGTCCTCGTATTGCTTTTGGAAGGTGCAACTAGCAAGTGGCAGTCTAGTCTTGTTGAGAGTGGGAGGGTCATATACCAATCTCTAGCGGCACCATCGAGAGTTTGTGGAAAGCATTGGGCTAACGAGGTTGTCATCAACACCCATAGGTAGCATGGCCCAAGAGTAGGTCTCCAAATGTGATTTGGGACAGGTGGTGCCATTGAATTTTGCAATGTCGGGTGTCTTGTACTTTCTAGGAAGCTTTGACATAGACTGACGAAGGGTATCGTAATCAATGGAGAGCGTGGCTCCCTTACTCACATCAAGGGATGCAAGTTTCTTTTCTAGCATGGCCATGGTAAGGGGTTCATTCTTGCTTTCCCCCTTGCTTTCTTTCTTGGATGTGCAGCTCTCATTGTCGGATGAGGAAGATGATGAGCTAGACTCATACCTCTTTTTCTTGCCTTTGCTTTTGCGGCGACCCTTGGCCCTTTTAGTGTATGACTCCTCTTCTCCGGAGGAAGAGTCATTTTCTTCTTCTTTTCTTTGTTGGCTAGTGCATCCCTAAGCTCTTGAATTTCTTCCACGAGAGTGTGGATTTGGGAAGCTTGTACTTCTAGGCGATCATTGGCTTCTTCCAGAAGTTTGTGGTTGTTTTCGGACGGGGTCTCATTTCCCGGAATGTTGTCGATGTCGAGACATTGTGTTGGGAGTCTTGGAGTTGAGTAGCTTCGGAAGCGACGAGAAGATATGCGAGATATCGGGGATCTAGCCCCAACGAGTCGGAAGCGAGGCTTAAATGGCTCGAGGCTCAAATTCGGCAGACGAAACATTATCTCGTGCGAGATTAGTAATCCCGCGCGAGATAATCACACTGAAAGTCGATTTTTATTTAGCCCTAATTTTTGGTCGGAACGGAAAGTCCGTTTTGAGGGGTTTCTAAGGCCTTTATCAGAACCTAACGACTAAGCAATCAATCCGATTTTTGTAAAGCAAAGCCATGTAAGATTGTTTTTTTTTTTTTTGAAGGATTATATGCACATTTTTTTTGAAGGGACATCCGAAAGGGTCATTCCGAAGAGACTTTTTCCGAAGGGACTTTTTCGAAGGGACTTTTTCGAAGGACTTTTCCGAATCCTTCTTTATTGTCAATTTTGCATGGCTTTGTTTTGATCAAAAACAAGAAAAGATCACTGAGTCAAAACCGACCGGTCACGGAGTGATCCTAAAAAGTCAATCTACATGAGAATGTGGCGATGCAGGGCTGGAAGGCTATGCTCCCCGCGATATGACAATCTAAGTGGATTGAATACGCGGAGTGGGATTGTCCAACTTCGGAGAGACCGGCGACTAGGTGGTTACCGTCATCCGTCCTTAGTGTGGGTCCGGGTTTATAGAGGGTATGTAGTGCAATGACCGGTTATAGTATGAGTGCGCGTGTGTGATAGTCAATCTATGTGATAGAGTAAAATAGGAAGTTTTTTTTTGAAAGTCAAAAGAGAAAACAGATAGTGGCCGCACCAAGTGGTTGCCTACGTTTCTCCCAATTTAGGGAGACTCAGGCCGTCGTAGTTCCACATAAAGAGAGGTAAAGAGAGATAAATAATTTAATTTACAACTCCCGAATCCCCACTGGACCGGACTTTAATTAAATAAAAACCCAATCACATGCAGTTCATAAATAATAATCAATTATTTAAGGAAAATAAAGGTCCGAGTTCTACATCTTAAGGGAGGCCTTAAGATGCGAGAACTCTGCGGATAATGAATCACAGGATCCCCTTGCGTGTTCGACCCTCGTCTTGGACCACGGGATGAACAGGAGAAACCAGAAAACAACTAGATTGCCGAAGCCATATCTCGCGCGAGATATGATATCTCGTCGCGAGATAAGCCTCATCTGAGAGCAAAAAATTCGAATTTTACTAATTTTTTTGAAAACCTCTCTTTTAATTTTGACGCAAGTTTAAGCCTCTTAATTTTCAGTCCCCAGCGGAGTCGCCAACTGTAGCGTTGTGAGAAAGAAATTCTTATTCCTTTTATTTTTTATGAGTCGCCACCTATATTATTTGATTGGAAACATAGAAAAACCATTTGAAAGAGATTTGAGTTCGGGGCTTAGGTTATGAAATGGGTAGGTTTAGAAGGCATCCATTTCACCCAATCCGGAGATCGGTCTTGCTAAAGAAAAGAGAGGTTTTTTTTAAAAAAGAAGAAGCAAAAAACGAATCTAAATACTACAAATAAAGGTCCATTTGACGAGGTCAAACGGAATGTAGAATCGATTGCTTCGAGACCGTCTCCATGATTTGGAGAGGCTCTAGGCCGATCCTAGATTCTATGGACTTATACCACTCTAACAATCAATTAGAAGGAAGTTTAGGGATTACCTTGCGTGAGGTGATTTGGGCAGAGTTTCGACTCAAGTTTAGAGTCGACCCTTCACACGGACAGAGCTTCGCCTCGGTCCTTGGTTTGGAGATTGATGCTTGTTTATCAACAAGGTTGACAAACAAACTATGAGGTGAGTTTTTAGGGTGATTTTGTAGGATTCTTTCAAGGAGAGAAACCAACAAGATGTGTGTGTTGTGAAAATTCTTCGACCTCTTGAACCTTGGAAGTCACCAAGTATTTATAGAGTTTGGATATGAAGAAGTGGAGAGTTAAAACCCTATCAGATGGTTCTAGACCTCCTTTCCCATTGGTTGGCCGGAGAGATAAAGTTTTATCTCGAAAAGAGGTTGAAATCGACGAGGGAAGCGTCGTGCAATCTGCAGAGGGGGGATATCTCGCGCGAGACACGCCATCTCGCGGCGAGATATTGCTCCTGTGGACAGTTTTGTCCTTTCCTCGTTATCTCGTATGCAGTTTAGTCCCAAACTAACGGTAGTTAGTCAAAACTTAACGAAACATGACGAAATGGTGGATTTCTACTTCTTGACTCAAAGCGAGACTTAGAGTGGTATAAGTATGTTCCGATGTGTTCAGAATGGGGTGTCTACAAAAGTGGTTTTGAAGATGAAATCCGGGAAGGAGTTGACTCTCAACAACGTGCTTTATGTGCCCGACATCCGGAAGAACTTGGTGTCCGGATCTCTTTTGATAAAGCATGGATTTCGTATTGTGTTTGAGTCAAATGTAGTCACATTGTCTAAGAGTGGAATGTTTGTAGGTAAAGGCTATGTCAATGATGGCCTATTCAAGTTAAGTGTACTGGTTGTTAAAGTGAAAGCTAATGATATGAATATCTCTTCCGTTTACTTGCTTGAGTCATCTAATTTGTGGCATGGTAGACTTGGTCATGTTAATTTTGATTTTATACGTCGTTTGACAAAATCAAATTCTATTCCAAAGTTTAAAGTTGATTGCAAACAAAAATGTGAAATTTGTGTAGAATCAAAATTAACAAGAAAATCATTCCTTTCAGTTGAAAGACATAGAGAACCACTTGAATTGGTTCACACGGACTTATGTGACTTTAAATCAACACAATCAAGGGGCAGCAATAAGTACTTCATAACTTTTGTAGATGATGGCACAAAGTATTGCTATGTGTATCTTTTAAAAGTAAAGATGAAGCTATAGGGAAGTTTTCTCTCTATAAAAATGAAGTTGAGAATCAATTAAACTGGAAAATTAAGGTGCTAAAAAGTGATAAAGGGGGTGAATATGAATCTCCATTTGAAGCAATATGTGCTCAAAGTGGAATTAAACATATAACCTCGGCACCTTATACACCCCAACAAAATGGTGTTGCCGAAAGGAAAAATCGGACATTAAAAGAAATGATGAATGCCATGTTATTGAGTTCGGGATTACCGGATAACATGTGGGGGGAAGCCGTGTTGTCGGCTAACTATGTGTTAAACAAAATACCCCAAAAGAAACAAGACAAAACTCCTTATGAACTATGGCATGGAAGAGTGCCAAGTTATAAACACTTGAGAGTGTGGGGGTGTCTTGCAAAGGTAGCCATACCTCCTCCTAAAAAGGTGAAGATTGGACCTAAAACTGTTGATTGCATATTTATTGGATATGCACATAACAATAGTGCGTATAGATTTCTTGTGTATGAGTCGAAAATTGAAGCTATACACAAAAATACTATAATGGAATCTGTGAACATATCGTTCTTTGAGAATATATTCCCGTGTAAGTCAAGAAATGAGGCAAGCTCATCGACTAGGGTAATAGATTCAATAGAAGAAGAACACGTTCAAGATAAAAGTGAAGAAGAAGAGGTAGAACCTCGACGGAGCAAAAGAGCTAGGATTGAAAAATCATATGATCCGGACTTTCTAACCTATATGGTAGAAAGTGAACCACAAAGTTACAAAGAAGCCGTTAGCTCTTCGGAAGGACCTTTGTGGAAGGAAGCAATTAAAAGTGAAATTGATTCCATTTTGCAAAATCACACATGGGAATTATTGGACCTTCCTCCGGGAAGCAAAACACTAGGATATAAGTGGATTTTTAAAATAAAAATGAAGGCGGACAGAACAATTGACAAGTACAAGGCCCGGCTTGTAATTAAAGGTTACAGACAAAAAGAAGGCCTAGACTATTTTGACATGTATTCTCCAGTCACGAGAATAACGTCAATAAGAGTTGTACTTGCAATTGCCGCGTTGAGAAATCTTGAAATACATCAAATGGATGTAAAAACAGCCTTTCTAAATGGAGATTTAGAAGAGGAGATTTACATGGAACAACCCGAGGGGTTTGTAGCGCGTGGACAAGAAAAGAAGGTGTGCAAATTAGTAAAGTCATTATATGGCTTGAAACAAGCACCAAAACAGTGGCATCAGAAATTTGATAATGCTATGATGCAAAGTGGATTTAAAATAAATGATTGTGACAAATGTGTCTATACTAAAACCACGGAAAATGGCTATGTCATTTTGTGTCTTTATGTAGACGACATGCTTATCATAGGGAGTTGTGATAAGATGCTCAAATCCACGAAAGACTTGTTGAATTCGAAGTTTGACATGAAAGATATGGGACTTGCGGACGTAATCCTTGGAGTTAAAATTTCTAGAATATCCAACGGTGTCTCAATTAGAGTATTCGAGAATTATCGGAAGTCTCATGTACTTGATGAGTTGTACTAGGCCGGATATTGCTTATACCATTAGCAAATTAAGCCGGCATACAAGTAATCTTGGAACAAATCATTGGAAGGGTATAGTAAGAGTACTAAGGTACTTAAGATATACTCGTGATTTTGGATTACATTGCACTAGACATCCAGCTGTGATAGAAGGATATAGTGATGCTAATTGGATATCGGATATCAAAAACTCAAGGTCTATAAGTGGATATTTATTTACATTAGCAGGTGCAGCTATATCATGGAAATCTTCTAAGAAAACTGTTATAGCCAGATCAACCATGTAATCTGAGTTTATTGCACAAGATAAATGTGGCGAAGAAGCCGAATGGCTACGCCAATTTCTAGAAGATATTTCAAGATGGGAAGAGCCCGTGCCCACAATTAGTATACATTGCGATAGCCAATCTGCGATTGGAAGGGCACAAAGTCATATGTATAATGGTAAGTCTAGACATATACGTCGAAGACATAATACCATTAAACAACTACTTGCAACTGGCACCATATCTATTGACTATGTAAGGTCAAAAGATAATTTGGGGGATCCGCTAACAAAAGGGTTAAGTAAAGAGATAGTTGCAAGGTTGACATTGGGAATGGGATTAAAGCCTCTTGAGAAGTTAAACACAGCGGAAAACCCAACCTAGTTGACTGGAGATCCCAAGATCTAGGTTCAAAGGGACAACCTAACTGTTAAAAGACTTGTAGCGTCACTGTGGGGGTCAACCTTATACTCATTCCTTAAAGTGACATCCCGAGATGAATGAGGTTTAGCCTATGGCTTTTAATGATTCTTATGTGAAGTAAAATGGGTTACTTAAAAGAATCACCTATGTGAGAAAGAAGTAGAGGCCGCTTCGAGGAGAATTGTGAAGCTCAATTCTTAGACCTTCTCACAGAATCAGGCATTGTGATCCAGGGCCATGAATGGACACAGCTATGAGAGCTGAATTGTGTTGGGGAGATACCTGTGTAAAGTATATGATCGGCTACACAAAAAGCTAGCAGTTCAAGGACATCGCGTCTACTGATTAGCGAGTAGAGTAAATATGCTTTTACAAGGGAAGGTTCAAAGGGCAAACCCCTACCTATCCTATGCAGGTTTTTGACTGCCGGACTTTCTCACATATCCTCATGAATTTCCTTCATGTGGGGATTGTTGGAAAAATAGTGTGTTTTGAAGGAAATTAATGGATTAATTTCTAAAGGGTAATTTTGTCAAATTACTTAATTAATTATGTGTTTGTGAAAGAAAATATTTAATTGTTCAAAATAGTTTTTGGATGAATTAATTATAAATGCTCAAAGGATTTGGCCCACTTGTTGCTAATAAATTTTGATTTGTAAATCAAAAATGGCTAATAAATTTTGATTTTGTAAATCAAAAATGGCTTTGAATTTTACTAAGGTGCTCGGCCGAGCAGGTTGTTGACTCGGCCGAGCAGAGCATGACAGAAAGTCCAAATATTCTGGAAAGCCATGTTCGGCCGAGGCATATGCCTTGCTCGGCCGAGCAGATCTGGGCAAAGCCTTGCTCGGCCGAGCAAGGTACATGACTCGGCCAAGCAGATCCTGTGCATTAATAACTGTTTGATTTTCAAACAGTAACATCCGTGGAAATGGGAATAAAAACTGAAATTTGAGATTAAATGGATTTAATCTTTTCAATTTTATAGGTTTAATTTTGATGTTTAATTCCAAATTAAATCCTTGGATTCCTTAGGCTTTAAAAAGAACTTTTGACAAGATTGAAAATATCCTTTGAAAAATTTGAGAAGAACACACAAAAAGAAAACCACTTGCAGCCAACTTCCTCCTCCATATCTTTTGTTGCGTATTGTTATCTCTTTCTTTTGGCCTCCTTGCATAGTTAGAAGAAGAGGTGATATTGTCCACGCACACTCGGTGAGGGATCGAATATGTCTTAAGGAGACTGTGGTTTCATTGGGCTCATGCAAATTCTACAACTTATCCTTTGTATTTTCAGTTTTTGTTAATTGTATTTTATTTACATTTTCTGTAATTGTATCACCCTTATAACAAAATAAATAATGCCAGTAATTATAATGCGAGACGAATACTAACATAACTAAAATAACCTAACTAAATAAAGTAATTCAAATCAGCCGATTCCTTGCCCTGAAATTATTTTGGCTTTGATCTGATACACCCTTGCAATATTACCAAATGTTACATCATACTGCATCAAAAATTCTAATTAGTCTAGTTAAACTAGGGGTACTCAATAGTGCATTAATGGTTAGGATTAATCAATTTCTAAGATATACTCCCTCCGTCCCGGAACAATCTTCACACTTTCCCTTTTGGGCGTTCCAAAACTTACTTCACACATTTAAAACTTACCTAAAATGGAAAGGAATCTTTACTATTCCCTCCACTCATTCTCTCTCCTACATTATTTTAATACTCACAACACCATTATAATTTACTATTCTCTCCACTCATTCTCTCTCCTATTTTATTTTCACACTCACAACACTTTCAATATAATACTCCCTCCTTAAAACATGTGCAAACAGTGTATGTGAACATTGTTCTGGGACGGAGGGAGTATATATATATATATATATATATTTGACTAACAATAATCTATGTGTTATTTCTTTTATATTAATACATGTTGATTATTCTCCCCATGTTAGAGCTGCTAGTATGTTCTAGGCGGATATGTGATCCGCCTAAATCCCCAACATGTTCATCGTCTTGATTTGCTTAAGTACAAGCCGTGTGTGACACTCTTCTTAAGACTAATTCTCCCCCTCACTACGAGTGGTCGAGGCTTACATGTACGTCAGTGTCCTGGGATAGAATGGATTAACCAAATACTACTCCGCACTTGAGTATTCCGGTGAATCTAAGTATGATTGGACAAAATCACCATACCATTATACACTATTCTAGAAGGCCAAAGAGATAAGAAGAGCAAATTGCAAAGATGAAAATGTAGAATTGATGGAAAAAGAACTCATGTCTTTTGTTGTGTGTTTTCAACACTTATAGCTCCACCCACTCTACCATGAATACCCAATTAATTTTTGTATTAATATGAAATTTATTATCTTTTATTCATAAGGTTTAATTCCATACAATGTAACTTCAAATCACTAAGTAATGATCCCTATTAATCTAGAAATCATGGGACGTCAATAATGGGGTTAAATTTTAAAAGTTGCATTTTTAACCCACTAAATTTAAGATATGATATCTTTCTTATCTAATCTCAAATTGGATATCTAGATATATCATTTCAATTTTCACATTTTAGAAACATAAATTCACAATAATCTTTGTCAAACGACAAGCAATTCATATAAGAAAAATACACAATTTTCCTCACACACAAAATATTTTTCCAACATATTTTATGTAAAATGGTTAAAAGTATATAAAAAAAAAATTACAAGAATTGTTAAAATCGAACCTTAAACAAAATGCAATACAAAATATGAAAAAAAAAATGTCAATAAGCCTTTCATTTTGAGAAAATTATATGCTCCCAATCTTATTTTTTTCCTACTTGACACGTATGTCAATTTTAACCTTCCTAAAATGTGAGATTTATATTATCAAAATTCAAGTGAAAATACTAAAAACCACTTTATGTGACGAGGGTATTGGAGAATGGATTCTGCACCGCTCTCGTTGTTGTGTAGTCTCTGCTGTCGTGCTGATGTGTAATTTTTTCACTTACTAGCGGGTATACCCACGAGAAAATAATTGGAAAAATTCCCCTATTCCCCCCCCCCCACCCCTTTTTTTTTATTCCTTTTAAAGATTTTTTTTTTTTTAATCTCAAATAAAAAAATTTCCTATATTATAATTCCCTAGAAATCCATATTCTTCCCCTAATTGGTGTTTGGAGAGCGATCGCATCACAACATGACGCGATCGCTCTTTGTCTTTTGGTATTTTGGTGTGGCCGCTCCCATTAGAGGGGTGCGGTCGCCCTCCTCCAATTTTTGGCTTAATGTCCTCGTTTTTCTACACAATTTTCATTCCAGATTCAATAAAAGGCAAAATAATATTATAAGTCAATTATAAGCGGTTATTTGAACTTATAATTAAATTATAAGAGTTGTATTGTGTAAATTATAATACTAGTTCATTGTTATAATTGATTTTTTTTTATATAAGTCAATTATAAGAGATGAAGTAGTTATAAAAGGCAACTTGATTTTATAATTCAGATATAAGAGTTTTAATGTGTAAATTATTAGATTAATCCGTTATTATTATTATTTTGATTTTTTTTGTTGAAAAAAAAAATGTCTTATAAGTCAATATAAGAGACAAATTAGTCTTATAAATCATTTATAAAAGATAAAGTATTCTTATAAGTCAGTTATAATAGCCAATTCATGTTTGAACGAGTATAAAAGTTAACATTTATAAAATATTTTAATTTTATTTTTGTGAAATAAGTGACTCTTATAATTTAATTAAAAGAGGCAAACTTGTCTTATATGTTAGTTATAAGAGCTAGCTGTGATTTTGTATAGTATGACAGTTTAGTCTTTTGTTAGCGAAGGGTGTCTTTGATATTTTAGATCTGATGTGTCCTGCATTGGGCAATAGAGCAAGTGCCCCAAATTAATTTGCCAATTTTTTTTTTAATTTTGCTTATTTTATGTTTTATTTGATAAATTAGCATAACATTTTTTTTGGTGAATTAAATCTATTTTATATCAATCAAAAAATTTGCATTTATAAATTCAGGAGATTTTATTTTATTTAACTTTTGTTTTATATAGTTTGTACATATTATGACAATTAAAATTTGAATAATAACAATAAATTATTATTGTTGCAAGTTAATTTCTAATTTTATAGATAATTTAATTAATAATATTAGATATCTTCGATAATTACTAATTTTATACTACATAAATACGCATATTATGATTAGTATATACAATTAGCGGAAATCATTATTTACATCTAATGTATTAGTAGAATAGTATTTTTATTATGTTATAAAAAATATTTTTTCTAGTTATAGTTAACTAACATAGTAACCAATATGGGAATATTGATCTGACATATTAAGTTTAACATCTAATATTTATCAAACTAGTGAGTAACCCGTCGAAATTCGACGCGCATAGTAAGGCTAATTATTCAAAACACTTTTCTTGTTTTACATTTGAGATACGGTGAGCCAAATCTTGTGATTCACTTTTCGGCGTGCAGATTTACCTTTCATTATTGGCCTGCCATTGTCCCTCACTTACACAAATTTTTTATCAAAATTCAATCAAGTTAATAAATAAATAATATGCAACGTTTATATTGAATTAAAAATATATACTTGATTTACGTAATTTCAATAAATTCCTAGTGGATTAACCCAAAATCAGGGACATAAATTTCTCAAAAAGACGATAGGAGATCCAACGCAAAGTTAATAAACCCAAAATCAGGAAAAATGAAGCTAAAAAAACATTGAGAACTCGAACCCTTTTCCTCTTTCCTGGCTTCATAAGAAATGAAGATTCCTCTTCATTGGCCAGCTCAACTCAAAACAGGTAGGTGACCTTCAAATATTTTGAAAATGAAAATTATGTTTTCTAGTCCAAGAAAATCCATTCCTCTTATACATTCCCCCCATTCCTTCGCTTATTCCCCACACGCTCTCTCTCTCTCTCTCTCTCTCTCTCTCTCTCTCTCTCTCTCTCTCTCTCTCTCAGTCACTCCGCCTCCCCAAATTCTGCTCCGATCAAACGGACACTTCCCTAGACGTTCAGGAAATCGTCTCATAGCTCTCTTCCAATAAAGCTAAACCCTAAGACGAAACTTCTCATCTCTCATTCCTCATTTTTGTTTTCAATTTTTGATGCTCATTTGATTTAGGGTTTTATTTTGATTATGTGAAATTACTATGAATTATGGTTTGTTTTAATTTCGTGAAATTACTTTGAATTAAGTTTCATTTTGATTCGGTGAAATTACTTTGAAATTAGGGTTTATTTTTTATTTTATGAAATTACTTTGAGTTAGGGTTTATTTTGATTAATGAAATCAGGAGGTGATTGAATTGTTGAATACCTAGCTAAAAGAAAAAAAAATTGTCAGTTTCTTAGTGATTTTTTTCCATTGCAAGAGATTTTGGTCATGTAACTTTTGTCCTTGTCCCCATGCCCTTCTCCCTCTACATGAAATATAAAGTTAATAATTTAGTTTCTTGTCCCAACTTGTACATATTTGAAAACTAATAAAGTTCACATTTTTATTTCAGAACAATCAGAAATAAAAAAATATCAATGAAATCATAGTCTACCAAATATAATTTTGATCAACAATCCCACTCATTCTACCCACGATAATGTCAACCGAGTAAGAAACTGAAATAGCAAATATTGTAAGGGATATTAAATCAATATATCCTGCTCAATTGTAAAATATAGATCAAATATTTGAAATAAAATGCTAATATCTTCTTATTTCTTGCATACTTATCTAATTTCTCCTGCTTGATTTGCTTGATTCCCTTAGTAACGGATAGTTGAACCTCCTTATCATTGGATATGTTGTTCAACAAACGCTTCCATGGAGTTATGAATGTTGAAGAACTGTTCCCCATAGATTTCAAGGGCGTATCCTACATAAAGATAACGTTAAATAACATGTGCAATCTAAATAATAATGAAGATTATAAAAAATTTAGATGTCGATTCAATTGCACAAATATTATCAGTCAAGATTAACACATTTTCATCATAACGAAAATCAAATAAAAAAATGTAGTAGAAGATAAATAAATGATCCTTAGGAATTTATCTCGTTATTACTGTTCAAGTTGGACATATTTTCATCTCCATGATTCGATTTGGAAGCCACATCCTGCAACTTAAAACAATTAAAAGTCAAATATATAACATAATATAAATAGCTAATGTGATGTGATTTATACTTACATCGGAATTTATGAGTGATAAAAAATACGTCATGAAGTTGGTATCCTCTGTTACTCGCTTCACTGTGAAACTTCGTTTCTCGTCGGGGGTATCTTTAGTTCTTTGGTCTACCTCAACTCTGAACAAACATTGCCTTCCAAACAAATTTCGAAAAGCTTCTGGCAGTTGGTCCTCCTACATAGGAACAATATTTTTTATTATATGAAATAGTATTAGCACCTTCTATAAAAATGACAAAATGAATAAGTACCTCTGAAACATCAGCAAGAGCTACCGCAGCGGACATCCCAAGCAAGAAAGATGCACACCCATCAAACAACATAAAGTGAGTCTCTGCTTCACTGATATCATTCATATCAGTGACCAATATTCTGATTTTGAACCTGTAAAGAAAAAAAATCAAATAATAGTACAAATGAAATGAGGTATTTTATATCTTCTTGATTTATATCTAAAAAAAGGTAATCGCCTTCTTTCATATGTGTGCAATTTTAATGTGAATTACTATGTTTTGATCCTCATTTCGCTTTTACAACAAATAACTATGTCTATAATTTTTTTCTTTTTTTGACATGTATTGTTGTCGTCGATGCAATGAAAGCCTTGGAATTGGTAGATTGATGTAACTTTCTGGTCAACTTGCCAATGTAATATGTATTGTCTTACTGTTAACTCAGTTATATGTTTTGAAAATTTTATGGAAATGAATATAAAGAAGAAAAACAGTGGTCAAGATTGAAGTTGAAAAAAAAATATCACTCCAACACAGGTTACTACTGAGTTCATAAAAAAATAGACGACTTCTTATGCTTATCCTTCAGGCTAATGTCTACTTCCAAATTCTAAAGGGAAATCGCCGACAATTTTTCCAGATCAGTTCTTCTCCTCCTACTTCTTCTTCCTTAACTTATTCTTAAACAGATTTACTGATTCTTCGATATACATATGAACTTATTACCTCCCCCCTTTCTCACAATTTCTGCTACTGTTTCAATCTGCTAACGTTTCAATTCATCTGAATTTTCTAAATCAACATCCTCAAGTTAGTTTTCTATGTTATGTTGAATTTCCAATTAGGGCTTCATAGAACTGTTTATTTTTTTGCATTAATCTCCAGGTAATTTACATGTTTCTTTTGCTATTTTTTTTTTTCAATAGCCCGAATCAAATTGGGTAGCAAATAATGTTAATTAGCTCTCCTGATTTTTTCTGCTTTATTCTTGGTGCTTCAAATGGTCACTTGATGACCTTTTATTTTTGAATTTCTTTTGTAGATGAACAACCCCCCCCCCCAATTCAATTCTTTCTGTGGCAAGCGACCCATCATTGTCTTAAGGAGAGGGTGGGGATTCCCACTCCTGGCTCTATGGCTTCAAATTAATTGACAAACCAGGTAACCCCCTTATCTGCAGCTGTACCCATCTGTTTCTATTGAAATACCTGGTTTTCCAACAATTTATTTGTTTCATTTTTATTCCTATAATCTCCGAGGATGGTCAAATTTAGGTCTCTCATTTATTTTATTTTTTTATTACTCACATTTGTCGTTGATTATATAATTTTTTCAGTTAAGGAATATAACAGATTTTTGTAAATGTTGTATATCACAAAAAATTATTTGTTTCAATTTTTCTCTAGATGGTCTATCTTTGAAATTTGTTGTTAATTCCTTTGGGTAAGCTACTAATTGATCCTTTCAGTTTTCCATTTCATTATGGAAAAAGTTCTTTCTTATTCTCCTCACAAACTTTTTTTTGTCTCTACTTAATGTTTGTATTTTAAAACAGAAATAATTATAATAATTATAGTATTTATAATATCTAAGATAGCTATAAAAGCAATTACCTCGGAATAATGTTGACATAGGGTGTACTACATTTTGGGCAGTTTTTTGCGCACTTATCAAATTATTTAGCACACTTTACATTGCTGCAATCATCGTAGTACCATTTAGCATGTGAATTTACATTAGATATGGTTGCCAATATGGTGTATTCGCCAACCTAATAAAAATAATTATTTATATTAAGAGCAATTATGTGAGGTTAAATGAGAAAAAAAAGCCAAAAATTATTATATACCTCTGTAAATGTGAGCAAATCACCAATTGTCTTGAATTCTCTGATTTTCAACCACTGATCACTATTGATATGACTACTATCATTAGTGATAGTAGATAAAGAACGGTTGTTGAATGAAAATCCAATGTCACTACGCCTGTAAAATAATAATGATATATGAAATTTAATCAAACGATCAGAATTAGTAAAATAAATTAATAGGTTCTTGTTAGAGTTTAATCTTCATTTTCTTGCCAAGAAACTCCGTTACTTCAGGAAAGGATGGATTGATATGCATTTTTGATGCGTGCTTCAGGGTACCAACACGGATCTTTCCTGTATAAGGATTTTAAATGTCACTAATATGTAATAAGCCTTAATCATAAAAGTTATAAGATTTAAAACAAAGATTAAGTAAATATATTACCTTGGAATTTTGACAACATTACAAACTGTAAAATTAATATAATTGGGTCTTTCGCATCTTCGTGTCATTTGTCAATATACAGTTTTAGTTCATCCCCATATGACTCCCACAAGACGCAAGACAAATCCATTCCACTTCCAAAATGAGAGAACGTAATTATATAATAAATATAATTAAAATTGTTCACAAAATTTATTGTTTATCCTTTAAATAATCAAGTATATGATATATTTAGAACACATACTCATTATCAATCAGCTGAACATCTAACTTTCTAGCACCGATTTTCTGCACATAGTCAAAATCTTCGAGAGGTAAAATGCCCTCACCAATCACATCTAGTAAATAAAAATTTCATGCTAGTAAATATCATAATTCATATAAGAGTAAAAGAAAAAATGATATGCAAGGTACAGATCTCACCCACAACAAATTCCACATTTAAAGACTCAAAAGATTCAAAAGGTGTGAACTCGAAACTATTATCTGAAATGTGGATAGATGTATCGACATTGGATACGTCAGTGGCCAGACTAAAAGTCAATTTTCATTGGTGATTAAGTTTTGTTTTTTGGATAGGTTGAATATTTTGTTCAACCCCAAATTTTGAGATCTTTAGAACTCTCCCTTCTTCAAATATATTCTTCAATTTGGATGGCAAGCTAATTGGAACAGTAGCCTGAATTTTAGATCCCTAAACAAAATATACAATAATATTAATAAAAAATACGAGTATTAATATTATTAAATGTTAATCGCATCAAACATTAGACAAGATACGGAAGGTAATTGATAAAAAATATTACCTCCTTATCAACTAATATCATCTCAATAAACATTTTTCTGGATCGTTCCTTCTGCTCCCATTTGCGTAAAATGCCGACGTTGATGCTACAAAGTCTAGCTCTCTTATCAATTGATTTGATAGCAATCATTCGACTTGTTGCCATTATCTGTTATTTAATTTAAATACATAAAACCATACGTGAGGTAATTATTCAACTAACGACATTCCATTTATCAAAATACATCCAGTGGGATATGCATGTGTGTTGTTGTTGTATATTCTTTTGCAGTTTTCATCTTTGCTATGCATCCAAACAATGAATGACTTATTCTTGTAAAGATCAGGTTCGCATTCAGAAATTTGCCTGCTCCGAGGATATGACTGATCCGCCCTGCTAATTGAAGTGTATTTTTTCCTATTACAGATCGTTTAGTGAGAAAGATATTGAAATTGTCTATGGCTAAAAACTTATGAGACGAAACTCACAAGGTGAGATGAAACTCACGGGTGTTGTCCTTAGTGTTGATGACACTAACAACAACACATTCACCAATTCTAGAAAAAGCACAAATCAATAGAAATAAATATAATTTGCAGCGGAAAAATTAAAGCAATACACAAGAATATAATTTTTATCAAGTTATATAAATATATAACTTGATGGGTGCCAAGAAGGCAAGACCTTTCTATTAATAATATGAATTCAATACAAGGTCGAAGAAGTTCCTTAATGATAAACGAACCCTGATATAAGGAACAACATATACACAAATTCTCTCTGAAAATGAACACTCAAAACCTCACAAAAATATAAAAATCTATATGAAATTCTCGAGTGTTGGATAAAGTGTTGCCAACACTGAATGGCAACACTTGAGAGCAGAATTCTACTTTCTTGTGCAGATTTGCGTTTTCTGAATTGGATGATCTTCAATGAAGATCCACTGCACTATTTATAGGCCACAAAGTCTTGGAGCCTACTCAAATGATCAGCTAACAACCTTGAGTTTGTTTCCTCCATTTATGCCTTCTCGCCTCATTTGTAGGAGACCTAGTCTTATCTTGCTTCTCTTGCTTGTACCTCTTAGCTTTGATTGCCTTGTACTCTGACTTGTTCTCCCCCAGAATAGCCGAATAAAATATCTCTTTGCTTGGTCATAAATTAAATAAATAAACACATGTTTATTTGTTAATTCCTCCTCTTCGTAATTCTCGCCCGGGCATATTCATTGTGATTTCAAGCTCATTTTAAGGTGACTAACTACCGTTATATAAACATTAATTTACCCATTAATATTTGTGAAAAAATACAAGTAACTAACTCGGTGTCGCCAATTCCAAATGGCAACACTTTTGGCAACACCAAAGTGGCAACACCGGTTTGCAACACTTTGGGATAACATTCATGGCAACACATGATCTTAACATTAACAATCTCCCCCTTAGTTACTGATTTCTTCACAAAATACCAATGTGATGATCATTTCAAAAAACAGTTAGACTACCTTAACTAAAACCAAAAAAAAAAAATGCCACGAGATTTTAATAGCGGCAACATCAACCTTCAGGCAATGTTATGAAAATATTTTTTCAATCCAAGTACCACACTCATACGAATGTCAACATCAACCTTTAGGCAAATGAAGTATCAAAATCTCACAAAAAAAATCTCCCCCTTAATACGAAATTTAATAACTAAAGAAAATAATTATTAAATTCTAAACAACCATCCAACCATAAACCAAAAAACATTCATCATGTTTTGAAGAAAATTCCATATGAAACAAAGAAAAAAAAAAACAGAAATAGAAATTGTTTAAACATTACAAACCAAAATAAAACAAATAAAAATTGTTTTTGTTCCAAACCACCAAAATCAAAAACCATTCGAACCAACCACCTTTAACCTGCATTTTCAGCTCCTTCACCTCCCTCTGCTGTCCCACTTGGCCCAGCACCATTTCCAGCTCCATCATCACGCCTTGGTGGCTTATCTCCCCCTATTTTGGAAGAAATTATATCCACCATTTTCATCATGTCAGTGCGCATATCCAACCACCCCTGAATTACTGAGTCAATGTGCTTCACTTGACCATTGAAAAAATTAAGAATCATAGCAGCATCAACCATAACAGGAGCAGTGTTGCCAGAAGTGTTGCCAGTTTCAGGGGCGACACTTGGGGCGACACTGGTAGCAGGGGCATCAATTGGAGGAGCATTTGTAACCAAAACCCAAGGTAAATCCCTGTGCCTATCACCTTCAGTAAAGTGCTTGGTAATTCGGTAGTAAACGGGCTTTTCGTAGATATTATCACCATTCCAAGGCTTAAGGTTTTGATATACAAGGACTTGGAAAATAAGGGAAGGAAAAATGAAGGAGGAGGTCTTTTTCTTTTTGGCCCATGCAGCAAGGTGAGCGAATACAAGTCTCCCAAAATTCACTCTTTGTTTCTTTCCTAGTTTATACAACAAATTAGCTTGCTCAAAAGGTTACGTGTTCTCATTTGCCGTGGGAAGCCAATTTGTTATACATATCTTGTGGAGCACGCTAAACAAAGAAGTGAGATAGGTAGACTTAAAATGATCGGACCAAATGGTAATTCTCCCTCCGAGTTAAAAGGTGGCCAAGGAATTAGGATCATACTCCAAACTCTCATCTTCGACATTAGGGAGGCCGAAGGCTCTATTGATGATCAAAGGATTAAAATCATAGATAATGCCCCTAACAAAGATCTTTCCATAATGAGGGGTATTCCTATCATCAATATTATCCCTAAGATGAGCATAAAAGTTTCTAACCACACTTTCAATGTACGATGACACTTTAGTCACCGTAGGCAAAAACATCCTATCCTCCAAAAATTGATACACACCTAACTCCTTGAATTGAGTCAAATACATATTCTTTTCATTCAGAATTTTCTAATCAGAATCTTCAACAAACTTATGAAGACTTGCATCACTATAAAATTCCTCGAAAAAAAATGGGCGTTCATAATATCCAAAAGACTCATAATCTGACTTTGCATCTTGAGAGGGATTAGGAGAGTGTACCTCAGGCCATGAAATGGGAGAATACGAAGGAGAACTTGACTGTGCTTTGGTCTTGGCAGCAGGTGTTGCTTCAGGTGTTGCCATTGCATCGGCAACACCTGGGGCGACATCATCAGAAATTTTCTGTTTCTTCTTCATCTTGGGTGAGCTTGACAAGGGTTTCCTCATCTTCCAACCAAGCTTCTTCATCCTCATCGGAAGATGATGAGGGCTCCTTTGTCTCTTTAAAAGCCGGGTCCGAACCTTCCTCGGACGAAATGTTGAGAGAAGAACTCGAGCTATCCTCCACATTCTTGGATCATCAGCCGTGTTGGACGGTATCTTGGACCTGAACAAGGTTTTGATCCTCTCAGATTGTCTACGCACTCCACCTCGAAAAGACGAAGAGGCATCAACCGCCTTTCTCTTCTTAGTCTTCTTTTGAGGGGGCGAAGGTGAGATCTGTTAATGGGGTAGCTTCTGGAAGATTGTTGGGAATTGGAATTTTGGAAGGATCATAGACAACAATGTCTAAGGATGGTGAGGTTGAGGGTGTGGCCGAAAGTGTCGTTGGGGATATCTCCATTGGAACGGAGACATTGGAGGCGACACTAGAGGGAGCTAGAGGCGAAATCTCCATGGGTGATGAAATTTGGGGTGAATTTTTGGTGCTAGCCATGGAGGATTGAAGAACGACGAAGAAGAAGGACAGGGGAAGGGTTTTGTGTTTTCCGCCTAGAGAGAGAGAGCACAGTGAGAGAGAGAGAGAGAGAGAGAGAGTTTAGTGAGGGGGTTTTAATGAGTGAATAGTGGAAGGATTTAATTGATTTGACAAGGTCAAATTAATTAAACCTCCTATTATCTCTAAAAATCCCAACAAACTCAAGTGATATCCGCCATTTTGAAAAATTTTTCCTTTTTTTTTTTTTTTATAAATTTTATAATATTTTTAATAATAACTAAACATAATTTTAGTAATATCCATAAAATTGAGATTTTCAAAATTCAAAGAGATGAATTTTAAAAAAATAGATATTATAAAATTACACTTAGTTTGACAAAATAAATATTTTTGCTAAAAACCTTTTAAATTTCACAAACTCTAAATGTAAAGAAATAGACTTTTGGAAATTTAAAATTTAATTAACAAAAACAAAAAATAAGAAAATAATAAAAAAAATAATGTAGCATCTACTAATGTGTTACTAGCAATGTTGCGTGACACACAAGGCAACATTTTGAATAAAATCCCCTTGATATTTTTTTTCAACATATATAACTTATCATACCTTAGGCAATTTTTAAGCAAGCTTTACACATTCTTTATTTACAAGGTAGCATCATAGTAGCGAGCTCCGTGTCCTGAGTTTTTTATAAATGTATAAAGCTAAATGTAGTAAGTTTTATACCTTTCAAGTAGGGTACACTGTAGTAGCGAGCTCCATGTCCCTAATACTTAGTATAAAACAACTACATTATACTCCCTTTGGGAATATTTCACATGCTTTGCCTTTTTCAATATCAACAACAATATGAGTGACTTTGTCACTTTTTAGCACAAAGGGATATTTTATAAAAAAATGTTAACCTTACGTATAAACACATACTAGAACAAAAAGGTCAGTAAATGCCCCCCATTTGAGATTAAACTAACTAATTTTTTTTTTTTAAATAATATACAACTCATACAAAGTGTTGCCGATAAAGGTCGGGCAACACTGACGGCAACACTAACAGATTTATAGAAAACATAAACCAAGATATTTTTTCAAACTTGAAAATCTCTCATGGTCCAAGGCTTTGGTCAAAATATCAGCAAGTTGATGTTTTGTATCAATATCCTCTATTTGGATCAATTCCTTTTCTACTAAATCTCTTAAAAAATGATGGCGGATATCAATGTGCTTAGTGCGTGAGTGTTGTACAGGATTTTTGGAAATATTTATAGCACTCAAATTGTCACAATACATGGTCAAGATATTACTATCGAGACCATAGTCATCAAGCATGTGTTTCAACCATATTAGTTGTGAACAACAACTCCCTGCTGCCACATATTCAGATTCAGCAGTCGAGAGAGAAACACGCTTTTGCTTGCGATCGTACCATGACACTAGATTATTACCCAAGAAAAAATAACCCCCACTAGTGCTCTTTCTGTCATCTATATCCCCTGCCCAATCAGAGTCACTAAAACCAACTAAGTTGGTATTAGTGTCTTTGGTGAACCAGATTCCCAATTCACTTGTCCCAGACACATATTTGATGATTTTCTTGACAACATTTAGGTGTGAAATTTTAGGAGCGTGATTGATATCTAGCACAAACACCTACGCCGAACATTATATCGGGACGACCGGCGGTAAGATAAAGAAGACTACCTATCATGGATCCGTACGAGTTGGGTCAACATCCTCCCCTGCCTGATCTTTGGTTACCTTAAGAGATGATCCCATATGTATTTTTGAGCACTTTGCACTCTCTAATCCAAACCTCTTCACCAGACTCTTAGCATATTTGCTTTGAGAGATAAAGATTCCATCATCTGACTGTCTTACCTGCAATCCTAGGAAATAATTAAGTTCTCCTATCATGCTCATCTCGAATGTTGATGTCATAGCTTCCACAAAATTTTGTAAACATGTTTTAGATGTGGAACCATAAACTATGTCATCAACATAGATCTGAGCAATGACAAGCTCTTTATTTTCCCTAAGAATAAATAATGTCCTATCGGCTTCTCCTCTAATAAATCCATATTCCAGAAGGAAACTTGTTAGACGCCCATACCAAGCACGAGGAGCTTGTTTCAAGCCATATAAGGCTTTATCAAGTCTGTATACATGGTCTGGGTGGAATGGGTCTTCAAACCCTTTGGGTTGCTCGACATAGATCTCTTTATCTAAGTACCCATTCAAGAAAGCCGCTTTGACATCCATTTGGTGCAATGTGATTTTGAGATAACAGGCTATAGCAAGAAGAAGTCTTATTGACTCAATTCTAGCCACAGGTGCAAAGGTCTCGTCAAAGTCGATTCCTTCCACTTGTGTATAGCCTTGAGCCACAAGACGAGCTTTATTACGAACAATATTACCCAATTCATCAGATTTGTTTTTGTAAATCCATTTAGTTCCAATAATGTTAGTATTTAAAGGACGTGGAACTAAACACCAAACCTCGTTACGAGTAAATTGTTCAAGCTCTTCTTGCATAGCTTGAATCCAGAATTTATCATTTAAAGCTTCAATCACATTTTTTGGCTCAAGAGAGGAAACGAAACAGGAGTGTTTTACCTGAGAGTATGTGGAGGACATACACACATACCTAACCATATCTCTGTAGTCTACTGGCTCCTTATTTCTTGTTCGAACCCCTTCATTAACATCACCAATTACTTGAGTAATGGGATGATAATTTATGAGACGAGCTGGGGGATCTCTCCTGCCTTGATGGTACACCAATCCATCTTCTTCTTCTGAGTCACTGCTCTCAGAATTTCCAGCCACTGTTCTGTTCTCCTGTGTTGCCTCAGGTGTTGCCATTTCAGGGGCAACACTCGGCGACACTTGAATCTGTGGATCTTGACCGCCGAATCAGTCGTTCCAGCCCTCTGTTCAACTTCTTCCAAAGAAGTCGAGGTATATTATCGGTTCTCTGTAGCACTCAAGTAATCGTTAAATTCAATATTTACTGATTCTTGAATCACTTTTAACCTCAAATTATAGACACGATAAGCATGACTGTTTTGAGAGTAGCCCAGCAAGATGGCTTTGTCACTCTTAGAATCAAGTTTTCCTAAGTATTCCCGGTCATTTAAAATGTAGCACAAACACCCAAACACATGAAAATAGTGAACCGTAGGTTTCTTTCCATTTAAAATCTCATAGGGTGTCATAGTTGTACCGGGTCTTAAGAAAACTCTATTCGTAGTGTGACAGGCTGTGTTTAATGCTTCGGCCCAAAAACCTTTAGAAATATTTCTAGCAATTAGCATAACACGAGCCATCTCCATTAAAGTCCTATTTTTCCTTTCAGCAACACCATTTTGTTGTGGTGTTTTGGGTGCTGAAAATTCATGGTGTATCCCCTTTTTACTACAAAATATAGAGAAGGAGAGATTTTCAAATTCTCTACCATGATCTGACCTTATTCGAAAAATAGGAGAACAAAACATGTTTTTGATTTTAGAAACTAAGTGAGTAAATTTATCAAAAGTTTCAGATTTTTCTCTTAAGAAATACACCCATGTAAACCTAGAAAAATCATCAACTATTACATAAACATACTTCTTACCTCCTAAGCTTTCTACCTCAATAGGACCCATCAAGTCCATATGAAGAAGCTGAAAACAATGTGTTGTTCCTGAGTGTTGCTCATTGTGTTGTTCAACACTGTGAGCAACACGAGTTTGCTTACCCTTTTGAAAGTCACCACACATCACAGTGTCTTTGAGGTCTAGTTTAGGAACACCTTTAACGGCATTATGTTTGATAATCTTCTCAAGATTCCTATAATGAGAATGACCTAACTTTTGATGCCATAACCTAATATCATCAAGTTTTGTCAAATTGCACACTGATTTATTACCAACCAGATAGCAATTATCACTTGATCTTATTCCAGTCATGACACAAAAGTTAGTGTTATCAAACACTTCACAGGTATTTTTATTGAATTTTTTCTCCAAATTGTCATCACATAGTTGGCTAATGCTAATTAAATTAGCAAGTAAACCATCTACGTGCAAGACATTTTTCAAAGGAGAAAAACCAACAATATCCAGTGTTCCTTTACCAACTATTTCACTCTTGCCTCCACAACCATAAGTCACTGAGCCTCCTTGGATAGGTTGGTACTCTGTTAGGAATGATTTTGTACCCGTCATATGACGTGAACAACCACTATCAAAGTACCAAGTTCCTGCAATGTTAGTCCTTAAAGCTGTATAAACAACATAGTATTTCAGTTTTTCCTTGGGTAACCAACCCCTTTTTGAAAATCTGGATTTCTGTTCACCAGTGTTGCCATGAGTGTTGCCCTGAGAAACTGGCGACACTTGAGGCGACACTTGAAGACTGGACATTTTCTTTTGAAGAAAAATGCAATCTGATTTTAAATGTCCAGCTTTGTGACAGTATCCACATTCATTGGATTGATCAGGAGTATCACTAGGAGTACTACCCTTTTCCTTGACACGCTCTTTTACAAAATAATTTTTTGTTTCAACATCAAACAAGGAAGAGGTAATACTTTTGAGTGATTCTTGGAACCCAAGACCAGCTTTCAGAGGCTTACTCAAATTGAGTATTTCATCCAATTTGGATGAACTCGTGTTGAGTTTTTTAAAGGTGGATTCGACTAGGTTGAGTTTGGCATTGATTTTATCAAGATCCAAGTCTCTCCTACTGAGTTGAGTTTCTAGCCGAGTCAAGGAGTTCTTAAGATCCTGATTTTCCTTTTTCAAGAAAATCACCATCTTATTCTCCTTTTTCCATTCCACGAGAAGAGATTTATAGAGGTTTTTTAATTCAAAAATAAGCTCATCTTTATCAAGATCATCCTCTATAATCTCCTCTGAATTTAAATCAGTAGAACCATGCAAATTAAGATCATTTAAAGAATCATACCTGCTGAGTGTTGTGCCAAGTGTTGCCAATTCCTGGACGACACTTGGGGCAACACTTTCTGAAGAAGTCACCAATGTTGTGTCAAGTGTTGTCAAATCTGGAACAACACTTGAAGTAACACTCTCAGACGAAGGTAGCTCCTCTACCGTGGCCATCATGACTACTTGCTCCGTCTTTTCTTCTTTCTCCGTTCCTTCCTCCTCTCCATCACTAAGAGATACCCACAAGTTTTTGCCCGCCTTTCTCAAGGTGTTAGCACATTCATTGGCATAGTGACCCCAACCGGAACAAGCATGACATTGAATAGATTCAATGTACTTAGGATCGAACCGGATCTTTTTCGAGGATGCACGCCTAGGTGGGTTATCCTTTTGATTTGGAGGAGGACCTCTCCTTGGTACAAAACCAGAGGTTTTGGTTGTTTGGTCCTTAGCTTTTACCTGCATTTTGTTAAATTTTCTAACCATAGAATTATATCTCTTTGCAAGTAAAGCTACACTAGTATTTTCATCTAACTCCTCGAAGACTTCATCTTCATCATCCACACATGTGTCCGAAGATTCGACTTTTAAGGCAATATTCTTGCCTTTAGAAGCCTCCGTTTGTTCATTGAGATTTAACTCAAAGTTTTTCAAAATACTCATTAAGGAGTTGATGTCCATTGTTGAAAGATTATGGGCCTCTTCAATAGCTGAAACTATAATATTAAAACGTTCGGGAAGAGTATGAATAGCTTTTGAAACAAGTTATTTATTTGTAAAAGGCTCCCCTAATACTTGACAAGCATTTGAAATATCAATAACCTTTTCAAAATAAGACGAGATGTCTTCATTTTCACCCATTCTTAATCTTTCAAATCTACTAGTGAGACCTCTAAGCTTTGTTTCTCGGACACTGCCATCTCCTTCACAAAATCTTTGTAAAGTATCCCAAGCATCTTTTGCAGAGGGACTGTTTTGAATGAGTTTGAACATATGCATGTCAACCCATTCATAGTTGGCATTCAGTGCCTTTTCATTGAAACTAGCAAGATTATTCTCTTCAATTGTCCACTCGAATTCAGGTTTGACTTGAACGTCACCATCGTCATCCGGAGGAAGCATTGAACAGAATAACCATTTAAAATAGATCGCCAAGCCCGAAGATCAATTGATTTGATATGCGAGCGTAGGCGAATCTTCCAATAAGCATAATTAGATCTGTCTAAAACCGGTAATCTCTTTTGATTAGGGTTTGCAGGATCATAAGCCATGACAAAAGGATCTAAACACTTAGTATATCAAGTGCTAGGCTCTGATAACAATTGAAATTGTCTATGGCTAAGAACTTATGAGACGAAACTCACAAGGTGAGATGAAACTCACGGGTGTTGTCCTTAGTGTTGATGACACTAACAACAACACATTCACCAATTCTAGAAAAAGCACAAATCAATAGAAATAAATATAATTTGCAGCGGAAAAATTAAAGCAATACACAAGAATATAATTTTTATCAAGTTATATAAATATATAACTTGATGGGTGCCAAGAAGGCAAGACCTTTCTATTAATAATATGAATTCAATACAAGGTCGAAGAAGTTCCTTAATGATAAACAAACTCTGATATAAGGAACAACATATACACAAATTCTCTCTGAAAATGAACACTCAAAACCTCACAAAAATATAAAAATCTATATGAAATTCTCGAGTGTTGGATAAAGTGTTGCCGACACTGAATGGCAACACTTGAGAGCAGAATTCTACTTTCTTGTGCAGATTTGCGTTTTCTGAATTGGATGATCTTCAATGAAGATCCACTGCACTATTTATAGGCCACAAAGTCTTGGAGCCTACTCAAATGATCAGCTACTTGACCTTGAGTTTGTTTCCTCCATTTATGCCTTCTCGCCTCATTTGTAGGAGACCTAGTCTTATCTTGCTTCTCTTGCTTGTACCTCTTAGCTTTGATTGCCTTGTACTCTGACTTGTTCTCCCCCAGAATAGCTGAATAAAATATCTCTTTGCTTGGTCATAAATTAAACAAATAAACACAGTAGTTAGTCATTTTAAGGTGACTAACTACTGTTATATAAACATTAATTTACCCATTAATATTTGTGAAAAAATACAGTAACTAACTCAGTGTCGCCAATTCCAAATCGCAACACTTTTGGCAACACCAGTGGCAACACTGGTTTGCAACACTTTGGGATAACATTCATGGCAACACATGATCTTAACATTAACAGATATTATTCTTGTTTTATATTTCTAGAACCAAGCCAACAGGTTAGCCTACATCGTTATCAGGAATTTAAGTCCTTAGAAAACCACATTTAGGGAGAGAGTTTGCACCATTCTGAAAGTTATCAGGAATGATTACCATATAAATGGGGAAAATGTTAAAATCTTAGCTAAAGGAGTACTATGGTTCATGCCAAACAGTGGAGGCGAGGAAGGACTTAGGTTGTGCAGTCCTCTTCGCTTCCCCTCCCCTCATGCCATAGAAGATTCGAGCGGGAAGATTACCTTTTTCTTAGGGGAACATTTTTCCATTGAAGTTGAAACCATCCTTCCCACTCCACTTCCTCTATGTTGTGCAAAGGGGCTTTCACGATTAGCCCGCTTACTTTCTTTATTGGCCTTTTCATAAAAAAATATTAAAATAAGGAGTGGGAGTTTATAAGTGAAAGGGAAAAGGAGTCCTAAACCAATAGAGATTGGCTGCATTCTTTCTGGATAAGGAATCATGAGGTGCCTATCAGAAGAAAACTAATCATTTGTATGAGGAGGTCCTTAAATATTGGGTAGCAGGAAGCTCCCCCCCCCCCAAAATAAATAAATTAATTAAAAAAAATCTATATGGAGGTTTTTGCAAAGGTTAGGATATGTTATAATGTTTTCTTAAAAAAATCATACTTAAGTTTGAACAACTTTGTCGTTAAATTACGGTATCATCTTCATTGCGTTAATGACTGAAGCAAAATAATCAACTGAAGAGCCTTTTTTTTTCGAAAGATAGCCATTTTAGACGTCCTTAAAGGTCAGCACACCTCTTTTTCTCTGCTAGCTCCTACGGATAGTGCTTATAATTCCCTTGAAGGGGAGAAGAATGAAAAATACTTGTCTTATAAAGGTTATTGAATTATTATTTTCCCATTCAGTTGAAGCATTGTAGAGCCTTCTCATTGACCATGGCAATTTAGTACACTCAAATTTTAATTTTGTGATTGTTTTTGGATATTTATGTGCGTGATATAATCATGTTATATTGACAAGGTAACACATAACACTCCAAAGATTGGATGTGTGATATTTATATGTGTAGAGGTACTTGGCATGAACGGGTCTCTGCAATGACATGTACCAATACTTGCAGGTGTTAGGGGTTTATGAAAATATGGAAGAAATTGAGCCCTCAATGTTTCCAAGGTGGACTTTTGCAATCATTAGATAAGTTTCACCCTGGTAGGGCCTTTATTTTCGTAGTTATAAATGTTTTGCCCCTTAACATTAACTACATTATTAAGAATTTTGACTTGTCAACTTCTGATATAGAGGGAGTACTAAAGTTTCAACCTCAATGTCTAAATGGGATTTCTCTAATAACTATCTTTTTCTTTGACAGTTGATCATCAAGCGTTAAGAAGTCATTCATCTTTCTACATTAACATCAACTACTTCATCTATATGCCCATACAAAAGGTAATCTTTTATGTTCTTCCTCGTTAATCAAGGTTATATATATATATATATATATATATATATGCATTTCTGCCCTAAATGTTGTAGTTTAATTTA
This sequence comes from Adenophora triphylla var. japonica, assembly GCA_022495995.1. NCBI lineage: Eukaryota > Viridiplantae > Streptophyta > Magnoliopsida > Asterales > Campanulaceae > Adenophora > Adenophora triphylla. The sequence goes on along the minus strand of JAFEMH010000236.1, from coordinate 65,123 downwards.
TGCCTTGTTCTAGTTTACCGTAAATCAACTTAAATGGCTGCACTTTAAGTTGTGTAACTTGTCTTTCATCTAGTTCATTATATTTCACCACGACAACAGGACATTTAAGCCATTTGTACGTAAAAACTAACCATTTCTATCCTTTTTAAGAGTCTGATATGCCTTCAGGGCTTCATATGTGTATTTTTTTTTTTTTTTTTTTGAAATAATTCTCTGTTTGGTGAAAGATTAATTTTTTACATCACTATTTAGTGTCAGTATGAAGTACAGAGTATCAAGCATGCATATAAATGGACCTTAAGAAAAAGGAAAAAAAAAAGAAGATCACTGATTTATTTATTTCTTCAGCAAGTTCCCATTTGTTGCAAACACATTTGAAAAATCAATAGGAAGAAATATTACCTCATGAAGTATTAAACGATTTAATCTGCATGAAGGAAACAGAGGAAAGAGAGACCGAGTAAAAGGTCGTACAATAAGCAAAAATGAGGTGAACATATGAACTCAGAGAATTACCTTGGATCAGTCGGCTGGAAAGAAGATAGAAGCAGAGGGCGAGGGCGAGGAAAAAAAAAAGGTGATGACAGAGTTATATTGGCAAAGGTAAATTAAGGAAATGAATTTCAACATGATAATTTCGAATATTCAAATTGATTTTCTTGAGTTATCAAATCACAATTTGATAATGATCCGTCTATTTTTTTTTTTTAAATATTATATTCACATATTGTTTCACTGACCGGTGTTATGGCAGGCCAAAAATTGTATTCTTAATCGACTAATCAATCAATTTAGAAATGAGATTGCATTTCAATTTTAAAAAATACATTTATTTTAAGGATTGTATAACCGACTTATTAATATCACATCTTATTAAAGGTAATTGCATGAGTCATGAAAAATTAATTTTAAACTGTGGATTTAGAAATTATATTAAATGTGATTGAATTTTAACTTCGGATTTCAAATAATTTTACAATTCTTTCTTTACCCGTTTTCTACTTGTTTAAGTTTAATATGTAATTCAAAATTTAATATTTTAGGAATGGCTTATGATTTGTCCATTGTATGGAAATTAAAGAGAAAAGTTGATTGAATTTAAATTTCAAATTAATACCACTTTCAAACATTGTCCGTAATACAGATAATGGGATATACTCCCTCCGTCCCATTAGTAATGGGAAAAATACTGTAGATACGGGAATTAAGGAAAAGTGAATTATAGTGGAGGGAATAGTGAATTATAATGGTGTTGTGAGTATTAAAATAATGTAGGAGAGAGAATGAGTGGAGGGAATAGTAAAGATTCCTTTCCATTTTAGGAAGTTTGTGGTTTGTAATGGGACGACCAAAAAGGAAAGTTTGTGGTTTGTAATGGGACGGAGGGAGTACTCCATTTCACTGTTATCTATGATAACTTCAAATTTAAGTAAGTATAATTACTAATTACTAATTACTATTACTAATTAATTTTAAACATGGATGACGAATAAGAAGGAGCCACAGGAAATTTCACGTCATAATTCCACGTGACAGGTTGTGTGAATTTCATTTTCTTCTGTTTTAATATATTATATAGATACGGAGTATATTAACTATTAAATTAAGCATTAACAATTACCCTATGTATAGTTACTATTATCGGTAACTAATATTGATGAATTATCTAAGATATTCTAATATATTAAATTTAATGTTTCTAGTTATATTTTACTATAATGATATCTATTTATTAAATAATAAGTGTAATAGTGACCATATATATTAATTGTTATATTTAACAATAATATTAGCTTATATTAAACTAAATGATAATATTTACCCTATATAATTACCATTATAATTAATTAATACTGAACAGTATTGTAGACACCCCATTCTGAACACATCGGAACATACTTATACCACTCTAAGTCTCGCTTTGAGTCAAGAGGTAGAAATTCACCATTTCGTCATGTTTCGTTAAGTTTTGACTAACCACCGTTAGTTTGGGACTAAACTGCATACGAGATAACGAGGAAAGGACAAAACTGTCCACATGAGCAATATCTCGCCGCGAGATGGCGTGTCTCGCGCGAGATATCCCCCCTCTGCAGATTACAGACAACAGTTCCCTCGTCGATTTCAACCTCTTTTCGGGATAAAACTTTATCTCTCCGGCCAACCAATAGAATTTGGAGTCTGGAACCATCTTGAAGTGTTTGATCTCATCTTCAACACTTCCCCAACCCCTATAAATGCTTGGTGTCTTCCAAGGTTCAAGAGGTCCAAGAATTTTCACAACACACACATTTTGTTGGTTTCTCTCCTTGAAAGAATCCTACAAAATCACCCTAAAAAACTCACCTCATAGTTTGTTTGTCAATCTTGTTGATAAACAAACATCAAGTTCCAAGTCAAGGATCGAGGCGAAGCTCTGTCCGTGTCAAGAGTCGATTCTAAACTTGAGTCGAAACTCTGCCCAAATCACCTCACGTAAGGTAACCCCTAAATTCCCTTCTAATTGATTGTTAGAGTGGTATGAGTCCATAGAATCTAGGATCGGCCTAGAGCCTCTCTAAATCATGGAGACGGTCTCGAAGCAATCGATCCTACATTCCGTTTAACCCCGTTAAATGGACCTTTGTTTACAATATTTAAAATTTGTTTTTCCTCTTCTTTTTTGAAAACCTCTCTTTTCTTTAGCAAGACCGATCTCCGGATTGGGTGAAATGGATGCTCCTTGACCTACCCATTTCATAACCTAAGCCCCGAACCCAAATCTCTTTCAAAATGGTTTTCCTACTTTCTCCAATCGAATAATATAGGTGGCGACTCAAAACGAAAAAAGGATAAAAACCCCCTCTTTTTCCTCACAACGCTACAGTGGCGACTCCGCTGGGGACTTAAAATTAAGAGGCTTAAACTTGAATCAAAATTAAAAGAGAGGTTTTCAAAAATTTTGTAAATTCGAATTTTTTGCTCTCAGATGAGGCATGTCTCGCGGCGAGGTATCATATCTCGCGCGAGATATTGCTTCGGCAATCTGGTTGTTTTCTGGTTTCTCCCGTTTGTCTCATAGTCCAAGACGAGAGCCGAACATGCAAGGGGGATCCCAGCATTTATTATCTGCAGAGTTCCCGCATCGTAAGGCCTCCCTTAAGGTGTAGAACTCGAACCTTCATTTCCTTTAAATAATTGATTATTATTTATGAACTGCGTGCGATTGGGTTTTATTTAATTAAAGTCCGGTCCATTGGGAATTCGGGAGTTGTAAATTGAATTATTTATCTCTCTTTCTCTCTCTTTATGTGGAACTACGACGGCCTGAGTCTTCCTAATTTGGAAGAAACGTAGGCAACCACTTGGTGTGGCCACTATCTGTTTTCCTTTTGATTTTTCAAAAAAAAAAAACTCTCTATTTTACTCTATCACCTAGATTGACTATCACACACGCGCACTCATATTATAACTGTCATTGCACTGCATACCCTCTATAAACCCGGGACCCACACTAAGGACGGATGACGGTAACCACCTAGTCGCCGGTCTCCCCGAAGTTGGACAATCCCACTCCTTTTATTCAATCCACTTAGATTGTCATATCGCGGGGAGCCTAGCCTTCTAGCCCTGCATCGCCACATTCTCATGTAGATTGACCTTTTTAGGATCACTCCGTGACCGGTCGGTTTTGACTCGGTGATCTTTTCTTGTTTTTGACCAAAACAAAGCCATCCAAAATTGACAATAAAGAAGGATTCAGAAAAGTCCCTTCGGAAAAGTCCCTTCGGAAAAAGTCCCTTCGAAATGACCCTTTCGGATGTCCCTTTGAAAAAAATACATATGTATAATCCTTCGAAAAACGATCTTACATGGATTTGTTTTACAAAAATCGGATTGATTGCTTAGTCGTTAGGTTCTGATAAAGGCCTTAGAAACCCCTCAAAACGGACTCTCCGTTCTGACCAAAAATTAGGTCTAAATAAAAATCGACTTTCCGTGTGGTTATCTCGCGCGGGACAACATATCTCGCGCGGGATAATGCTTCTGTTTGCTGAATTTGAGCCTGAGCCATTTTGAGCCTGCTTCCGACTCGTTGGGGCTAGATCCTAATATCTGCATCTCTTCTGTCAGTTTTCCGAAGCTACTCAACTCCAAGACTCCCAACACAATGTCCGACGTCGACAACATTCCGGTAACGAAACTCGTCTCGAAAACAACCACAAACTTCTGGAAGAAGCTAATGATCGCCTAGAAGTGCAAGCTTCCCAAATCCACACTCTCGTGGAAGAAATTCAAGAGCTTAGGGCTGCACTAGCCAACAAAGAAAAGAAGAAGAAAAATGATTCTTCCTCCTGAGAAGAGGAGTCATACACCAAAAGGGCCAAGGGTCGCCGCAAAAGCAAAGGCAAGAAAAAGAGGCACGAGTCTAGCTCGTCATCTTCCTCATCTGACAATGAAAGCTACACATCCAAGAAAGAAAGCAAGGGGGAAAGCAAGAATGAACCCCTTACCATGGCCATGCTAGAAAAGAAACTTGCATCCCTCGATGTGAGTAAGGGAGCCTCGCTCTCTATTGTTTACAATACCCTTCGTCAGTCCATGTCAAAGCTTCCTAGAAAGTACAAGACACTCGACATTGCAAAATTCAATGGCACCACCTGTCCCAAATCACATTTGGAGACTTACTCTTGGGCCATGCTACCTATGGGTGTCGATGACAACCTGTTGGCCCAATGTTTTCAACAAACTCTCGATGGTGCCGCTAGAGATTGGTATATGACCCTTCCACTCTCTACAAGACTCGACTGGCCACTCGCTAGTTGTACTTTCCAAAAGCAATACGAGGACAACTCCACTTATCGCACCACTAGAAGGGATCTTGAGCAAACCAAGCAGCTTCCGAACGAGTCCTTCACAGATTTTGTCCAAAGGTGGAGAACCAAACTAACTGAAATTGTTGATAGGCCCAGCCTAGACGAGCAAATTCACATCCTCATACAATGCCTTAGAGAGGAATATCAAGACAAGCTAGCCGGCAACTATTTTCCTAGCTTCGCCGAACTTCACAAGTCGGGCATTCGGTTAGATGACCTCATCAAACAGAAAAGGGAAGTCAAGAAAGAAAGTGGATTCCGTTACAACAAGAGCTCTTCTTCCTCTTCCAATCCCAAGGATGCATCTGTCAATGCCATTGTCTTCAATCATCCCGGAAATGATAAATACTCTGCAGTACCTCCACCATAAAAGAAGAAGAAGGATAGACATTATGAAAAGCTTGAAGGAATCACCCAAGAAGAACTCTTCGAAGTGCTTGTCAAGAACGGGAAAATCAAACCAAGAGAAGGTGGGCCTCCAAAGAAAGACCTTCCTGCCAACCATGCTCATCACCTCTTTTGCAAGTACCACAACTTCACCGGTCACGACACCAACTCTTGCTTCCACTTGAAAGATGTCATCCAAGATTTGTTTGACGATAAAGAGATAGGATTACCTAATGTTGTTACTAATCCTTTGCCAAACAATGAGGTCAATCTGATAGAGATAGAAAGTAGCTTCGAGGACCCTACTCGTCTAGCCACAATTGTGGACGAGAGCCCTCTTGAATTTAATAAATCTTCTTTCTGTTATATGATGTCTTGGGAGGAAATCTTAGAACAAAAGGAAAAAGGGTCTAAAACAGTCAACCTACTCACACGATCCGGTCGTGTGATCACCAACAAAGACCCAAGGGATGAAAATCCTCCAAAACACGCCAAAGCCTCATCGCCAAGCGAACCAGAGGATCCTCTCTTAACTCAGTTAAAGAAGACACAAGCAAACATCTCATTGGGATCTCATAGGAGCATTTCACAAGCACCGTGAAATGTTGAAAAAGGCATTGGCTCAAATGACCATTTCCTTGGAAGCAACACCCGAAGAGCTCACTCAAATGATTGGCCAAGTGCAATTTGGTAACGTCATCACTTTCACTGACTTGGACCTCCCGTCCTATGGGAACAATCATCATGAGGCCCTCTACATAACTGCTAAGGTGAATGGGTACCGAATGGCACGCATTTTGGTCGACAATGGTTCTGCAATCAATGTCCTCCCAAAGAAGGCCTTATCATCCTTAGGCCTCACTCACAAAGATCTTAAGCCATCCGGGCACACTGTAAGGGGGTACGATTGTACCGCAAAAACCGCTTTGGGATCAGTTGTGATACCTTTAGAAATGGGGTAAGTCACTATGAGCATCGAATTCCAAGTCATCGACATCCCGGCATCCTTCAACTTACTGCTTGGTCGCCCTTGGCTACACGACATAGGGGGTGTGCCCTCCTCCCTGCACCAATGCATCAAGTTCAGACACAACAATACGATAGTCACCATACACGGAGAAATGGTTATTGCTAGTCCTATCCTCGAAGTACAAAATAGCACTTCTGATTTCCTGTTCAGTGGCTTTGAGATCGAGAAAGAAAGCACTGTGAGTGTCATAGAAACTTGCAACGAAAATGACTACTCCAAGGCACTTTGGTTTTCCGGAAGCCTTCCTGTCTGGAGAATGATGCTAGCAAAAGGGTACTTTCCTGGATTGGGGCTCGGAAAGCACTTACAAGGATAACGGAACCACCACCGGTCCCCCCACTTCACACAAAGCATGGTATAGGATACATCATCTCCATCCACGATGAAGATGACGAATAAGAGTGGGGCTTCACTCAAATCAAGGGGGAAGGAACCACCTACAAAGGCTGCAATGACCCAAAGGCCAAGAATTCCAACCTCAAGCCATATCGAAAGACACTCAATGACTACTTCGTTCGAGAAGGGGAAAGTATTCCCTACTTTATCTTTTCAGAACCATGGACTGATGATAAAGGAAAGCGCCAACCGGGCTTTGAAATCTTCAACGACTGCGATACTTCTCCAGATGAAACAGAATCCGTCCCACTAATCCCTAATGATTTGTGGGTCACGAAGGCAGAAATGACAAGTGAATGGGACTTTGTGTTGGGAGAAGAGATGCTGCGACAGTTCCAAGACCCGCGGTTAGAAGACGGCCAGATCCATGCAATATCCAAGGGGGACGCTCCAACTACCGACTACACAAGACTCGATACGTAAAATGTGATGAGCCAATTTTAAACTGGCACGTCACCGGAGGACCAGTTGTTGATGAAGACTTCATGATCAAAGAGCTTGGTTGCACTCCCCATCCCCGCAGGAAGATAGGCCCTGTAACTTTTACATTAGAAGCAGGCTCCACCTCCGATGAACTCACTCAAGAGGAAATCGAGGCAGTGGCTGAACATGTATTCCCTTACTTCCTTAATGAAAACTTTGATCTATTCAAGTACCCTGAGATTGCTAACATCGTGAATGATGAATTAACTAATAATAATCAATATAACGAACACGTTAATAATGAATCATACGATGAGATAGATCAAGAAAACGAACAAATCTTAAAAGAATTAGCTAAGCAAGTAGGTCGTTGTGGAAAGAATGGCCCCGTTGACGACGAGGAAATGCAAACGGTTAATCTTGGGACAACGGAAGACCCCAGAGAAACAAAGATCGGCAGCTTCTTCAAGGGGGAAGACAGAGAAACCTTGACACAGCTCCTCAGAGAATATGTCGACGTCTTCGCTTGGTCCTACAAAGATATGCCTGGGTTAAATCAGTCAGTTGTAGAGCACAAGATACTGCTGCTACCCAATGCCAAGCCAGTCAAACAGAAACTACGCAGAATCAAGTCGGAATGGTCAATGCAAGTGAAAGAGGAAATCATGAAGCTCTTAAATGTAGGGTTCATCAAAGTGATTGAATATCCGGAATGGTTAGCAAACACGGTACAAGTAGCCAAGTCGAATGGGAAAATACGAGTCTGTGTTGATTTCAGAGACTTGAACAAGGCATCCCCTAAAGATGACTTCCCGCTACCGAACATAGACATGTTGGTCGATGCCACAGCTGCATACGAAGTCCGCTCATTCGTCGACGGTTTCGCAGGATATAACCAAATCCTCATGGCAGAGGAAGATCAGCACAAAACAGCATTCACCACACCTTGGGGAACGTTCTGCTACACGGTCATGCCATTTGGTCTCAAGAACGCTGGGGCTACTTACCAAAGAGCAGTCACGACACTATTCCATGACATGATCCACAAGGAAATAGAGGTATATGTGGACGACATGATTATTCATTAAAAAGGGACAGATGGTCAACACTTCGTAGATCTCGAAAATTCTTCAATCGATCGAGACAAAGCACAAGATGAGGCTCAACCCCGCCAAATGCTCATTCGGAGTGGTCAAAGGGAAAGTCTTAGGGTACATGGTCACGCAGCGTGGCATAGAAGCAGATCTCGCCAAGATAAAAGCCATTACGTACATGCCTCCACCTGCAACACGTAAAAAAGTAAAGGGATTCATGGGCAGGCTTCAATATATCAGTCGATTCATCAATCAACTGACTACGATGTGCGATCCTATCTTCAAGTTACTTAAGAAAAATGCACCTCAAGAGTGGACCGAAGAATGTCAAGAAGCATTCGAGGAAGTTAAGCGCTACTTGACTTCCCCACCTATCCTGGTTCCACCGCACAAGGAGAAGCCCTTGAAGCTATACCTCACGGTTACAGACAACGCATTAGGGGCTATGCTCGCTCAAGAACAGCCAGCCTCCCACACAGAGAATGCCATCTATTTCGCCAGCCGCAGATTCTAAGGCAGCGAAATCAACTACTCTCCACTCGAAAAATCCTGTGCTGCTCTCGTTTGGGTATCACAAAGGCTAAAGCACTATATGGAAGCCTTCCTGGTCCGCCTCATTGCAAAAATGGATCCACTGAAATATATCCTAGACAAATCAAATTTGTCTTCGAGACTGGCCAAATGGTACTTCATGCTCGCGGGATATGACATCACTTACGTCACTCAGAAATCTGTCAGGGGGGTGTATTCGCAGATCAGTTGGCCGAATTTCCTTGCGACGAAGTGAAGGGGGAAGACCCGCGATTCCCTGATGAGGACATCATGAGTATAGAAGAAGAAAATAAGTGGCAATTATTTTTCGATGGCGCAGCCAACATGAGAGGGTTCGGCATTGGAATGTTATTAGTAGACCCTAACGACATCTACACTCCACTGGCAATACGTCTTGACTTTGATGCCACCAACAACACCACAGAATACGAGGCTTGCATAGCGGGACTTGAGGCAGCTCTAGAATGCAACGTGACCGAACTCGAGGTGTTCGGGAATTCCCAATTGATCATCAATCAGACATTGAAGAAGTGGAGGGTCCAAGATCCAACCCTTCAAAGATACAGTGCCCATCTCCAAGAGTTGGCGCAACAATTCCAAGATGTCTCATTCCACTACCTCCCCAGAGACAAAAATCGGTTTGCGGACGCACTAGCCACACTTGCTTCTTTGGTTGAAGTCCCTAAAGGAAAAGCAGTCAAACCCTTCAAAATAACACGACGTGCAACTCCTGCATACTGCGCCGTCATAGATCTCCATGACTGCAAAGACAAATGGTTACCCGAATGTGCCACTATTGGGAACTCCAAAGAGAAACCATGGTACCATGACATTTGGCATTTCATCCTAGATGGAACCATCCCGCCTGAGACAGACCCGAAGACTCAGATCGCCCTTAAGAGGTTGGCTGCTAATTATGTCATCACCGCTGGCCGCCTATTCAAGAAGCATTCCCAAGGGAACCTCCTTTGTGCCACCGAGGAAGAGGCCCAGGAAATAATGGACCATGTTCATCAGGGCATATGTGGAACCCACATGAGCGAAAATATGCTCGCCAAAAAGATCATTAGACAAGGGTACTTTTGGCTGACCATGGAAGCCGACTGTACCAAAATGGTCAAGAAGTGCCACAAGTGTCAGATACACGCCAATCTTCAGCATGCACCGCCTTCCTTGCTGTACCCTATGACTTCTCCTTGGCCGTTCTCTACATGGGGGATAGACGTGATTGGAAAGGTCACACCCATAGGAGCCAACGGACGCTGCTTCGTCCTAGTAGCCATCGACTACTTCACTAAGTGGGTTGAGGCCGCCTCCTACAAAGTTCTGAATGCCAGAAAGGTTGCAGAATTCATCAAGCACAACATCATCTGCCGGTATGGGGTTCCGCAAGAGATGATATCCGATAATGGGTCCCACTTCGAGAAGGAAACCGATCGCCTAATAACCGAATACAAAATCACAAGGCACAAGTCGTCTCCTTACTGTGCCTCAAACGAACGGAGCAATGAAGCCGCGAACAAAACGATCGAGACTATCATCGAAAAATGGCAACACCGGAAAAGATTGGCCCGACAAGCTACCATTCGCACTATGGGGATACCGCACTTCGGTCCGAACAGCCTACAGAGAGACTCCCTACGCCCTCACATTTGGAATGGAGGCCGTCTTACCGATAGAATTGGAAATACCATCACTACGGGTTCTCCTAGAAAACCAAGTGAACGAGGTCGACCGGCTAGGAAGCGGATACGAAGAGTTGGCCCCGTTGGACGAAAGAAGGTTGAAAGCAAATTCGAACATACTCAAGCTTACCAAAGAAGAATGGCAAGAGCTTTCAACAAAAAGGTCAAGACGAGGAACATCAGAGTAGGTGACCTGGTTCTCCATGAGCACCGTCCTGGACCTTTCAACCCGCTAGGCAAGTGGGGACCAAGATGGATAGGACCTTACATTGTGAAGAAGATATTCTCTGGGGGCGCCCTTCGGTGGTGGACTTAGACGGAGATCAACTACCGAAGCCGGTCAACATGGACAAGCTCAAGAAGTACTTCGCGTGACTTGCCCTCCTCAAAAAAAAAAAAAAAAAAAAAAGGAGGGAATCCCTCGCTAGGTTGAAAATCCCGGAAAGGACAGCCTAGGCAAAAATTAGAGCTAGCACAAGAAAAGAAACCCGCTAGATTGAAAACCCGAAAGGGCGGTCTAGGCAAAAGAAAGGGTGTGCATAAAAAAAAAAGGGAGGCTTATCTCGCGCGAGATTACCCCTCAGCACGGAGCCGTATTTTGTGCTTTTCTCAAAAATGAACTACGTTAGACCTGAGCCTCTTATTTAATTGCTGTAAAAGAGGAACGTAGGCAGCCTTCGGGTTCGGTCTAATCAAATAAATGAATCTACTTTTGTCCTTTATTAATCGAATGCATTTTCATTAATGACAAAAGGGAAATCCTAACCACAACGACTAATTTGCTAAGCTAACAATCTCGAAAAAAAAAATACTAATAAAAGCAAAACAATTGATCTATCAAAGCAATCTCTTGGTACTCCTAAAGATCTAGCCTTTCATTGACTTGGTAGGCCGGCGAACATGATCTCCACCGTCGTCGTGATCCTCCTTGCGCTTTGAGCCCCGCAAAGCAGAGCATCCCTCATGGCGATCAAAAACAGAGTCAAGACGATCAAAAACAGATCCTGAGAGCCTATTGAAGACATCGGGCCTATCTAAAGCTTGCGTCTTTCCAGGCATCCCCTTGCTTCGCCTCTCGTACCAATCCCCATCGAGAAAATCCTGAGTTGGATCAGTTCGTACATTAGCAGGATCAGACTGAGCCTCGCTCCTTCGCAAAATACTGCTAGCTACAAAAGAATCTCCTAGCAGTGAAAGCCGTAGATCATCAATCTTCTCTGCGCTCGGGTGACCGGTATGAAGGAAACAATCCAAGTACTTATCAGACAAGAAGATACTTGCATTAAAAGTCCGAAGGTTCGACCAGCGATCCCGACTAGTTCCTTCACCCCATGCTTGAGCTAGCACCTGCGCAAACTCTACACCAATATAAGACACTTCACGAGAAGCTCCTTCGAAAAAATAAGTGTCCTGCTGCTGACCAAGCTGACGGAGCACCCGCTTGGGGAAATAAAAGGAGGAATCGCGCAAACCCGGAAGAACAACCCTGTCAAAACCCTTGGTATTGGAAACATACTTGTTCAACCTCCAACAAGGTGGACACCAAAGAATGTCAGCAGTTTTGGTCTTCGCAATCAACTCAGCCCATTCATCCGCTGAAAGATCCTTGATCAATAACTTTCGCGTATGATATGTGAAAGGGGAATATTCCAATGGGGGAACCACCAACTTGAGATGCTCCCTAAGCCAAATAGTCAACGTAAGAGGACTCCTTGAGTCATGACACCGGTCCTATGCACTCGTCAAGACCATGCAGTGGTCTCACCCAAGATTAGCGGAATAATGTTCCTAGAACGTTTTCTAGCTCGCAACAATTTCCACAAGTTGGGAGTCGACCAAGCCGTCCCTACATGTAAATAGAACATCTCCGAAAAGAAAAAGAGCCAGAAAGTTCCGTTTATAGACATGAAAAGCGTCATCATCTGAATCACCGCTGAAGCGTCCTGGAAAAGAAGAGCAATCAACCCACTTGCGGTGAACCAATTCATAGCAAGTATCAAGGGGGATCCCTAACAATTCATTCAAAGCCTCCAAATGATTCCTGTTGTACTTAGGAGCGACGATCTCGCCAGTCAGAGGCATATCCAAGATAATGGCAAATTCCTCCACAGTAGGCACCATCTCATTCAAAGAAAAATTGAAAAGATGAATAGAGGGATCCCAAAATCGAGCAGCACCCTGCAAGAGATTCCAATCCGGTTGGAGGTTCTTCAAGATAAAAAGGATTCTGAATCCGAATTCTGCAATAAACTTATTGCGAGATCGATTGCGAAACGACCTCACAAAATCCCTTGATGCTTGCTTGAAAGATGCAATCACTTCAGATGACAGGGAAAAATCATCGACAATCATGGACGTTGGGGCAATCTCCTTGGAAGCCATGGATCATAGGGTTGAAGGAAAAGACAAGAGTTTCACCCTAACAGAATATCTCTAGAGTTTGTAAGGCTAGAATGAGGTATCTGGCCGGACTACAGGGTGATTTTATAGGGAAAACTGACAAAGTCCTGTTCGAAAAAGGAAGAGATTTCTGCCTGACTAGCGTGTCTCGTGCGAGACACCTTATCTCGCGCGAGATATCCCTACGGCAAAACAGCAACAGTTCTGCTCAAACAACAATCTAGCCCCGACTTGACAAAGCAAGTCTCGAAAAACCTGTGTGTACAGTTCATAACATGCAGTAAAAACATCAAGATGAGAGCTCCAAAATTGTGGCCTAGCGGCCATTCCATTCCATTTCCGAAAGCACGGAAAGTCGAGAAAATTAATTAACTAATTAGACCTAGGATTAGGGGTTAAGAAAAACCATTGTTTTGTGCTACCTACTTGTTCCTAACAGGTACCAAAAGAAAAGAAAAATTATCTGGGCCCACCAGGCCAATATGTACAAATCATCAGAAATCAAATAAAGAGAAAGGGAGGGGATCACGCTATCAAATCGCCCGAGCCGCCGGCACCTCCGCCATCACCGCCACGGGGGCTGCCATCCCTCCTTGATCTCTTGGCTCCGCAAGTAGGGGTCACCGCCGAGGCAACTGTCGAGGCCGCCAAAGAAGCCTTGTGAAATGCCTCTCTGGACAGTTCCGACACCGTAGCCATCACCCCGCCATCTTGGTCGCGCCACAGTTGTAATCGGCCGCGGACAGAGTGACCTAACAACAAAAGAAAAAGAAAATGCTCAGAAGAAGTCGGACATATACACTTATATGGACGAATGCCAGAGACGACACAAACAGAAACTTACCGAAGAGACGTCAGCCGGGAGGCGGTAGCCCTCGGGAATCTGATCAGGAGACGGGATGTATCCCACCATTGGTATGCTCCCCATCATGTATGTGTAGCTCAAAGGACCGTAGTATGGGGCAAAAGGCAGAGAACCAGTGGCCTGGGATGAAGTGCTAGGGGCTGAGGAACCTGAAGCTGAAGCAGAGGCGGAGCCACGAGCATGTGATCGCCTATCCCCCACCAGGAGGGGACCCATCAGCCGAGGCAGAAACTCCGCATAAGAAGCCCCGGGGATCACGCAAGCCGTCGCCGCATCACCCACCAAAAGACCTGCATAATCATCCTCTGGAATGGAGTGGGTGGGATACATCGCCCTCGGCGGATCCGCCGGCACGCTATATGGCAGGCTACCCCGGCCATGCTGTGGGAAGACCCGCTCACCAAGATACATGGTATCTCCCTCCAAAGATGCCAGCATCCTCTGCATCACAGTAGAATCCCAAGCACGATGCACCTCCCGCTCCAACAGGGTCCAGGGATAAAGGCCAAGCCTCTCATACTCGAAGGTATCCAACATAGCCCGCGCCTCCGCCACCGTCAGGGTCCAATATTGGTTCTCCTCCTCATCAATGCTCCGATTCGGGTGGCTCCACCTCCTAATATCCGGGAACAAAGGGGCCCGACTCTCCAACTCAAATCTATACAGCCCGAGGACAGCATAGCCCCATGTCTGCACAAAGAAAACAGATCAAATTCAGTATGAAACACGGACAGAGCATGCAGACGGAGAGCAAAAACAGAATCAAAAGGCGTACCTCCCAGGCATAAGAATACCCTGACAGGGAATCCTTGGTGTTCCTGCACGCCTCATCTATAGCGTGGTAGCAGTAGGCCAGCCCCGCTGAGCCCCAATCATATCCGCTCACCTCATCCAGGTTCACCAACAAACGTAACAGAGAAAGACGGGCCGTAGAAGAGTGGTTCGCAAAAATAGTCTCAGAAAGAATATACCGTAGGGCACCCTCACCGCCGATCGCTGATCGCATTTGGCTTCTCAAAGATACTCCTCAATCGACACCGGAGGGGTGTCAACTCAAGAAGAAACCCTTGACCTTGTTAAGGGGGAAACCAATCAACCGCCTCCACGCACTGGACTCGCGAGCTTATAACCCAAAAATTTCGGCAGGGGATCGCCAATGAACTCTAACCCCGTGATAGCCAGAAAATCAGTCGGGGTCATAGTCGCTTCCCCGAAGCGCAAATGAACGGTGTGGGTAGTGTCCCACCACCTCTCCCGAATAGCCTGGAGAACTTGGGGAGTCCGCCTTATTCCCCGGAGATTGTCAACAAAAGTCAGAAGACCCGTTTGGGCCACCCTATCCCGAACGCCATCAAGGTCCTTGATCTTGTCCCACACCTCCTTAGCCATCTTCGGGCTCCCTCGGCAATTCTTTGTTGACTTATACGACTGCAAAACAGAGGAAAAGCAGAGAGGGCAGTATTAGAAATCATTCTATGTCAAAAAACCAATGAAATAGAAGAAATTTTTCATTGAGGCATTTCATCAAACACTTGGCATGCGTACAAGAAAAGCTTGCCCAAGGGTGTCATTCGTGATCCGAATCAACCTCTCCTACAATCCATGATATGTAGGAGGCTCATACACACACAATGCAACAACAATCATCCAAAGAAATGCACAAAATTAACGCATGCAAGAAGGAACCTAGTTCTAGGCATGAACAAGAACAAAAGCCATTGATGAAATTTTGAATTCAAGGGAAAGGGAATTCATGCTCAATGCAATGCAAGAATCAAAGAGTTGAGAAAGAAGCTCTTACCAAGCCCTCCCGAACAGCGGTAGAGATGTGCGCATGCCTATCAAAAGTAAGATCATCGCGAGGGTAATCCTTCCCTAGCAAATAGCTCCCCAAAATCGGATTCCTTTGTTCTTGAGCCATGGATTATGGAGGGAGAAAGGATTGGAAAGTGATTGGGAGGAAGAAATACCAAGCAAATCCACGAAAAATCACGGAGAAAAGGACCTTGGCTCGAGCTAGGGAGAGAAATTTTGAGAGGGATGTTTTCAAAATGAGCAAGAGCTGCTGTTTATATGCCCCGACAGTACAAGTCTCGCGCGGTATATCTTATCTCGCCGCGAGATATACCTTCTGGAAAGTGACCAAATTGTCCTCGACAATAAGCGTCTACGCAACGTCAAAATTCAAAATTTTGACACGTTTACCCTTGGAAATGATAAACTAGCAGGGAAACGTGGAAAAACCGACACCGCAAGTCACAAAACGAGCCAAACGTGACATGCGCACGATCGCCCGGTATGGCACCAGTCGCCCGAAAACCGAGTGGTCCAAAGATCAACTCAATCCCACATGATTCAGAGCCCAGAAAGGTGAATCATCAAAGAAAAAGAAAGAAAAGCTCGGTCCAACGCCCAAACAGGTGGATCGTCAAACCAAAAGCTCGGTTCAACGCCCAAACAGGTGGATCGTCAAACCAAAAGCTCGGTCCAACGCCCAAACAGGTGGATCGTCAAACCAAAAGCTCGGTCCAACGCCCAAACAGGTGGATCGTCATCAGAAAAGTCCGGTCCAACGCCAAAACAGGTGGATCGTCGTCAGAAAAGCTCGGTCCAACGCCCAAACAGGTGGATCGTCGAACCAAAAGCCCGATTCAACGCCCAAACAGGTGAATCGTCATCCCCAAAAACAAAAAGCCCGATTCGGAGCCCAGAAAGGCGAATCGTCACAAAATCGACAGGACTCAGGGGACCGGACAGGTAAGCCTTTGTGTTCTAACATAGTTTCCACAGGTTCGGAGCCCGCATGTGCGAATCTTCGGACAGTGTATATTCCGAATTGGGTCTTGATTTGATTCCTCGCATGAATTTACCTTTTCAAAAACAAAATCTCCGCGATTTTCAAATGATTTTCAAAATACCTAAAGCAAATTCCTTTTCGTGTTTTGGAGTCGAACTACATTTGGTCTCGATTCTCTCTTAGAGATACGTAGGCAGCCGGGCGGCACGACCATCCCGATGTTCAGAATGATGTCTTTTCTATCCACGACACTTCTTCTTTCATAAGACATGTCGCTGAGGGGCTCTGTAGACACCCCATTCTGAACACATCGGAACATACTTATACCACTCTAAGTCTCGCTTTGAGTCAAAAGGTAGAAATCCACCATTTCGTCATGTTTCGTTAAGTTTTGACTAACCACCGTTAGTTTGGGACTAAACTGCATACGAGATAACGAGGAAAGGACAAACCGTCCACAGGAGCAATATCTCGCCGCGAGATGGCGTGTCTCGCGCGAGATATCCCCCTCTCGCAGACAGTGCACGACGCTTCCTCGTCGATTTCAACCTCTTTTTCGGGATAAAACTTTATCTCTCCGGCCAACCAATAGAATTTGGAGTCTGGAACCATCTTGAAGTGTTTGATCTCATCTTCAACACTTCCCCAACCCCTATAAATACTTGGTGACTTCCAAGGTTCAAGAGGTCCAAGAATTTTCACAACACACACATTTTGTTGGTTTCTCTCCTTGAAAGAATCCTACAAAATCACCCTAAAAAACTCACCTCATAGTTTGTTTGTCAACCTTGTTAATAAACAAACAACAAGTTCCAAGTCAAGGATCGAGGCGAAGCTCTATCCGTGTCAAGAGTCGATTCTAAACTTGAGTCGAAACTCTGCCCAAATCACCTCACATAAGGTAACCCCTAAATTCCCTTCTAATTGATTGTTAGAGTTGTATAAGTCCATAGAATCTAGGATCGGCCTAGAGCCTCTCCAAATCATGGAGACGGTATCGAAGCAATCGATCCTACATTCCGTTTAACCCCGTTAAATGGACCTTTGTTTACAATATTTAAAATTTGTTTTTCCTCTTCTTTTTTGAAAACCTCTCTTTTCTTTAGCAAGACCGATATCCGGATTGGGTGAAATGGATGCTCCTTGACCTACCCATTTCATAACCTAAGTCCCGAACCCAAATCTCTTTCAAAATGGTTTTCCTATTTTCTCCAATCGAATAATATAGGTGGCGACTCAAAACGAAAAAAGGATAAAAGCACCCTCTTTTTCCTCACAACGCTACAAGTATAAACCGAGATACGAACGTGGGCTTGTCCGGGCAAGGCCCAAGTGGATTGGGCCATAAACATAATCTATCAAGTCTCAGCTACGAGTGAAGATTTGGGCTTCCTCGTGCTTATCTATCTCGTCATTACCTAGGCCGAGCAAGGCTCAACAGGTGAAATGACTAAGGCCCAACTCAAGAGCCGAGGAGACCTCCTTCCAAGTCCGAGGTTCTCTCCCTTGACGACGAGGAGGCCTCCTCGGCTATCAACATCTTGGTTAGCTTTCCAGCTCTATTATCCCTTTCCCGGCTCATCATAAGCCGGTCAGGCTACGTATGACGAGGAAGGGGACATCTCGGCGTTCGTGCAGAGTTACAGTTATGCAGCCCTAATCAAATAAGGATACTAAGTAGTTATAATCCTCTTAGGATTGTAACTACCTCCTATACAAATTCAGGTCCAACAAGGACTCCTCAATATTAATCCTCTTGGGATTCAAATCTTATCTCTTAGCAATACAATCCAACATGGATTCTACATTGTTAAGCCTATAAATACAAGCCATAATTCACATAATTTGGTACGATATCTTTTTGACCCTAAACTCTGTCAAATTGATTTCTCTCTCTCTTTGAACGTATACTTACTCTCACGCCGGAGGGCCTTCGCCGGAGAAGCCCCAACTTAATTTACGTTTCTTATTTCTTTTTCAGGCTATTCAATCACCGGAGTACAACCAACCGCTGGATTTGGGCTGATTGGATCTTTTTGGCAGCATCAGTTTGGTTCCATTGTCGGGAATCGATTCAAAGACCCATTGAATAGTCTGAATACCGTTCACGTGAACAGTATTTTCAAAATCGAAAAATTCATATTTCGACTGAAAAAGTTATTGTTCTGTGTTATTTTTGTTCTATTTTTGGGCTGAAAAATCTCAGTTTTTGCCTGGAAATTGTTTTCGCCTGGAATAGTTTGTGGATTGGAAAATCTGTTTAGCCGGACCTAATTGATTTTAGCCGAAATTGCGTGTTTTGCCTGAGTTCCGTTGACCTGAAAGTTCCTTTGAAAAGTTGGGCAGTTTGCAATTTTGTTCAATTTTGAAGTATATTGGATCCACAATTTTGATACCAATGGAAGATGGGAATACTGTAAGCGTTACCAACGAGGAGCAATGAGCTCACATAGACGACGTCATTCCTACCACCGGCGTACTTCCTCCCCCACTTCAGATCGAGGGACCACCTCCCCTCGGCATGACTCTCCGATCTTCTCGGACTCAACCAACTGCCGAGGTGGCGGGAACCAATCTTCCTCCTCGTCGTCCACGATGAAGGCGAGCACCGAGCAAACAGATGACGAGGAATGCGGACACAGGACGAGCTGAGAACACCCAGCCCATTGACCGGCGTACACTTTTGCAATAACAGATGGAGACTTTGCAACATATCTATGAAACTCAGAACGCTTTGTTGCAATTGGATCCAGAAAATTCCATGGCCGAGTTCATTAGGCCTTCGAGGACAGGAAACTCTCGTGGAAGGGAAACTCAGGGTGAGAGACGAGGTAGTCAGAGGAGTCCTCCTCGTAGCCAAGATCCCCCTCCCCTCGAACTTGCTGTACCATTAAAACAAACCCTCCAAGATGCTCCTCCTCGTCCTCGGTCTAATCATCATGAGAAAGAGAGGAATGTGGTCGACCTGAGAAGCCACTTGAATTCGAGGGAGCAGGAGGTAAACTCGACTGACTTGCAAGCAAGGCTCAGTCAGGCTAGATGTTTATCCCCTCCTTATCGTAACAATTAACCTCATCACAACCATTATCCTCGGTGTGGCTCACCTCGTCCCAGACACTTTGCAAGGCCAAGGAGTCCTCGTCCATACATAATGATACTTGGCCACCATGAAGGGAAAGACAAAGAACCCTCTAGGAAAGGAGAGAACCACCGAGATGACGAGGAGCATAACAGGGTGAATGGTCACCCTAGAGAAAGGTCCCACCGAAGTTCCCACAGGAGTTCCCACCGTAGTTCTCACTTCAGTTCTGAACAAGGGATTGATGCTAGAGAGCTGTTAGTCTTGAAGAAAAGAATTGACAACATGGAGATGGGGAAGAAGGAGGAAGACGATGACACTAGTGCAACTCATCCCTTCTCTCAGAGAATAAATGATTTACCACCCAATCATGCCTTCAAGGTTCCGAGTTTCAATAAATATGGAGGAACTACAGACGCACGGGACCATGTGCAAAGTTTCGAGTCTACTATGGCCCTCCTCACTAAGGGCGATGACGTTCTATGTAAAGCCTTTGCGAGTACCTTCTCCGGAACAGCCTTAACCTGGTTCCGTGAGCTAAAAAAGGGAAGCATCGATAGCTGGAGGGGCATGAGGAGGATGTTCCTAGATCACTTTACCACGGCAGGAAGGAGGAAGAAGAGGTTAACTGACCTTGCCAACATCAAGTATGGGAAGTATGAGACCACGTTAAGTTACTTCAACAGATTCCGAGCCATGGCGGATCAAGTAGAGGAAAGCCTCACGGACAGAGAGGTGATTGTTTGTTTCTACTCCGGATTGAGATCCGGACCACTCATATAAACTCTCCGCCAGAGATCCTAAGTCCAAGGCTGACTTATACAATGTGGCTTATGCAATTGCCATGGCGGAGGAAAAAAGCAAGAAGAGGTCTGATAAGACAGAATCGGAAGCAGCTGGGACTCACCATGCTTCCAACGGAAATGGCTTTAACGGAAAGAATAAAACAAGGGGCACTGAAAAGGCTGAAATATTCACCCCCTCACCAAGCCGATCATAGAAATCATGCAAATGGTATACCTTCCACCTCCTCGTCCACTCAATGACAAACCGAAGTTTCCTCGTGACCCATCCAAATACTGTGATTTCCACAAGGACCATGGTCATTTCACTGAAAATTGTATTGCTTTGAAACGAATGATCCAAAGGTGGTTTGACGAGGGAAAGCTTGATCGCTATGTCATAAAAAAAGATGGCAAGCGGAAAAGGAAGGAAGACAATGAAGAAGACAATTATAAGAGCGAGGACACGGAGCAAAGGCCTCCTAGAGCCAAATTGAATGTAATCCGAGAAGAGACAGTCTCCACCAGGAAGCTAAGGGACCAAATTTATGAGCTAAGTAAGGTATACTATGTCTCTGCCTGGGTACACAAGGCAGAAGAGGTCATTAGCTTCTCCCCTAACGAATTGGATGGAAGCTGCGCTGCTCGCGAACAACCCTTGGTGATAAAGGGAAGAATTGACAATTGTGAATCCAAGAGACTCCTCATTGACACGGGGGCCTCTTGAGATATTTTGTACTGCTCTGCCTTCCAGATGATGGGCTTGAAAGATACCATCCTGGAGCCTTACCATGGAAGACTAGAAGGTTTCACCAACCACAAAGTCGGTGCTAAGGGAATTGTTAATCTACAACTTGAAGTTGGTGAACATCCCTTCCAAACTGTAGCCACAATCACTTTCACAGTCATGGATCTGACAAGTGATTACCATGCTATTCTAGGCATTCCAAGTCAAGCAAAACATAGGTTGGTTGCCTCCCTTCCTCACCAACGAGTCAAATTTCCTACTCGTGCTGGAATTGGATGCGTGAGGGCGACCACCAAGGACTTCTTGGAGCATGTCGTGAAAAGTCAAAAAGCATCTCAAAGGGTGGAGATAGATACTCCGGAAGATAACATAAAAATCTCTAAGTCTCTGAAAACTACCCACACCAGCTCTAGAATGAACTTTATCATTGAGTACCAGAAGAGGAACCCGTGGTCCTAGAAATTGCGAAAGACCATGACATAGTTCTGTTCATCCCGGAGACAGATCATGTTCTCGTCAGCGGGCAGAACTCGGGGGCCAACCCTGACTTGAGGATAGTTGATTTGCCCGACGTTGACGAACTAATGGAAGAGGAAGGCCTTAACGTAAATGACAATGAGGGTAGAAGTCTTAGAGAAATCATCATTGAATCCTTGGAATTTCGAGA
Source organism: Adenophora triphylla var. japonica (assembly GCA_022495995.1). NCBI lineage: Eukaryota > Viridiplantae > Streptophyta > Magnoliopsida > Asterales > Campanulaceae > Adenophora > Adenophora triphylla. Next base: position 43,362 of record JAFEMH010000236.1, on the reverse strand, counting down.
CGGTCCAGAAATGGAGCCCGGGGATGAATTGGAAGAGGTAGTCATCAACCCTAACTACCCTGAACAAAAAATCAAACTCGGGGGCCAACTATCCCCGAAAGAAAAGGAAGTAATCATCTCCCTCCTAAAAAACAGTCTAGATGTCTTCGCTTGGAGAGTTGAGGATATGAGGGGGATTAATGAAGAAGTGGCCCTCCACCACTTGGAAGTTGATCCGTCTGCTAAAACTATCGCGCAGACAAGGAGAATCTTTGCAAAAGACAAGGAGGAAGCTATCAAAGAAGAGGTCCAAAAGTTACTTAGAGCCGAAATCATATGAAAAGTGAAATACCCCATTTGGTTGGCCAACATGGTGATGGTTAAAGCAAAATGGAAAGTGGCAAATGTGCATTGACTTCACTGATCTCAACAAGGCCTACCCAAATGACAGCTACCCTCTTCCCAGAATTGACAAGTTGGTAGATTCCTATATAGCTGGACACCGAACTCTCAGTTTCCTAGATTTCTATTCAGGCTATCATCAGATAAAAATGGCGGAAGAGGAGATTGAGAAGACAGCTTTCCAAACATCGGGGGAATTATTGTTATATCGTGATGCCCTTTGGGCTTAAGAATTTGGGTGCTACATACCAACACATAGTGAATGAAGTGTTTGGAGAACAAATAGGTCGTAACATGGAGGCTTACATTGATGACATGGTCATAAAGACCAAGGAGGGCAGTCAGGCCCCTGACCTGGAGGAAACCATTAACAATCTCCGAGCCAACAACATGAAGCTAAACCCAAGTAAATGTGTGTTCGGGGTGACAGCTGGAAAGTTCCTAGGCTTCATGGTATCTCAAAGGGGAATAGAGGTGAACCCTGAAAAAATCAAAGCCCTTATTGACATGAAGGAACCTACCAACATCAAGGAAGTTCAAAGATTGAATGGAAGAATAGCGGCTCTTGGGAGATTCATTGCCAAATCCGCCGAAAAATCATTGCCTTTCTTCAAGGTCTTGAAGGGGGCTAAGAGCTTCTCCTGGACTCCCGAATGTAATGAAGCATTCTTCCAGTTGAAGGAGTACTTGGGTTCCCCTCCCTTGTTGAGTAGTTCGATTACTGGTGAGATGTTATATGTCTTCCTAGCTGCCACGGACCACGCAGTCGCATCAGTACTTATCCGGAATGATGAAGGTACTCAGAAACCAATCTACTATGTCTCTAAGGCATTGTCAGACATGGAGAGTAGATACTTTAATGCGAAAAAGATACCATAGGCACTAGTAATTGCCTGAAGGAAACTACGTGCCTACTTTTCTGCCCATCCCATCATGGTGTATACGAATGAACCATTGAAAAAAATCCTACACAAGTTGGATAGCTCCGGACGTCTCCTCAATTGGTCTATCGCTCTTACAGAGTTTGACATCACTTACCAACCAAGGAAGACTCTCCTGGCACTACCTCTGATTGACTTCATAGTCGAAACTGCCTTTATGGGTGAACACCTCCCCACCTCCTGTAAACATGACGCACCGGAGGAAGAAGGGTCAACCATCGAGCTCCCATCCAATTGTTGGGTCTTATACACTGATGGCTCAGCCACAAAGGAGAGAAGCAGAGCTGGAGTCATACTAGCAAGTCCTGAAGGAGAGCACACCATCCAAGATATCATCAGATTCAAGTTCCCTGCCTCCAACAACCAAGCTGAATATGAGGCTATGATATTTGGTATCGAGTTGGCTTCCTTCTATGGAGCAACTAAAGTAGCGACTTTCTGTGGCTCCCAATTTGTTGTCAAATAAGTAAAGGGAGAGTATAACACCCAAAATCCCATACTTACCAAGTATAGAGATCTGGTCATATATATGACGAAGAAGCTGGACTTTTTCGAGATCAGACAGATAGGTAGGGAAGATAACCAAATCGCGGATGTTCTATCTAAACTAGCGACTATGGATGTGTCTGAGTCCAACTTCAATCCATACGTAGTTTTGCTGAAGAACCCACCTATGAGAGGCTACAAGTCATGCTCCTAGATGGAAAGGAGAGATATTGGATCGATGATTACATAGACTACATCGAGAAGAGCCAACTCCCAGAAGATGAAACGCTAGCTAAGCTTATCAAGAAGAGATCACCAAGGTTTGTTGTGATGAATGGAGTCCTCTACAGTGATCCTTTACTAAGCCCCTACTGAGGTGTGTCTATCCCAAGGAAATCGAGAATCTCTTGGCCGAAGTCCATGAAGGCGTTTGCGGCGGATACCCGGGGGCCAGAACCTTAGCTGACAAGATCATCCTGCTAAGTTACTATTGGCCAAACCTGAGGGAGGACGCGCAAGCCTATGTTAGAAAATGTGACAAGTGCCAGAGATACTCTGACATTCCCATACTCCCAGCAGTTGAGCAAACTCTTGTAATACCTATATGGCCATTTGATATGTGAGGGATCGACATCATCGGACCCTTCCCTCCCGCCCGAGGCAATTGCAAGTATGTGATAGTAGCAGTTGACTTCTTTTCAAAATGGATTGAGGCGAAAGAATTGGCCAAGATAACGGAAGAAAATGTAATCAACTTCGTCCATGACCACATCTGGTCTCGCTTTGGGGTTCCACACACTATCATCTCAGATCATGGTCTCCAGTTCTCGATGGCATTCATAGCGGAGTTGAGTAGAGTCGGAGTTTGTCACATCAAGTCATCTGTGAGTAGACCTCAAGGCAACGGACAAGCGGAAGCAGCCAATAAGTTGGTACTTACAGCCCTTACTAAGAACATGGAAGGTAGAAAGGGTAGATGGTTGGACGAACATCCCCTAGCCTTATGGGCTGTTCGTACAACCACCCGGGGGCCAACCAGGGAAACCCCATTTGCATTAACATTCGGTTCTGAGGCTATGACACCGGCTGAAATGGCTATCCCTACTATAAGTAATTCCAACTATGATGAGCAAGTCAATATGGTCAATAGGTTTCTAGACCTAGACCTAGTAGATGAAAAAAGACTAGCTGCTCAGTTGAGAATGGTGAATTACAAGCAGAGGACCAAGGCGTACCATGACAAAAGGGTCAACAGAAGAGTATTCCAAGTGGGCGATTGGGTACTTAGAAAAATTGAAGCTACTGGCAGGAAGGCTGAACAAAACAAGCTCTCCCCAAATTGGGAAGGTCCCTACATCATAACCCAAGTAATACGGGAAGGGACATACAGATTAAAGACCAAGGATGGGAAAGAGCTCAAGCATCCGTGGTATTCTGATAATCTCCGGAAGTACTATTATTAGTTCTAGCTTACTTTTATGTAATAAATTAGTTAGTAGTCTTTTACTTTTTCAGCAAGGTAGGATTGTAGGTTGATGTAATCAAGTTCGGTTTATGGAATTTACTTCTTCAACACGCAAAAGCATCTACCTATTACCAAGACAACACTGGAAGACGAGGATATCCTACTCGGCCTTCAAAAGAACAAGCCAAACGTCTAGCCGACCTCGGCCTAAATGACTAACTAGCAAACATCTAAAACCTATGTACGAGTCAACTTCCTCGGCATAAGGAGATGAAAAAGAAGGAAGCCTCACGTCTTGCCGAGGAATCACCTCGGCATAACGAATATAGGCAAAACCATCTAAAACCTATATACGAGTCACCTTCCTCAGCATAAGGAGATGAAAAAGAAGGGCATGCCTCATGCCTTGCCGAGGAACCACCTCGGCCTAACAGCTACTGGCATTCCACGTCTAAAACCTATGTACGAGTCATCTTTCTCGGCATAAGGAGATGAAAAAGAAGAAAAATCTAACAGTCAAGACTGAGGAACCTTCGTCGGCCTAATGACTTGAACAGGCAAAATTGCCACAACTCCTAAAGCCGAGCCTAGCCTTCTTATTTTAGATAAAAAGCGAAGGACGAGGAACCCTTCCTCGGCTCCCCCAAAGACAGGCTTGTACTTGTGCAAAAACCACAAACAAGCATTCAAACAACAGGTCATATGTCAAAACATAATGTTAAAGACGACGTGAATTAGAAGAAAGGGACATTTCATTAATATTCATAAAGTGAATTACAATGCCCTATTCTATTACATCAAAAACAAAAATCCTAAGTCTACTCGTCAGTAAAAGGATCTTCAAGAAAGGCATACGTTTCGGCATCAACTGTTGGAAGGGTGACTTGCTCGGTTTGAACGTAAGTTTGAGTTACCTCGTTGACCGTCTCCTCGGCATTAGTCCCCTCAACATCCACCTCCATCTCGTCCTTAATATTTTCAATCAGAGTGTTAAGATTGTTAGGATCGATGGACGGTGGGACCCAAGCTTCTCGGCCTGCCCGAGGATCCATCTCGGCTATCACCTCCAAGTTATAATAAGAATAAGGCACAAGGTAATGAAGAGACCGAGCTGCCTCATCGTACCCGTCCTGGCATACAAGCCGAGCAATGTCTGTCAAGTCTAGGCCATGGGAGGTGTCCCCCATAATACGACGTGCCAAATGTAAGTAGCCATCCTGGAACATGGTCACTGTGTTATCATTTACGGCCTCAGTGAAGGCCGTGCCAAATGTAAGTAGCCATCCTGGAACATAATGAAACCTACAAGGACCCTAACGCTGTTGGCTCCTAGCCTAGCCGGGACATCTTGCATATCTCCTAAAAACTCATTGATAAAGGGGTCCAATGGAAGACGGTGTCCCTGCTGAAATTGCTTGAAGTAAAAGTGGACATGATTTTGGCTATAGTAGAACTGATGCCTCTCTTCCTCATTTTCAAAGGTGGGATGACCGACATAAGTTAACTTATACTCCTCCCTCGGCACTTCGTACTTCGAGTACAAGGCCTCTAGCATTGGCTCCCCGGCCTTAACTGGCCTTGGCCTGGGATGGTAAGCCCTAACTCGGCCCGATCTACCTCAGCATGCTCTTCCTCGTCCCTCTACTTGCTCCCCCTCTACAAAGGCGTCAACAATATTGGCCGACGTGGAGGCTTCACTTCCTCTTCCCGTCGTATCTACATAAAACCAAGGAAAGCCAATCAGCAAAATCTTTCAAGGCATAAAGACGGGGAAGAGGAAGATAGCCCCTCCTCGTCGTTTATAGTAAGGCCGAGGAGGGAACCTTACCCGTCCATCGAGGACGACTAAGATGGTCCGAAGTCAAGTAGAAGAAATGATTTGTTCAATCATCTCATCCCGGCTGTGAAATATTACCATACTTGGGGACATGGAATCAACTCAGTCAATCCTAAATTTGCTCGGATAACGGAGATCTTCCCTCGGACATCCAAACCTAGTCAACCTCTCCCATATATCCATCAAAGATACCGACAACCATGGCCCTCTCTCCCTTCGGTAAACCCTAAGGTTGCCTTTGTGGTAGCCATGGATGAAACGGGGGCTATGTTCCCAAGAACGAATCATTGCTAAAATGGTACAAAGGGATAGAATGGGTTCAAGAAATTGTTCAAATACAAGAAACTCAAGAAAAGCTTCATAAGGTTCATCAATGGCGGTTTCTCAAAAATCACATCCAAGCAAAAACCCTAGAAAATACAAGTTGAAGACAGAAATCAATAAAGGAAAAGAAAATATACATGTTGTTGTTGAAGATTGATGAAATCAAATGGCAAAATCAAACGTTTGTGACGATTCTGGGCAACTCGCAATCAAGAACACGAAAGGGATTTTGAATCATTATAGTTCGCTCTCAAATGCACAAGATGATAAAGGTTGAAATTGAAGGGGAGATTTGTTTTTATATCCCCATAAACGGGTCAAACCCAAATCAAAACGGGTCAAACGGGTATGGCGTCGTCCTTTCCCCCAGCATTTAATGCGTTGATGGGTTCCCAAGACGTGTCAGACCTAGTGGACAACGCCCAATCATTTGCACCAGTAACCGACGGATAATGAAATGACACAGATATTGAAGCGACATTGCCAAGTGACGCTTGTTCGTATTCTCGTAGGCCGAGGACGAGATCACTTTCTCCTCGTCATAAGCCGAGCTAGAAAGTCAGGGGCCACTGAATAGTATAAACTGAGATACGAACGTGGGCTTGTCCGGGCAAGTCCCAAGTGGATTGGGCCATAAACATAATCCATCAAGTCTCAGCTACAAGTGAAGATTTGGGCTTCCTCATACCTATCTATCTCGTAATTACCTAGGCCGAGCAAGACTCAACAGGTGAAATGACTAAGGCCCAACTCAAGGGCCGAGGAGACCTCCTTCCAAGGTCGAGGTGCTCTCCCTTGATGACGAGGAGGCCTCCTCGGCTATCAACATCTTGGTTAGCTTTCCAGCTCTATTATCCCTTCCCCGGCTCATCATAAGACGGTCAGGCTACGTATGACGAGGAAGGGGACATCTCGGCGTTCGTGCATAGTTACAGTTATGCAGCCCTAATCAAATAAGGATACTAAGCAGTTATAATCCTCTTAGGATTGTAACTACCACCTATACAAATTCAGGTCCAACAAGGACTCCTCAAAATTAATCCTCTTGGAATTCAAATCTTATCTCTTAGCACTACAATCCAACATGGATTCTATATTGTTAAGCCTATAAATACAAATCATAATTCACATATTTTGGTATGTTATCTTTTTGACCCTAAACTCTGTCAAATTGATTTCTCTCTCTCTCTAAACGTATACTTACTCTCACGCCAGAGGGCCTTCGCCGGAGAAGCCCCGTCTTAGTTTATGTTTCTTGTTTCTTTTTCGGGCTATTCAATCACCGGAGTACAACAGACCGCTGAATTTGGGCTGATTGTATCTTTTTGACAGCATCAAATATTATTAATAATAATAGTTAACACATATAGTCACTATTATAATTAACTAATAATAGTAATAGTAATAGTTAATCTATATAATAACTATTATAATTAACTAATAATAGTAATAGTGATAGTTAACCTATATATTAGTTATTATAATTAACTAATACTATTAATATTAATGTTAACTTATACTCCCTCCGTCCCGCTAATATTAGCACACTTTCCTTTTTGGGCGTCCCGCTAATATCCGCACACTCCCAAAAAGGAAACTTTATATTAATAAAATATTCACCCAACCCCACTCATTCTCTCTCCTACATTATTTTAATACTCACAACACCATTATAATTTATTACACCCTCCACTCATTCTCTCTCCACTCATTCTTTTACACTCACAACATTTTATTAAAATATCATATTCCTTAATTCCCGCGCAAACAGTGTTTGTGCTAATATTAGCGGGACGGAGGGAGTATATAGTAACTATTATGATTAAATAATGCTATTAATAGTAATGTTAATATATATATAGTAACTATTATAATTAACTAATACTATTAATAGTAATAATTAACATATATTAACTATTATAATTAACTAATACTATTAATAGTAATAGTTAATATATAAATTAATTATTATAGTGGACTAATACAATTAATAGTAATAATTAACTTATATAATAACGATTATAGTTAACTAATACTATTAATAGTAATAGTTAATCTATAAAATAATAATTACTACTATTAACTAATTGTATTAGCTAATAAGGAGAATATCAAAATTAATATAGATTTTGGGATAGTAATGAGGTGGCTACTGTATAACCAAGATATATATATATATATATATATATATATATATATATATATATATATATATATATATATATATATATATATATATATATATATATATATATATATATATATATATATATATATATATAATTACTCCCTCCGTTCCAAAATATTTGTCCCATTTGACTTTTTTGTTGAACATTGACCACAAATATATGACAATTTAATTATGTTCATGATATTTTAAAAATTTCTATTGATTCACCATTAATAATATTATCAACAATAACTTTTAGAATTTCATGAACATGATTAATCTCTCATAAATTTATGGTCAAAGTTCAACAAAAAAGTCAAATGGGACAAACATTTTGGAACGGGGAAATTACTATTTTAAGGGATTTCTTATTTCTACAACATTCATTAACTTTTAATAAATTGTATAGTATAAATAGGTGTATACAATTTACTCCCTCCGTCCCACGTGAATGCAAATTTATTTCCATTTTGGTCCGTCCCACGTAAATGCAAACTGTTTAAAATGGAAACAAATTTATTATTTTATATTCACCCTACCCCACCCACTCATTCTCTCTCTTCATTTTTCACCATACAATTTATTCAACCAACCTACTATTAATTTCACTCATTCTCTCTCTTCATTTCCTATCACACATTTTCATTATCTTAATAATATTTCTTAGCTCTTGTGCTCAAAAAAATGGTTTGCATTCACATGGGACGGAGGGAGTACTCATTAGTACATCTACCATCTACTAGCGTGTGCATGCACACACACACCTATATATATAGTTCCTCCGTCCCACTTCATGATTCACATTTTTTTCAAATCACGCAAATTAAGGAAAAAGGTAAGTATAAAAAATATTGTGATTGTAAAAGTAAAACTAGGATATTTTTCTTTCTATTCAAGCTCGAAAGTCGACCCACTAGGCAAGCACCACATACTGATCCACCACTAAGATATCCTCTCTTGGATTAAACACATCTTATCACAGAGCTCCCGAAAATCCAATGATCACTCTCTCACATACACCCAAAACGAAAAAAAATTAATAAAAATAAAGGTTTAGAGTAAATCCTATCACGGATCTCCTACCGTACTTGCAAGTCGAATGTGTGCAACATATTCCCACCTTTTCAATTAACTGATAATATTAATTTGATTTTAGGAAAAATTCCTTTTTAACCACAATGTTCAGATCATATCTCATCAAAATCCATCCCAAATAAAAAAAGACTCACTCCTTTGTTATTTCAAATTAAAATCCCTTTAAACCCCATTATACCATGAAACGGCCAAAATTAAGTTAACACCCGTTAACTTCCGTCTGGAAAATCCTCTAAAAATAACATACCCACTCACCTCCTCTCTCTCTCTCTCTCTCTCTCTCTCTCTATCCCCATCTCTCCGGCCACCTCCTCCGGCTTTCACCGGCGACCCTCGTTCACCCCTCCGCTCCCCATATACGGCCATTTGTAGCAGATCGACCCAAATCTTCTTAGAAATGCGACAAAAAATCACCATCTCTGCTGCCAAGCTTGAAGTACGAACCAGATCTGAACGTCTTTTTCAGTAAACAAATCGATCATCTTCTCCGGCAAACAAAGGATGGTCACCATCTTTTCCGGCCAAGCTTTCTTTCGTTTAACTCACATCCCTGATCAACCAGTCTTAGTCCCTCGTGTCCGACCATCTGAAAGCTTCGCATCATCTGGTTATCTGTGTGATGGTGAAATGATGGAACTCTCTCTCAGCCTCATCGTTAACACCGCAGCAAGTCCCAAGTTGATTTGCCGTCCGGTTCTCTCCTCACTGCAGTAACTCTGGCCATCAACAGCCCCGTACACCCCAAATGTTAGGTAGTCGAGCTCATGACCGATGTTAACAAGATAAAGGGTTTGAAGGAATGTATTACTCCACTCCAAATCTCAGATTACATCTTAGAACTTTATTCATGAAATGAAAATCTTTGGTTTGCTTTGTATTCCAAAAAAAATTATTCGGTCTAAAGGATGGTAATTGTGTAATCTATCAATTTAATTTCTATGAATCTATTGTTGGTACTGTTGTATAAGAACATCAAGTGATCTTATAGATATAAGATATGTTGTTGTTTATGATGTTGTAGATGACTTATAGCAGGTCTTATACCTTTTGCTATAAGACCTCTTATTAGTGTTGTTGTTTATGTTTTTTTTTTTATGGTATAAGACCAGGTGTTATTATTCTTACAATTTGTGTATGACTAATAATAGGTCTTATGCATGTTACTATAAGACCTCTTATTAGTGTTTTAACATTTTATTGTTGGTCCTATACCAGTTGCTATAGGACCAATTAAAGGGCTTATATATTTGTATATGATGTTGTCAGGTCCTATACCAGTTGCTATAGGATCAATTAAAGGGCTTATAGCTTTGTATATGATATTGACAGGTCCTATACCAATTGATATAGAATCATTCAAATGTCTTATTGCTTTGTATATGATGTTGCCAGGTCCTATACCAGTTGCTATAGGATCAATTAAAGGGCTTATAGCTTTGTATATGATATTGATAGGTCCTATACCAATTGCTATAGGACCATTCAAAAGTCTTATAGCTTTGTATATGATATTGAAAGATCCTATAACAATTGATATAGGACCAATTAAAGGGCTTATAGCTTTGTAAATTTATCTGTTTTTCATTTTCATTGTTCATTCTTTACATCTTAAACATAGTGTTATAAAGAATACAACCACAAAATGACTAATACTTATCTAATACTAGCATTTCATGTGAATATCAATGTGGCAAATGGTATAAAGACCTAGCAACATCATATACAAAGCTATTTGCTAAGTGAAATAACATATATATAGGACCTACCGACTATACGACATTCACAATCACATTAACAACAACTATTTTAGGATATAAAAACTCCAGTAACCAAAATTCTAAAAAGAATATCAATGTATAATATTCAGATCAATGGTGTAAAATGTCAAATAAAATGTGTACAAAACGACATTAATATTTGTTTGACTAAAAAAACTCAAATATACGGAATTTTCAATGGCTCCTTGCATGATCTTTTATATGTTATTCTTCTTTTCCACATCGACGACATGTCATCTTTCTCTTTGTATTCCTGTATATATTGACAACCATGAAATGATCTGAATGAACTTCAAACACATCTTTGTCGCAACAACAGACAATCTTTCATAGTTCAACATCACCATCATTAGACTCCACCCCATTGACAGTTAAAAAGGAAATATTCTGCAAAAAAAAAAAAAACAATAATTAAGGCATGGTATAAGACTACTTAGGTCTTTTACCTAATGGTATAAGATCAAATAGTTTCAAATTGAACAATTGTTACTGGATCAAGACACATCCAAATCAAAAAGCAAAATAGAGCAGGTCCTATAGCAAAGGTTATAGGACCTGGAACAGGTCCTCTGTCACATTAGTAATAAAAAATATAATGAAGAAATTTGCCTCAAAATCATATGCACACTACAACAGATCCTATAGGAAGGGGTATAGGACCTATTACAAGTCATATACCACATCATCAAACAATCAAACTGAATCAAATCATCTCCAAATCAAATGCACACTATAACATGTCCTATAGCAAAGGTTATAGGACTTGGAACAGGTCCTCTGCCACATAAATAATCGCAAACAAAATGAAGCATGTTAACTCAGAATCATATAAACACTAGAACAGGTCCTATAGCAAATGTTATAAGACCTGTTACAGATCATATAACACATCAACAAACACAATCATTGAATATGAATAATTAGTTAGATTTATTTTAAATACATTTGCACTTAATGAGTTTTGTATTGAGAATGATAATAATTGCTTATATTTGAAGAAAAAAAAGGGCAATTTTTTTTGCTTATAATTGAGTTCAGAGGGAGAATATTTTATGGGATCAGGGGCTGATGTTATCGTAGGTCATAACAATTTGACTCCTAAGTGCTTGAGCGTTCATTTTGATTTTGACAATAGAAAGTTGCAAAAGGTAGATTTGAGTATTTCACCCACCAAAAAAGGCCCAAATTTGAGCACTATAAAGCCTTTGAATGGTCCTATAACAAGTATTATATGACCTGGTAACATGATATACACAGCCATAATACATTTGAATGATCCTATAGCAGTTGGTATAGGACCTGGCAACATCATATACAAAGCTATAATGCCTTTTAAAGGTTCTATAGCAAATGATATAGGACCTGGTAACATGATATACACAGCTATAAGACCTTTGAATGGTCCTATAGCAAGTATCATAGGACCTGGTAACATGATATACACAGCCATAATACATTTGAATGGTCCTATAGCAGTTGGTATAGGACCTGGCACCATCATATAAAAAGCTATAATACCTTTTAAAGGTCCTATGACAAATGGTATAGATCCTGGTAAATGATATACACAGCCATAATACATTTGAATGGTCCTATAGCAGTTGGTAATCTTTTAGCAAAAATCAAAATCAATCCAGAAAAAATTTAGTGTTTGTAGACTAAAATTTCAAAAGGTATCAAAATTCAAAATCCACACAGGGAAAGGTAATCTTTTAGCAAAATCAAAGTCATAAATCTACCATCCACAAGTATATATGAGGATATAATCATTCTAAATCAAAAATTTAAAGAATACATTCAAACCCTAACATGATTTACTGATTTAATTGAATGAAATTGGATAGTCAATATAAAAATTACCTGAGATTCGAAAATCGATCGAGAAGAATTAAGGAGAGAGAGCGAGACTTAGGGCAGAGATCTGTAAAAATTACCTGAGATTCGGAAATCGATCGAGACGAATTAGGGAGGTGACCGGAGAAGATGTGGTCGTACCCGGTGTGGAGCTTGTTTTGCAAAGAAGGGCGGAGGCCTGTCGGAGGTGACCGGAGAAGATGTGGTCATACCCGGTGTGGAGGAGGGCGTTTTTTATTTCGATTTGATTATGGAAATTACGTAGAGATTTTAGGAAAGTAACATCCGTCGCCCTCCGTTATTTATGGGTTTATTTGGGATTTTCATCTCAAATGAGTTAAAATGGATTATTGATTTGAAAGTTGGGCCTTTGGGTCCTTAGCTCTTGATTTTATGTGTGTCTCACTTTTAAAAAATTAATCATGATCGTTTCCCAAATTAAAAAAAAAAAAAAACGAAACATGTATATGCATGTTACCGATTTGCAGAAGAAAAGGAACATGGCCTTAACAAAAGTAGTGTCAAATTCATAATAAAAATAAAGGTTTAGAGTAAATATTAGGGTAATGATTTATGGATGTTGTTGTGTGTGGAGGGTATGCCCAACTTCTCACTTTAGGGTCCTAAAACGTTGGTGGGTTGTGTTGGAAAAATATGTTATGTATAAAAAAAATTGTTTATTTTCTTAAATAAATCGTTTGTTGTTTGACAAATATTATTGTGGATTAATGTTTCCTTCCATGTGAATATTGAAATGATATATCTAGATATCCAATTTGAGATTGGATGAGAAAGATATGATAGCTCAAAATTGATGGGTTGAAAGTGTAAATTTTATTGATGTCCCATAATTCCTAAATTAATGAGGGATTAATATGGATCATTGCCTTGTGATTAGGGGTTATAAAGTGTGGAATTAAACCCCATAAATACAAGGTAAAATGACTCACATATTAATTCAATAATTAATTGAGAATTCATCACATAGTTATTGAAGATATAACTAGATAAACTCACAACAAATGACACAACTTTTTCCATCAATCTTCCTCCTCCCCTTTGCAATTTGTTCATTTTCTTTCTTTGGCCTCCTATAAATTTATGATAATTTTGTCCAAGCATAGTGAGATTCGTCGGAAATTCTAGTGTGAAATAATAGTCCGTTTCGTCCGTTTTATCCTGGGAGGCGAACGTTTAAAACAACCTCAATCACAACTCGGTGATGGGACGAATTTGTATTAAGCAGAGTGTGTTACACACGACTCAGACAATATCAACACGATTAACTTACGATTTTCCTCATTGTTTAATTTTACATTATAAATTGTATTTTAATATATTGTAATTCTTTTATATTTTTGTGTTTATTGTAAAATTTTATCCAACATGTTGGACATAATAATGACTCACAAATAGCTAAGGCACCATCCTATTGTTGTAAAAGTAGTACATTCCTCTTTTTAACATTTTACTAGTGTAACATTCGTGCAATGTACAAACTGTGACTAAGACTCAAAAGATGTAATTTAAAATAAAACAAACAGAAAAGCGAGTTGTCTTTATATAATGTGAAAAAAAATCGTGAATACTATACTGTTAGTACAAATATCACAGTGGTCAGTGTTATCATCATTACATATCAATATTTAAAATCATTTACCTTTTAACTCTGGATGTAGCGACATAGAATTGGTCATTGCAAAATTTTGATTTCTTCAAAATAAAGACCAATTTTTTGAATTTTTTATAACTCATTTTGGGATGAAGGGAGCTATAAAATTATTTAAATTGCAAAGCAGATGAAACATTGATTAGTATAAGGAGCAAGTTTAGAGACAATATTTATTACTCAATATATCTTAAAATGAACGTATGACCCATTTTAAATATATAGATGAAGACTTAAAAAATTGAGACCAAGTTTTTAGCAAAATGAGTACATAAACCATTTCCTACCAACATAAAAAAATCAAAAAATAAAATTAATTGAAATAATAATTTCTTTATCATAAAATATTATATAGATATAGATATCAGCAGCAAGCAAAGCAGACCTACCAAAGGTCCAATGATTCGTTATTCCCCGCCTGACTTTAAATTACAAAAAAAAATTATGTATTATAATAAAGAAAACTAAATGGAATTATTATTTTTTCCATCTCACATACATACTTTATAAAATGTACTTCTATAAAAAATTGATGTTTTTCATTTCGAAAGTGAATATTACTTTCGATTCAAAATGAATAAACCAAAAATAATACTACATTTTTTATCAAAAAAAAATGAGCATTATTTTCTTCATCCCATTGAATATTTTAAAAAATAATACTACTTCATTCGCCTCTGCATTGTTTGTAATGTTAGTGTCTTCATCTCAAAATATGACATTAATTTTTTAGACGAATAAAGTAGTATTATTTTTTTAAATGTTCATTGAGACGAAGGAAGCAATGTTCAATTTTTTTGGACATATAAAAAAAATTCTACTTTTTAAGAAAAAATAATTCCTTTAATTCAAAAATGAATATTACTTTCGTCCCATAATTAATATTACTACTTTCTATATCAAAAAAAAAATTGCTTCCTTTGCCTCAATGAATTTACTTGTCTCAAAAATTAATATTTATTTTCTGATACGAAGACACTAACATTATAAATATTAATTTTTACAAAAGATTTTTACAAAATAATACTACTTCTGCTAAAAAAAGAAATTACTATCTTCGTCCCAATGAATATTTTATAAAATATTACTTAATTTGTTTAAAATATTAATGTCATATTTTGAAACGAAGGCACTAACATTACAAACATTAATTTTTGAGGCGAATGATGTAATATTTTTTTTTTAAATATTCATTGGGGTGAAGAAAGTAATGTGCATTTTATTTTTGACAAAGAAAGTAGTATTATTTTTTGGTTATTCATTTTGAGTTGAAAGTAATATTCATTATTGAAATGAAGAAAATAATTTTTTTATAGAATGACATTTTTTAAAAGTATTTACTTGAGATGGAAAATATAATTTTCCCTTCTAGTTTTCTTTATTGTAGTTTTCTTTATTAAGACATGATTTTTATTTTGCAATTTAAAGTGAGACGTAGAATAACGAACCTTTGAACCTTTAGTTTCTGATAGTGGTAATTTGAATTCGCTACTTCAAGTAGCTAGTTCAAATTTTAGTTTTTATTTTATTTTATTTTTTATAATAACATAAATCATGCTCGTTCATCTAAAAAATATGTCATATTTATTTATATTAACACATCATGAACATAATTAAGATATTTTTTTTCAATTTAACTTATTTAATTTTGAGAAGAAAAATCAAAATCCTAAAAACACTAACAATTGTGTTAAATGAAAAGAAAAATCCCAAACTCTCCACTCCCTCATCAAACTCAACCCACTCATTCCTCTCCCTCTTTTAAAAAACCAATTTATACTATCTTCATTTCTTAGAATATTGTCATGCACTTCAATAAAATTTTTTAAAATGATGACCATCTTTCCCGATATTCATCTTTATAAATACACAATTTTTTGAGAACGATAGAGAAATCGATAAATTTATTAATACTTTATTTACTATGCTTCAATGATTTTTTTAAGAAATATTAAATAAATTGTTTGATGTATCAAACTAAAATAAACCCAATAACCATATTACCCCATCCCACTTATTAAATAGAAATCCAAACCCAGATTCATCAAACTCCAACTATATATATATAGATATAGATTATTATTATTATATTAAATAACCCTATATGCTTTATAAATGGACAATGATTTTGTTTATAAAATTTCAACACCCTTTCAACTCATCATCATATACCCCATCATTTTTTTATTTTTTATAATTTTTTTGTATGATTAGTAAAATTATTATTATTATCATTCATAATTAAAAAAACATACTTCACATTTAATTAATTTTAACTACAAAGATATTGAAAAATAAAAAAGGATAATTAAGAAATTTATATTTAAAAAAGAGTATTTTTTTATGTGTCCAAATCAAATGAAAAAAGTTTCTATTTATAGAGAAAAAAAATTTATGAGTTTTGGTGTAAAAAAATTACTTTTTAATAAAATAATAGAGGTCAAAAAAAGGGGATAAAAATAAAAATCTGAAATAAAATCGGCCAATCAGAGATCGTCAAGTGTCACAATTTACAAACATTAATTTTTGAGGCGAATGAAGCAATATTTTTTTTTTAAAAATATTCATTGGGGTGAAGGAAGTAATGTGCATTTTTTTGACAAAAAAAAGAGTATTATTTTTTGATTATTCATTTTTGAGTTGAAAGTAATATTCATTTTTGAAATGAAGAAAATAATTTTTTTATAGAATGACATTTTTTAAAGTATTTACTTGAGATGAAAAATATAATTTTCCCTTTTAGTTTTCTTTATTGTAGTTTTCTTTATTAAGACATAATTTTTATTTTGCAATTTAAAGTGAGACGTAGAATAACGAATCTTTGGACCTTTAGTTGCTGGCCAAAATCTAGGGAGAAACGCGTTTCTCCATAAGTTATGGAGAAACGGGTTACGGGTATCCAGAACCTTTTGAAAGGATATTCAGAAATTTTGTATTGGCCATGACCTTGGCCCATGGTTACTTCTGGATATCAGTCTCAAAGGTTCTGGATATCCAGAACCCTTTGTTCATGATATCCAGAACCTTTTGAAAGGATATCCAGAAATTTTGTATTGGCCATGACCTTGGCCCATGGTTACTCGGATATCGTCTCAAAGGTTCTGGATATCCAGAACCCTTTGTTCATGATATCCAGAACCTTTTGAAAGGATATCCAGAAGTTATGTTAGAATGGGACCAACACATACCCCAAATCTATATCCAGAAACCAATGAAAAGTATATCCAGAAAACAGTTAAAAGTATATCCAGAAATAAGTGAAGGCCATGACCAGAAAGTTGGTATGTGTTGGTCCGATTCTAACATAACTTCTGGATATCATGATCAAAGGGTTCTGGATATCCAGAACCTTTGAGACTGATATCCAGAAGTTTTGGAAAAACGCGTTTCTCCATAACTTATGGAGAAACGCGTTTCTCAGGAGACCTACTCTAGTTGCTGATAGTGGTAATTTGAATTCGCTACTTCAAGTAGCTAGTCCAAATTTTAGTTTTTATTTTTTATAATAGCATAAATATTGAAATAAAATTGAGCAAATTTAAACTTGCTACACCGTGTAGCGAGTGTAATCAGACAAAATTATAAACTCGCTACACCGTTTAGCGAGTTTCAAAAAATGTGTCATTTAGGTCAATAGTTTGGAAGGCTTATTAATTTTGATAAAGAGAATTAAAAAAAAATCAAAAGATTTGGTCATACCAAAAAGATAGTACAGTAATATTATAAAAATTAATAACATTCTTTTTCAAATGGAAACTTTCCATTAACTTATGCTCGTACATCTAAAAAAATATATCATATTTATTTAAATTAACACATTATGAACACAATTATGTTATTTATTTTCAATTTAACTTATTTAATTTTGAGAAGAAAAATCAAATTCCTAAAAACACTAACAATTGTGTTAAATGAAAAATTTTTTCCCAAAACCTCCACTCCCTCGTCAAACCCAACCCACTCATTCCTCTCCCTCTTTTAAAATACCAATTTATACTATCTTTATTTCTTAGAATATTGTCATGCACTTCAATCAAAAAATTTAAAATGATGACCAACTTTCTCGATATTCGTCTTTATAAATACACAATTTTTTGAAACCGATACAAAATCGACAAATTTATTAATACTTTATTTACTATGCTTCAAAGATTTTTTTTAAGAAAAATTAAATAAATTGTTTGATGTATCGAACTACAATAAACTCAATAAACATATTACCCCATCCCACTTATTAAATAGAAACTCAAACCCACATTCATCACACTCCGGCCTATATATATCTATAGTATAAATGGGAACTGTCCTTGCTACAGTACAATGAACAGTTTCATAAGCCAAATATTCCATTTTGCCCTCACTAAGTTGTCCCTTTCCCATTTTACCCTTAAAAAAATATTAATTTTTTTTAAATTAAAAAAAAATCAAAACAAAACACGTGTCCTTGGACACGGGCTTGCTCTAGTATATCTATATATATATATATATATATATATATATATATATATATATATATATATATATATATTATATTAAATAACCCTATCTACTTTATATATACACAATGATTTTGTTTATACATATTCAACACCATTTCAACTCATCATCCTATACCCCATCACTTTTATTTTATTTTATATTCTTTATTTTTTTTATTAGTAAAATTATTATTGTTATTATTATCATTTATAATTAAAAAAAATATTTCACGTTTAATTAATTTTCACTAAAAAGAAATAGAAAAATTAGCAAAGGATAATAAAAAAATTAAAATTTAAAAAAGAGGAACTTTTTTCTGTGTTCAAATAAAATGAAAGAAGTCTCTATTTATAGAGAAAAAAAATTTATGAATTTTGGTGCAAAAAAAAATTAAAAAAAAATTAATTTAATATAAAATAATTGAGGTCAAAGAAATCGGAGGAAAAAAAATCTGAAATAATATCAGCCAATGAACATGTGACACGTGGGTTTTCAAATTTTTTCAATTCTGGCATCGATGGAAATGACCAAATTGCCCTTCAATAAAAATTCAACACGTGTCCGAAAAAATTAAAAAAAAAAAAAAAACTATTCCACTGCATTTACGCGCCACACTCGGCGCGTGTATGCCACGCACCCACTACCGTCCGTCAACAACGCGCCACGTGGTTTTTCTTGCTTGTAAGCTACATTTTTGCCACCGTGTGAAATTACTAAAATGCCCTTGATTTTGGGGAAAAAACTCAGCTGTCCTGTTATTATATATAGATAGATAGGAGAGAGAATGAGTGGAAAAAATAGTAAATTTAAAAAATGTTGTGAGTATAATAGTGAAATAGGAGAGAGAATTAGTGGATGAAATAGTAAAGATTCTTTGCCATTTTAGGAAAGGTGAAGTTTTTAACGAGACATCCATTTTGGCAAAAAGTGAAGCTTGAAATGGGACGGTTAACGGGACATCCATTTTGACAAAAAGTGAAGCTTGAAATGGGACGGAGGGAGTATATATATATATATATATATATGTATATATATATATATATATATGTATATATATATATATATATATATATATATATATGTATATATATATGTATATATATACATATATACGTATATATATATATATATATACATATATATATATATATGTATATATATACATATATATATATATATATGTATATATATACATATATATACATATGTATATATATATATATATATATATATATATATATATATATATATATATATGTTGTGGGTAAATTCAGGATTGCTACATCTTGAAAAGTTGCCAGTATGTCATCATCTTCGAAACCGTGGTCAAGGTAAAACTCACTTAGATAATTAAATTATTATTTAATTATTTTTATTTTATCTTTAATTATAGATAAATTAGAACGTGGGAAAAACATATTTCGTGGACTCACTTCAACGGTTGAAAGACCAAGTCAAGACCAAGATAACAAGGCCGAGATTTTAGGAAAGTTTGTTAGGGTTTTGTTATCTTCAGTTATCTTTTTCTATTTAAAGGACTAAATGGCTGGAACACGAACACACACAATTCACTAACACATTCTTGTAATCCGCCATAGATCCAATATTTGTAACTCATCAAAAGATCAATACTACCGTTTGGGACGAAGGTGACCATAAACACCTTCCGAGGTTTTGTGCCGGCGAGATAGTTGTCTCAAGGGCTTTCCTCGTTACATGATCGAGTCGTCTTATATTCATTATTACACCGATTATATTCCATTGCACCTTCCTCAAAATTGTTTCGATTTGTATTACATTTGATTGTTTTTTACCAAAACAGTTTGGCGCCCACTGAGGGGCCATTGGTTTTTTAATCGGTTTAAAATTCTTACATTTCTACCATGTCTACCCAACCTATGACTTCCGCCGCCAGCAAAACCATTTCTATCCCTAGCAGCATGAATCTCCAAACCAGTAGCTGGCCAGCGACCGGAGGCCAAGATTCATTACCTCCTCCTCCGCCTGTGAATTCTGGTAAGAAGCAGATGTCTCCATCTCTTGATCCCGAGATCAAGAATATGCTCGTTCAGATGAAGAATCAGCTGGATCGCCAACAGAATAGCACCTCCTTGATAGCCGAAAGCTTGATAAAGGTGCAAAAGGAACAAGAGTTACTCTCCAAAATAATGGATGATGTCTCTCCTTACCGTCCTAGAGTCCTTGACTTCAACATTGGGGACAGCTCTCAAACCTTCAATGAATTCCTTTCAATGGCTTCATCTGTAAGGATGTTGTCACCACTAACCCTGACGTCTTCTCCTCCGCTGACGACTTCTATGGCGATGTCGACACCCTTAGCCACCAGTGCCTACAGGATGACTTTTCCAGAAGGACCCATCTTCACCAATAGAACCATCATGACGTTCTTTGCAGATAATGCTAATCCTTTTGTTAATTTCAATACTAGTTCTGCCTTGGATAATACTGCTCGTGCTACTAACCCTTTTGCAGGTTCCTACATTGCAAATCAGCTTCAGGAGTTGAGGGACATGATCATGAATGTGCCAGGCGTCACCCCGCCTATCCAGCAGGTCTCCCCAACATGTTACAATCAGTCTCGCTTTACTCCAGCAAATGCGCATGTCGACCTCCCGAAAGGATTTAGCGTTCCAGCCATGAAGTTGTATGATGGGAGCTCGGATCCTGAGGAGCATGTCGCCCATTATCACAAAAAGATGGAGATCGTTCGCATCCCGCTCCAGTTTCGTGAGGCTTGTTTATGTCGAGGGTTTGGTTCGACGTTGGTGGGACCAGCATTGAAATGGTTGATTCGTCAACCTCCTGGTTCTATTGGGTCGTTTGCTCAGCTTGTCAACCTGTTCAACAATCAATTTTCTTGCAGCCGACAGTTTGAAAAGCTCACCAGCGATCTTTATCGCATCACCCAGCAGCCCGCCGAAGCCTTAAAAGACTATGTTAATAGGTTTAATAAAGAAGTCCTGGAGATCCCCAACCTGGACATGGCGACAGCTGCGAAAGCTTTCAAAATGGGCTTGAAGAAAGATTCCCCTTACTATGAAGATTTGGTGACGAACCCGTGCAAGAAGATGGAGGATATCCGAAACCGAGCTTTAAGGTTCATCGGGCTAGAAGAGGACAAGGTGCAGCAGTCCAAGCATCCTGACAAGGCTTCATCACATGACCATCCTGACAGAAAGATAGAGACGTCTCACCAAAGGCAGAGCAGATCCAGACCTTACCACAGAAATGGCCATAACAAAGTCAATTGTGTGGAAGATGATGGAGATGATGATGATTTTGAATCTCCTAAAATTTTTTATTATTGTTTCTCTGTTGATGTTTCAGGTATCCTGTGTGCAATGAGCAATCTTGGAGATAAAGCAAGGTGGCCTCGAAAGAGTGACAAGCCGTCCGGTTGGAGGGATAAATCCAAGTGGTGTGCCTACCACGAGGATTTTGGACATCTTACCGAAGACATCGCCTTGAGGAAGGAGATTAGTTACCTGTTATCCAAGGGACATCTTAAAGAACTCCTTGGAAACCACAAGACAAAGACGGAGAACAAAGAGCCCGTTGCAACCAGACCGCCATCTCCTCCACCGGTAACAAAGGTAGTCAATGTTATTAGTGGTGGTTCTGATATTTGTGGTACTTCTTATTCTGCAGCTAAAAGATTCGCCAAGCAAGCTAAGGATGAGAAGCCCGAGAGACTCTCAAAGATGTCGCAGCTCACATCCCAAGATGTCATCTCCTTCGAAGAAAGCGACATGGACAATGTTATGGATCCTCATCATGACGCCTTGGTCATTGCACTTCAGATCGCCAATTGCAAAGTCAGACGTATCCTAGTAGATGGAGGCAGTTCTGTAAACCTCATTATGCTAGATGCCTTGAAAGAAATGAAGATCCCTGAAGAAAGCATTGTAAAGAGAACCTCAGTGCTCATGGGCTTCAGTGGAGAAACCAAAAGCACAGTGGGAGAAATCACGCTTCCAGTTTACGTTGAAGGTATCAACTCCATGGAGAGATTCTGCGTGATTGACAGTGCCACATGTTACAATGTAATCTTGGGAAGTGAATGAACGCTCGCCAAAAAAAATGAGAGTCGCCACGCCGTTTTTAAGGAAACATTGAAAAACTTTGAAAGAGAAATTGGGTTCCGGGGTCAGGTTACGTGTTGGAAAGAACCGAGATTTCACCCAACACGCCTCGTCCGTAGACGAGTCTTTCCATGTTCAACATTCAAGACATTCAAAAGTGTGTGCAATTGTGTGAGACAAAATATATATAAAATGCATTTTAATGCTTTATTGATAATCTACGAGGAATACAACTTGTGAGCCACTTATTTTGGGGGGCCACGTCCCGATTACAACGAGGCAAACGGATTACAACTGAAAATGGACCTGCTGCATTTGGCTAAGTATGTCGCCCGACACAGGACCAGTGAGGGTCAGTTGTGTCGCGGGACATACTATGCCATATGCAGAGGCCTTACAACTAGGTTAATTACAGTAACCAAGAATAGAAACAACAAGGTTTACAAAATGGAATTAAAAGCAACAACGACGTTAACATCAACAACAAGGTTGACCAAAATGGAATTAACGACAACCAACCAATAGCAATAACGAGGTTAACCAAGATGGAATTAATGACAACAACGAGATTGATTAATGGAACAAGCCAATATCAACATCGAGATTAACAAATGGATTTAATGGCAACAACGAGATTGTATAATTGCAACGAGACAATATCATCACCATATGAATAAACACATGAAAGAGAATGAATATGACAGATTCATTCTCTATTTGGTGTCTAGACCAACCAATATCAGACCAATGCTTAAGCACTCAGATCAAATCAAACTGGGAGCGAAAAAGAGATTATAACAATGCCCACTTCAATCAGGTTCTAGCCTGAATAACAGTACCAACACCAACTACGGCAAAAAACCCATGAACAACTGAGAACAATATCAAACACGGCAAGATCCATGAATCAACGAGGAGAGATCAACCCATTGTATATGTAAAACATATGAACCAGAACATGAATATCACAAATATACACCAAGGCAGAGAAGTCTAATTGCAGATTTACAAATTGCACATGAAGAACAGAGAATAGTGTGAGATGATTAAGCAACAGAGAGACGAAGATTGAGATTTAAGGATTACCCTCGTAGTGTCCACGATCCTTATACCAAGTTAGGTATAAGGAGCTTCAATTCGGATCTGGGAGAGAGAGAGTTCGAGCTCACTGTTGATGCTTCAAGGCCGGACTGAAATTGGCAGCGTAATACCAAGACTCTGAACAGGGGTCGGAAGGAGATTAATGGAGAAAATTACACTGTGTAATAAAAACCTTGCAAGTGTACAAGTCACCGAAGTAGCAATGTACAATAGTAAGGGTCGAACCACAGAGACTTGTGTGATTTAACAAGTAAATTTAATTAATGCTAAAAGTAACAAAATGGGGTTTTTGATTTGGATTTATTAACTAAAGTAATAAAGCAAGAAATTAAGCTAATGAATTGAAGAAAACAAGAAAGCAAGAAACAAGGATTAAATCAGATCAAAGGAATTCACGGATTGGATTTCATAATTGTATCCCCTCTATGCTAATGATTTTGATAAGAAAAATAACAATCTCATTCAAAGACTCTTTCACTTGATTAAGGGTTGGGACGTTTGGTGTGCGGATTGCAACCCTAATATTTCTATCTTGTTATCAATTCCGGTAGGTCAAAACAACATTCAAGAAACTCATTAAGCCCTCAAGAAATATATGAGTCTAGGTTGTCTTGAATTCCGGTAGGTCAACAATCCAACCTAATTGATGAATTAGTGTGCTTTGAATAAACTGTCCACGGTAGTGCAACAGTCTAAAACGAATAAAATAGTGCTAATTAATTCATCAAACAAGAATGAGAGAGTTTGGAAGAATTCAAACTTGAATTAGCATAGAGGTTCCACAATTACTACATCCAATCCATGAAAAGGAAAATTAGCTACTCATATTCATGATCACAACCACAAGGTATGAATAATAACAATGCATCAAACCTAGAAAAAGAGCAAAAACCTTCAAAATCCGAAATCCTCCAATCCTTCAAAAGCCTAGGCAAGAAAAAAATAACAAAAAGTACCTAATAATAATAATAGTAGGAAAATATATAGTCCCTAATGCAGTCCTTCATAAACTAGGAAAAAGATTTAAGAAAATCCATCAAAATCTGCTCCAATATCCGTGCTGACGTCACTAAACGCGTTCTGGCACGAGTCGTGCTAATTAGCACGAGTCGTGCCCTTCAATTCCAGTCGTGAGAACGACTCGTGCCAGACCCCTTCATTCGTTCTGAGTAACAATGCTGGAAATAGCCTTGATCTCCACTCGTGAGAACGAGTCGTGCCATAGGTGCCCACTCGTTCTGAGTAGCTTGCTGGAAATTGGCTTGACTCCATTCGTTCCCAAGTCGTGCTCTAGCCTTCTTCAGTCGTGCTCCACTCGTGCCAAATGCAGAATTGCCCCATTTTGACTCAGCTTTGACCTGGCCTTCGTCCCTTGACCGTGCTTGACCCCGAGCTCGAGCCTCGACCAATTTGTTGCCCTTCTTCCACTGACAAGTAATTTGCACGCTCCACAAGATTTCACAACCAATTACAAATAAAAAGCCAAAAATACCCTCAAAGATCATTGTTTTCTCACACAACCTCACATAACAAACTGTCACTCAAATACATCAAAACTAAACTAAATACATCAAAAATCATTGTAAAGCATCCGGAAACATAGGCAAAATATATGTATCAAATCCACTCATCAAATTCCCCCACACTTAGACCATTACTCGTCCCTGAGTAATATCCTAACTCCAATCTAAAATTGGTCTAAAACAGATGTGCGGGAGAAAATGATACCTAGCCTCCTCTAACCACCAATACTAATCAAACAAAATGATACCAAAGTGTACAAAACTCCGTCTCCATAAGACTCCCCAAACGAAAATCAATGGCCCTAGCTTGACATCAAACTCCATGATAAAATGAACGTCCAAACTAGGGCCCTCACAATGATAGTGGGGGGAAACTAAAATGTCCTAAATTTTCCCCCACACTTGCTCACACTACACAATGTTCACCCTCAGTCAAAAGTTAATGTTAAGAAAAGAGAGTTGCTCAACAAAAACTTACCTCGTGCTATTCTCCAACCCCCCTTATTACTCCAAGGTGCACGAGGATTTCTATCCTAACGCCTCTAATCACGAACCTCCATCTCCAAAAAAATGATCCTACCCGAACTCCTAACTCCCCCTTATGTCTCCACACCGGTGAATAAGGATATTTTCACTCAAATTCTCACCTTTTGCCTATACATACAATACAAGGTACCACCCTTCCCCCACACTTAAACTCCACAGTGTCCTCAATGTGTGCACAAAAATAAAATAGGACAGTTTAAATGTAAAAGGGAAGAGTATAAGAATAGGTACCATCAATATCTCGGGCCGAAGCCCCCATCTGGAAACTGAGCCTCACGGGCCAACTGCCGCTGCCTTCTCCTATCAGCTCTCCTCATCATCTCCTGAAAATGCTCGTCTGGGACTGGCTCGCACGCTTCGGCTCGCCAGTTGTCGCATCCAAAGCTCCTGTTGATGTAACGTTCTCCCCATAGTCTCTATTCTATCCTCCACAGCCTCTAATCTGTCATCCTGAGCATCCCAACGCCTATCCACATAGTCAAATCGAGTGCGCCACATCAAGTTCTGCGCCTCCCGAGCCTCACACTCCTCTCTGTATCTCCTCTCTCTCTCCTCCGCATCTCTCTGGTACTGAGCATCTAAATATGCTCTCATATCACCCCAATAATCAAAGGCTCCAGCCATCCTCGACTGATCCTGCCCATGGCCTATAAAGCCTCCACTGGTCCCAGCCTGAAACGGCTCTCTCATCTGATGGTCCTCACCACCCTGATGCTCATCACCCTGCTGCTCTTGCTGCTGCTCTTCTTCATCATCACTCACTCTCTCACCCATATCTCTCCTCATATCTCTCAATGTCATATCGGCCACAAATAGCATCCTCCAATCTCTAGCATATGGGCCAGCAGGAAATACCACTCCCGGTGCACACCTGAAGCTCCTATCACCACCATAAGTAAAAGTCAATGCCTCATTCTGCCCAGAGATCCGCTCGAAAGTGTCATATCGGTATAGAAAGAACCGATCATAAAATAGAGGTCCCTCCGCATTACCTACCGATCGCGGGTGATTACGCACAAAGTTCTCCACTAACAACGTCACCATACCACCCACTGGGATGTTCCCATTTCCATTAACACCCAACGCCTCACACCTCCTGAAAAATAGATCAACCCAATCCGGAATCACAGTATTAGACGGTAAAGCACACTCCATAGTCGCAAACTGTAGGGTGTTCATCTGCGCCGGTTCCCCATTAGCGTAGAAGGTCATAGATAAACCCCTATAAAGGAGTTTCCACGCGGGATGGGAGAGAGATTTCATGACCACATAAGGTTTCTGCATAAATTTCCCTGTCAACTCGAAAAAGAATGTCTCAACAGTCCTATCTCTCTCTGACCACTCTCCTCGGGGCTCACTCACACCCAAATAATCTCTAGCTGCAGCATATGACATAGTCCTCGTAATATCATTTGTGTTAAAACGCACACTCCAAATCCCATTCTCCTCACGTCTCTCTATGGTAGCCAAAAATTCAAGCGTCACTCGCTTGTATACTCCCGCACTTTTGCCCAAGAAGCCTCCCAATCCAATGTTGTTCAATAATCCTGAAACCAAACCATGTAGTCCCAATTTCCTTAATGTATCCTCGCACAAGAATCTCGTCACTTGAACAACCCTTCCATTCGCCAAATTTCTCCATTTATTCTTTTGAGAGTCCGTTAATTTAGTTAAGCCCATGAAATCGTCGGGCACTCGAGGGGGCTCCTCAATAACAATAATTCTTTTCTTTCTAGGCTGAGTATCAATTGCTTTACCCTTATCTTTTGTTCTTCCCATTATCAATCAATACAATCAACAACAATTATTTTCCACACAATAACACTACTCAACCAAACAACAATATTCCTTCCACCAAGCACACCAATCACCAACCACACAACTTAAAGTTCGAAAGGGGAGTAGAAACAGATATTACCTTCAAACAATTTAGGTCGCCGGAAAAGTTGGCCGGAGTTTGGCCGGAAAATTCACCGGAACTTGAGAAGAAGGTCGGAAAAGATGGAGAAGATCAATGCCACACCAACCTCCAAAGAATTTTGCTTCAATTTGCACTCCACTCCAAGCAATCGACAAACCCTCCACAATCTCCCAACTTCAAGCTTTGCTTCAAGAAATCTTCAAAAAGATGGAATTTTGGGCTTAGATTTTTGGTTTAGAGGGGTTAAATGGGATGGGGAAGAGGATTTGGTGGGTTAGGAGTAGGGATTTTAGGGATTAATGGAAGATTTTTAGTGAGAGGAAGGAGGGGTTTGAATTAGGGTAGAGAGAGAGAAGGCGGCTTTGATTTTGGGAAGGGTTAGGGCACGACTGAAATGGGTTTTGGGAACTGATGATTTTGAAACTGTACTTAGCACGAGTCGTGCTTTTTGGCACGAGTCGTGCCCTTCAATACCATTCATGCTAACGACTCGTGATGCCACCTCCCAGTCGTTCTGATTAAAACGCCAGCCTTCACTCCCACTCGTGCTCCACTCGTTCTCTGGAGCACGAGTCGTGCCTTGCCTGGGCCAATTTTCAAATTTTCAATTTTTTTTATTTTTTTTTTCAGGCCCAGGATTTTGGTTCCTCCACGCACTTTTCCTGCGCATCATTAAACAAAGAGAATACCCTTCAGTAGCACCGGTTTAAAATACAATACAAATAAAAGACAAATAAAAGCGGAAGACCTTTATTTTTTTTTATTATTTTTTTTTTAAATACCACCACCCCCACACTTAAATCATGCTATGTCCTCATGGCATGAACCAAGAAAACACAACACAATCCAACTGCAACGATGATAATAACGGAAAAGAAAATACGGAAAGCAGTAAATATTACCTACATTGGGTTGCCTCCCAATTAGCGCTTTGGTTATAGTCGTTAAGCTCGACGTCATGCCCCAATGGAATTAAGTGGCCACCTCCGGGTCCACCAACTCGATTACATCAATCATCTCCAAGATTGAAACCCCTTCGTAATATGGCTTCAAACGATGTCCATTCACCTTGAAGGTTCTCCCACTTTTCAAATCCTTGATTTCAACCGCCCCAAATGAAGAAACAGTAACCACTTCATAGGGCCCATACCACTTGGAACATAACTTTCCCGGAAACAATTTCAACCTTGAATTGAAAAGAAGGACTTTCATACCCGGCCTTAAAAATTTAGGCCTCAAGTGTTTGTCATGATAGCGTTTGGTCCTTTCTTTGTACAATTTAGCACTCTCATAGGACTCTTGTCGGAGCTCCTCAAGTTCATCAAGTGCGAGCAACCGCTTCTCCCCCGCTGCATTCAAATCCATGTTCAATTCTTTGACCGCCCAATAAGACTTGTGTTCTAATTCCACCGGGAGATGACATTCTTTCCCATACACAATCCTATACGGGCTCATTCCAATTGGTGTTTTATACGCAGTTCTGTATGCCCACAATGCATCCCCCAACTTTAGTGCCCAATCCTTTCTGTTGGGACGCACTGTTTTCTCAAGCACACCCTTTATCTGCCGATTGCTCACCTCCACCTGTCCCGAAGTTTGGGAATGATATGCTGTAGCAAGCTTATGCACCACCCCATACTTTTTCAACACTAAATTGAACCTCTTATTGGTGAAATGAGTACCTTGATCACTGATTATTGCCCGTGGCATGCCATACCTGCTGAAAATATTCTCACAAACAAACTTGCAAACGATATTAGCATCATTAGTTCGGGTGGCAATTGCCTCCACCCACTTCGAAACATAATCAACAGCAACAAGTATGTACAAATAACCGTGGGACGGGGAAAACGGACCCATGAAATCAATGCCCCAAACATCAAAAATATCAACAATAAGATTATGTTGTAACGGCATCTCATCTCTCTTCCCTATGCCACAGGTACGTTGGCATCTATCACACTTTTTATAGAACTCTTGAGCATCCTTAAAAATTGTGGGCCAATACAGACCAGATTGAACAACTTTTCTAGTGGTCTTTTGACCACTAAAGTGCCCACCACAATGGAGCTCATGACAGAATTTCAAAACACTCTCTTGCTCATGCTCATGCTCAGGCACACATCGCCTCACAATATTATCCGGACATATCTTCCACAAATAAGGGTCATCCCAAATGTAGTATTTCACTTCAGACCTGAACTTACGTTTTTGATCATAAGTGAAGTGTGGTGGGATCATGTTAGACACCAAATAATTGACAAAGTCTGCATACCAAGGTTCTTGGACATGTATGGCAAGAAGTTGTTCATCTGGAAAATTTTCATTAACCGGAATCACACTCTCCTCGATATTAAGATATGAATAGTCCTCAAGCCTCGATAAATGATCCGCTACCACATTCTCACTCCCCTTTTTGTCTCGGATCTCAACATCAAATTCTTGTAACAATAACATCCACCTCAACAAACGAGGTTTAGCATCCTTTTTATTCAACAAATGTTTCAATGCAGCATGGTCAGAATAAATTATCACCTTTGACCCTAGCAAGTAAGAACGAAACTTTTCCAATGCAAACACAACGGCTAAAATTCTTTTTCGGTTGTGGTATAATTGATTGTGCATCATTAAGTGTTCTACTAGCATAATGAATCACGGAAGGCAATTTGTCTACCCATTGTCCCAAAACAGCCCCAATAGCAAAGTCCGAGGCATCACACATGATCTCAAAAGGGTGAGACCAATTGGGACTAGAAAGAATGGGGGCACATGTCAACTTTTCCTTAAGCAAATAGAAAGCATCAACACACTCTTGGTCAAAAATGAACTCCGTATCCTTGGCAAGCAGATTACATAAAGGCTTACAAATTTTTGAAAAATCTTTTATGAATCGCCTATAGAAACCCGCATGCCCTAGGAAACTTCGCACACCCTTGACTGAATTCGGGGGAGGTAATTTAGCAATCACATCAATTTTAGCCCTATCGACCTCAATCCCCTTACTTGACACAATGTGACCCAACACAATTCCATGCTTTACAAGAAAATGGCATTTTTCCCAACTTAACGTCAGGTTGGTTTCACAACATCTTTTCAAAACAGATTCCAAGTTCTTTAAGCAATCATCAAAACTATCTCCTATAACAGAAAAATCATCCATGAAAACCTCAACACACCTTTCAATCATATCCGAAAAAATGGAGGTCATACACCTTTGAAATGTCGCAGGTGCATTGCAAAGCCCGAAGGGCATCCTCCTAAATGCGTATGTGCCGAATGGACATGTGAAGGTGGTTTTGGACTGATCTTCAGGGGCTATGGCAATTTGATTATACCCCGAAAAGCCATCAAGAAAACAATAGTAAGAGTGATCGGCCAATCTTTCTAACATCTGATCAATAAAAGGCAAAGGAAAGTGATCTTTCTTGGTCGCAGCATTTAGTTTTCTCAAAGTCAATACACATCCTAAGACCGGTCACTTCTCTCATGGGCACATCCTCACCTTTTTCGTTCTGAACTACAGTGATGCCCGATCTTTTTGGTACAACTTGTACCGGGCTTACCCACTCACTCTCAGCCACTGGGTAAATAATACCCGCATCTAGCAATTTCAGGACCTCTTTTCTCACGGCTTCCTCCATGTGAGGGTTCAGTCTCCGTTGTCTCTCCCTAGACGGTTTAGCATCATCCAAGAGATGGATTCTGTGCATGCACATTGTGGGACTAATTCCCTTAATGTCTTTCAATGTCCACCCAATGGCCTCTTTATATTCACACAAAACAGCAATCAATTGGGCCTCTTGGTCAGTGGACAAATCAGATGCAATTATGACAGGTAAAGTCTCTCCCTCTCCTAAAAATGCATATTTTAAATTTGACGGGAGAACTTTCAACTCAAGGACTGGGGGAATCACAATAGAAGGCGCCAACTTCTCATTGAAGTGGCCTAGGGGGTGAAACGGGCCATCACTAGGATGGTGCTCGTCGGCCTTATCCACAGCCATCAGTTGAGCGTCCGCATTATCCCTAGCTTTCTCACCGTCCATTGAAATCAATGACTCTAACTCCTCACAATCCCTCTCATGCCATGCAATCTCACGCACGCAATCCTCAACCTCATCAAACTCATCAACAAACATGCAAGACTCATCATGACCTACCGCATTTTTCATTACCTCAAAAACATTTATTTCAATTTTTTCATTTGCGACAGTCATGGAGAGAGTGCCGCTAGCAACATTAATTACGGTGTTGGTCGTTGCCATGAATGGTCTCCCAAGCAAAATGGGTGAATCACGGCGACTACCCTCACCGCGAGGCATTTCTAGGACCACAAAATCCACAGGAATGATCAATGACCCAACTTGAACTAAAACATCCTCTACGATGCCCAATGGTCTTTTTATGGACCGATCAGCGAGTTGTAGGGCCATCATAGTGGGTTTTAGCTCGGGCAAACCCAACTCAAGATACATGTAATATGGCAACAAATTAATGCTCGCCCCGAGATCAAGCATAGCTCTCACCATGTGAGAATCCCCCAAAGTAATGGAAATTAGAAAACTCCCGGGGTCTTTCATTTTCGGTGGAAGACTATGTTTTACTACAGCGCTCGCATTCTCACCCAAAAACAATTTCTCATCTTTCCCTTGAATTTTCTTGGAATTAATTTCCTTGAAGAATTTAGCATACGCAGGAACATTCTTGATCACATTTAACAAAGGCAAATTTATGTTAACTTTTGAAAACATGTCAATCAATTCTTTCATTTGGTGATCAAGCTTGTTCCTCAAGAATCTGCCCGGGAAAGGAACAGGGGGCACATATGGCTTGGGGTTGGACTTTTCTACATTCACATTTTGTCCCAATCCATTAGTACCCTCATCATTAGACACAACATCCTCAACAACAACATTTTCCACAACAGGAGGTTCCACAGCAGGGGAGTCAACAAGAGGGGGTGTAGGAGGAGAAGAAGGAGAAGCTACCTGATTGTCTACCTGTTTGCCACCATGTAGGGTGAAGATGGCCTTTGCTTGCTCCCCTTGGCTAGGGAACATACCCGGTTGTCGTCCCTGTAATGCCTCCGCCAATTGACCCATTTGGGTCTCCAACTTTTTCATTGCAGCAGCTTGATTGTTGTTTGCTTGCTGCTGTTCCGCCCTCGCTTGGAGTTGCTCCGTTCTCATCCGATCCATTGCCTCTTCCCAAGGCTCTTTCTTCCTTTCATAAGACCCCTGCGGTGGTGGTTGGGGATGGAGAGGTTTATTCGGCTGTTGATTACCTCCCCAAGAAAAATTAGGGTGCTTCCCCCATCCAGGATTGTATGTCTGCGAAAATGGATTGTTCTGCGGGAACCTCTGCATATATCCTTGCATCGCCTGTACCTGCTCATGATTATACAAATGGGGACTAGTGGTGGGGAAAACTTCATAAGAATGGGTGTTAGATCCACAAGTTACACAACTATCATGCATGGCATTACCAACAGATGACACATTGGAAGCATAATTGGAAGTATTATTCATGGCCAACGTATCAAATCTTTGATTTAAAAGTGCAATTTTTTTAGCAATCTCATCATTCATTCCTACTCCATTCACACCATTGGTTTTACCCCTTGACCCCTTTTGTTGCGAATTGGATGATAATCTCTCAAAAAGATCTTGGATCTCTTCCGCAGTTTTGGCTCCTAAGGAGCCTCCGGCTGCGTTATCCACCATAGCCTGATCGTCTTGTGTCAATCCCCCATAGAAAGTTTGATGCAATAAAGGCAAAGGGAAATTGTGGTGGGGACATTGCACCAAGAGCATCTTAAATCTGTCCCATGCTTCATGAAATGCCTCAAATGAGTCCTGTGTGAACCCAATGATTTTCTGTCTAAAGGTGGCTAACGTGGCATGTGGGAAGTATTTTCTCAAAAATTTATCATGCAATTCATCCCAAGTATTAATGCTCCTAGGTGGGAGCAACATGAGCCACTGCTTAGCATTATCCCTCAAAGCAAAGGGAAAGCATTTTAGTCTTAAGTGCTCATCAGTCACACCGTCTCTCAATGGGAAACTAGACACAATCATCATATATTCCCTTAAGAAATTCAAAGAATCTTCAGAGGCGAGGCCATGAAATTGAGGGATCATGTTAAACGAGATGGCCTTTTACCTCATAACTTTTTGTTGCCTCATTCAACACAATGCATGACACGGATGTGTCCACCGCGGCCTAGAGAAGGCATCCATAGTGGGTGCTTGCAAAGCCATTTCAATTTCAAATTCTTCTCCCTCGGTGGAAGAAGTTTCTAATTCACACAAAGTTACCTCTGTCTCGGTGACAGAAGTTTCAGAATCAGTATCGCTCTCTTGAGTAGAGGGAATGCCTCTCTCAATTCTGTCTATATCGTCGTTCAAAGGAACCAAATTAGGATCCAATGACCGGCGACCAAACATGCACCGATTAAATAAACTTGTTAAAAATCACAACAAGTCCCCGACGCGGCGCCAAAACTTGATGGAGAAAATTCCACTGTAATAAAAACCTTGCAAGTGTACAAGTCACCGAAGTAGCAATGTACAATAGTAAGGGTCGAACCACAGAGACTTGTGTGATTTAACAAGTAAATTTAATTAATGCTAAAAGTAACAAAATGGGGTTTTTGATTTGGATTTATTAACTAAAGTAATAAAGCAAGAAATTAAGCTAATGAATTGAAGAAAACAAGAAAGCAAGAAACAAGGATTAAATCAGATCAAAGGAATTCACGGATTGGATTTCATAATTGTATCCCCTCTATGCTAATGATTTTGATAAGAAAAATAACAATCTCATTCAAAGACTCTTTCACTTGATTAAGGGTTGGGACGTTTGGTGTGCGGATTGCAACCCTAATATTTCTATCTTGTTATCAATTCCGGTAGGTCAAAACAACATTCAAGAAACTCATTAAGCCCTCAAGAAATATATGAGTCTAGGTTGTCTTGAATTCCGGTAGGTCAACAATCCAACCTAATTGATGAATTAGTGTGCTTTGAATAAACTGTCCACGGTAGTGCAACAGTCTAAAACGAATAAAATAGTGCTAATTAATTCATCAAACAAGAATGAGAGAGTTTGGAAGAATTCAAACTTGAATTAGCATAGAGGTTCCACAATTACTACATCCAATCCATGAAAAGGAAAATTAGCTACTCATATTCATGATCACAACCACAAGGTATGAATAATAACAATGCATCAAACCTAGAAAAAGAGCAAAAACCTTCAAAATCCGAAATCCTCCAATCCTTCAAAAGCCTAGGCAAGAAAAAAATAACAAAAAGTACCTAATAATAATAATAGTAGGAAAATATATAGTCCCTAATGCAGTCCTTCATAAACTAGGAAAAAAGATTTAAGAAAATCCATCAAAATCTGCTCCAATATCCGTGCTGACGTCACTAAACGCGTTCTGGCACGAGTCGTGCTAATTAGCACGAGTCGTGCCCTTCAATTCCAGTCGTGAGAACGACTCGTGCCAGACCCCTTCATTCATTCTGAGTAACAATGCTGGAAATAGCCTTGATCTCCACTCGTGAGAACGAGTCGTGCCATAGGTGCCCACTCGTTCTGAGTAGCTTGCTGGAAATTGGCTTGACTCCATTCGTTCCCAAGTCGTTCTCTAGCCTTCTTCAGTCGTGTTCCACTCGTGCCAAATGCAGAATTGCCCCATTTTGACTCAGCTTTGACCTGGCCTTCGTCCCTTGACCGTGCTTGACCCCGAGCTCGAGCCTCGACCAATTTGCTGCCCTTCTTCCACTGACAAGTAATTTGCACGCTCCACAAGATTTCACAACCAATTACAAATAAAAAGCCAAAAATACCCTCAAAGATCATTGTTTTCTCACACAACCTCACATAACAAACTGTCACTCAAATACATCAAAACTAAACTAAATACATCAAAAATTATTGTAAAGCATCCGGAAACATAGGCAAAATATATGTATCAAATCCACTCATCAAATTCTCCCACACTTAGACCATTACTCGTCCCTGAGTAATATCCTAACTCCAATCTAAAATTGGTCTAAAACAGATGTGCGGGAGAAAATGATACCTAGCCTCCTCTAACCACCAATACTAATCAAACAAAATGATACCGGAGTGTACAAAACTCCGTCTCCATAAGACTCCCCAAACGAAAATCAATGGCCCTAGCTTGACATCAAACTCCATGATAAAATGAACGTCCAAACTAGGGCCCTCACAATGATAGTGGGGGGAAACTAAAATGTCCTAAATTTTCCCCCACACTTGCTCACACTACACAATGTTCACCCTCAGTCAAAAGTTAATGTTAAGAAAAGAGAGTTGCTCAACAAAAACTTACCTCGTGCTATTCTCCAACCCCCCTTATTACTCCAAGGTGCACGAGGATTTCTATCCTAACGCCTCTAATCACGAACCTCCATCTCCAAAAAAATGATCCTACCCGAACTCCTAACTCCCCCTTATGTCTCCACACCGGTGAATAAGGATATTTTCACTCAAATTCTCACCTTTTGCCTATACATACAATACAAGGTACCACCCTTCCCCCACACTTAAACTCCACAGTGTCCTCAATGTGTGCACAAAAATAAAATAGGACAGTTTAAATGTAAAAGGGAAGAGTATAAGAATAGGTACCATCAATATCTCGGGTCGAAGCCCCCATCTGGAAACTGAGCCTCACGGGCCAACTGCCGCTGCCTTCTCCTATCAGCTCTCCTTATCATCTCCTGAAAATGCTCGTCTGGGACTGGCTCGTACTGCCTCGGCTCAGGTTGCTGCATCCAAAGCTCCTGTTGATGTAACGTTCTCCCCATAGTCTCTATTCTATCCTCCACAGCCTCTAATCTGTCATCCTGAGCATCCCAACGCCTATCCACATAGTCAAATCGAGTGCGCCACATCAAGTTCTGTGCCTCCCGAGCCTCACACTCCTCTCTGTATCTCCACTCTCTCTCCTCCGCATCTCTCTGGTACTGAGCATCTAAATATGCTCTCATATCACCCCAATAATCAAAGGCTCCAGCCATCCTCGACTGATCCTGCCCATGGCCTACAAAGCCTCCACTGGTCCCAGCCTGAAACGGCTCTCTCATCTGATGGTCCTCACCACCCTGATGCTCATCACCCTGCTGCTCCTGCTGCTGCTCTTCTTCATCATCACTCACTCTCTCACCCATATCTCTCCTCATATCTCTCAATGTCATATCGGCCACAAATAGCATCCTCCAATCTCTAGCATATGGGCCAGCAGGAAATACCACTCCCGGTGCACACCTGAAGCTCCTATCACCACCATAAGTAAAAGTCAATGCCTCATTCTGCCCAGAGATCCGCTCGAAAGTGTCATATCGGTATAGAAAGAACCGATCATAAAATAGAGGTCCCTCCGCATTACCTACCGATCGCGGGTGATTACGCACAAAGTTCTCCACTAACAACGTCACCATACCACCCACTGGGATGTTCCCATTTCCATTAACACCCAACGCCTCACATCTCCTGAAAAATAGATCAACCCAATCCGGAATCACAGTATTAGACGGTAAAGCACACTCCATAGTCGCAAACTGTAGGGCGTTCATCTGCGCCGGTTCCCCATTAGCGTAGAAGGTCATAGATAAACCCCTATAAAGGAGTTTCCACGCGAGATGGGAGAGAGATTTCATGACCACATAAGGTTTCTGCATAAATTTCCCTGTCAACTCGAAAAAGAATGTCTCAACAGTCCTATCTCTCTCTGACCACTCTCCTCGGGGCTCACTCACACCCAAATAATCTCTAGCTGCAGCATATGACATAGTCCTCGTAATATCATTTGTGTTAAAACGCACACTCCAAATCCCATTCTCCTCACGTCTCTCTATGGTAGCCAAAAATTCAAGCGTCACTCACTTGTATACTCCCGCACTTTTGCCCAAGAAGCCTCCCAATCCAATGTTGTTCAATAATCCTGAAACCAAACCATGTAGTCCCAATTTCCTTAATGTATCCTCGCACAAGAATCTCGTCACTTGAACAACCCTTCCATTCGCCAAATTTCTCCATTTATTCTTTTGAGAGTCCGTTAATTTAGTTAAGCCCATGAAATCGTCGGGCACGAGGGGGCTCCTCAATAACAATAATTCTTTTCTTTCTAGGCTGAGTATCAATTGCTTTACCCTTATCTTTTGTTCTTCCCATTATCAATCAATACAATCAACAACAATTATTTTCCACACAATAACACTACTCAACCAAACAACAATATTCCTTCCACCAAGCACACCAATCACCAACCACACAACTTAAAGTTCGAAAGGGAGTAGAAATAGATATTACCTTCAAACAATTTAGGTCGCCGGAAAAGTTGGCCGGAGTTTGGCCGGAAAATTCACCGGAACTTGAGAAGAAGGTCGGAAAAAGATGGAGAAGATCAATGCCACACCAACCTCCAAAGAATTTTGCTTCAATTTGCACTCCACTCCAAGCAATCGACAAACCCTCCACAATCTCCCAACTTCAAGCTTTGCTTCAAGAAATCTTCAAAAAGATGGAATTTTGGGCTTAGATTTTTGGTTTAGAGGGGTTAAATGGGATGGGGAAGAGGATTTGGTGGGTTAGGAGTAGGGATTTTAGGGATTAATGGAAGATTTTTAGTGAGAGGAAGGAGGGGTTTGAATTAGGGTAAAGAGAGAGAAGGCGGCTTTGATTTTGGGAAGGGTTAGGGCACGATGAAATGGGTTTTGGGAACCGATGATTTTGAGCGTACTTAGCACGAGTCGTGCTTTTTGGCACGAGTCGTGCCCTTCAATACCATTCATGCTAACGACTCGTGATGCCACCTCCCAGTCGTTCTGATTAAAACGCCAGCCTTCACTCCCACTCGTGCTCCACTCGTTCTCTGGAGCACGAGTCGTGCCTTGCCTGGGCCAATTTTCAAATTTTCAAATTTTTTTAATTTTTTTCAGGCCCGGGATTTTGGTTCCTCCACGCACTTTTCCTCCGCATCATTAAACAAAGAGAATACCCTTCAGTAGCACCGGTTTAAAATACAATACAAATAAAAGACAAATAAAAGCGGAAGACCTTTATTTGTTTTTATTATTTTTTGTTTAAATACCACCACCCCCACACTTAAATCATGCTATGTCCTCATGGCATGAACCAAGAAAACACAACACAATCCAACTGCAACGATGATAATAACGGAAAAGAAAATACGGAAAGCAAGAATATTACTCTACATTGGGTTGCCTCCCAATTAGCGCTTTGGTTATAGTCGTTAAGCTCGACGTCATGCCCCAATGGAATTAAGTGGCCACCTCCGGGTCCACCAACTCGATTACATCAATCATCTCCAAGATTGAAACCCCTTCGTAATATGGCTTCAAACGATGTCCATTCACCTTGAAGGTTCTCCCACTTTTCAAATCCTTGATTTCAACCACCCCAAATGAAGAAACAGTAACCACTTCATAGGGCCCATACCACTTGGAACATAACTTTCCCGGAAACAATTTCAACCTTGAATTGAAAAGAAGGACTTTCATACCCGGCCTTAAAAATTTAGGCCTCAAGTGTTTGTCATGATAGCGTTTGGTCCTTTCTTTGTACAATTTAGCACTCTCATAGGACTCTTGTCGGAGCTCTTCAAGTTCATCAAGTGCGAGCAACCGCTTCTCCCCCGCTGCATTTAAATCCATGTTCAATTCTTTGACCGCCCAATAAGACTTGTGTTCTAATTCCACCGGGAGATGACATTCTTTCCCATACACAATCCTATACGGGCTCATTCCAATTGGTGTTTTATACGCAGTTCTGTATGCCCACAATGCATCCCCCTTACTTTAGTGCCCAATCCTTTCTTTTGGGACGCACTGTTTTCTCAAGCACACCCTTTATCTGCCGATTGCTCACCTCCACCTGTCCCGAAGTTTGGGAATGATATGCTGTAGCAAGCTTATGCACCACCCCATACTTTTTCAACACTAAATTGAACCTCTTATTGGTGAAATGAGTACCTTGATCACTGATTATTGCCCGTGGCATGCCATACCTGCTGAAAATATTCTCACAAACAAACTTGCAAACGACATTAGCATCATTAGTTAGGGTGGCAATTGCCTCCACCCACTTCGAAACATAATCAACAGCAACAAGTATGTACAAATAACCGTGGGACGGGGGAAACGGACCCATGAAATCAATGCCCCAAACATCAAAAATATCAACAATAAGATTATGTTGTAACGGCATCTCATCTCTCTTCCCTATGCCACCGAATACGTTGGCATCTATCACACTTTTATAGAACTCTTGAGCATCCTTAAAAATTGTGGGCCAATACGAACCGCAGATTGAACAACTTTTCTAGCGGTCTTTTGACCACTAAAGTGCCCACCACAATGGAGCTCATGACAGAATTTCAAAACACTCTCTTGCTCATGCTCAGGCACACATCGCCTCACAATATTATCCAGACATATCTTCCACAAATAAGGGTCATCCCAAATGTAGTATTTCACATCAGACCTGAACTTACGTTTTTGATCATAAGTGAAGTGTGGTGGGATCATGTTAGACACCAAATAATTGACAAAGTCTGCATACCAAGGTTCTTGGACTGTATGGCAAGAACTTGTTCATCCGGAAAATTTTCATTAACCGGAATCACACTCTCCTCGATATTAAGATATGAATAGTCCTCAAGCCTCGATAAATGATCCGCTACCACATTCTCACTCCCCTTTTTGTCTCGGATCTCAAAATCAAATTCTTGTAACAATAACATCCACCTCAACAAACGAGGTTTAGCATCCTTTTTATTCAACAAATGTTTCAATGCAGCATGGTCAGAATAAATTATCACCTTTGACCCTAGCAAGTAAGAACGAAACTTTTCCAATGCAAACACAACGGCTAAAATTCTTTTTCAGTTGTGGTATAATTCAGTTGTGCATCATTAAGTGTTCTACTAGCATAATGAATCACGGAAGGCAATTTGTCTACCCATTGTCCCAAAACAGCCCCAATAGCAAAGTCCGAGGCATCACACATGATCTCAAAAGGGTGAGACCAATTGGGACTAGAAAGAATGGGGGCACATGTCAACTTTTCCTTAAGCAAATAGAAAGCATCAACACACTCTTGGTCAAAAATGAACTCCGTATCCTTGGCAAGCAGATTACATAAAGGCTTACAAATTTTTAAAAAATCTTTTATGAATCGCCTATAAAAACCCGCATGCCCTAGGAAACTTCGCACACCCTTGACTGAATTCGGGGGAGGTAATTTAGCAATCACATCAATTTTAGCCCTATCGACCTCAATCCCCTTACTTGACACAATGTGACCCAACACAATTCCATGCTTTACAAGAAAATGGCATTTTTCCCAACTTAACGTCAGGTTGGTTTCACAACATCTTTTCAAAACAGATTCCAAGTTCTTTAAGCAATCATCAAAACTATCTCCTATAACAGAAAAATCATCCATGAAAACCTCAACACACCTTTCAATCATATCCGAAAAAATGGAAGTCATACACCTTTGAAATGTCGCAGGTGCATTGCAAAGCCCGAAGGGCATCCTCCTAAATGCGTATGTGCCGAATGGACATGTGAAGGTGGTTTTGGACTGATCTTCAGGGGCTATGGCAATTTGATTATACTCCGAAAAGCCATCAAGAAAACAATAGTAAGAGTGACCGGCCAATCTTTCTAACATCTGATCAATAAAAGGCAAAGGAAAGTGATCTTTCTTGGTCGCAGCATTTAGTTTTCTCAAGTCAATACACATCCTAAGACCGGTCACTTCTCATGGGCACATCCTCACCTTTTCGTTCGAACTACAGTGATGCCCGATCTTTTTGGTACAACTTGTACCAGGCTTACCCACTCACTCTCGGCCCACCGGGTAAATAATACCCGCATCTAGCAATTTCGGGACCTCTTTCTCACGGCTTCCTCCATGTGAGGTTCTCCGTTGTCTCTCCCTAGACGGTTTAGCATCATCCAAGAGATGGATTACCGTGCATGCACATTGTGGGACTAATTCCCTTAATGTCTTTCAATGTCCACCCAATGGCCTCTTTATATTCACACAAACAGCAATCAATTGGGCCTCTTGGTCAATGGACAAATCAGGATGCAATTATGACAGGTAAAGTCTCTCCCTCTCCTAAAAATGCATATTTTAAATTTGACGGGAGAACTTTCAACTCAAGGACTGGGGGAATCACAATAGAAGGCGCCAACTTCTCATTGAAGTGGCCTAGGGGGTGAAACGGGCCATCACTAGGATGGTGCTCGTCGGCCTTATCCACAGCCATCAGTTGAGCGTCCGCATTATCCCTAGCTTTCTCACCGTCCATTGAAATCAATGACTCTAACTCCTCACAATCCCTCTCATGCCATGCAATCTCACGCACGCAATCCTCAACCTCATCAAACTCATCAACAAACATGCAAGACTCATCATGACCTACCGCATTTTTCATTACCTCAAAAACATTTATTTCAATTTTTTCATTTGCGACAGTCATGGAGAGAGTGCCGCTAGCAACATTAATTACGGTGTTGGTCGTTGCCATGAATGGTCTCCCAAGCAAAATGGGTGAATCACGGCGACTACCCTCACCGCGAGGCATTTCTAGGACCACAAAATCCACAGGAATGATCAATGACCCAACTTGAACTAAAACATCCTCTACGATGCCCAATGGTCTTTTTATGGACCGATCAGCGAGTTGTAGGGCCATCATAGTGGGTTTTAGCTCGGGCAAACCCAACTCAAGATACATGTAATATGGCAACAAATTAATGCTCGCCCCGAGATCAAGGATAGCTCTCACCATGTGAGAATCCCCCAAAGTAATGGAAATTAGAAAACTCCCGGGGTCTTTCATTTTCGGTGGAAGACTATGTTTTACTACAGCGCTCGCATTCTCACCCAAAAACAATTTCTCATCTTTCCCGTACTGAATTTTCTTGGAATTAATTTCCTTGAAGAATTTAGCATACGCAGGAACATTCTTGATCACATTTAACAAAGGCAAATTTATGTTAACTTTTGAAAACATGTCAATCAATTCTTTCATTTGGTGATCAAGCTTGTTCCTCAAGAATCTGCCCGGAAAAGGAACAGGGGCACATATGGCTTGGGGTTGGACTTTTCTACATTCACATTTTGTCCCAATCCATTAGTACCCTCATCATTAGACACAACATCCTCAACAACAACATTTTCCACAACAGGAGGTTCCACAGCAGGGGAGTCAACAAGAGGGGGTGTAGGAGGAGAAGAAGGAGAAGCTACCTGATTGTCTACCTGTTTGCCACCATGTAGGGTGAAGATGGCCTTTGCTTGCTCCCCTTGGCTAGGGAACATACCCGGTTGTCGTCCCTGTAATGCCTCCGTCAATTGACCCATTTGGGTCTCCAACTTTTTCATTGCAGCAGCTTGATTGTTGTTTGCTTGCTGCTGTTCCGCCCTCGCTTGGAGTTGCTCCGCTCTCATCCGATCCATTGCCTCTTCCCAAGGCTCTTTCTTCCTTTCATAAGACCCCTGCGGTGGTGGTTGGGGATGGAGAGGTTTATTCGGCTGTTGATTACCTCCCCAAGAAAAATTAGGGTGCTTCCCCCATCCAGGATTGTATGTCTGCGAAAATGGATTGTTCTATG